>OZ025295.1:389621690-390821690 GCA_964019185.1 Maratus speculifer
TATAAATAAAAAATCATAATAATTCCAAAGTCCAAATAAAATTAAATCTAACTATTAGAAAATGGACTCTCAACCAGTATTTCCTTACAATAATTCCTCTCTGATACTCTTTTACAAAATTGTCAAATTTGGTTATAAGTTTTCAAATGCCAAATGTAGAATAATGTTTTATCTACACATGGTTTATAAACTTTAATAATAAAATACAATAGGAATAAAAGGTGTCATTCTTAATTGAGAAATGGAAATGAAAATACTTTGCTTTTTTTGAAAAACTTTTAATATCTGTAGTTTTCACAATCACTGAAAATCACATATTAAGTTATAGGTTTGAGTAAAGTCATCAAATTTTATAACTGTTATAGCATAAATATCTGCTGAATAAATAGAATAATACTAATGTCAATAAATGAGTAAATCTAGTTAGACTTAAACACACTTAAAATTAATTTATCAACATCAATTTGAAAGCTTTTACAATCAAAGTGTACACCTTATGCCTGCATAAGGAGCCCAATTTAATCCCAAAAACTCCCAAAAACAAGTAATATTCTTGCTGCGCACCAAGAACATACCTGCTAATTTTGAAAATTATGGTGATAAAATATTTAAAGAATAAGAATTAAAATTTAATCTACTGTCTTGGCTTTAGTTTGATCTAGTGATTGTGATTGTATTTGAGGTTTTGTTTGTTTTTTGGGTTGCTCATGAAACAGTTTAAACTCTTCTGGTGAAAAATAGGGTCTCAATTTAGAAAGATGTACAATAACGGAATTCTGTCCTGTCTCATAATTAAATTTATCTATTTCATAAGTTACATCAGAAAGTTTATTTATAATTTTGTATGGTCCAGAGAAAGTAGGTTCTAATTTTCGAGTGTTAGGGTATTTAAATTCTTCATAAATTACAGAGTCTGGTATTTTTAATGGGCATTCGACAAAATTTCGATCATAGAGCCTTTTACTTTTAAGGTGAAATTCCTGAGTTCGCGCTTTCGCAATTTTGAGGGCTTTGTCTACTGATGGGTAATAGTTTTGTTTTAAAGGAGATTCATAAGGCAATTGACCATAAAATATATAGGCAGGTGGGAACTTGGTGATAGAATGGGGCGTATTGTTGTATTCTTCGATAACTTGGTTTAATAATCTAGTCCAAGGTATTTTAGAAGAAGTGGAATTAACTTTACATTTAAGCCTGGTAACTATAGTCTGATTAACGCGCTCTACCTTTCCATTGGTCTGAGGATGATGTGCGGATGTAAAACGCTGTTGAACATGATGATTTCTAAGGAATTTTTTAAATCTTGGAGATCTGAAAGATTTATGCCTGTCACTAAGTATTTTTTGAGGTGCTTTGATATTGAAAATTTGTTTTAAACAGTTAGTGTATGTTTCAGTGGTAACATTTTTGGAGGGAAAAGCCCAAACAAATCTAGTTGCATGATCTATTATTAAGTGTAAGAATTTTTTTGTTGAGTTGTAATAGTTAAATCCACCAACAGTATCAATAGAAAGACATTCAAAAGGTTGATCTGCTGCTGGCATAGCTTGTAATAAGCCGAATCTTTTCTGTTTTGGTTTTTTATTTTTCTGACAGGTATCGCAATGTTTAACAAATTCTGTAATGTCTATTGTCATATTAGGCCAATAATAGTTGGGAGATATTAAATTAAGCATTTTTTGAATTCCTAAATGTCCAAAATTATCATGAGCAATATGAAGTAATTTTTTTCTTAATGACATTGGTACAACAATTTTTTTGAATCCCTTTTTCTGAACTATAATAATTCCATTCTCTTTTTTATATTTTTTGTCACAAACATTGTCTTTGTCTTGCATCTCTATAATTTCTTTCCTATCTAGCAATAAACTAATATGTTGATTAAAATGACAAACAGGATTTCGTGACAACATGTCTGCTTCGACATTTGTTGAACCCTTTTCATATTTTATCTCATAATCAAACATACTAAGTTTGAGCGACCATCTAAAAAGCCTACCTCTTAAGTTTTTAACACTCTTTAACCATACTAGAGATGCGTGGTCCGTATGAATTGTAAACTTGACACCATGAAAGTAATGATAGAATTTGTCAAGAGTATCTATAATAGCTAAACATTCTAATTCAGTTATGAAATAATTTTGCTCAAAACTCTTCAAAATTCTAGAATGATAAGCAATAGGATGTAAGAAATTTTCTTTATAAGGTTGTTTTAGAACGGCACCTACTGCTATCTGAGAGGCATCTACAAACATATGTAAAGGTAATTTAGGATCATAAATTTTGAGGATGGGTTTTGCAATTAAAGAATTTTTTAATTTTTCAAAAGACTTCTGGCACTCTGAGTTCCATTCCCATATTGTGTCTTTTTTAAGTAATCGGTTCAGAGGATATCTAATTTCAGCATATTTA
Organism: Maratus speculifer; assembly: GCA_964019185.1. NCBI lineage: Eukaryota > Metazoa > Arthropoda > Arachnida > Araneae > Salticidae > Maratus > Maratus speculifer. Next base: position 389,624,103 of record OZ025295.1, read on the forward strand.
TTTATGAATTTATGGTAAACATTAATGGAACCTAGAAATCGTTGTAACTCTTTCACATTTGGAGGAGGTTTTAAATTTTTGATGGTTTCAATATTGGCATTTGCTGGTGTTATAGTTCCATTAGTGATTTCATAACCTAAGAAATTGATTTTATTTTGGCCTAATTTACATTTAGAAAGTTTAAGTTTAATGTTTTCTTGTTTGCAAATGTCAAAAATTTGAGCTAAATGGTTTAAATGTTCTTCTAATGAGGAAGAGAAAATTATAATATCATCAAAATAGTGGCACGCAAAGTCGATTTTATATTTATTAAGGATTCTTCGAATGGTTCTATTGAATATGGGAGGGCCCGTTTTTATGCCAAAAGGGAGCACGAGCCACTCAAAAAGTCCAAAATTGGTTGCAAATGCTAATTTTTCTGTATCGGATGGATGTATTGGTATGTGCCAGTAGCCAGAGGCTAAATCCAAAGTTGAAAAATACTGAGCACTACTCAATTTATCTAAAATTCCATCGATACGGGGCAAGGGTTCTGCATCATTTTTAATTATTGCGTTTAATTTTCTATAGTCTATACATAATCGCGTTTTTTTACCTTCCTCTCTTTTCATAACTAGTGTAACAGGGGCAGAATAGGGGCTATTACTTTCCTTTATCAGTCCGGCTGCTAACAATGATTGAATTTGGTTTTTTATTTCTATTTCTTCTAGAGGAGATGTTCGATAGGGCCTCAAAGATATAGGTAGGTCTGAGTTTAGTATAACGCGTTGTGGTTCAATATTAATCCTACCCACATCATATTTATGCTTTGCAAAAATATCACTATAAATATGAACTAATTCCCTTAAATTTACATCTTGAATTAAATTTATTTCCCCAGTTAAATCTGAATCCGAATTATCGCGAAAATTTTGAAGAGTCATGGAACCTCTATAATCAGGATGCACATTAATTGCGTGATCATATTCAACACAGTCTTCATTTTTCATAATATTTCCACAAGTAGATTGTAACTCTATATCATGATTATCATAATTATCTATTGCTACAGTATTACCAGTATTTAATTTCATATTTTTTTTATATTCTGAGGTTACAAATTCATTAGATTGATCCCTGTTTTGTTGTACTTGGTCCATATTTACTGTATTGAAATGAAGGGATCTCTCATTATGTATGGATATACTGTTAGTTATAATTTTCCTTCCCTGCCTTACAATACAATTTTTACATTCTATGATTAATTTAAATTTAGAACATTCTTTTAACCCCAAAATAGCATAATCCAAATTTGTATTGCATACTAAAAAGTTAACATATTTTTCAATTCTACCCACTTTTAGAAGAACACTACATTTTTTATTTATATGTAAAAATCCTTTTGCCTGACCAATGGTAACTGAGGGTATAGTCTCAATTTTAGCATTAAGTTTTTTAACAAATTTAAGTGGCAATATTGCAATAGTTGAGCCAGTATCTACAACACATGGCAAATTATAATTATTTGTACATCCATACACAATTAATTGCCAAACATTATGAAAATTATTTTGTGAGATATTTGGAAGAGTATCAGAGGATGGTACCTCATTCCTAAAAATACATTCTCTTTCCCAATGAAAAGCATTACTGACACCCCTGTTTGTGCATATCCTACAAGGTCTTGAAGGGTATGAATTTTGAATATAATTATTTTGACAAACTCTAGGTCTTTGAAACTGAGATTGCCTTTGGGGAATCCAATTCCTAGGTGTATTATTGGGCCTTACTGGCTGAATCCAGGGCCTAGTTGGTTGAAAAGGTTGAAAATTTTGTCTAGCTGATGGTTGATTTATTATTTGGTTTGAAACTAGTGGGGTGGAAACTTCCACGAATTGTTTGACAACCCGGTACCATTCTGTGGTACTACTAGGAGGATTTATAATAATATTGTTTTTGAATTCTGGTTTTAAACCATCAGTTAAACCTTGTAATAGTATATTTTCACTAAGATGTAATTTCCTACCAATTTCCACTTTTTTTACGAAAATAAGTTTCTAAATTGTCTAAATTATCTAATTTCAGTTTTGAAAAATCAGAAAAACTCGGGAAGTCTAATTCAATGAGTCTTTCTATCAAAATTTTCTTAATTTGTTCATAATCCGTACAATTTAAGCAGTCATTGATATAAATTTTTTGCGCTTCACCTTTCAAATATTGCGCAATAGAATTAAATTTCCATTCTAGATTTTTCTGTTCCCTATCACATGTTTTATCAAAATAAGTTAACCAAGACACAATGTTCATTCCAGAACTCGGGTCAAACGGTACGAACTTAGGACCTTCCATAATTTTTTTATTCTTACTCATTAGAATAAATGAAGCACTTCTATTTTCTTTATTAAATCCTGATCGTAAAATCATTCGCAATAAATTTCAAAGTTAATGATTTCTATCAATTACATATTTTTTCAAAATTACTATATTTAGCTGCTAACTTTAACCAGAAATTTTATCTAATAAAACAGAAATTGTAAACATCATAGTTATACCTTATTATTACAAACTTGCCTTTAATCGTGCATAGAAATATCATAATAGTCTTAATAAGTAACAGTAAATATCTTAAGAACATCATACTCCTCAATTAAATCTTTAAGAATAAAAATATTTCAATCTTCAACACATAATAATGATAATAAAAATACTCATAAATAGGTAAGTAAGTAAGATTCACAGATAAATAATCAAATAAATAAACCTGACAAACAGAGAATAATTAATTTAAATAAATACATAAAAAGTATACAAATAATAATAATCAAAACACTACGAAAAAAAAATCTCACCGAAATCCTATTGTGCTCGACTATCTCGAAAAATATTTCTCTATTCATCAATTAACAAGAAATGGTCTTGTAATTATTATTTTTTTTTTCTTGTCATTACTACCAGTAATATTTAAAGTCAATGATCGCATATTTGGGCCGCAACAAGATGAATGGCGCTTCTATTCCTTATTAAATCCAATTCGAAATCACCAGGTCTCAAAAATTTAACATTATGACCAAAAATATCAAGCTTCAGGAATTCACGAGAAGTCAATTATCGGCGATTCACAAACCTATCATCATTTCGTTCCACAGCCCATTCCATTAGCAAGCTGAAAATACCATATAGACTGTCCTTCGATCGAACTTCGGCGATAGCATGCTTTTCTTCGTTCCATCGCAATTTTCTTTAAATATCATTCATTAAAAAGGCAGCACAGATAAAAAATCCTGTCCGACTTTTCGATTAGTTGTGACGATTTAAGGAGAACTCGAATTATTTCCACTGGTTAAAAAGAAACACACAGTCATGGCAAGCGAGGGAAAAAACAAAATAAATAAATAAATGTAGAAGATCCAATAATTAGTCATGGGCTGCTGTAAATTCATTTATTAAATTCGTAATAATGAGGAAGGAAAAGCTCCTTTTGCAAAAATTCCATCATTATTTCAGCGAGCTGTCCTCATCGAAGAAGCAACCCAAGAAATCTTCTTTCTCATCACGAGACTTCCATCTTTTTAAACTAAAAAGAATAAAGTTCTGGAACATTCTGTAACCTCAAACCATCATTCTTTTATGTAAACAGAATTCTTGTTCAGTTACGAGGCTATTTTCCACAGACGATAAATTTATTTTTAAAAAAAATATTATTTAACCAATTTATAATTGACTCAGAATTTTAAATATCTTAGGCAGACGATTTTTATAAATGATTAATTTTAAGAGAAAAAGAAAAGAAATGAATTTATTAATATGCACACATCAAAGGTTGACGTAGGAAAAATAAATAAATAGATAAAATAAAATAATGATATTTTTTGAAAGGTATGGTTTTGGAATAAATTTAATAAGACTTTCTTAAAAAGGGTTGATAAAAACATAGAAGAAATCAGTTTTATTTGGAATATTAAGAAATAAAGTTTTAATTAAGAATATTTTTAATTTAGAGCCATCTTTTTAAATTTACGCATACTGGAATAATGTTTTTTAAGGCAAATTAAGAATTTATATCGTCTGCATAAGGATTAACAGATTAGATTTAGAAACAAGATTTTAATTTAATAATTTGAAGTAAGTACGGAATATTATTATAAGAAAATTAAGATAGTATAAAGGTTAGTTTTGGCGAAAAAATTTTAAATTTGTAATATATATATATATATACAAAACATATTACAAAATCTTAAAAACGTTTTTAAAATATTCTAAAAGTTTTAAAATGTATAGAAAAAATTAATTGGAGCAAAACTATTTACATATACATTATTTCAGTGTGTGTGTGTACATGTATGTGTATATGAATCTGTTTGCGAAATTTTAAAAGTTTTGGAAATTCTTACATTGCTTTGAAAAAACGCTTAACCGTTTAAACGCCAATGTTCCGAAATGGGAACATTGCATTATTTGTGATACAAAACATATATTTTCCAACATAATAATGGTGTCTTAATTTTTCCTATAAAATATAAGGTCGATTTGAACATTTAAAAGAAAAATAATTGTGTTTAAGCATTTATCGCAAATATAAGGAATATGTGAATTCATAAATTTGCATAAAAAATATATTATTTGCTTTTATCGTTCGCTCTATATTAATTACATTTGACCGCGAGGAATCTAAATGTTTTTGGAGTTCGAGAAAATACTCGAGAACAATATACAATAGCATATAGCGGAAAATAATTTGTTATATTTGCATAGATTATCAATCAATAATCATGTTCTAAAATGCGAAAACGGAAATGAAATCAGCCAAAAAAACTGCAAAAATATTTCTTTTGTTTTTTTCTAAATTTGTATGCTTAAATTAAGACATTTGAAACTCTTATATAGGAAAAACAAAATTATAACTATCTTGCAATATAAATTCGGCGTATAAAAGGTTAAGGAAATTTATTTAAGATAAAAAAAGTTTAAGAAAATTGACACAACTTCAAAAAAATTCACAAAATTTTCTTCAAGAAAAGTAAAAATGTTTTAACAAATTTTAAAAAGTTTTAACTTTTTTTTAATTTTAAGAAGTTAAAAAAAGAATTCAACAAATGAAAAAATATATGTATGTCAAATTAAACAAAGTTTCAACAAATTAAAAAAAAATTTTAACAGAGTTTAAAAAGTTTTACAAAATCTTATAAACGGTTTTTAAAAATTCTAAAAGTTTTAAAATGTATATAAAAAATTAATTGTAAGTGAGCAAAACTATTTACACATACATTATTTAAGTATGTGCTTGTATGTGTGTGTGCATGTATGTGTATATCTATGTGTATGAATCTGTTTGTGTCTGTTGTCGAAATTTTAAAAGTTTTAGAAAACTTAACATTGCTTCGAAAAAACGCTTAAGAAAATTTATTTAAGTTAAAAAGTTTAAGAAAATTAACATAATTTCAAAAAGTCTCACAAAATTTATATGAAGAAATTTAAAAACGTTATTACAAATTAAAAAAAGTTTTATCAAACTAAAAAAAAAAAAAAAAAAAAAAAAAAAAAAGTTTTAACAAATTTAAATAAAAGTTTTAAGAAATTAAAAAAAGTTGTAACAAATTAAAAAAGTTTTAATAAGTTTTTAATAAGTTTTACAAAGTTTAAAATATGTTTTTAAAGAAATTTTAAAGGTTTAAAAAAATATATAGAAATAATGAATTGTAAGTGACATAACTAGTAACACGTTCATACTATATACGCGTGTGGGTGTGCTTGCATTGTATATACACCTACATAGAAAGATGTACATATAAGGTGTTCTGGTGTAATAGCGCCAGGAGGGGTAATAACGCCAAGTGCTAATATTACGCATAATTATGAAATAATCTGGAAAATGGCACCTGTGGGCTCTGCGCAGAAGGGCTCTGAGTCATATAAAACACAAACAACAGCTTAAAGTTAATTTGTTCCATTTGTAGGTCTTGTCGCTTTTAGAAGCAACTAAAATTAATATTTGATCTAAAATTTGCGAGGTAAGTTCTGTGATGTGTGTGATTTATCAGGATATTTTGTTTACTGTTTAAATTTGTAGTGCATTTCATGTACTTTCAAAATGTTGCAGAAGATTTTGAATATGTGCGCGAGATAGTTTGTAATTTAATATGAACTGCGCAATAAGTATATCGGGGTAATAAAGCCATTCCTTAGCGTTAATATCCCGGTTGATTCCTGGCAGAACTACTTCCAAAAGGGGTTTATTTTTTACTTTACGTGTGAGACAGCATTATTGTCACTGTTAAAATAATTAGATTAAAGGTGTGTGGTACCCATAACTAATCTCTTTTTATGCTAATGTAAAAACTATTTTAAACCCTTATAAATAAAACGATATCAAAATATTTTCGATATTCTAAATCATACATTTTCGAAATCAGGTTTCTTTTAAATTCCCACTTTATTATTCAATTGCATTCTAAATTTTAACTGTCCGCTTTCTCAGTGTTCTCTTTTTCAAAATTTAACCTTTAACTGATGTGATTATAAATTATAACGTAACTAATGTGAAGGGGTCTGTGAAACCGTAAGATCAAAAGATGAATAAAAGGCATGATTAAGTCATAGGAAGGTATTTTGTATTAAACGTTTTGTACAAGACGATTATAATTAATATGCAGCTATTTAAAAGTGTTTGGTAATAGTACTAAAGTTCCAAACGAAACAAAATTTCTATAGTGTTTGTAGTTAAACTGAAAATTACAAGTTAAACTATAAAAATTGCAAAAAGAAATGGTTTGTGGGACCGGTAACATTAGTTAAAGGTTAAAAGGCGATCAATGATTAAAACTCATAGAGTACTATTTATGCATTAAACTTTTTGTACAGGATTAAGTTTAATCCATTTAAATATTTCTAACACTATTACAAAGACTTCAAACGGAAGAGAATTTCAGTTGTACCTACAGTTAAATTGGGAAAATCTGAAATTCGACCAAAATATATATATATATATATATATCAGCGTTTAGTGAGAGCGCTAACAGCAGTTAAAGGTTAATTTTGTTGCTAATATAAAGATAACGAAATATAATCACGTGTAAAATTTAATAACGGATCTCACAGGGATATTGATAATAGGGGAAATCTTATTTATTTAATTAAAAATACAAGATTATTAAAGAATGTTTAATATAACGTCGACATTTTAACTTTAAGTTTGAGGTAATCCACATTAGTGTGGTGTTTACGGGTTAAAAAAGTACTTAAAAAACTTCTATAACAATGTTAATAAAAATATTTATTACACATAACTCTAGTTATTATAAAATTTCACATGATAAAAATATTTATATTATGATTATAAATAAGGTTAAAACCATGCAATGTTTTTTATAATTATATTTAAGCGAGACTTTTTAAGTAAACAGAAGCTCAGAGTGTTATGTACTGTAGATGCTCTCCTAATCACTTTTTCCTTTCACTTTTACAAAAAATTGAATATTTTCTATCGCATAGAATGCATATATGTGAACATAAATACTGATTTAGATAAACACAGTTAAAACCGTGCAATGTTTCTAATAATTTTATTTAAGCGGTCCTTTTTAGGCAAAAAGAAGCTCAGGGTCTGATATTCTTTTGCCCCCCCCCCTCCTCCTTCTTTTTCTTGCACTTTCACAAAAAATTAAACATTTTCTATCACTTAGGAGATTTTTTGTCAGCAATTTGTCAATTTCTAGGGCTCTAGAGTTTTTGTATTTTTAGAAATGGGCAATCTACATGGGATTATTCCATTTTATTTTATAGATTTGTTTGCATGCGTTATTACCCGCATAGGTGGGTAATAACGCCAAATAGCATTGTTCAAGAAATCACGCCATTACATTTTATGAATGCATATTTGTTAAGCTATTATTTTCTATAGATAGACAATGAGTTGCTGTATCAAATCTTATATTTGTTTGAAAAATACAATCTAAAATTAAGCCGTGAAAATTGGTAAAACCTTAACGTCGCGTTATTACCCCAGGATACCTTATATAAGTTTCAAATAAACACTCATAAAGAAAATTAACGATTTTAATATTGCAAAAATATGTAACAAATTTTTATTGAATATAAATGGAAACATTTTTGCCATCAAATCAATTTAGTAAAATAAATATTTCTAAGAATTTCCAAATATTCGATTTAAAAAAAAAAAGGTCTTAGTTTCATTTTCTCTTGATACTTAACAAGGGGTTAGTTTCTTTTACTATCTTTAGCTTCTTTAGTATCTTTTGTAGGAAGTGTGGAAAGCGATAAAGAATCTTTTTGAAGTAACGTCAGTTATTAAAGATAAAGATGGAATTTTTCGCATTTAACTGGATGCGTCAGGTATTATCTGACACTCGCATAGCTAAGTGAAAAACAATTTGAAATGAATTCAGTTAGGGTCTGAAAGATAGGAGTGAAAATAAGGTAAATAAAATGGTAAATTTTTGTAATTTTGGCTTTGCATGGATGGAGACTTTCGAACTCTCATACTAATGGAATGCTTTCAACGGAGCGGAAAGGAAAAGGGCCAGGTCGGGAAATGGACCCAGGCCCAGGTAAGCTAACGAATTCGACCACTTGCCAGCGCATGTAACCTTATTGGTAATGAATGACATCGGGTCTGTCATGTGGACGCGGCCCCAAAAACCGAGCATTCATGTTCGATTTCCGAGCATTGTTTGCGTTCTGCTCGAAATTTTCTATTTGCAGGATAACTTTATCATTTCTTTTTATTGTGTTAAAATAATAGTTTGGATGCCACTCTCGTCAAAATCCTAAACCGACAGTTGGGGATGCTACAAAATAAATAAATAAATATATTCCTAAGGCTGTATTTGAAGAATCGATTCGAAAATCCTGCCTTCTGAGGAAGAAATCTTGTTATTTTAGATGATAAAAAACTCGGGATCAAGAAGGGACGGTTATCAGTGAGCAAGAAAAAGAATCACTCCTTTCATGTGGGTTTTGAATGCGATATATGCAAGTGTTCATTCCCAGCGCGTGCCTGTGTTTTCCGTGAAGGGGATATCCATCTCGTCTGTAATTCGCCTCCATTTGGGCTGGCAGCGTATCATTATCCGAATGAATACCTTTTATGTTATGGATGAGACGAGCGTGGTTCGGGACTCGCCTTCGAAAGCGCGGCCAGCGATGTCGAGCGGCGAAAAGCGGGGCTTGTTAACACGGGAATCGACACCGAGCACCTCCATGGGTGGTATCGGGAAAGGGAAGAAGTTTCCAAGCTTTTCTTTAGATCCAAACGTTTTGTATATGGTTCATGCCTCATGGAAACCTTTTTCTCAGCTTTGTCTTTGCCGAAAAATCATTTCAAAACACCCATTTCCTTATATGTATATTTCAAATAGCTTTTGCACTTATCGAAATACAGAAAACACTATTTGATTTCACAATTTTTGGATAAGAACAACTGACAGTTCATGCATTTAAGATTAAATTGCAATTTTATGGTTCCGATTTTTTTAGAAAAAAAAGCACTGTGTAATTATACCTGCAAGATCGGAATAGTCTAAAACAGAATTCGTTCAGTCCCATGTGATTCCGTTTTAGCAGAATCGACTGTGTTAGAAATGCATTCCCGGATATAACAAAAAACCTGCTTAACCTCTTCGCTACTGGCGATTATTACAGTATTTTTAATTATTACTGAATTATTTCTTCTCTCGTTTGACTTCAGAGCGAGATTTTTGTTTTATTTTCATTAGCTCGAATCTTAGAAGTCGAAACATATTATTCTTATATCGAAATTTCATTTATATTTGAGTATCATTAATAAAATGGGACAAAACTGATGTACCCATTTGGGTACTCAGGGACTGAAGAGGTTAAAAGGGAAAATTATCCTGTCCTTTGTTCTCCTCCTTTCCCCTCCTCCTGTTCTTGAATTCATATGTCTAGCTATTATATTCATGCATCAAAGATTAAATTGCAATTTTATGGTTCCGATTTTTTTAGAAAAAAAAGCACAAAGTACGAACAAGTCTTACATGTTCGTACTTGTTGCCGCTAAATTGTTATAACAAAAGCTAACAATATGCTTTTTGTTATAGTTTAATAAGTTGATCACACAGCAGAGGAATATATAGCATTTAGCTTCCTGCGGACATTGGCGATCTTATTCTGTTTTGGGGTTTACAAAAGGCAAAGCGATCTGTGCTGAGCGTTGATTGGTGGCACGAAATTTTCTGTTGTTACAAATTAAGGACTTACACTAACCACGGAAAAAACCCGGATGATAATGTTAAGTCTATGGGGGCGTTCTTTTCAAATACCTCGCTCAAATTTCAATATTTTTAAATGATTTTTTTTTGCATAGGATAGATGAGGACGATCTACAGTCGGCCGAGTTTATACTTTTTCAATTTTGGTTTCAGGTACTATTATTTAAAAAAGTACGTTAACTTTCGAAACCGGTTAAAACTGGTTCTGAAATTGAAACTGTCATAATATAAAAAATATATAGCCCAAATCGAAACAGTAAAAACTAGCCCGGTTGAAGATCGTCCTCAGCTATCCATAAAAAAAAAAATCATGTAAAAATATTAAAACTTGAGCGAGATATTTGAAAAGAACGGTCCTATAGACTTATCATTATCATCCGGGCCTTTTTCAGTGACTAGTGTTGCGTCGTAACCACCAGTCGTTGGATGTGACTTTTCGATCCCTTTCAACGAATGGTCATTTTAGGAAAAGAAGGGAGATTCCTCTTGCTTGGCAGGTCCATCCTAACACATCGATAAAAATGGTTCAGAAAATTCAGGACTTGAAAAGAGGGGAGGAGGAGACCTACACAGAAAAGATCCTTTAAAAGTGTACATTTTAAGAGAGACGCACCCGAAAACAATAAAAGTCCTGCCTCTCGATCCAAGATAATTTGCAATTTAATCAGGGTGAGCGTGCCACTTGGAATAATCACGGAGCAGGATTTTGCGATGTTCAGGCATTAGGGAGGTCGCCGCCTATTAAGCGGAAGGTCGCCTCTAATAGCCTTTAATGTCTTGATCAAGACGTAATGGACGGGCCTAGCCTCGCCACGATTCAATTACATATCCCGTTCATGTGCAGGTGGGCAGGGCATTTTGGCGACTCGAATCGGGATACCAACGAAGGATCCTGTCGATTCACACTTTTAAAAATGTATCACGCAAGTGACATCTTTAAAAATAGAATTACATTCTATCGCATGTCATCTGCTTGACGTTTGTCATTTATTCCATTTCAGATGACCCTGTGGAACGCAGTCGTATTGATCACGTCCTAAAATATGATTCAGGGCTCTACCTATTGAACGGTATCAACTTTTTGGTCATTCTGGACTGGACCCCTTTCCCCTCCTAAATCTTTGGATATCCACGGCCAAAGAGGCACCCTTCTTGCCTATAAACTGAAAACGTTCTTACATGTACGTAGCTTCTGCCGTTTTCTGCCGTTTTTGCCGTTTACATGCCGTTTTCGAGAGAACATTCTTTCAAGTGTATTCTTTCGCGATGGATGCGATGACCGCTGTTCACAACTTTCAACAGCATTCAAATTATTCTAAACGGCTACCTATTAGTCCAAGAGCCGCCACCACAAAAACCTGTGTTATCCAGAAACCCAGAACAAGGAGAAAAAAAAAACCTTTATTTTATGGAAAAGGGGAGCCTCCAGAAGGGAAGAGGTGCAAAAGGCGAAAATGAATACCACTCGTAGGTTCATCCTTGTGTTTTCCTGTTCCCAGTTTTCCATGCCTTTGATTGGACGGCAAACACAATGATAAGCCCACGAGTCAACCACTAGTGCTATTCATTTTTGGCTTATGCACCCCTTCGCTACATTAGGTTCCCCTTTGACTACTCTTCCACAAATGAAAGGATTTTTTCCCCCCTTGTGCTCGATGACATAGGTTTTTGTGATGTCTGCTCTCGGACTATATCGATCCCGGATTATTGAATCCAACTGGAAAAAAAAATGTATGTATGGACCGTTTCCTTACATTAAAATATTCTTTTTTACGAATTAACTCTTTATTCAATCACTTCCTTACCAACGGATCAGATCCGTGAAACCTTTCCCAATAATAGTTATTTGAATCATCCACTCATAGGATTGTGGGCTTCATTGAATCCTCTTTTTAAAGGAATCATCGTCGGAAACAACAGGGTAATCAGCTCGAGAACCGACTCAACAACTTCTGTATACCATCATCATTGAACTCACAAATAGTGAAATGAAACTTATTGAGCTCCGCTTATGTTTTGGGCTTTTCTTACCCATTTTGTTTCGTATCAATGTTCATTTTATCTCCGATCGGCGGGCATAGGTATCTCCTCCTTTAAAAGTCCTCCAACAATTTATACATCCCTCACATCGGTCTGTAAAAACACCAAGTCAAATTTCAAGTCATTCATTTTGCATCCTTGCCAGTTAGAATTCTTTAACTTACCTACAACTAAGCTGACCTCGTGAATATAGAGACAAAATGTGTCGTGATTCAAAGATTACTAGAATAAAACTTATTAATAATGCCGAATTCTGACTAAAGATAAATTATTGAACTTAGTATTTTTATCACTTGGGTTGTTGTTTCGGAAAAGGAACCTGGTTTCAAATTTTTAACTGATTCTATACAGGGTGATTCACAATTATCGAAATAATAGGATATCTCCTTAAACATTTCCCCTAGGGGTATACTTCCACACGTAAAGTTTCATTAAAAAAAGGTGCACAATTGGATGAGGGGGGGGGGGTCTATTTGAGAAACTGAAAAAGTTAAATTTTTATACCGGCCCCCGTAGGATAAAATTTTCAATTATGAAAGTTTTCCTTATCCATTCTTGAATTAAGCAAAAAATAAATAAATAATGTAGAACAGATTAAATACAGGACTGCAGAAAATAATTAGACTGGCTGTCATAAATGTTTTCAATTTTTTTTTTTTTTTTTTTTTTTTTACTTTATTAAATAGTGAAGTTTCATTAAAGATTTCTGGAAGTGTTGGGAAGCGTTTGCTTGATGCACGATTTTTCTTTCTTGTTTGCATTTGAAAAAAGAATTTAATATAAAGCATTTTTTTTTTAAACTTTCAGAAAATTTTTTTCCTCTGCTATTTTTGATTTTTTAACGATATTTAATAAGATTTTTCTAGTTCCGCGATCATTTTTTTTAACATTGTTGAAAAAAAAAAGTTTCAAATTTTTAGCCCAGAATAATGTAATTTGTCCTCGGTGATTGTTGATTTTTTAGCTATTATCAATGCGATGCTTCGAGTTATTTCGTGATTCACAGCATTTTTTAAAATTTTTTAAAGAAATTCGACTAGTAAATTAGTAAATTCTGTCGTCTGTAATAGGGTAACATCCCCAGCAATTGGCACATTAAGAATTTATCTTTAAACTTACTTCTATTTTCGTTACCAAGAAAAAAAATATTTACTTGCAAATATTTTTAAATCAAAGAGTACATATCTGTGCATCTATTTTGCCCACTAAAAGAAAAAATATTTGAAAAAGTATTTTTATAAAAATATATTTATAAAAAGTTGCTGTAATCACCAGTAATTGGCACTTAGACTTTTATGCAATTAAAATAACCCTTTTCAACTAAGCAAAACTGTTGTCTATTAAAATTTAAAATGTACTATAAATCAGATAATAATAAATTGAAAAGCCTGCCAGAGAAGAAGCTTTTGCATCAAAAATGGCTAATTTGATACAAGCCATAATTGTTTCTCTTTCCTTGGCACTATTGTCATCTAGTAGCATAAATCAAAGTTATAATCTGTAAAGTAAATGAGCATATAACTGGTATATGGTCTTGCATTTTTAAAAGACTGGATGTAAATCTTATTTTAGGACATGTTTGTAAGATGTGCCAATCACTGGTGCATGCCAATTACTGGAAATGTTACCCTATTTAGTTTTTTTTTTTTTTTTTTTTTTTTTTTTTTTTTGTGCCATACGTTGTTGTTGAAATTTGTGAATTCCAATTATAGTATTTAACACCACTGTTTAATGAACTTTAATCTCTGCAATTTTTGAATTTGTAGCGGGGTTTTTTTTTTTTTTTTTTTTCTTTTTTTTGTGCCATATGTTGTTGTTGAAATTTGTGAATTCCAATTATAGTATTTAACACCACTGTTTAATGAACTTTAATCTCTGCAATTTTTGAATTTGTAGCGGGGTTTTTTTTCTTTTTTTCTTTTTCTTTTTCTTTTTCTTTTTTTTTTTGTGCTATACGTTGTTGTTGAAATTTGTGAATTCCAATTATAGTATTTAACACCACTGTTTAATGAACTTTAATCTCTGCAATTTTTAAATTTGTATAGTGTTTTTTTTTTTTTTTTTCAAATTTTTTGAAGGGAGAAGGGCGGGTTGCCATTCCAAGCGATTTTTCCACATTAGTAAAAAGTATCATCCGGTTTCAGTGCCCAATCTAATCCATTCTATCCTGTTTTCAATAAAATGTTTTCAAAATTCGTACTGAAATTTTTGAACCTCGAACGAAATTTTTTGTACCATATTAAGAATTTTTTTTTTTTTTTTTTTTTTTTTTTCTTTTGCATTCCGCACAGGTTTTCCGTTTTGATGATGTTTTGAAAACTTTATTCTGCCGCCGTTGTCGCCAATGGTATGTAAAATAAATAAATATATAAAAAAGTCAGGCATGCAAGAGTTCACGAATCGAAGTTATTTATTGTACAGCGATGCGTTTTAAATGAAGGTAATTTGGCGCGTAAGAATAATGGGGATTGTAACAAGTTCCGTTCTTGCAGACAATTATTTTTACGAATCTGTTCGCTGCGGTTTGTCTTAATTCAATTTCCCCCGCCACCTCATTAAACAGAGTCGTGATCGGTCGGTTCGGGGCTTCGGAGCTGCTAATGCGATGGCAATGGGATCCCTTAATGGGACGGTGCTAGCATTTTCATCACGATCCCGGCGGTGATGGATGGATCATGAGACCTCTTCCCTCCACTCCAGCAAATAAGAACAAAAAAAAAAAAAAAAAAAAAAAAAAAAAAAAGCGTGTCTCTTTAAAAAGGAGGATTGTTGTTATTCTAAATGGCTACTCCTTTTTTTTTTAATTATTTGGAAAATAGTGATTGTCTTCGGTAGAGAACTGGCAAATCGGAATCTTTTTGATGGGTTGAATTCCACAACTTATTCCTTTTCTGATGGGTCCATGTTTAACCCTGTGGATCCCAAACCGGCCGAGATATTTTGAGCTAGTTTAATTCGCATACCTTAATTCCCAGCCAGCAACCTAACAGAAAACTAAAACAGCAATATTTGCTTTAATTAATAACAGAACATTTCATATTTAAATAAAACGAAATGAGGCATTACATTTTTTCTGGTGTAAAATCAGATTTTCTGAACGACATAATTTCTAGGACGTGTTATTGTCCTGAAATGGAATACTTCTGCTTTTCGTCTTCTGATTGTGTTTAATATCCAAAAATGGAATGCTGCCACGGAGTAGGAACAAGTACAATAGTGTCTCGCTTTTCGAGAAGCGAAATGAAGCGATGCGTATTGCTGTCTGGTCCATTCGTTCCCGATCTCCTCTCGCCTGACAGGTGGTTAGGGTGATGGACAGCGAACGAATCGATCGCTTCACGGTAACGTATCCTGATCCCTTCCCATCAGGGTTGCGATTATGGAGGGATGAGCGATGTCCATCTTCTCTGTAATAAGCAAAAGGTCATGCTCAAAAGCGAGCGGAATCAGAAAAGAGAATCGGACGCATTCGAAACATTTGTTTTACCCTTCAAGCACTTCATGTTGCATGGAGCGACTTCAAACGATCTATCTTCCCTTTCTACAATAGGGAGGGGGGTTCTCTTTACGGCCGAGCAGCGGCGCTCTTTTTTTAAAAAAGTTCCAAATGGGAGATGCGTAGACCATATCACAAACCCGATTCAGGACGATACACAGTGGGAGCAAAAAGCCTCCAAATCTGGCAAAAAATCGAAAAAATAAGATTTTATTTTGAACTATCGGCATCACTTTAATACAGCAGATATCAGTGAAATTGCGCAAAGTGATTTTTGTCGTCACAAAAGAAAAAAGTTAAATTGCATATTCCACTTTGATAATAAATGGGGGAAAAAAATCAAAAATTTTGTTTCAACATTCGTTTCTTAATTTCGCTGTTATAATTAAAAAATAATGTTTTTTGACTACAGCACCTTTAACTAGAGGTATGTAACAAAAATTCATAAACTTTCAATTTGTTTTAATATGATTTTTATAGATATAGAGACGCTTAGAATATATAGTGGTGAAATTTATTAAAAAAATAAATAAATAAATAAATAAAAAATAAAAATAAAAAAATAACAGTGCCTACAAACATTGAAGATTTTAGTTGTGAGTTAAGGCGAATTAAGTGTTAACTATAATTTTTTCTACTAAGTTTTAAGTTTTAGAAGAGTAAATATGTCAGAAAATCTCGCTCGTTTTTTAATTTTATGGTCATCATTAATCACTCTTAAATTTTTATCAGTGTACAGGTGTGCCAAACATGCATTGCTATACTTTTTTTAAGACAAATTTAAATATTTTATTTATTACAAAATATTGTATTTCAATGAAACTATCATGAAACGTTTTAGCGAAAAAACTTTTCAAAAGTAATATGATTTTTTGGTATGAAAGCTCCAAAATCGGAGAAACTATGAACAAGTGGTTTAAATGAAAAGAAGATTAAATGTTTTAAATTTTAATATAAATTCCGATAGGCAAAATCCGGGCGAGACAAAAGAAATGCTTCGGAATTAATAATTAGTGACTTGGCTAATCGCTTTCATTTTCTCGATTTGAAGAGCAAACAAAAGCGTCAATGAAAAGCAAACGTATCCGTCTTCATATTCCGTCTGAATTTGTTCTGGACGATCAAAAAGATTAAGAGCAAAACGGTTACGCGATTCTAGTTCTACACATTCCTTAGTTTACGTGACATGTATGAGTTTAAGATCTGAAAGACAGGAAAACAAAAAGTATGTGTTAGCACTAAGACAGAAGACACAGTTTTGCTTCTGCTCGCTTTATAGTAATGCATACATCTTGCCTGAGAAAGGTGGATTTATTCCTTCAAAACGAGTTGCTAATATTCAATTTAAGGTTTACTTGAGGATCATTAATATTATTAATTGTGTTTACATTTTTTTAAAACTTTAAATGCGATATTATGGATGATGTATAAATATCTAATTTGTATAAAACTATCTTAAATTTTCTTTTATATATTTAAATATCTTTTCAATATCTTTTCTACAAAAAATATTGAAAAAAGTTTGTTAATTAATTAATAAATTACCCTATAGCTTATGTAAAAGTTTTAAAGTTTTACTACTTTTAGACTACAAAAGAATCGATGGGCTTTTTTTGTTCAAAGTAAATTTTATTTTTTGCTATGTTTGTTTACATTTCTTTCAGATCCCAGGGTTTACTTTTGGTATATTTTTAAACTTCAGTTATGAATTTATATTAACAAACGGATCACTCAGAAAGATAGAATAATAATAATAATAATAATAATAATAATAATAATAATAATAATAATAATAATAATAAAATGCATTGCTTGCACGTAAAGTTGAATGATACAGGGGGACTCAATTTTTGACAATCTGTTGGATTTATTTATTTGGCTCCAATGTGTCCAATATCAATTTTTAAAACTGCACGCCTCTCTGGCGAATGGAAGGACCAGCCCATGCTAAGTTTCCGGTGCACACGGAGTCATTATCCTTATTTTGTGAGACAACATTTTAAATACTAATTTAATTGAAAATAATTAAAAACACTAGTTTACACGGTTTTTATACCCCAACTGAAAGTTGTTAATTTATTTTTTACTTAGATAGAGTTATCCAGAAAAAATAATAAAAAAATTCTGTCATGTCTGGTTTAAGAAATATTTATTTACATAAATGGATTACATAATTTTGGTATTAATATTAAAAAAAATCAAAAATGGCTAATTTTTGCCTCCTTTTTAAGGTTATTTGGATCAGTTTCTCTTATAATGGACCAACAGTAATGTTTTCATGCCAAAATCCGGGATGTCGTTCTTCAAAAACCTTTAAATCTTGGTGAAAACGTTCCCCTTATTCGTCACTCATACTTCATAAGTTTTCAGGAAAAAAAACTCAGATGCGAATGCAGGAAATGAATCATTAATGACATGTTTACTCCCATCTGTTGAAAAATTTTCAATAAATCGGCAACAATTTCTTTGTAATTTTCACTTTTTTTTTATTTCCCAAAAATTCTTCCACAACCATTTTGAATGACTTCCAAGCAGATTTTTCATTAACAGATAAAAGGCTTTCAAACTGAGAACCTTTCATAATTTTACGGATCTGTGGGCCTACAAATATCCCTTCTTTCAGTATTGCCTCTGTAATGCTTGGAAAGATTTTTTGTAAATACCGAAAGCATCACTGTTTTTGTCAAGCGCCTTTACAAAGTTTTTTATGAGTCCCAATTTGATGTGTAAAAGGGGTAGAGTAATGTTATTTGGATCTACCAAGAGCTCGTGTTTGATGTTCATTTTCCCCGGAATATACTTGTTCCGAATTGGCCATACTTTTCTTACATTAATGATGTTGTTTTGCTCGGCTGTCCCACAAACAAAGGAAACAAGAATATTTTGTGTAACCACCCTGCGATTCCAATAACAAACCGATGACTTTGAGGTCGCCACACATTTTCCATTATACTTTATTAAATTAATTAAAGTACACATCGTTTCATAGCTCTCTTTACAATTCACTGCGTGTCCTATTGGTATAGACGGCTTCCAATTTCCATTATGTAATAAAACAGCTTTTAGACTATATATTTCGAAGAGTCTACGAATAAGCGCCACTCTGTTTTATCAAAGTTTTGATTCATTTTTTCAAAAAGTCCCGGACAGGGATATCTGTACAATAACAATATTCATCTTTTTTGAAAAAATCTGAGTAAACTTTGCTTCGAAAATAGCACGTAAAATAAGCTTATATGTATCAATTGTCCATCAAATTCCTCGTTTAAATAATTTTTTGAAAAATGAAGTGTTTTTTCCTGCTAGTAAATAAAAACTAATAATAATTATTTTACTTTTTATTACAAAATTATGTTTCTATACGTATAAACAGATAGAACAAACTGTGAAATAATTTTTACGATGGCTTAAAATGTGTCAGGTCTGAAGAGGTTAAGCGTTGTACACATCGAGTACTCCAAACTTCGTGAAATAATCGACATCATTAAATGTTCCAATTTATCGGACAAACCAAATGAACGTCTTACTAGTTTTAAAGACAGATGCATTCTAACGCTCCTAAAAAGCCAAATGAAAAAGGAACATTTTCACGACAAACTAGCTCCCTCCTACTCCGCGTCAATCAATATAAAAATCCAATTAGGATTAACTCGAGTCTAAACGTCAAAAGATGAACAGCTCTGATTGGTCTAAGGAGGTGTGTCCCCGGGAAGGATCTATATTTTTCCTCGCAAATAACAAGCCCTTTAACAACGCGCATTAACACCGGTCACGCGATGTTAAATAAAAAATAAAATTAAAATCCCGGGAACATCCCTGCAAGTAAAAAGGTTACGAAATACTTCCCGCCTTTTTGAGAAGCAAGCAATAATTTATTAATAAATAAAATAAGAAAAAGAATTTTAGCTGTTACAAGTTAATACATTACGAAACTAAGATTGAAGTATGTTCCACAAATTTTAGAATTGAAGTTAAGAGAGAACAAAATGGCGCAAATTTTTTTTATTTTGTCACATATATATATATATTTAGGGATGCACCGAATAGTGATTTTGGCCGAATACCGAATGCCGAATATTCGGCCGACAGGTGAACCGAATACCAAATATTCGGCTAGCCGAATAGTAATTGTTGGGCCGAATACCGAATATTCGGCCAGCCGAATAGTTAACTATTCGGCCGACTACCGAATATTCGGCTTTCCAAATTCTTTTTATATTTTAAAATTTAAAGGTATTAAAATGTTACTTTTTAAAACAGTTTTACATAATATTTAATAAAAGAAACTTACATTTTGATAAACAAGAGCTTTTTATAAGAACATTTAGTATTGAAAAAAAATCTGCCTTGAGTTATTTAAGAAGCACAATTATGAAACTTTAATTAATAAAATTTTCTACGAATCAAAACAAACATTTTAAAATCAAATAATGTAAAAAAGGCCGAAGAAAAATTTTACACTCTGATAATTGTCCTTTTTAAATAACTCAAGGCAAATTTTTTTCAATATAAAGTACAAATACTTCAACTTAATTTTGAATAAAGGCATGTTTGGCTCATAGTTCTTTTCTTATGAATGGTGGTATTTTCCACCCTTCCCATCATATCATATTTTACAGAAATCAAAGCATGTGAGTTGAAAATATGTTATCTTATTTATTGTTAATATAATAAACGAACACACAAGTTTTGACTTAGAGTGAGATGAAATACAATGTACTTATGACTCAATAAGTTGATTATGATTATGATTTCATGAACAAAAATTGTCTGCCTTGATAGCTATTACTAATCTCAAAAGTTGTTTTTTTTTTTTTCTTTTAAAGGACTTTTATTTGGGGGAAAGCAAGAAACAGATTATTTACTAAACAAAATTTAGAAACTTGTATCTGCACATAATTTATTCCTAAGGAGAATCCTAATAAATCACCATTTTAATCCTTCTCATGTTTAATTTTTTTAAGTTATACTTTACAAACAGCAAATAAATAATGTAAAAACATTCTATTTTATTTAAAAATGATTTTGTATCTAATTGTTTTAAATATAATTTAAAAAATTGACAGTTAAAAGTAGAAATAGTGAAAAGTTTTTAACAGTTTTTATTAAGTATTGAATGGCCGAATACTATAGCCGAATACTTTGATATTCGGCCATACCGAATATTCGGCAGGCCGAATAATTTCATATTCGGCCAAGCCGAATATTCGGCTCAACCGAATAGTTTAATATTCGGCCTAACCGAATATTCGGTAACATGGCCGAATAGGCCGAATACCGAATAGATACCGAATATTCGGTGCATCCCTGATATATATATAAACTGAACTTCAAGTTTTAATATTATTTTTGATATAAACGGAAAAAGTAAAAGAAAAATTGTAAAATAATAATAATAAAATAAATGAATTTACATATTTATACCCCCCCCCCCCCAGAATTAAAAAAAATTAATTTGACTGTATTATATTAACTGGAATCTTGCATTATATAAACACTGACAGTTTTGTGTCAGTGCGGAAATTTCACAGACCTTCAACCCGATTACTTGTTTTGGAATAATATGGGCAATGTCCAACTTCAAAGTACTGGTTCTCATAAAATCGCAAAAAGTCACATATTATTGTAGAAGGTTCATTCTACATTTTCTAGTAAAATCTCCGATATGTTCGGGGGAGTTTTAGGTAGCTTTCATTACAAAAAGTAAAAAGCTACCTATTGCAGCCGTCCGGAGGAAAGCACTTCCGGAAAATTTTGGTATATTTTAACCGATCATGACCCCCAGACCCCAAAACCACCCTCCGTTCAAATGTTGACACACACACACACACACACACATATATATATATATATATATATATATATATATATATAACCATATATATATATATAACCATATATATATATATATATATATATATATATATATATATATATCTGATTTTTGTCATGCGATAACTAACGTATTTATGAACCGATTTGAATGAAACTTGGTATGTACATAGTACATACAAATGCCTCGACCGAGTTCGTTGGTCAGCATCATCCGCCATTTTGTTTCAAAATGGCGGCCATTTTAAATTTTTTAAAAAATTTAAAATTTAAAATTAAATGCAAAAAAAATTAAAGTTGAAAAATATTTTTCTTTTACGTGTTAGAACTTAAAACAAAGATTCCAGAACACTTTTTATTTTGTCTATATCTTAAAAAATGATCGAGTGATAGCACTTTGAATTTTTCTTATGGCTGACATTTTGAAAGGATATGATTTTGTCACGTGATAACACGCGTATTTATGAACCGATTTCAATTAAACTTCGTATGTACATAGTGCATACAAATGTCTCGACCGAGTTCGTTGGCCAGCATCATCCGCCATTTTGTTTCAAAATGGTGGCCATTTTAAATTTTTTAAAAAATTTAAAATTTAAAATTAAATGCGAAAAAATCTAAATTTGAAAAATATTTTTCTTTTACGTGTTAGAACTTAAAACAAGGATTCCAGAACACTTTTTATTTTGTCTATATCTTACAAAATGATTGAGTTATAGCACTTTGAATTTTTCTTATGGCTGACATTTTGAAACGGTCTGGTCTGAACGATCCACAATGTTGCTTTAAAATGGCATACACTTTATGATATCGTGGAATTTAGTGACTCTCCAAATCGCTTAAAATAAAACCAGATTGAATAAAAGATGACTAGTTTCTAAAAATTCCTATTAATATTCAGTCTTGACAAAAACTAGTATTCAATCTTATAAAATCACTAATTTTATAAGATTATTTCCACTAATTTGAGATTAGTATTTTTGAACAATGTAACTTACTTTAAAATAAATAAATAAATATATAAGTATATGAAAGCTACCTCTTCCTCCCGGCATTGCCGGAATGACTTTTTTTTTTATATATCACTTTTTATGTACGAAAATCCCTTAAAACTATATTTTTAAAATGTATCAACTTTTTTAAATTTTTGAGATTTTTACAACCGAAAAAACAAATTAAATATATAATTTAATGCTGTTTCAGAAAAGTGCAAAGAATTTTTTTTTTTTTTTCAAATATCTGAAAAGGTCTTAATTAGGCTATGAATGCGACGAATTTGACTGAAAATCACGCAACAGTAGAAAACGCTCAAAATTCCCAACTTCAGGTAAGCGCTGCGAATTTATGAAAGCATATAAAGAAAAAAAAATATATATATATTAATGAATATAAATCTTCAGATATTTCTCCTGTGGAATTTATTTCATTTCGAAATATGAAACTTCGATTTTTGGCCACCTAAACGCAATTTGGGACCACTGTGTCGGCCGGATTTTGTACCGGATACGTTCCGATACAAAAAGATACAAATGTAGGGAAATACATTTCGATGACATTTCGGTTTCTCATTATGAGTTCAGATGAAAAAGAAAGAAGAATTAGATATTTGAAAGACAGTCTTTGAATTTAAGTAACAGGTTTTAATCTCTCTGAGTTATACTGGAGTGAAATTATATACAAATGTATGATTTACATATGCGTGAAAAATAACATTGTAATGGCCGTCTGCCTATTTCATTAGCTGGGTAGGCCCGTCTCACCGCCCTGAGATGTAAGAGCACCTCGTTAGTCCGTCTGTCTAAACCAAACTCCAGATCGCATCTGTCTTTATTCTAATAGAAAACCACTTAGTCCATAAACATTTTTTATCGTTCGTGGGCCGAGGTCTATCTTCAAGAGCCTCATAAGAGAATGTGCACATATTTGCAGTACAGAGTTCAATCTTTGTTGCTATTGCTAAATGTCACACAAATGCATTGCAAAAAAGATACAAACTCCTGCTGAGAATTATAATTTTTTTTTTAAATCTAAATTCAATACGACAAAATGAGCGGAAAACATTCAAAATTAATTACCATTTCTATGAATTTTTACTTAGTATTTGTTCATTAATTAAATCCACACCCATTTCATGTTTAGATGACTTATTTGCAATTCTAACTTCAAAAGGCTAGGAGCTCCATCAATATGATATTCCAGTATTATTCATTATTAAAAAAAAAAAAAAAAATTAAATTTTAGATAAATTGGTCACTTGAAAAAATATTGTTGATGACGCTTTCAATGTTATAGTTGAAGGACTTCCCTGTATAGAAGCTGATTTTGGTAAAGGTGGGGGGGGGGGGGGAGAATATACTTATTAAAAGGCACATTTTTTCTGAAACAAATCCGACTAAAATCACCGATGTGTCTGGTGTTTTTATTTTTAGGCAGCTTTTTTGCAACCTGCAATCGAGTCGAATTTGTGCTCTGTTAGTTATTTATATGTGTGTGGTTAGGGGTAAAATGTCGGTGGGATGGGACAATATTTACAAAAATAATTTTTACTAATTATGTTTCGGTTATACAAAATGGAAATTTTTAAAAGATTTTTCCAAAGATCTTGGAAAATTGTAACATATTTATAAATTACAAATTTGTTGATAATAATTGAAATTTTAGATTTATAAATCAATTAAAATAGCAAAAAAAAAAAAAAAAAAAAAAAAAAAAAAAAAATGTCCCACTCCTCCCAATGGGACATGTTTCTAAAACGAAAATTCATATTCAATTTTTTAAAATGTGGTGAAAAAATAGCAAAGCCAGTGTGACATTTACTTTCCTCAAGGTTTATTGTAAACTACAGCAGTTATTTCATGTTAAACTATTTGTGTTATAAAGGCCAAACGTAAATGTGCGTAACGCATACGTCATTTTACGAATGACAACACTTTGAAATTTGAAATGCAATTTTGGTTTTGCAATTTTTCCTGCTGCAAATTTTTAGACATTTAAACATCCCATATTTTTAATTTTTACACCCTCGTATAAGGAAAAAATGTGCTTTTAAATGCATTTTGTCTGAAAACTGTATTTTAATTTCTTTTTGAGGTATTAATATTTTTTGTATTTTTTAATGTCGATTTTGGAATTGTGGTAACAAAAGTACTTCATTTCTCTGTTAAAAGTAAAGGGGAAAAAGCTACGGAAGAAAGAAGTGGATGGAGCTGCAATATGTCGTAAAAAAAAAGTTTGCAATATTAAATCATTTATCGCTCAAATGTTAATGTTCACATTAGGCCCAAATAAGACAAGCATCTGGGACCCAATTCTTTGAGCGTGCATTTTTTCTCTAAATTTGAATGATCTGCTTACATTTAAGCATTTTAATGTAGTATTTCATTGCATTATGAATTTAAAACTGTATTATTAAAATTTTTCTTGGTTTTGTTTGGCCTTAACGTTCCACCCTGCTAGACAATCCAAAGAGTCGATCGCAAGATATTTTCTAAAACTGGAAAGACTATTGCCAGCCTAAACACTGTCCTAATAGGCACCTTGCATTCGGCTAATCTGATGCAGCCCAAACAGAACGTCATAACTCCCTGCATACCGTTTAAAGCACGTGTCATTTTTCTGCTTAATTTTGATTTTTCTTGTTCTTGTTTATATTTCTAAGTATTTAAAAAATGAAGCGCAAATCACAAATGGGAAAACATCCCATTTGCCTTAAGTTTGAGGGCCAGATGAAACATAGGATGTCTGGCCTCATGTGCAAGGAGGATGTGTTTCGAATCAAACTGCTTGTTTTCCGATTTATTTTTAAATCCATTTTTGCTCTCATACGCATCAAACTGGCAAATTGTCTTATTTAGGAAGTACACAAGGTGCCGTGATGGTCGATTCTTTGATAAATGCAGAAAATATTACAAAAAAAAATTAAATCAAAAACAGCATTTTCAACCGATTTTTCCGAAGTGGGAGATTTATGAACGAAAAAAAGGGTCCTACTGAGAAGATAATTTTTTATAAATCAAATTCTAATGAATGGTGCGTAAAATGACATCACACGGCATCTGATACGTCTTTTCAAAAATCCCCTCAGCAAGTTTGACGTTTCTATTTTTAAAAATGTGTCTGAAATTGTATCGGAAAATTTCGAGTTGTTGAAGGTGGAAAAGCGTTTTTTCGAATACACCCTTAAAGCTGCGGTTTCCTCCATTCCATGTCTCAGTTGGATGCGAACCACCCGGAATGGAATTCAATTTGCGGGGAACGAAGGCGTCAGAAATAGAGAGATCAGGTCTGTTCATTTGTAACTGGAACCGCATCGTTCACAAGGGAGATCGTGACCGGACTCACGATGCGCGCGGTTCACACAGCTTGACCCCGATCATGAACACATTCTCTCTGTCTCTCATGTTCTGTTAAAAGGCTGTTATTAAGAAAATTGCTAGACTAATATTGAAACGACTCTCTCGCTCTGCTTAAGGAATAACAAATGAGTCCCTGAGATCGCTTCCGGGCTCGATCCTCTCCCAATTACGAATCGAGATAAATTCTAACACATCCTTCTCTCGCACGGAGCAGAAGGATACATTCGGTCGTCCAGGGATGTCACAGAAGACCGAACATTTTCTTTTTCTTTTCTGCGTCCCGCTCTCCATGAGGGCGTTGTTCGATTGATGGACTGTAATGATGAACGAATTCAAACAAAATGCAAATCTAATACGTAAAAAGCTCTAATAAAAAGCAATTTCAATATTTACAAATCTTGATTCAGGGACACCACATATGATTGACAACATACATCTGATTTGTGTGCTCGACACGAAAGTCTGCTTATAAATCATCGTCAATATACAAGGACGAGATAGCACAAGGAAATTTATATCACAAGAGAAATAGAACCAGGAGCTCCACACAAAGTGTGTGTGCACTGAGCTAGTGGGGATCGAACCCACAACCTCCAGATTAGCAGAGCGGCGTCTTAACCACTCGGCCACAGAGTCGGCCATATTCGACGTTCTAATATCAACAAAACAAACGAGACTAGATTGTTGCCAAACGATCAAGACAAAGTTCTGAAAGAGAACGCGCCAATGCTAGTGTGTTGCCATGCTTTCCAAGTGAGTCATAACAGTCGTAAAGAGAAAAAAAAAAAATCATAAATTTGAATGGCGATTTTGGATAGCGTGAGGACGCTTGAAACTGGATCGATGCATCGAAACAAATGCCTTTCCATGCGTCCCCTCAAGTGGACAGTTTATGGAAAGTGTTTGTTTGGACGGGTCTACAGAGTTCTACACTGTAAAAATAAAAGGTCCGAATTGGGTTGTAATATTTCTGAATCCAGCACTGTTCCCCAAATGGTGCATCAGTGTTCCCAAAGTAGTTAACCCAAAACCTTAATACCATTAAAACAATCAAAACTTCTTAGCTAAGGTGGTCTGGTGTAATAACGCCAAGTGCTAATGCTATGCATAATTATGAAATAATCTGGTAAATGACACCCATGTGCTCTGCGCAGAAGGGTTTTGAGTCATATAAATTGCAAAAAACAGCTTCAAGTTAATTTGTTCCATTTGTAGGTCTTATTGTTTTTACAAGCAACTAAAATTAACGTTTGATCTAAAATTTGCGAGATACGTTTTGTGATGTGAAGACTATTTTTTTGTCCGGAAATACTCTGTTTATTACATAAATTTGTAGTGCATTTCATGTACTTTCAAAATGTTGTTGAAGATTTTGGATATCTTCCCTTGATAATTTATAATTTAAAATGTATTGCGCAATAACTATACCGGGATAATAACGCCAATCCTTGGCTTAATACCCCGATTGATTCCTAACATTTGGCCGAGCTACATCCTAAATACTGATTCAAAAAAACACAGTTAAAACTGTGCAACGTTTCTAATAAATCTATTTAAGCGGTCTTTTTTAAGCTAAAAGAAGTTCAGGGTCTGATATTCTTTTGCCTCCTCCTCCCCCCCCCCCCCCCCACACCACAACTTTATTTTTCTTACACTTTCACAAAAAAATGAACATTTTCAATAGCTTAGAATGCAATTTGTCAATTTCTAAGTTTATAGAGTTTGTATTTTTAGAATTGGGCAATCTACATGCCATTATTCCATCTTATTTCATAGTTTTGTTTGCATGGCGTTATTACCCATATAGGTGGGTAATAACGCTAAACAGCATTGGTCAAGAAATCACGCCATTACATTTTACGAATACATATCTGTTAAATTATTTTTTTATATATAGATAGTCAATGAGTTGCTGTATCAAATCCTATATTTGTTTGAAAAATACAAACTAAAAGTGAGCCGTGAAAATTGGTAGAACCTTAACGTGGCGTTATTACCCCAGGGTACCTTATAATGTATACATATTATCTAAGACGTTTTACTTGTTTTATTGCTATTAAGGATATTTCGTTTTTTAAAGAATTCAAGAGCCGACAGCACGAAACCCTATGTCATCGAGCACGAGGGAAAAAAAAAAACTCCTTTATTTTATGGAGGAGTAGTGATAGGGGAGGGAGGGGGTCGAATGATCCTTGTCTGCCGGAAGGGAACGGGGTGCATATGCCAAAAATGAATACCAACTAGTGGTAATTTTTTTCGTTCCCAGATCTCCCGCTTCGGAAAAATCGGTTCAAACTGCCGTTTTTTATTGCTTTTTTTTGCATTATTTTCTGCATTTATCGAAGAATCGACCCTCACGGCACCTTGTGTACTTTCTGAATAAGAGAATCTGCGAGTTGGATGCATTTGAGAGCAGAAGTGAATCTAAAAGTAAATCGGAAAATAAGCAGTTTGAATCGAAATACACCCTTAAGCTGCCATGATGACAAAAAAAAAAAAAAAAAAGTAATATAAAAACTTTAAAAAATAATAGTTTGAAAACAAATTGTGATAAAGATTTCAAACAAATTTCATGTAAAAGTGCAATTTTTTTCTCTCTCTACGCAACGTTGTATAAGTTTAAAATGTGCGATGCTTACAAGTTTAAAACTTGGCAGTTCTGAAAATAATTGTAAAACTGAAATTTCATTTAAATTTTGTTTTAGAGTGGGTCTAGGAATAAAAATGTTGAATTCATGTCGTACGTAATAGGAGACGTTTAGAAGTCAGTCTGATTCACTCCCTCCGATATAATGCACATTTTAAGCAGTTAAAGTTGTTTTTCTAAAAATTACTTTTTTTTTTTTTTTATCATTGTCTAAGTATATGAATGTTGGGTGCATGTAACAATATGACTCGTTATGATCATCCTAAAAACGATGTTTATTATTGATTTAAATACAGAATTTATTGAGAAGTCTCGTTAAAATTTCAGTCTTTGAAAATATCATTTTCCAAATAGTCGTTGTAATTTGTTAAATTACGTTTTTTCTTTCAAATGTTGTTTGGTAATTTTAAATATGACGTCATTTCTCCTATTTGCTATTTTAAAGCATATTGATTTTATTGTTTCAAAATTTTATTTCTCTTTTAAAATTCATGCAAAAATACTTTTGTTGAAAGTATTTTTTTTTTTTTTTTTTTTTTTTTTTTTTTTTTTTTTTTTGTGTAACGTCAAAACAAAAAAACATAGCGTTAAAAAAGAAGAGAAAAAAGGAGTAGAAACATGTATATAAAAAAATTTAATGTATTCTAAATGTTTTTATTAATGCAACAACGTCTTACAAAAAAAACATTTATTTATAGTATAAATTCTTATTTTTTCGTTGTGGAATAGATATTATTAATATTACAATATAGTTATTAATAGACGTAATCAAAGCTTACTCGTGTTATTTTTCGCATTGATGCCAAATACATAGGTTGGCGTTCTGCGACCGCATGTTATCGTTCACATTTTTGGTGCGCTTTCTCAGATGGGGGCGAGGAGCAAAGATGGAATTCATCTTCATCCATTTGAGCCGACTTCGGAAAGTGGTTTCACGACCGCCTTCCATTAAAAAAGGAGAGAAAAGCTGAGAGAAAATTGTTATTCCCATAAAGGTAGATCCTCGATCCGAGATAAGTGGGTATCGGGTAATCTAATCGCCTTTTATGTGTGGGGGAGATAGAAATCTTAAAAGGGTTCAAATTATTTAGTCAAAGCGGGAGCCGACCGAAAACGTGTCTCTCCGAGAACGATAAGCAAACGAGAGAATCACGAGACGCGCAAATGACCGAATTACAGAATCGGAAAATAACTTTATCACTTCGCGCTCCCGTTTCACGATTTAACCCGACGAAAGGATTTCGCCGCATTTCCTCGGGGAAGGCCTTTTTTCCTTGGGGGAGGCAAGCCCGGTACAGTGGCGGATCCAAGAGGGAGGTCACAGGAGTCGTAACCCCCCCCCCCTCCCCTCTGAACGAAAATTTTTTTAAAGAGAATTTTAAAAAAATGAAATATCTATAAGATTTTTTTTTTTTTTTTTCAAATTTATCCATCAAATCAGAATCTTTCTGACTCTTTTAAAGTCATGTTTAAAATTAAAGTAGGTAATTTCTGACACATCCATGAAGTTTTTTTTTTTTAAATCTTATATGCAAGATGCATTTACATAGAGCAAATGTGATTGATTAAAGTTTTCCACTTTTCAATAAAAACAAAGAATCATTCGCGAAATCTCCGTAAACTGTAGAACTTTAAACTGAATTTCAGGCCGTCACAACCAATTGCTCCCTCATGACGTAACTGTCAAGTCCTAAAAATTTGTATATAATGCTCAATTTCTTGAATTGAGCATTTGTGTTTATATAAAAAAAAGGAAAAAGCTTCAATTTCTTGGTATCTGAATAAAATGTATATATTTATATTTTTACGTATATTTATGCAATTTTTTGTTGTCGAATGAAAATAACTTCCAAAAAGTATGATAAGTTTATTTATTTTTGATATAAAGAATTTCCTCAAAATAAAAATTGCTTATTAAGAGACGTGACCCCCCCCCCTCAAAAGAGAGTCATGCCCCCCCCCCTCCTCCTCTAAAAGAAAAGCTGGATCCGCCCTTCGCCCAGTATCCCCTTTTCTATACCGCGTTACAAGAAACCCAATATTTTCCTTTAAATACAGATCTATTCAAAGGAATGTAAATCACTCATTGAAATAAGTATTGCGTTACGGCTTATGTTTATAATCTCATCTCTCTCTTTTTTTAAAGTACAAAATGTTCATTTTTAAACCGGCCCAAAGTAGATTTGAAATGGCATTGGCATACCCAATGGGTAGTTCACTCGCTCCATCCATGAACCAAGGGGGCGTTATTATAGATATGAAATAGGAATTTTTTTTAAAATTTAATTAGATATTTTCAATCACACTATAGTAGGTTCGATCAGACAAAGATAACATTAATTTAGTAAAAAATAGGTCGAAAGTGATACTACAACGCAGGAGTTTCTGAGAGGAAGTCATGCTATAGAAAAAGGGGAAACTTTTCAAAAACATTTTTTTCAAAGTTTTTTTAATTTTTTAATTTTGAAAATTTATTTATTTATTTTTGTACATTTAAAATATTTTTACAATTATTAATTTATTTAGTTAGAAACACATTTCTTTTTCTTTTTTTACTTTTTAATTTTGAAAACTTTTTCCCTTCATTTTTTACGAAGTTTTTTGTTAATTTTTTAGATTTCGATAAAGTATAAATTTTAGTATTAAGATTATTAGTTTGATACTTCATAGTTATGTTTCATATTTTTAGTTACTCTACAATTGTAAATTTATTTAATTAGACACTTTTATTTAAACTTTTTTTTTTTTGAAAACTTTCTTTTCTTCTTTACTTTTTAGTTTTTGATAAAGTGCAAATTTTAGTATTAAGATTTTTAGTTTGATACTTCATAGTTATGTTTCCTATTTTTAGTCACTGTACAATTGCTAATTTATTTACTTAGACACTTTTATTTAAACTTTTTATAATTTTGAAAACTTTCTTTTCTTCTTTACTTTTTAGTTTTTGATAAAGTACAAATTTTAGTATTAAGATTTTTAGTTTGATACTTCATAGTTATGTTTCCTATTTTTAGTCACTGTAAAATTGTTAATTTATTTACTAGACCACTTTTATTTAAAATTTTTAATTTTGAAAACTTTCTTTTCTTCTTTACTTTTTAGTTTTTGATAAAGTACAAATTTTAGTATTAAGATTGTTAGTTTGATACTTCATAGTTATGTTTCCTATTTTTAGTCACTGTACATTTGCTAATTTATTTACTTAGACACTTTTATTTAAACTTTTTATAATTTTGAAAACTTTCTTTTCTTCTTTACTTTTTAGTTTTTGATAAAGTACAAATTTTAGTATTAAGATTGTTAGTTTGATACTTCCTAGTTATGTTTCCTATTTTTAGTCACTGTACATTTGCTAATTTATTTACTTAGACACTTTTATTTAAACTTTTTTTAATTTTGAAAACTTTCTTTTCTTCTTTACTTTTTAGTTTTTGATAAAGTACAAATTTTAGTATTAAGATTTTTAGTTTGATACTTCATAGTTATGTTTCCTATTTTTAGTCACTGTACATTTGCTAATTTATTTACTTAGACACTTTTATTTAAACTTTTTATAATTTTGAAAACTTTATTTTCTTCTTTACTTTTTAGTTTTTGATAAAGTACAAATTTTAGTATTAAGATTGTTAGTTTGATACTTCATAGTTATGTTTCCTATTTTTAGTCACTGTACATTTGCTAATTTATTTACTTAGACACTTTTATTTAAACTTTTTATAATTTTGAAAACTTTCTTTTCTTCTTTACTTTTTAGTTTTTGATAAATACAAATTTTAGTATTAAGATTTTTAGTTTGATACTTGATAGTTATGTTTCCTATTTTTAGTCACTGTACAATTGTTAATTTATTTACTTAGACACTTTTATTTAAACTTTTTATGATTTTTAAAACTTTCTTTTCTTCTTTACTTTTTAGTTTTTGATAAAGTACAAATTTTAGTATTAAGATTGTTAGTTTGATACTTCATGGTTATGTTTCCTATTTTTAGTCACTGTACAATTGTTAATTTATTTATTTAGACACTTTTATTTAAACTTTTTATAATTTTGAAAACTTTCTCTTCTTCTTTACTTTTTAGTTTTTGATAAAGTACAAATTTTAGTATTAAGATTTTTAGTTTGATACTTCATAGTTATGTTTCCTATTTTTAGTCACTGTACATTTGCTAATTTATTTACTTAGACACTTTTATTTAAACTTTTTATAATTTTGAAAACTTTCTTTTCTTCTTTACTTTTTAGTTTTTGATAAAGTACAAATTTTAGTATTAAGATTTTTAGTTTGATACTTCATAGTTATGTTTCCTATTTTTAGTCACTGTACAATTGTTAATTTATTTACTTAGACACTTTTATTTAAACTTTTTATGATTTTCAAAACTTTCTTTTCTTCTTTACTTTTTAGTTTTTGATAAAGTACAAATTTTAGTATTAAGATTGTTAGTTTGATACTTCATAGTTATGTTTCCTATTTTTAGTGACTGTACAATTGTTAATTTATTTACTTAGACACTTTTATTTAAACTTTTTATAATTTTGAAAACTTTCTTTTCTTCTTTACTTTTTAGTTTTTGGTAAAGTACAAATTTTAGTATTAAGATTGTTAGTTTGATACTTCATAGTTATGTTTCCTATTTTTAGTCACTGTACAATTGTTAATTTATTTACTTAGACACTTTTATTTAAACTTTTTATAATTTTGAAAACTTTCTTTTCTTCTTTACTTTTTAGTTTTTGATAAAGTACAAATTTTAGTATTAAGATTGTTAGTTTGATACTTCATAGTTATGTTTCCTATTTTTAGTCACTGTACAATTGTTAATTTATTTATTTAGACACTTTTATTTAAACTTTTTATAATTTTGAAAACTTTCTCTTCTTCTTTACTTTTTAGTTTTTGATAAAGTACAAATTTTAGTATTAAGATTTTTAGTTTGATACTTCATAGTTATGTTTCCTATTTTTAGTCACTGTACATTTGCTAATTTATTTACTTAGACACTTTTATTTAAACTTTTTATAATTTTGAAAACTTTCTTTTCTTCTTTACTTTTTAGTTTTTGATAAAGTACAAATTTTAGTATTAAGATTTTTAGTTTGATACTTCATAGTTATGTTTCCTATTTTTAGTCACTGTACAATTGTTAATTTATTTACTTAGACACTTTTATTTAAACTTTTTATGATTTTGAAAACTTTCTTTTCTTCTTTACTTTTTAGTTTTTGATAAAGTACAAATTTTAGTATTAAGATTGTTAGTTTGATACTTCATAGTTATGTTTCCTATTTTTAGTCACTGTACATTTGCTAATTTATTTACTTAGACACTTTTATTTAAACTTTTTATAATTTTGAAAACTTTCTTTTCTTCTTTACTTTTTAGTTTTTGATAAAGTACAAATTTTAGTATTAAGATTGTTAGTTTGATACTTCATAGTTATGTTTCCTATTTTTAGTCACTGTACAATTGTTAATTTATTTACTTAGACACTTTTATTTAAACTTTTTATGATTTTCAAAACTTTCTTTTCTTCTTTACTTTTTAGTTTTTGATAAAGTACAAATTTTAGTATTAAGATTGTTAGTTTGATACTTCATAGTTATGTTTCCTATTTTTAGTGACTGTACAATTGTTAATTTATTTACTTAGACACTTTTATTTAAACTTTTTATAATTTTGAAAACTTTCTTTTCTTCTTTACTTTTTAGTTTTTGGTAAAGTACAAATTTTAGTATTAAGATTGTTAGTTTGATACTTCATAGTTATGTTTCCTATTTTTAGTCACTGTACAATTGTTAATTTATTTACTTAGACACTTTTATTTAAACTTTTTATAATTTTGAAAACTTTCTTTTCTTCTTTACTTTTTAGTTTTTGATAAAGTACAAATTTTAGTATTAAGATTGTTAGTTTGATACTTCATAGTTATGTTTCCTATTTTTAGTCACTGTACAATTGTTAATTTATTTATTTAGACACTTTTATTTAAACTTTTTATAATTTTGAAAACTTTCTCTTCTTCTTTACTTTTTAGTTTTTGATAAAGTACAAATTTTAGTATTAAGATTTTTAGTTTGATACTTCATAGTTATGTTTCCTCTTTTTAGTCACTGTACATTTGCTAATTTATTTACTTAGACACTTTTATTTAAACTTTTTATAATTTTGAAAACTTTCTTTTCTTCTTTACTTTTTAGTTTTTGATAAAGTACAAATTTTAGTATTAAGATTTTTAGTTTGATACTTCATAGTTATGTTTCCTATTTTTAGTCACTGTACAATTGTTAATTTATTTACTTAGACACTTTTATTTAAACTTTTTATGATTTTGAAAACTTTCTTTTCTTCTTTACTTTTTAGTTTTTGATAAAGTACAAATTTTAGTATTAAGATTGTTAGTTTGATACTTCATAGTTATGTTTCCTATTTTTAGTCACTGTACATTTGCTAATTTATTTACTTAGACACTTTTATTTAAACTTTTTATAATTTTGAAAACTTTCTCTTCTTCTTTACTTTTTAGTTTTTGATAAAGTACAAATTTTAGTATTAAGATTTTTAGTTTGATACTTCATAGTTATGTTTCCTATTTTTAGTCACTGTACATTTGCTAATTTATTTACTTAGACACTTTTATTTAAACTTTTTATAATTTTGAAAACTGTCTTTTCTTCTTTACTTTTTATTTTTTGATAAAGTACAAATTTTAGTATTAAGATTGTTAGTTTGATATTTCATAGATTTGATATTTCATTTCATTTGATATTTCATACCATATTTAGTTACTGCACAATTGTTATTTTATTTAGTTAGACACGATTTTTTTTTAAGTTTTAATTTTGAAAAAAAAAAATTCTCACTGACTGCGGATGTCATCGGTGACGGTGACCCCTCCACCCCCGAGGAAGGGGGTACGATTCGAAGGGTCATGAGTCCAGGACACGTCCTTTTTCAACCAAAATGGTCGTCTAGACAGTGATATTTCGAGTCGGGTGGATCGGAAGAAGAAATTCTCTTATAAACAACTTGCATTGACGTCACAGCAACGGCCAATACTCTAATCTGATGTAGCCCAAACAGAACGCCCTATTCCCCGTTTGCCGTTTAAAACACGCGAGGTCTTTCTGTTTAATTTTGATTATTTTTGTTATTGCATTACTTTTTCTAAGTATTTAAAAAATGAAGCGCAAATCACTCTGTTTACAAATGGGTAAACACCCCATTTGCTTTAAGTTGTGGAAGCACGTGACGTCATTTGCAAGCGGTGAATTACATCTGTCGCAAAATGTCATCCGCAGGACGTCTCCTTGTCACAGCCACGGGACGGACACCGGGAACCTAAACCCGAAGAAGGATGTCCCCTGGAGGTCCGTGTGTTGTGTTTATTCGTTAAAAAGGATCGTCCCGACGGCGTTTTCGTCATGCAATAAATAGATGCGGTGTATTTGTGCAACTCCCTCACGCCCCGAAAAGTCAAGGTTCCCCTTGGACGGGTAATATCGGTCTTTTTTTCCCACGGTGGCCCCAGTCACGCACCAGCCTTGACTCTCTCCGGGGAGGTCGGCCGAAGAAAGTAAACGAATGGAAAATTAATTTGCCGCAACTTCGCACCTCGCCGAGCCTGAACCCGTTTCGTGCACACAGACTCCAGCCAACACAGTTTTTTTTTTTTTTTTTTTTTTTTTTTGCAGCAGGATGTCCCTTTCGACGCAATATATATTGCAATCCTTTGACAGAGGGCGTTTTATTGCCTGCAATTAAAAACAAGTTAGCAATGGCGCGTGAAGCGTAGCCAATGAGGTGCGTTTGAACGATAACGAAGTTTTAAAAATCGTAACGAAGTTTTAAAAATCGTCAGTTCTGGCTGTTATGGTAGACAGTACTTCGAAACCTTTTGTGCATTCCTCTAAATACTATCGACTTTCTACTGTACAAGAAATAACTTGTAGTAAATCTCAGCAACGTATATCCGTTTCAGAAAATGTGAAATAGTTTAATACAACTAAAACGCACTCCGAACAATGTTCTCCCTACGCCACTATGTAATGAAATATTTTTGTTTGGCTCTGTAAATCAATAACAAATATTCTTTGCACCACAGATTGTACAGAATGTATATACGTATGTACTTCATAGATGCATATCAATTTTATTATGTTCGAAAGAATATAACAGTATTAAAATGCACTTGAAACTGTTTTTCCCATTGATCATCATGTAACGCAGCGGTTCCCAAACTTTCTCGGTACCTTTCAGTGAAGAAAATTTTTGCGACCCACCTTTCAATAAAAAAAATGTCGCGACCCACCCAAGATACAGAAGTATATCACTATAGTATAGCTATTTTTTTTTTTTCGATCTCTATACACTCGGCATCCTGCCCTATGAAAAAACGCTAATTTTCGTACATTATCAACAAAAACAAGAATTGGTAATCTCTCTGTGTGTATGTAATGCACAAACCACAAAGAAAGCTAAAAATACGCTTAATTATTGTGAAAACATAACTTTATAATCAATGAGATTTCTGGTATTGGTGTTTTTCAACGTGTGGAACATATACATTAACTCGTAATTTGTCTCAGTACTTGTCTTTCAAAAACAGCAAATTAGAAAAAGCATGTTCTCACAAGCACGAAGTGTTGAATTTCATAAAGGACCTCAAAAGTGATTTAAATATTTCTGGATATACTGTTCGTACCTATATTAATCTAGAAGGGAATTAAGGACTTTTCCCTCGAAATATTATTTCCTGTTGAAATTGTCATATCTTTTTGAACAGATGAAATAAAAGATATATTTTGATTGCTCCGCGACCCAAACCGCTGATGTAACGGAATACTTTTGATGCTCCCTGTGCATTCGATATTCATAAAATTTGAAATGATTTGATATTTTAAATTTCGAAGCCATTCCGTTGGATAGTTTTTGCGTCGTTATTTCCGGACAGACGGACGGTCTGAACTCTGGGTGTTAGGTATTTACATAATTACGAACGCCCCTAAAAAAGAGGTGTGGGAGTGAGGTTATGAATAAAACAGAAGCTGGGGGAAATGGCGTTCATCTTTTATTAAAAGAGACGTAATCCGAAATGAGAGGAAGGTCAAGAGAATCTCATCCATTTAAATCTGTACTATTAAATCGCATCTCTAAAACATTTGCAAATTCATTTTCAGTACTTTCTTTCAACTTTTGATAAAAACTGCTCCGCTCAACAAGCGCAAAACGTTTTGACACATTTACGAATAGAAGATATAGAAAATTGGATGGCCTGACGATGGAAGCGATTTGGAGTTTTACATTTTAGGATTATCTATCGAGTTAGAAGCGATTTCGATCACATGCTCACGCATTCTTATCCCTTTGTAAGACTGGTTTTTCTGCTTTCGTCGGAAAATGCGGTTCAAAATGCCATTTTTTTTTTCTTTTTGGCGTCTTGTTCTAAAAAATCAAATGCTTTTGTGAAAAAAAAAACAGAAAACTGAGTGCGAATTGATAGTTTCTGAACAGCAACACTTTTCAGTTTCATGCATTTCTGAACAAAAACAAATTAAAACTTATGTCACAAAGCTGCCCTTTTTGCCCCTTTACCCCCGAACACCACGACTTCCAAATAATGTTTTGAGAATCCGGATGCTCGTTTCCTTGTTTCGACAGGCTTTTTGCCCATCAGAATTTATGTTAAAATTTAAAACATTCTAACTTCTTTTTCTAAGTCTATAGAGCTTCTTGTTCGCAGTTTCTCCAATTACAGAGCTCTTATGTACCAAAAAATCATATTAATTTTCAAAAGTTTTTCTTTAAAACGTTGATAGTCCGGTTCAGTGGCGCCAACTTATGTGGGACCACTGATTATTATTTATTTAATTATTATTTTCTTCCTGGAACAAAATTTATTTTGTCAGTAACCATGTGCTTTAATTCTCCAACTGAACCAAATAACTGAAATGTACATAATTAACTTTCATCTATTTCAATTTGTATTCATGATGATATTACAATAAATATTAATTTCTTTATGAGGAAAAACGCACGAGAATATAATTTCAATTTTAGTTTCAATTTTATTAAAACAAGATAGCTTGACTTAAAACTTTCATCTTTCACCTTCTGCCCAAAATATTTTGGTAAAGATTTGTTCTTTTTTAAAAAAGAACAAATCTTTACCAAAATATTTTTCAGCCCACCCAATATTTTTTAAAAGTTGGCGCCGCTGGTCAGTTTCACTTATTTTGTAAAAAATAATGTATTTAAATTCGTCTTTAACATGAAACAATACAGATTCATATTTGGCACACACCCGCAACAAAAATTTGAGGACGATTAACTGTACAAAAATGACCATAGAATTAAACAAGTAAGAAAAATCATGCTTTAAGCATAAATTATGAAGCACTTTCCAACGCTTCATGAAAACTTTAACAAAACTTCGTTATTTAGGTAAATAAGGATATAAAGCCAAATATGTATTCCATTCCAGTACTATTGAACAGCCCTATATTTGATCTTTCGGCTAATATACATACTATATAATGGGAAAATTTAGTTTAGCAAAAAAATGCCTAGTAGCTTGAAATTTCTCTTTCAGCAATGTATACTAATGGATGAAAACATACTTGAATACTTTGTTCAGCCTTGTAGTTTGTCTGGTACCTTTATTACACATCAGAGTTAAGCTAAAATTTATTTTAAACTGAAACGCTGTTAAAACAACTGAAATCACTTTCTCATAAATTATCATTCATAGGCCCCATGTACCCAATTCTTTGCGTGGCCCTGTGTATCATTTTATCTATATTCTGCAAACATTTCTTAGTAAATTTAATGCAGTTCAGCGTAAAAATGCATAATATATTTAACAACCATCTTTTAATAATTTATGCTCATATTCAGTAACACTGGTGAGCTCGTTTGAGTAGCTCTGTATATTAACTATAGCATTTATACACACCATATAATATGTATAAATTTAGTGAAATTATACGAACATATCATAATTAAAATGCATTTCAGCCATCATCGGATACATATACAGTAATTCGGAAATAATGTACTATTTGAAATCTTTTGTGTGTCCCTGTAAATACTATGTACTTTATATTAGGGAAGGCAGTATCGTATTATGTATACTACGCCTCATTGACTTACATATATTTTATTACACATGAAACAGTTTAATATATTTAAAATATGACACACACAATTCCCCCTTTTACCGTTATCTAAAGGAATTCTTTTGTGTGGCCCTGTAAATGAATAATAGCTACAATTTCACCTTATATTTTTTTATAATTCATATTTTAATGCATCTCGTTAAAGGATATAAATTTTAATATGTTTGACAGGGTATAACATTTTTAAAATTCCTTTGAAACGATTTTTCTCCACAGGCCGTAATGTAATGGGAAACTTTTGACTCTCCCTGTAGATAAACTAATCATGGTAGAAACTTCATTTTAATAGGGTTCGTGCTAGGGTAAACTTCAGTAACGTCCTAAAATTTCATGGCAATCCGAGTATATTTACGTGAGTTAGAGCGCGGACAGACGGACAGACAAACCGAATTCATAAGCACCTTTCAACTTTGTTGGAAAGTGCTAAAAAGGGGCAGAAAGGCGCAAGATTTCCTGAAATATGTATCCTCCTAAAACTCAAACCTAGTAGAAAAAATAAATTTAACACTTAACTCGCTTTTACTCATAACCAAACCGGCATTGAAAATTAATAAAATTCTGTTACATGTCTGTAATTAAAGGTTCCACAGTCAAAAAATATTATTTTTAAATTATTACAGCGAAATTAACAAACTAAATTTGAAATGAAATTATTGATTTTTTTTTCCATTTATTATAACAATGCGATATGCTGTTTTTTTTTTTTTTTTCCTTTTTCTTTAATGACGACCAAGGTACGCCATTTGTAATACTAGGCAGATGTTTCTGACATCTGTGACGTATGCCGGTAGTTCAAAATAGAATTTCATTTTTTCGATTTTTTTGCCAGATTTGAAGGTTTTTGCACCCATTGTGCTTTGGTTCAAACGATACCCAATTTCAAGTCATTTGAATGATGCGTTTTTGAATGATAAACATTCAAAATGAAATGTTTCTAATGGTTAATGACATTTTCACATTTTTATTAATATCTCCTGAAATTATACTCCTGTTGTAATTATGTCCTAATATAGCAATAATACTAAAATACCCAAATATTAAATACGTTGAATTTGCAATTTTTATGATATTCATTATGAAATTAATATTGGGAAAAAAAATTAGAATTGGATCTTAGAATAGGTTTACTTTATAAATCATAATAGTTGTCAGAGGCTGTTAAATTGTGTGCGTTGGTTCCCGATATTAATAAGGACGAGCGAGAAAAAAATAATACATGCCTCTAACAGAAACAAATCTGTTTAATTAACATTAAACAAAAATATATATTTACAGATTAATAGTAGTTAGGCCTGAGCTAACGGCCATAATCTTAAAAATAATCATCCGCTGGTCAGAAAACCCGACCACATCATAGGCCTTCCAAAAACTCTCTCCTCTGTCAATTTTTCTCTCCCCCCCCCCCCCCCCCCAGCAGAGAGTCCATTCATGCATTTCACAATATGCGGGGGTGAGGGTTTGTAGGTTGATATGAGGTCTTCTTTTTAGACACGAACAACGAACGTGACAATAGTCTTATCCTAAACCATCTGGTACATAAAGATTGATATTTTTGGTACTACTTGGTTATCCCGTCGACCAAAAAACTATCATCATTCTATAAGATTACATGCCAATAATGGACGATTTTAAGTTTCACATTCAATTGACATTAACTGCGATACACGTGTTCGTTAAGTCATAAAGGGATTTTTGATTCAACTTTTTATTTGTATTTTTGATATGTTTTACTAATTTATTTCTTATTCCGTTATTTAAAATAAAAATGACATCAATTTATATAATTTGTCGAACATATTTGGCGAAATGGGTCAGTGGGATAACTAAATAGTACCATATTTTTTTATCAGCAAAATCAATAGATTGTACTTTACGACATTGGAGGATGCAAATTTTCATCTTACACTAATAGAATGCTTTTGTAGTTTTAACTTTTATAATTTTCACTCTTATAAAATGAATGATCTCGACCTATTTCAACATCAAATGATGTTTAAAATGCTGCCGTTTCAATTTAAAAGGAGTCTGTTTATCAAAGTCTCAAATTACCCGTAAAGCATAGAAAATGAGGTAATTGTTTCACGAAGAGAAGGTTTATATTTTGTAATTTACTATTATTTTTTAAACTATTGCCCCCTTCACAATGGCCGATCCAAGGGAGAGGTTACGGGGGGTCATGACCCATCCTTCTTCTCTGGACAAAGAAAATTAAAAATGATATATATTATAAATGATATATTTTTAAAATGATATATATATTAAATGATTTCAAATTTACTTATTACTCAAAGATGAAAATCCCTCTGGCTCTGCTTAAATCCAAACTGTGTCACTTCTGATCTGACACACCATACATGAAGTCCCTTTTTAATTTGAGTGTGCAAGTGCATTTCTTCAGGAGAAATGGGGTGGATTAGTATTTTCAATTTTTCGATAAAAGTCAATTATTTTTCAAGAAATTTCCATAAAATGTGGAGTTTTAAATTGAATTTCAAGCTGCGACCGTCTGTTGCTCTATGACGACGGCATTTTTGTAACTACCCTGTCCTAAAATTGTCTTAAAATCTCCCATTTCTGTATGATTCTTTGCCTTTATAAGAAAAAGGGGAAGTTCTTCCATTTCTTGCTATCGGAATATAATGTGTAAATTGTATTTATTCGAATATTAATGCCCTTTTTTTGGTGTTTGGAAACGACTTTCTAAAAGTATCAGAAACGTAATCATTTTGGTTATGGAAACAGTTCTCAGTATAAAAATGGACTACTAAGAGATGTGACACCCCCCCCCCCCCCCCAGGGCCGTAGCTAGAAGTGAACAATAGGAGGGCTCATATATATATTTTTCTCTCTCTGACGCAGAAAAATGAGTGCATATTCGGACATTGTTGGTACTTTGTTTCTTATAATATATTTATAGTTGGTACTATGTTTCTTATTCAACTGTTGTAATAACTTCAATTTATGCTAAGAAAAGTGTAGGATGATGAACATTTTGAATGTATAACTGGTGCAAAATTAAACATCCTGTTAGCTTCCTATGTACAAATAGGATGAGGGAGTGTTGAACACACTTATTTTAGATACAATTTAGTAATTCTGCAAAACTGTGAAAAGGTCTCAAAACTATAAATTAGGCTCTTGAACAGAATTTAATTTGAATTTTCGGAACATAAATTCATGGAGTGACCTGGGAATCTTTTCAAGGGTGGGGGGGGGGGGGCTGAGCCGCCCATAGCGTCCCCTTAGCGACGGCCCTGCCCCCCACCCCTTCTAAATGGATGGTCGGATCCATTATGTCTACGATCCTCCCTTGTGAAACTCTTCTCAGCTTCGTGAAAAACAAAATTTATAAAACACTTTCGTCTGAAACTTTTAAAAAAAAGTAATACTCGTTGGCCACAAGTTTTGCTGTTGCCCTGTAGACAAACATGCTTAGAGGCGAAAGTACCTCCTGCACAGAATAGAAACAGTTCAGAATCAACTGAACACGAATGTCATGAATTTTCCTAAAAGAAAATGGAGTTACAAAATGTAAAGTTTTTATATTTTTTTATTGGATAAGGAAGAATGTCCCTAATCTTACTAGCCCCGTTTAAAGTATACTTTAAAGGAATACTTTAAATCGTAGCGGACCCCATCCGCTGCCGAAAGATTCTGCTCTCAACGGTAGACGGGAGGTGCTGGGTTCGAATCCAATCGCGCTCGCCGGCCTCATCGTTCGTTAATTAAATAGTTGAATATCGAACTTGCCTGTTCCATAGATTCAAGGTCGAAATGAGCCTTTTTTGGTACCTGGGGCACAGGAATTTTGGCTCCCACACCTCCAGCTCCAACGTATATTCAGGGGCGGATCCAGCCCCCCCCTTTTCTAGAGGGGGGGGGTCACAGCTACTTTTCTTTTTTTTTTGGGGGGGGGAGGGGGTCATGGCTCTTAATAAGCAATTTTTATATTAAAGACCGTCCAAAATGGCTAAATTTCCGATACTTTTGGGGGGGTTATTTTTATTCGTAGCAAAAAGTAGTATTAATATTCGTAAAAATATAAATATATCCATTTTTATTCAGATACCAAGAAATTGAAGATTATTCCATTTTCTTATTAAATCAAACAATCAGTCAAGAAAGTGAACATTTTATCCAAATTTTTAGGATTTAACAGTTACAGAAAGGCCTCATGAGAGAAGATTGGCTGTCACGGATTGAAATTCAGTTTGAAATTCCACTGTTTACCGAGATTTTGCGAAAGATTTTTTAACGTTATTGAAAAATGGAAACCGTTAATCAACCACATTTGATCTGAATAAATGCATTTTCCATCCAAGATTAAAAAATATTTCATGCATATGTCAGAAATCATCTGCTTTGTATTTAAGTACAGTTTTAAAAGTAAGAAAGATTCTCATTTTTAAAAAAGGGATAAATTTTAAAAAATTCAATATGTATTTCATTTTTTTAATTTACTTTAAAAAAATTTCTTCTTTCAGGAGGGGGGGGGGGGGATGACCTCCCCCTTGGATCCGCCACTGGGTGCATTCCAATCCAAACTGCCTTTTTTTCGGATTTATTTTTAAATTTGCTTTTGCTGCCAAACGCATCCATCTGGCAAATTCTCTTATTTTGAAACTACTTTGGGTGCCGTGATTATCGATTCTTTGATTAATGCAGAAAATATTGAAAAAAAAAAACTGTCAAAAACGCCGTTTTGAACCGAATTTTTCGAAGTGGAAGATCTGGGAATGAAAAAAAGGGTCCTATTGGGAAAAGAATTGTTTATAAATCCAATTCTAATGAATGGAAATCACACGGCATCTGATACGTCTCTTGAAAAATCCCCTCAGCAAGTTTCATGTCTTTACTTTTAAAAATGAGTCTGAAAATGTATCGAGAAATTTTTTGACTTGAGGGTAATTTTTTTTTTTTTTTCGAATACACCTTTTGAGGTCTTTATGTTATTATTGTCCTTATTCGTTTTAGTGCTGCCCTCTAGGCAATTTTTATTAAAAAAAATCACTCTTGCGTAATTTTTTTAGCTATCCTTTCGAGTGAACTTAAATGCTTCATACTTGTTTTTAAGTTGAGTGCGAACCAGCATTCTAAAAAACATTCAACTCGGCTTGAGACTTTTCTAGAGAATATACATTGAAAGCATTATTGCTCTTAAATGGACAATTTAAAATAAATAATTAAATAACAAAGTTTTAAGA
Organism: Maratus speculifer; assembly: GCA_964019185.1. Classification (NCBI taxonomy): domain Eukaryota; kingdom Metazoa; phylum Arthropoda; class Arachnida; order Araneae; family Salticidae; genus Maratus; species Maratus speculifer. The sequence goes on from OZ025295.1 coordinate 389,669,078, forward strand.
GTAAATTTGTGTGTCTAGAAGACTGTTTATTTCATGTTTTAAAAGAGTTGGGTGGCGCCCGAAGGATATCAAAAAAACAAATTTTGGGGGGCAACTTTATAAGTATTAAAGAAGCGAGATGAAAAAGGCATCTACTAAACACCACAAGATGGCAGCACTAAAAATGTATACTCTTGTGTGTTCTGTTATTTGACCCGCGCGCGTCAGCAAACCAACAGATCCTACTAGTACGTAACCGGTGACTCCGCTGAGCGCACTCATTGCGATGCGAATTTGTTTTTTAATTTTGGCAACACTTGTTCTCTGAGCAAGGGCAAATTTGTAAATAATGGCTCTTACTGTTTGTCGTCTACCCAAGAGTAAATGTAAATTTCATTTTTATTCCTTGAAAACTTATTGCATTTCAAGATAAAATTGAAACTGAAAACATATTTACCACTTTTATTGCTGGGTTTATTCAAGATGAAAGGATCTTACAACTTAAAATGAATTTTTTTAATGCTGTTAAAAAAAAGTTTGTCTAAATATTATTAAAATCTAATGTTATAAAAACAAGGAGATAATCAGTCAGCTACTATATTAAAAGTAGGGATGCAAAAATGGTTTGTGGGAAACAGCGGTAATTCTTGGTTACTTAAAAATTATAATTATTTCAATTATAAGTGCATTTATAAATTTAAATAATCATTTTATTATATAGCCATCAGAGAAGGTTATACCACAAAATAATTGGGGAAAATACTTGTAATAGTTTTTTTTAATAATTCGATGTTGATGATTTTTGGCCAGGAATCACCTTAAGTGACCCATATGAATAAAGTTATATAAAAAATCAACCATTAAAGTATTATGTTTATTTGCAAATTGCTGGAAGAAGTAAGTAAATTTTAACCATAGCATTAATATAGCTGTTTTAACAAGAAACACATACTTTTTTTTAAATTTAAACATAAAACATGTAATATTATAATCATAGTTGGAGAGTTATTACTCCAAACATAGGTTTAATGGATAATTGTTTCTTCTGTTTTTGCTATTTTACTTTGAGTTACGTTTAGTTTTGTTGTAAGTTAAATTACTTTTACAGATTTATAAGTCTTAAAAAAAAAATACTTTTAATTTTAAATATTTGTAATGAAGTTATGCTCTCCAATTTAGATAGATGCAAGAAACAGAATTAAAGGTTATGCATCAACAATAAGTTTTTTTAACATATAAGGTAAAAAAATAATATAAAAGTAGGTTCATTTAATTATTTGATTTAAGAAAATTAAAGTCATACTTTAATAAATAACTCCAAATTTTATTTTACAATCTGAAAATAAAAATACAATTTTCTAAAAGATGGGGGTTTGCAAAAAAGTGGGCTAAAATTTAAAAAAAAAGCCTTCCCGGTGGCTTTTATTGGTGGTTTTAGCTGGCTTTTGTTTGGCCAAAATTGGCTTTTATATAACAAAGCATTTCAACTATAAGCTACACATTTTTATGTGTTTTTTAAATTGGTTTTAAAGATATTTAATTGAGGTGAAATTTAATATAATCCAATTTCTCAATATTGAAATAATAAATTACATTGGATCTGTTAGTGTTTTGTAGTCAGAATAACAAATATATCAGCTAAATTTTAAAAGGTCATACTAATTGCTTTCTCTGGTTTACACTGATCTTATCAGCCCCCTCCTTTTTTTTTCATGTTTACTGCTTTATATAAAACGAACGCTTTTTTAACCCCCATAGGGTTGAAATTTTCGAAAATCCCTTCTTAGCGGCACTCGATGTTATAAGAAGTATTTTTACCCCAATTTTCAAAATTTTAGGTTCAGTAGATTTTTTAATGCAATGATTAATATGAAATCCAGACTTTCTTTTGTATTTATAGATTAAAGAAGATAATAATTGTTTAGTTACATAATTTATTACTTAACTAATTTTAAGGGATATTAATGTACAAGTCTGATTTTATTGCTCATAAACATTTATTTTAAATTGCACATAAAATCATTTAGTAAAAACAACAATTCTTTCTCATAAAATGGTATTATGAATAACTTACGCAATAATTTATGCAGGAATATGAACTTTTTAAAATATCAATAAGCTTGTCGAAATTTTAATTCAACAAGTTTTATTTGGACATTTTTTTTTTTTAATTGTTCTCTTTTGTATTTACATGTGTATTAAAATCTTCTCTTATATTATATCCTTTCTAATTTCTCTTTCAACATGGTTCAAGTGGTTACTTTAGAAAACAGTATATACTATGTTTATAAGTTTAGGTATAGATTTTAATTTAAAAAAAAAAAAAAAAAAAAAATACTGAACTAACTTTTGAAAAATTGGGTTTAACAGGAACCCACTTTGTAGAAACTAAATTCAGCCTGAAATCGACCTGAACCAAAAACGAAATTTACTCAACTTGCAACAAAAATAATAAGTGGTGGGAAAAGATTTTCCTCTTCTTATGTTGTAAACTGTCAGGAAATTTGCTGTGAATTTAGAATTATTTTGTTTTTACTTGCAGTCACCCGCACATTTCACTTTTACTTTTTCCAGCAAATTGGTGAAAATTACAGTTCTTTTTCTGCATCCGAGTGAAAAATTTCCCAATATTTTCTTGTGACCTGCAGATGAATTTGATTTTTTTCTGAGATGCTAATCCCAGATTTTGCTGTATTTTATCAATACCAATTGATGTATTTCAGTGTGCTTTCCCCAATTGATTAACAAATTTTGTTATTTATTTTTCAGTGACCAAACGATGAATTTCATGTTTTTTCTTCTTATGGCAGCGTGACAAAAATTCACGATTCTATCCTTGCAGCTGACTAATAAATTTTGCCATATTTTCATGCGATGGATTGTCAAACTTTGCTGATTTTTCCCATGACAAATTTTGCAATTTTTTTTCCTTGGGACGAATTGACAAGCTTTGTGATTTTATTCTGTGACAGAGATCTGTCACAGAATTTCACATTTTTATTCATTTCAAACTTTGGACTTTGTTTAAAACTTGAATGCATAGAAGTTTGTTCAGTTAAAGAAAATACCAGGAAACAGGTTTTGATTGATTGTAATTCCATTAAGGATTTAATAAAACAATATCTTTCAGAAGTGAATATTGATGATGCCATCATTGAATACGCATGGTTAAACATGAACGTACATCCAATATTGCAAAGTTTTCTGAAATTTTTTTAAGTGAGCATAATCATACATTTCTGATAATGATCCAAAGTTATATAAATGTTGTACTTGTCTCTCACTAGTTTATCTTAGTGAAAAATGATTCAGGACCCAAAAAAAAGTAAAGTTTAAATTTGGAAATTCATATAACTATCCCATTGTTGAAGACACATGCCATTGGGTTGAATATTGAAAAGTTGATTAAAAAAAAAAAAAAAAAAATACTTTGCATAATTATTCTGGGTTGACTTAAACTGCTTCAGTCGCCAGTTGGAAAAAAATATTTGTGGGAACTCAGCTTTTTGTAGAGTAGATATTGATGCTACTGGATTTTTGCTAAGAAAAAAGCTAATTTAAAACATTTAGCCAAAAGCCAACTTTATTTAAAAAACTAGCTGTTATAATTAATATATTCTAGTTTTTAAAGTATAGCATCCATCTAAAAGACATATTTAATCAATTTCACATTTTTCCATCATGAATCAAAACAAAACATAATAATAACAAAATAATAATAAATGAAATAACAAAAATAAATCCATATTATTACTGGCACATCTGCCACAGACATTTCCATAAAGTAGGGGATAATGAGAAGGGGTTTCTGTGCATTTAAAACACACTGCCTCGTCTGCTACTCTTTTTCCTGATCCAACCAAGATTTTATATAACATTTATGCATATAATAAGAGAATTGGCTTTTTTCATTGAGGAGTGAAAAGGGTCCCTGAGGTTATTCGTACAACTGAATGCTCTTTCGCATTCAGACTTTGAATTGAGGATAGTTTTGACAGTCTGGTGAAGGTTCGTCTCTAGTATTATCAATAACCTTCATAATTATCATTATAATAAATAAAAATAATTAGTGTTCACTTCAAAGAATAAAAGGAAGAACAGTTTGTGCTCATATTTCTTTTTAGTTTTCCTTTTCTTTTTTATTTATTTATTTAGGTACTACTTTGTTATCCCATCGACCCATTTTGCCAAATTATATACATGTTGACATAATTTTTATTTTAAACAACGAAAAAACAAATGATTAGTAGAATATTAATAAAAATACAAATAAAAAAACGAAATAAAAATCACTTAATGACATTTTAAACACGTGAATCGTATTTAATGTCATTGAATGTGACATTCACGATCATCCATTATTGGCATTGAATCTTATAGTTTGGTGATCATGTTTTGGTCGACGGGATAACCTAGAAGTACCTTTATTTATTAATTTTTCAGTAACAAATCAAGTGTTTCTGAGAACCGCCCAATTACAACACATAGGTTCCTGGCTAAAGTACCCATTTAATTTATCTGGAACAAATCTGCCAATATATTTCACTTCAGTTGAATACACCTTTGTACTTTTATTGTTTAGTTAATTTAAGTCATTTGTTTTCCTGCAGGCCTGTATCAGCCTATCCAGGTGTTTGCTGTCCGTCTGGTGAGCAGCGATGTGTCGGAATGGGAGAAGAAGCGTTTCCCCAAGATCAGCTCGGACGTCCATGGCCTGAAGCGGGGGACGGGAGGACGGTCCTCCTTTAGCGGCAAGATAGCGACTGTCTTCGGGGCCAGTGGTTTTCTCGGAAGGTCGGTGGTCAATCAACTCGGTAGGCTTCTTCTTTTGTTTTCCTCAAAATAAGCAATGCAAATATCTGGCCTTGCAGCGCTGCTATATTCCCCATAATTCCTATAAATTTGAAAAAATTCCTATTTTTCCTATATTTCCATTTTTTCCTATATTTTTCAGCCCTCTACCCTCACAATTTTTTTTTTGGCTTTAAAGTTCCGCAGTTCAGATATGATTTTTCCACGAATATATTTTTTAAATTTTACCAAATTCTGCATATTTATTATGTTTTCTTTTTAAATCATGAATTGCTTCAATCACTCATATTAAGAATCCCAAATTTCGTAAATCATATGCAAAAAACATCATAAGTTTCTTTGACTTTTCACTTCATTGGAAATTTTGTTATTGTCGTTGAAATATATCACAAAATTTATCGAACATTTCTTGATAAAAATTGTAATTTTCTGAAGTCACTAACAATAATAATAATAATAAAATCAATATCACCAAATAATCCCTGTTTTTGTCAATTTATTATTAAAATGCATCACGGAGACAAACTTCTTCAATCAGTCACTGCGAAAAATCGGCAGTTTTTTCAATCAAAAAATCGATCACGGTCAAAAATTCAGAATTTCATCGAATGATCGATGGAAAAAATCAATATTGTTAATCGTTGGCAGAAGAAAAAGACAATTTCGTAACGATCACAGTATAATCGCAAACTTTTTTAAAGAATCGTCAAAAAATGCGATTTTCATCCAAAAATTGCATAAAAAAGAAACAAAAAGAGAGAGATTTTTGTTAAGGTATTGCAGTAAATCGCAAATTTTGAAAAGATTGTGAAAAACTCCAATTTTCGTTAAAAGGTTGCAGTAAAAAAGCAAATTTCGTCAAAAGAGAGGAAAAATGCACATTTCATTGTAAGATAATATAAAAACGCTCCTTTTAAAAAAATCTCTGAAAAAACGCAAGTTTCATCAAAGGATTGCAAAAGAAAAGGGCTTTTTTCGTCAAAAGATTGCAAAAAAGTGAGATTATTCACAAAGAATGGCAGAACAATCCCAAATTTCATCAAAGGATCGTGGTAAAAAGCGTGAATTTTGTTGAAAGATCATCAGAAAAAACATAACTAGTGTAGGGAGGATTTTGGCATGGTCAATGAAAAAGATCAATTTCATCAATTGTTGGCAGGAAAAAAATGTCAATTTCATTAAAAGATTAAAAAAAACCCTGACAATTTCAGGAAAAATCATGCCAAAAACGAGGAAATATTGTGAAAACTACAATTTTCGTCACAAGATCATGGTAAAATGTCAATTTGATTAAAAGATTGCGAAAAACTTCACTTTTCATCTAAAGATAAATCTAAAAACATGTCACTAAAATTTGTCAAAGGATTAAAAAAAAAATGCTAATTTCACCAAAAAATTGCAGAAAAAAATGCTTTTCCGTAAAAGATCACGGGAAAATGTGCATTTCGGTTAAAGATTGCATAAAAGATGCAAATTTCATCGAGTGATTGCTGGAAAAATGCAAATTTCATCAAACGATGGCAGGGAAAACACAAATTTTGTTGAACTATCGCCGAAAAATGGGAAATTTTGTCAAACGATCGCGGAAAAAACACAAATTTCGTCAAACGATTGTGTAAAAAACATGAAACTCGTTGAACAATCACAGAATAAACACAAATTTCATCAAAAGATAGCTAAAATAGCACACATTTCATCAAAAGATTGCAGAAAAAAAAATTTTGTCGAACAATCGCGGAAAAATAGAAATTTCATTGAACAATTGCAGAAAAAACACGAATTTCATCAAACGATTGTGCAGAGACCAAATTTCATTAAATGATCACAGAAAAATATGAATTTCGTCGAACGATCACGGATAAAACACTAATTTCGTTGAACAATCATGGAAAAACATGAATTTTGTCAAACAATGGCACAAAAAACACGAATTTCGCAGAACGATCGTGAAAAAAAAAACACAAATTTCATCAAAAGATATCTAAAATAGCACACATTTCATTGAAAGATTGTGGAAAAAAAAATTTTGTTGAACAATCGCGGAAAAATGGAAATTTTATTGAACGATTGCAGAAAAAACACGAATTTTGTCAAACGATTGTGCAGAAAACAATTTCGTTAAACGATCACAGAAAAAATATGAATTTCATCGAACGATCACGGATAAAACACTAATTTCGTTGTACAATCATGGAAAAACATGAATTTTGTCAAACGATGGCACAAAAAACACGAATTTCGAAGAACGATCGTGGAAAAAACACAAATTTCATCAAAAGATAGCTAAAATAATGCACATTTCCTCGAAAGATCAATAAAAAAAATGCAAATTTTGCCAAAAAATCACTAAAAAAACATTTTCTTCAAAAGATCACGAGAAAAGTGTGATTTTCCCCCTAAGTATCACCAGGATCACCCCACGCCATTGCGTGGAAAAAAAAATTTTTGAATGCCTTTGGAAAAATGTATAATTTGTGTGAGAAGGGAATTCCCCATTCCCCTTTCTCTGCTGTAATCTCATAAAATTTGCTGTGATTTTTTTTTTTTTTTTTTTTTTTTTTTACTCGGAATCGCCCTTACTGTAGGGATTCATTTTAGATCAGATTAAAAATCATTTATAATCTTTATTTAAATTATGTTTTGATAAATACAAATTTAAGTGGTGATGATTCAGAAAATAATAGTTAGGAATATAGCTGGAAAAAAAATTCATACAACTACTGAAACCAGTATTTTATTACTGAAATGTGTTAAAATTTTCTGAAATAGTCAGGAGTGAATTATAAGTTGTTTCAGGGTTGGCAAGGTTTTTCCCACCCCCGGTAAATACCATGGTAAAAACCGGTATTTACCATCCTGAGAAATACTATGTTTTTCCCACATGGGAAAAACCTATTTTTAAAAACAAATATAAATTCAACACAATCTTTAATAATGTCAAAATAGAGCTTAAGTAAATAACTTTAAAGGATTCTTCAAGCTATTCTGTTATAGCTTGAGACGATTTTCATTAAACAATTGCAAAATCAAGCCACGATTCAGTTTTAACATGCGTTATACATTTCCATAGGGTGAAATGAGGCATATCAAAATTTTTTAAATGGTGGGTACAGTTTTGTTAACTTATTCTGAATGTGTTAGAAAGTGCTTCATAATCTATGCTTGACACATGACTTTTTATTTATTTCTTTTTACCAATATCTGTCCTGTGATCTATCTCATTTGTGTGTTTGAATTGTAGGCAAAGTGGGCACCCAAGTCATCATACCGTACAGAAGTGATCCTTATGTTGTCGGAAGGCTCAAGCTGTGTGGGGACTTGGGACAAATCTTATTCACGGTATCTCTCTCTTTGTTTTTTTTTTCTTAAACACAATTTATTCTTTAAATCTAATGAATCATAATGACCAATTTTCTGACTTTTCTTTCTTTTCTAATCATAATTGGAACCAGAAAAACTATGGAATGGTGGGTTTTCTATAGGGTTATTAATATTTTTAAAATTTAATAAGATATCTGGTTGTACTTAACTCATACAAGAAAAAAACTAGTCGTCGAGGGCCACCGTGATACTTAACTATCATGGTTATGCATATTATAACATATAAAAATAAAACATGCGAAAACTATTTATAAAATGCATTGCAATTCTAAAACAAAATTTAAACGTATATTTAAATGTTTGTAATATACATAGTAATGCCCTATTAATGAATTGCTGATGAACCCATTTCGACAAATTATATAAAATGCCAAGCTACTCAAGTACAGTATAGGATCTGTTATCCGGAACGCTCCGAAAACCGGAATGCAAATCGGTAACTTTTTTTCAGCGATCCCGCGGACGTGCTATAGCATGTAAATTATGCAAAAAATCGGCAATGGATGCAAAAAAAATAGCTCTTACACATCCCTTGGAACGCGTAATTTCGTCAAAGGATTGCGAAAAAACGGCAAATTTTGTTAAAAATCACAAAATGACTAATTTTTGTCAAAAGATTCACGAGAAAATTGGTAATTTCGTCACAAAATCCCCAAAAACGACAGATTTCACAAAAAGATCACAAAAAAATAACACATATAGTCCAAAAAATCGCAATACGGCAAATTTTGTCAAAAAAATTCATGGAAAACGGCAAATTTCAACAAAAGATCGCGAAAAACATTAACTTTCTTCAAAAGATCACGATTAAAGGCAAATTTCTTCAAAAGTTCACGAAAAAATAACAGCAAATTTTGTCAAAAAATCCCGAAAAACGGCAGATTTCGTCAAAAGATCCTTAAAAAATGGCAAAATTCGTTAAAAATCAAGAAATAACGACTAATTTTAGGCAAATTTTGTCAAAAGATTCACGAGAAAATGTTTAATTTCATCACAAAATCCCCAAAGAAGGCAGATTTCCTTCAAAAGATTCCAAAAAAATAACAAATATAGTCCAAAAATCGCGATAAAGCGGCAAATTTTGGTAAAAGAATCGCGAAAAACAGCAAATTTCAACAAAAGATTGCAAAAAACGGCAAATTTCATAAAAAAATCGCGATAAATGGCAAATTTGTTCATGAAAAAAAAGGCTCATCCTGAAGCAGAATTCTTAGAAATGGATAATGTGTTTGCAGTGTTTTTGCCTCCAAATTGTACATCACTTCTCTAACCATTGGATCAAAAGATTCTGAGATCTTTAAAAACTCACTACAAAAATAACTTCTTAAAAAAAAAAAAAAAAAAAAAAAAAAAATTCTTCACAGAGTGCAACAAAGGAATTGGGATAAAAAACTTCCAGAGAAACTTCACAATCAAAGATGCTGCCATGTGTCATGTGGCCCTCTGCATTAATTTTCAATGACGAAAATGAGCCGGAGTTTGAAGGCTTCAGGATTTCGAAAGAGAAGCAAATTATTGCTGATTTGTTGGTATATGCCAAAGGCTTTAATTGTCCATAAGCTAAATTGCTAAATTGTTTAGAAGCCGATGAAAACATTCCTGCCACTAATCACTTGACTGACAGTGAGATTTATGAAATGATGAAAAACAATACATCTGATGAAAGTGATGATGAGAAGGACAACCAGCAGAATGAAGCAGTTAATAAGGTATCAAATGAAAAATTAATATTTCATACCGAACAATTAATTTCAGGCATGCAACAGAGGAGCTACTTCCATGAGCAGGAAATCATGTTTCTGTACAAAATACAAGAACAATTAGTGTAAGAGACACACTATAAGCAAAAGACTATCTTAGAAATGTTTACATAAACCCCAATCAAAAGATTCTGTTTCAAAATCTCAAAATTAAATTTCATAAATATGTATATTTTTTTCATTTATTATATTTTTTTATTTTGTGTAAATTAATCAATAAATTAAGGTATTTACATGTATTAGTATTCATATTTACCTATTTATGAAATTATTTCGTACATTTCTTATACTTACGGTAAAATGTTCCGAATTACGGAAAAACCTCTTATCCAGAATGCCCTGGGTCCCAAGCATTCTGGATAACAGATCCTATATTGTAGTACCAAATTGCGTAAAAGAAACATGCTTATAACTCCAAAAATAATGATCTTATTAACTCACAGTTTACTGCGTTGGGTTAAGCGTCTCATTTTGAATTAAAATATTTCTCTGAATTGAAATTTGAATGAAATACAGGGTCTTGAAAAATCGAAGAATGTGGAACACAGGATTACAAATATCTCGGCAACTCATAATCCGATCGACTTCATTCTGTATGCACAATTTGTGTCATTTTATTGCCTTTCATGTCCTTTCCCTAAAATAAAAAATTTCGAAAATTTTTATGTATCTTTTATCAGAATGAATTTTTCGAGAGTCCGAAAAAAATAGTTCCAGATAATCAAGATTACTGATATTAAATAGGCTTTGTCCCATTCTTACATAGTAGGCATATACAAAATTTCAAGTCTCTATCTCAATTCGTTCGGGAGATAGCACATTTAGAAACAGACGGCAATTTTTTTTTCTAAAAATATGTTTTTCGGAATCTCCTGTATCTAAAACGTGTAAATCCGCCAAAATTTTTTTCCGATTTTCAAATCGATTGCAAGACTTACCCTATACTATGTATGATGGGTGAGTAAAAATTGATATTTGGCTCTTTTTGTGATAATAAGTAGTCCTATGAAAAGTATTTCTTTGCAGATTGTTCAGTGTATTTTCAACTTGAATGTTGTAAATCTCTATGAATCCTTGGGTCTGTATCTCAAATATACACATAGAGTCAGTAGCGTAAGAATTTAAAAATTATGGGGGGGGGGGGGGGGGGGCTCTCTCAGTACACTCAAAATGACTGTAAAATTGAAAAAACAATTATTGATAAAGTATGTCTTGAATAAGTAATTACCCAGATTAATTAATAATTAATTTTATTCATAATTAGAAATGCGTATGTTTAATATTTCAAAGTAAACATTAAGGAATAGGCAGGGTTCGTTGATTTAAATCAGCTTGATTTAAATCAATTGATTTTTTTTTAAATCATTGATTTAAATCAGTTTTTCTTTTAAGTTATTTTTAAATAAATTTAAGATGTAAACAAACATAATTATGTGCTTTAACATAATTTAGTTTTATATAATATATATAATTAAACAACTTTCAGAAAGATAAAGCTTAAGCTTTGTAAAAAAGTAAAATAAATGTAAAGTTTAGAAAAAAAAAAAAAAATGCTTTCAAATTTCATTTGAATCAAATTATAAAATAATCTTGCAACAGTAAAGAAATCTAAGCAGAAATATATTAAGTATTTGAATATTTACTCATTGGTATTTAGAAAAACATCTGCAAGTCTAGGTAAAATAAAATTGTATGACTTTATGTGTTGTACTTTGGTGAGGCATGTTATATTAAGATTTGAGCAAAATCTGAATCAGTCATTTATTTATTTATTTTAATTTAATATAATTGATTTTAGCCCTTTAGAATAGTGGAAGTTATTTTTGTTACAGTTATCGAAAAGGCTGATACTAAAAACTTAAAGAATTAATGATCAACTAGCTTATTACTGCAATAGGTTTATCTGCTTCGGTACAACAAATGTTTTCTGCCTTTGGTTTGGTACTTTGAGAAATTAGAAATCAACAGATAAAAGTGTTAAACCGCTGCCATTGAAATGCTCAAGGCCAGAGGATTCAAATTGTGATGTATTCGCTAATTGACTGACTTCTCACTAGTGTTGGAATTCACACTGAAAAATTTTGAATAGCAATTTACTTTTATTTTATTTGTATAATATTTATCATCTTATAAAACACTGAACTTACTGATTAACTTATGATTAATTACTTCTTAAATTTACTGATTTGTGATAGCCCAATAAAATAAACCAGCCAGATGCAGTAACACTGCAGCATTCCTTCTCTGGCTGAATTTTTATTTAGGGATTCCAAGTTCTTATTAGTAAGTTTAAACAGTTATTGTTTTATAAGATAATAGATATTCCACAAATAAAATAAAACTGCTACTCAAAATTTTCTTGTGTAAATTCCAACACTACCGAGAAGTCAGTCAATTACTGATGGTGATGGCAGCAATTAAACTCATTTTTCTCAGCCAGCACTTAAAAAAAACCAAAAGTTAAAAACTTAGTTTGCTTCCAATTTTGTTTAAATTTTTTATGTGTTGCAGATATTTTTATTATAATTAAAGTACTGAAGCTTGAATTAATTCTTGACATCTGATTTGTAGTTTTTCATGCATTTTGTATAATTAAGATTTTTTTTTCATAGCCTAAAATTTTACCTTGAAATAATGTAAATCATTTATGTAAATTGTGTAATATTAATAATAGATAATACTTATAACATTCATGTCTATGTGTGTAAAATTTGTTATTTAAATTAAACAAAAAGTCATAAAATAATAATATTGTGTGGCATTTTTTAAAAAAATCAAAAATATCTGATTTAAATCAAAAAAATCCGATTTAAATCAAAAAAATCCGACTGTTTTGATTTTTATTAAAAAAAAAAAAAATAAAAAAAATCACGAACCCTGGGAATAGGGTGGACCAAGGTATTTTTCCTGATCAACTTGTTTATAGGATAACTAATTTTCATCTCCGCTTTATACCATAATAGTTATGCTCAAACAAAAATTAAAAATTATTGTTAACAGTCTATGAGCATTGTAGTTTTATATGCAAATTAAAAAAAAGTCCCCATCTCTGCTGGAAATTAATAAATAAAACTATATTGCAAACTGCCACAAAAGCATCTTGTAAAAAGATTGTTTCTGTAAATCGCTTATCTTGGTGGTACAGCATTTGTATTTGGTTTTCTTTGTCTGTGTTGTTCTACAACTCTATACAGTACAAGTTTCTAAATTATAATTAATGATTACTTCTATAATTTTGTATACTGATTATAACAGCTATATTGATTTATTATCCCTCAATTTGCCTGGGTAATTCCTGATATATTCATAAAATTTATGAACTTTTTTTTTACTTAATAGAGCCACAAATGCACTACAGATATTTCTTACATATGTTTAAATTTTATTCTGAAACATTACCTACCCAATATCCTAATTAAATAATATTGTTTTAATGTTCATCATAAATTCATTAAATGATGTAATTTGCTTAAAATCAAAACTGGTTATATTATAGGTTTCATATAAAACAATTTTTCAAGCTAATTGCATTGCTGCACTCCATTATTCTGAAATGTGACTTAAAATAATTTATAAATATATATATTATGCTAGCGTATGTGGCACAGAAATCACAATTATTTGTTAATTGTTTAATGGCAACGATTAAACAAAATGCATCTCAAATCTGATTTGTTTACGTTTTGCAGTTTCTTTCTTTCGCTGCCATTATGGAACTTCATAATATCGTTCAAAATGCCCGTAAAAGATCTCGGCGAATGCTTGAAGGTGATCACCAAAACAGGCTTAATAACCGTCCAGTTGCCGGACGTGAATGCATTGCTTCTGAAATTCTTCAAATTACTGATTTAAATGTTCCGGAGCATAACTGTGGTACTTTGAGTGAAACATACAATTTCTGTCAAGCACCTTATTGGAAATTGAAATTAAACAGCAAAAAGTTTAAAAATTTTTGTAATGACGGCAAAGCAATTTTGTCTCCCTTATCAAAAACACCCGATTTGATAAAAGATTTGCTGAGTAAAAACTCACTTGAATCCAAAAAACTATACAGAAAAAAACATTGAGGTCATAACCACCATTTGACATCACATTGCACCTTATTGGCGCAATTGCAACAAAATGACAATTATATGCCTTACATCGTATCCCGGCTATTGCTGTTTATTTACTTTTGTTTACTTTTTTTTAAAAGTGATTTGAATTATTTTTTCTATAATTATCTTTTTTTATGTCTTATTATTTCATTTTTAAAATAATAGAAAATAATAAAAAAATATATATGCAACTGGTATTTGAAAACGAAGTTTCTGCCAAATTGATGTCAGAAAAAAAGGATGTGCTGTTGTGGTGCATATATGACATCTGTGTCGAGAAATCACAAACTTTGTATCTTTATGTTAGCCTGGTGCAGGCAATAAATCGCCAAATATTATACCTGTGGCATTGTTTCATATTTCATTAATTTCATTTAAAATATAATAATGTAATCCTTTCACCTATTTCATTTATAACACATAACTTTAATTTGAAACTGAAATGTTTAAAATTCATGACTTTTATTTATTTTTTTAAGTACAAAAAACCTTGAACATTGATATTTTGAAGCTCCATAAGTGTAGTGAAAGAACAAAATGTAAACAAACATAATTTAACACAGCCTAAATCCTCTCCAAAGGACTTTTACACAATAATCAATAAGATGCATTTTATTTTGGTGTTGCCATTAAATAGTTAACAAATAATCGTGATTTCTGTGCCATGTATAATAACGTAATGTATATGTAAATCATTATATAACTGGTATCAAAAAACGAGGTTTTCGCCAAATCAGCATCTGAAAAAAATCATCCCAATGGGATGTGTGTATGACATCTGTGCCAGATAAATATTATTCAGTTTTTTTTTTTTTTTTTAAGTCTACTCCAGTGCTATATTTTCCAATGACAGTCCCAGCACAGTTTCTGCCCATGCAATGCTGGGCAGGTCAGCTAGTAAAAAGAACTAAAGCTATAAAGATGATTCGATTAAGAAGAGTTGAAACATGTGAATAAAAATTTTTAATGCATTTTAAATGTTTTTATTAATACAACAACGTCTTATAATCAAAATATTTATTTATGTTATAAATTCTTGCCTTTTTTGTTGTGGAGTATATATTATTAATGTTAGGATATAGTTATTAATGAACATAATCGAGACTTACTACTGTTATTTTTCACATTAAAACTAAAGCTAATTGTAAATAAATGATAATTTAGAAAATATTTATCAATTTTTATGCTCGATTCATAAGTTTCTTTCAGCATTCATTTGAAGAATTTAATTTTTTAGGAACAATCTTCTTAGTATGATGTTACATCTTAAAATTAACCATCATGTCAGAATCCAAGTTTCTTTTGTAAGGGTCTACGATCTCTCTAGGGGTAGTGACACTAACATAAAATGCTGATGTTGAAAAAGTGACTATCACTGTTAATTTGCCAATGTTAATTTTAAAATCAGTTTCGTACATCTGTTCTCTTGTACAAAGTCGGTAGTTTAAATCTCATTATCCTGTTTTTTTATTTATTGTTTTTTAAATAATAATTCTTTTTTAAATTCATTGAATGATGAAATATCTCTTTGCAGCCTTTTAATTTGAAAGATGAGGAATCCTTGTACACAGCCATGAAACATTCGGACATCGTCGTCAACCTGATTGGCCGAAGCTACGAAACACCGTGAGTGACGTTTCTTTTTGTATTTATTGCCTGTTTCATTACTATTGGCATTGCTTTAAACAAAAAACGGAAAAAGTTCTTTCATATTTTGTTCTATGTATTGTATGAATAATTTTTCTTGCTCAATAACTCCTACTTTTAACCATTTTCTTTTCCATCTCCCCCCCCCCCCCTTTTTTTTTCTTTTCCTGTATTCTAAGGTTTTTTTAAAAATTGCTACAGGTTGAGATAACTCTATCAATTAAAAAAATATATATATTTACTACCAAATTAATGATATTTGCTTTTTTATCAATCTTCATTATAAAAGATGAGCATGTCTGTACATAACCCAAAATCTGACTTTCCATAAGACTTTTAGCATTAGTACACATCCTGCAATTTCATTAGCTGTTTAGGTGAATTAAACTTCTTTGCCTGGAATTAAAAAATATGTTTTACAATTAACAGCGCTGCTACTCATTTCGTCCATTGCATTTCTTGTTATAAACTTGATACTGGATGAGCATCCGAGTTGCATAAAAAAAAGCCATACTTATTTCTCATTCTTCACACAAATTCAATTGTTATAGAGTTCATAACAATATGTAATTAATTATTAAATTTGATTTAATTTTCTATTCAAACATTTATCAACAACTCAAAAACCATATTGGCTTTGTTAAATCATGAGAAAATAATGAGATTGTCATGCTTGCATACAATTTTTTTTATTGTTTGCTTAGATGTGCGCAAACAATACAGTGAAACCTCCAAATAAGGGACACCTATGGGACCCCAACTTTTGTCCCTTAAATAGAGGTGTCCCTTATTTGGAGGTTTCACTGTATTAACATTCTAGCAATGTAACTAAAAACAAATTATTGAAATTGTTATACAAAGTTATTCTATGTCCCTTTAAGGTATACTATTATTGCAATTAAGTAATTTTTTGAAAAGCATTAGCTCATAAAATTATGTAGTAAAATTTTAATTACAATTTTAGATTTCAAATCATCATACACACAATAGTCATTTACATTTTTCTTTTGCAGATTAATTGGTGATAAACTTATAATTATCATTTTAAAACTCTTTTTCTTTACTTGTGGTTTGGGAATCAAGCATGAGTGTTTCTGTTGTACCAGCAGCTCTGCAAATATTTAAACATTCTTGATATTACAGGGCTTGAAATTCAATTTTTCGAAGGAGGGGAGTCTCCCTACCAACATTTATAAATGGAGGGGAGTTTGGCTGTTTGGGAGGGAGAAGAAATGTTTAAAACCCGCCATTATTTTATGTGCTATTTAAAGAATTATCAGAATACAGACATAAAAAAATATCACTGAAGCCATTTTTATCAACAATTCAGAATAATTATGCGAAATGTGTAAAAAAAGTTTTATACTGTCTAGTTGTTACTGGTGGTAAATTCCCTCCCGGTGCTAATTATTTTTGTCACAGATCTAATTATTGTTTTAATAATAATTAATAAAACTTCTAATTAATTTAATAAATTTATATTTATAATTTTAATTGTTATAACTAATGTTATTTTTATGTATATTAAATGTGCAAGATACAAATTTAATCATAAAATAATACTTATGTGAGTGTAGAAAATAAGAAATACCACTAATGTTTGCATTTCTTTAAAAAAGGGGCAAATCAAATTCATCGAAAAAGACTTTCTTAAAAAATGACTACTTTTTTGAGTAAAAGGATACTTTTTGTTTAATGAATGGCTGCTTTCAGGAATTGCACTCACTCAGAAAGATTTGGAGCTGTCAGAAGCTGATTTTAGAGCAGCAAAGAAAAAAATATATATTGAAGCAGGAAAATTAGTTTATTGAACAGAAAAATGAACTCCCCGTAATATTATTTTTTGGGGGAAGAGGTTTACTTTGACAAAAGTTTCATTTTTTCGCTATATTTTGATGAAATCTGTCTTTTTTAACGATCTTTTCACGAAATCTGCCATTTTTTCGGGATTTTTTGACGAAATTTGCCGTTTTTTCGTGAATTTTCTGAGAAAATTTGCCGTTTTTTCGCGATTTTTTTTATGAAATCTGATGTTTTATCGCGATTTTTTTACGAAAATTGTCGTTTTCCGCGATATTTTCGGGAAATTTGTAGTTTACAGTGAATCTTATGTCGAAATTTGTCGTATTTCGCGATTTTTGGACGAAATTTCACGTTTTTTCGTGAATTTTCTGAGGAAATTTGCCTTTTCCGCGATCTTTGATGAAAAATGATGTTTTGTCACGATTTTTTTTATGAAAATTGTCGTTTTTCGTATATTTTGGGGAAATTTGTCATTTATAGTGAATTTTTTGTCGAAATTTGTCGTTTTTCGCAACTTTTGGACGAAATTTGCCATTTTTCGTGAATTTTCTGAGGAAATTTGCCGTTTTTTTTGCGATTTTTGGACGAAATTTGACGTTTTACAAAATTATGTGATGAAATTAGGCATTTTTTTGTGAGCCTTTTGACGGAATTTGCTGGAAATTAGTCGTTTTTTGCGATCTTTTAACAATATTTTCCGTTTTTGAGCAAACTTTTGCGAAATCACGCGTCTTGTGAAACATGTAATAGCTGTTTCTTTTGTGTGTCATCTCCGATCTTTTGCGTAATTAACGCGCAATAGCGCGTCCGCGGCATCAGTTTAATAATTTTTGGAATTGAATGCGTTATTTTTTTGGGGGGGGGGGGGAAGGGGAAATTCCGAACAGAATACCTCTATTTCGCTGCAGAAAAAATCGTGATTTTCAATGATTTTTCGCTGTAAAAAAACTCGCAAAATGTGTCGATTACTCGCACGAAAAAATCATAAAATTCGCAAAACGGTCGTGGGAGTTGATCGTAGTTTTATAATGCAAAATTGTTTGGGCGGGAGCCTCCCGTCCACGTTATTCTTTTGGGCGGGATTTCAAAATTTTGGGCGCGAATCCCGCCATCCCGCCCTGAAATTCAAGCCCTGTATTACATTAAGTAATATCAACAGTTTTTGTTCTACTTTGGATAAAAGACATCCATTGTTTATGCCCTTTTAGTTCATAAAAGTTTGTTTTTCTTTCCAATTATGAATGTCTGCTACTAATCTTCATATTCTCAAATCTTGAGCGACTCGAATTATTTTCTAGAACATTTTATTTTCAAAAGCTGTCTTAAGTTAGTTATTGCTATTTGTTTGCCACCATTTACTAATTTATAACTAAACTTTATTTATCTTATTACAAGTTATTCTATATTTATAATTATGTTTGTTTACTTTAAACTATTTTTATTTTTTGATAGTTTTATACAAAACTTAAATATTGAGTTTTTAATGTTGATCTACATTAAACACTTTTGTCACATTTAAGTTTGTCTTAGGCAGACCAAGAAAACATGTCGAATGAGACTCATGAAAACTAACAAATAATAGGGGACATTAAAATACAGGAGGCGGGGGAGAGGCAATAAATATTTTAGCCAGTGGCAACTATCAAATATTTAAAAATGATTTTAGATGCAGATTTTTGACAGAGCCCTAGGATAAATATTATTTATTTAATATAAAATTTCAAGTGTGCTGACCCTTATTTTCCAACATTGATTTCGTCAATTATCTTAAATTTTTGCTAAAGTCTGCTACTCCTTGACTATGGGTAGGTTGATTTATGGAGTTTCATTCAGAAACAGTTTTGTTATAAACAGAATTTGCCCTTTGGTGGGGGAATGTAAAACTAAAAAATTTGAGACTTTTTTTTTTTTTTCTTTCACAAGAGCATGTCTGCTAGGTAGTGTCATACACAATGGGGACCAGGTTCCTGGTTTGTTCAATTCCAGATTGGATTTTTTTTTTTTTTTTTTTTTTTTTGTGATTTTGCAGTGCAGATTCCAGGTTTATTTCAGAATATTATTATGTATGGAATTGGGCAAAGCTGAGTGACTCAGCTAATACATATATTTATATATATGTATATAGTTCAATTACATACTTATATATCAGCTTAACAATAATTTAAACAGAAGTATTTTGTGCTATAGATATATCGATGACGTTTTAGTAGTTAAATTAAATAACGACTATACACATCTTGATTTCAAATATTATCCTATTTCTTTAAACATTGGAACCCTTTTCAGAGGATTGTAGTTGTGTAGATTTTTTGGATGTAAATATATTTCTAGAAAGGAAAAAGTTAGTTACAAGCTATTTGATAAACAAAATACTTTTAGTTTCAGAAGTTTTAAGTTAATGCATTGCAATTCATGTGTTCACATTTCAGTAAAAGAAAAAAAAAAAAAAATCTCCAGAAACGATTTGATTTATATCAAAAGGCTGAGTTCCAAGATTCGAGATATGTTTGATGATATTGTGGAGTGGTTATGAACAGGGTTAACCTGGAAGATTTATGAAAAGTGACTTTATTAAAGGTAGTTATCAAAATGAACTGAATTCATTATTGAATGAAGTTGGTGGTTTCGACAAGTTGCATGATTCAGAGATTTAGTCATTTTGTGGGGCATCTGTTTTAATTCCATTTTGCTTTATTCTGTTTGGTTTGTTTTTAGTTATTTTCATTTTCGGTTGAGACAGGTGATGGGGGGATGTTGCATGCATAAAATCTGATTTAATGCAGCAGTGCATGTCATTAGCCATGCTATCCGTCTCCTCGTTTGATTTTCTGTTATGCTTCACAGTTTAGATATTTATGAGTTATTGTTTTGATGGATTAGTTTTATTGTTTATGTATTACTTATTCAATTCTGTTTCGTGTTTTAAATATTTATGAGTTGTTGTTTTAAAAAGTTTTGTAGTTTATGTATTGGTATTTTGTGTTAAATTGTTGTGGTGTGTAATTTGAGTTAATATACTAGTTTGAATTAAATAAATAAATAAATATATGTACATAATAAATTTTTGTAAAGAAAATTATTAAATCACTGTTTGTTTTTGTTGGATTTTTATCATACATTGAATGACTCATAGTGTGGTTATTTAATGTATAAAAAGGTTAAGTTGCCATTGCAACATATATTATTAATGTAATTTATATATAAAGGATGATAATTAATTTTTAAGGACAATATATTGCTAAAGCTCTAACATAAAATACTTTTCATGAAAATTTAGAAGATATTACAAGAGTTGGATAATATAGACACATATGCAAACGGTCTGTGTGAAAATTTTTCAGAAAACTCTGAACTTTGTAGGAGAAAAAAATAAGAAAAGGAAAATATAATTTTTGCTGTAACTTTTTTTTAATACTGAAAATTTAAAATATTCTCCAATTTTATGTATAATTTATATATAATTTGTCCGCAGTTCAAAGTTTAATGACTCAAAACATTTCTGTGATATCACAGACTCTTTTATTTTTATTTTCCGGAGAATAAAACTTGGCCAATCAGTTTTCCATGGGCAGCTCCAGGGACTTTTTAAACTTGGATCCTTAGAAACAAATAAATGCAAAATTATCAAAATTAATACAGTATTTTTATTAGGATAACGAAAGTGAATCCTCTACTAGGCTACACAAATTACATTTTGTCATACATTTTGCAAAAAAAAACTATTCAGTATTTTGACTTGAAATTAAACACAAAAAGAAATTATGATCTGTAGATTTGCACAATATTTTTATAGTATAATACAGTTAATTAAATTATATTTTACAATTCACAAGACTAATAAGGTGTATTCCTAATGAATAAATTTCTCTGTTATAATATAATAGTTACTATGTTCTTAAATTATCTTTAAACATTTTTTTCTTGAAACTTTAAAAATAGATAAACATAAAATTATCAGAATTATAAATTATTATTATGATTTATTACATTTTACATATACAGTAAAACCTCCATAACGGACACTCCCGAATAGCGGACACCTCTATTTAACGGACAGTTTTCCAATCCCCACTCCCAAAACCTGAATTTTTGTATGTTTAACCTCTAAATAAGGGACACTCCAAATAGCGGACACTATTTTCGCCGATCAAGAATGAAAAAATGTTTTTTAACGAGAAAAAAAAATGAAAAAAAAAAGTAAAAAGACCTCTAAATTTATCAGGACATTCTATCATAAATTTTGTGACCATAGATTAATGTAGATCGTGAGCTGGGGAAAATCCCCTCCCCCTCCATGTTCAGTGTTGAATTCAAAAAGTTGCCCGGGAGAGACATCTCCCAGAGCATTGAAATGTCCCTCCAAAAAAGTTTGAGATTTTATTCTTTTAGCCCCTTTGGGACGAATGACACGTATACGTACCACAAAAAGACTTAAGAATTTATGTTTATCCCCGCCAATAAAATTTTCCTTATTTAATCGGAACATTTTCTCGATTTAATAAGGCACAAATTTCTGTATTTAAAAACCGATGACAAAACATTTATAATTTCGTAAAATGCTCCCGTCGCGAAGAGGTTTGAAGTCCAAATGTGCTACCCCCCCCCCCCCTTCTGCGCTCGGAACTCTATAATGTCCAAATAACGCCACATTTAAAAACAAGTTACATGTAAATCACGAGCAAAAGTAAACTTTGGTAACAGATTTTTTTCATAAGAATGTAATAAACAGTGGATAAAGGTGTGCACAATTTTATTTCAATTTTACTGCTTAAAATTTTTAATTAATCATATAATAGAGGTTTTAGGCCATATAAAAGCCAATTAATGAAACATTAAGACTTTCTTAGTGATTTTTGAATCTTTGAGGTGTTCCCAATAGCGGACACCTCCGAATAGCGGACAATTTCTACGTTCCCGAGGTGTCCGTTATTTAGAGGTTTTACTGTAATACAGTTAATTAAATTATACTTTAAAATTCACATGACTATCTCCTATCTCCTTAATTTTCTTTAATTATTGCATTTTAATTAATAGAAAAATTTATTCATTAAGAAAATACCTTATAGGTCAAAAAGAAAGAAAAAAATGTTAAAAGATAATTTAAGAACATAGTAACTATTATATTATAATAGAGAAATTTATTCATTAAGAATATACCTTATTAGTCATGTGAATTTTAAAATATAATTTAATTAACTGTATTATACTAAAAAGTAACATATTTTAATATAATATAGGATTTTATGTTTCAAGGGTAATTTAAAAACTAGCAAAAGCTATGCTTTATTTGGATTCGCAAAGCATCATTTCACAAGATAAATATTTGGAAATAACAATATTTTTTCATATTATTTTTGCAATTTTATTAAGCAAAAATGTTATTTTATATTTTAGCACATTTTAATTATAGCTATGTAAATTCAGTCAAATTCCATAAATTGTTTTTAAACGACAAACATACTAAAAATAATACTAATAGTAATTAATTTTTAATAGTAAATATGTTTTGTTTGATTCAATTTTCAATCTTCAAATATGAATAACACTTTATATAATGAATTTAACAATTAATTTTATTTCTTTACAATTCTTTTGTTGTCACTTTACAAAAAAATAATCAGAATTCTTTTAAAATGTGCCAAATGTCGTCTGAATAAATGATTCCATCTAATAAAAATAAATTGCATATTTGATTAAAATATATTTTATTTATTGAATTAATCATGATTATATTATATATATAAAAAGAAATATATTGTAATATAATAAAGAATTTTATGTTTCAAGGATAATGAAAAAAAATATATATTTTTGATAATTTTGTATATAGGGTAACATCCCCAGTAATTGGCATGCACCAGTGATTGGCACATCCTACAAACATGTCCTAAAATAAGATTTATATCCAGTCTTTTAAAAATGCAAGACCCTATACCAGTTATATGCTAATTTACGTTAAAGATTATAACTTTGATTTATGCTACTAGATGACAATAGTGCCTAGGAAAGAGAAACAATTTTGGCTTGTATGAAATTAGCCATTTTTGTTGCAAATGCTTCTTCTTTGGCCTAGGGAAGGCATGCTTTTCAATTCATTATTATCTGATTTATAATATATTTTAAATTTTAATTGACAACAGCTTTGTTTAGTTAAAAAGGGTTACTTTAATTGTGTAAAAGTATTTTCTACACAAATATTTTGATTTCTGAATTAATGATAGATGCCAATTAATGGTGCTTCAATTTTGCTAGTTCCAAGTAATTGGCACCTATTCCAATTACAAGGAATTCAAAAGGAATTTGAAATTAAACCACTTATTTTGGAAGTACTTTTAAAGTTATAGACTAATTTTGTTTATCATTTGTTTTTATTTGAAAATATGAAATATTATCAGTAATTGGAATCCATTAGAGCTTCATATGATAATTACTGGGGACAGCATGACAATTACTGGGTATTAATATAAGTATATTGTATTGTTTTAAAGTGTTCACATTTCAGACTAATATGCTGATTTCTTGCTCTCAAAAATCTGATGGCATCTTCATCCACAGTAAATTCATTTAAAGTTATTAAACCCAATGCAAAATTTAATTTTTTTTTAAATATAAACTTGTGCCAATTACTAGAGCACAAGGTGTCGTACATTGGTGCTCTAGGTGCCAATTACTGGTGATTTCAGCAACTTTTTATAAATATATTTTTATCAAAATACTTTTTCAATTTTTTTTGCTTTTAGTGGGCAAAATAGATGCACAGATATGCAATCTTTGATTTAAAAATATTTCCAAGTAAAAATCTTATTTCTTTGTAATGAAAATTGAAGTAAGTTTAAAGACAAATTCTTAATGTGCCAATTACTGGGGATGTTACCCTATCTGTTTCTAAAGTTCCAAGACAAAAATATTTTTTATATAAATTAAAAAAGTAATAATTATTACATTTACTAGACTTAATAGAGGAATTTTTTTATTTTGGAGTTAGCTAATAAGTCATGTGTGTCATAAATTAAAATATAATTTAATTAACTATATTATATTTGAAATAAAAAGAAATTACAAAGTAACACATTTTAAATTAATAAATATTTTTATGTATCAAAGATAATTTTTTAATTAAAAAAATAATATATGGTAATTTTATATTTATTTGTTTCTAAAAATACTTATGAATGTAATTATTGTTACATTTTAATTAATAGAGAAATTTATTAAGAAAAATGTCTTTTAAGTCATGTGAATTTTAAAATATAATTTAATTAACTGTATTATATTTAAAATAAAAAAATTACAAAGTAACATAACTTAAATTAGTAAAGATTTTTATGTATCCAAAATAATTAAAAAAAAAAAAAAACTTTATTAATTTTAAAAATAGGATTCTTTTATATTAGATTAACTGAAAATAGATTGTCAGATTCCATTTTTTGGGGGGGGGGGGGTGTCAAAGAGTTATTTGGTTTGTTCCGTTCCATAGAAAAAGAAATTATGTTTCTATGACAAACAGAACTGCCATTTCGAACTCCAATTTGTTCAATTAGTGTACTCGATAGAATACTGTTTAATTTTGAAAATCATTTGCAACCATTGACTTACTTTGATGTTCACTGAGTTATTGTTTGTTTTGCTGGAAGAGAAACTCTAATTTCTAGGATATGCATTGGGCAGATAAATATTGAAGGCAACCTTGGTAGGTGTTGATACTATGTTTTTTAACTATTTGGAGAATAGTTGCTCTGCTCAGTAGAGAATTGGGAAATCTGAAGTATATCTGAATTTTTTTTATTGGTTGAATTTTACAACTTATTTTATTCGTTTTCTGATTGGTTTATGTTTAATGTCCAAAAATAGAATACTTCTGTTGCCACAATGACAAAAAAAGTAATAAAAATATTAAAAAAAATTAATAATTTCAAAACAAATTGTGATAAAACTTTCAAACAAATTTCATTAAAAAGAGCATTTTTTTCTCTGTACAATGGTGAAAAAATTTAAAATGTGCGATGTCTAAAAATGTAAAAATTTGCAGTTCTGAAAATCGTAAAATTAAAATTTCATTTAAAATTTGTTTGTGATGGATCCAGGAACATTAATGTTTAATTTATGTTGTACGTAATATCATTGTCTAAGTATATGAATGTTGAGTGCATGTAACATATGACTCGTTTTGATCGTCCTAAAAATGATGTTTATTGTTATTATTAATTTAAATACAGAATTTATTTATAAGTCTTTGTAGTATCATTTTTCAAATAGTTGTTGGAATTTGTCAAATTACTTTTTCTTATTTTCTGTTTTACCTTAATTGATTCATCTTGTGTTGACTGAGCTTTATTTATGGCTGTCATTTTCAATTAATCAGAGTTTTTTCACATTTCAGGAACTTCACATTCGAAGACGTTCACGTCTCTGGGGCCAGGAGGATAGCACGCATTGCCAAGGAACTGGGTGTCCAGACATTCCTTCACTGTTCCGCACTGAATGCATGTGAAAATCCCAAGCCCACTTACCGGAAAAAAGGCTCCAAATTCTATGCAACTAAGGTGAATGCCCTGTCTGCTGCTTGAAATGGAAGGACTTATGGCTCTGCTTACAAATATTCTCTTTCTCTCTCTCTCTTTTTTTTTTTTTTTTTTTTTTTTGTTAGTTATAAAAGAAGTATTCATTTAGTTTCAATGTCATGTTTTGTAACCTAAAGGTTTCTCAAATACTAAAATGTTGTAGACACTACTTTAGAGTACAAGTTATTATCTGTCACTCAGCTTTCAGATGGGAGTAAAAATCTCATTTCAATTATTGATAGAAGAAAAATGCATTGAGATTTTCATTTTTAATTAGGATTAATACTGTTTAAACATCAGTGTCCAGTAAGGATCACTAAACATGGATTTGTAAAAATTGTATAAATAATGAATGGTTGGCTGGCTGGCTGTGAATACTCCTCTATTTCCAAAATTTCTTTCCACAATATTAAAAGATAAATCATGTAAAAATTTGATGGAGTATCGGATAATGTTTGGTATGTTCAATATCAGAAACAGGAAGTCGCCCAGAAAACCAGGATCAAATATTTGTTAAAAACTTTTTGGTGAAAGTTAAAGGGCGCAATTTGGATTAGTGGTTAAAACATAATGTTTGTAATCTTAAGGCATTAAGATGTGTTCTTCTTAATATTGCAGAGATTTTTTGGTACTACTCTGTTATCCCGTTGACCATTTTCGCAGGGCTGGGATTTTGCTGGCAGAAAATGGTTTCTGCCGTGCCAGTGGCAGAAAGTGGTTATAACTGGTTTTAACTGGTAGAAACTGGCAACAACTAGCATAAATTCATTTCAAGATATAATCGGAGACCTTTTTTAGCAGCATTAAATTGTTTATATACATTTTATTATTCAAGATAAATAACAAATAAAAATTGTGAATAGTTTTAATAAAAAAAATATATATAAATTGGAATTTGATAGTTTTGTAGGAAAACTAACTAATTTAATTTATGCAGTGGCAAGGAGAGCAGGCCGTGAAGGAAGAGTTTCCCAATGCCATCATTTTCAGGCCTTCCGATATGTGGGGACAACAAGACAGCTTCATCTACTACTACTGCACCATACGTAAGTTAAACTCACTTTTTATTATTATTATTATTTTCTCCTCCAAGATTCTAGGCATTATTTTCATCTGATGGATTCAGGACTGCCCAAACTGAAGCGACGTCTAAAAAAATTTTACATAACTTCTGGAGTATTTTTAGAGGCTTATGTAATACAAGAAAAATGAAATGTAGAACCAGTGCCTATCTCTAATTCTCTTTCGGTGAGGTCAGCTCAATGCTTAAGGGTGTATTCCAGTCCAAATTGTCTGATTTATTTTTACATTCATTTTGGCTCTCAGATGCATCCAACTGAAAAATTGTCTTATTTAGAAATAACACAATGTGCCGTGCTTCTCAATTTTTTGATAAAGGTAGAAAATATTGCAAAAAAATGCTGTCAAAATTGACATTTTGAACCAAATTTTCTGAAGCAGGAGATCTGGAATGAAAAAAAGGGTTATACTGAAAAAGTAATTGTTTATAAATCAAATTTTAATGAATGAAACAAAAAATGAAATCACACGGCATCTTATATAAACTTCTTCAAAAATTACCCCAGGAAGTTTCGTGATTCTACTTTTCAAAATGACTCTGACAATGTATCAGAAAATTTCAATCTCTTGAGTGTGCAGAAATATTTTTTCGAATACACCCTTAAGACAAGTTTACAAACATGAACTTGACAAGAATGTCCTGCTCACCCAGTTTAGGACAGGGTTGGCGAGTTTTTGCCGAAGGTGGAAAAAACCTGGTAAAAACCGTCCCGGCAAAAATAGGCTTTTGCCAAAAAGGTGGCAAAAATAGACTGTCCATTTAATTTTTTTCCCAGAAAGAGAAAAAATATTTCACAAAAGAAAAAATAAACTGCATACTTAATTGAAGAATCAATATTATTCTAAATTTATTTTAACTTTTAAGTTAAATAAGAATAACTATGCACTTTATGAAAGAATACTAACTTTTATAACAAGATTATAAATGAAATAAATTCCAATTTTATATAAATGAATAGAAACTTCTTTATTCATGTTTATACAATTATTAATAATTTACATAATAAAACTGTTGAGACTGAGTAAAGCACTTATGTTTATAGTTTATATATGTTAAAAATTCGAAGAAACAGTTATAGTAACTTAAATTTAATTTAATATAAAATTATATTTAAAGCAGAAAACTATTAAATTTCAAATTTTTCAGCAATATCTTCCTCACAACGTAAATTTTGCTGTTTTAGCATGGCATAGGAGTAAACAAGTTTTGAAAGAGCATCTGTTGATAGCTTATTTTGAATCTTAGTTTGCACAAATGAAAAATTTGAAAACAATCTTTCAATAGCAGCACTACTTGCTGGCATGTTTGAAGGTGTGCTAGTAATGAACAGAAGTTTTTTGAAATTGCACAAGTTTATTCAATACTTCTCCACCAATTACATGCACTGACACTAATAATCACTTCTGCAAAATATGAGCTAGGAAAGGGTTTTTCTTTGAGCTTAAAATTAATAATATAAGATATAAAATCAGGATTGATTTTAGATAACCATGCTTTACAGCTTTTTTTTGTTCATAATTTAGAAGTTCATCTCTGTACTTTCGATGTAACAAATACGCTACAAGATGACATGGCAAAATCATTTGTTCAAATATCTTTTTTAGTTTTGAAAAATGTGGTTTTAACTCTTCATTTTTCAAAAGATTTGGCCATACATGACAAGCATCTGCTATGGTGGGGGAAGGGGGAATATAATACAAAAAGATAAAGAGACAACAGGCTACTTACTGAAAGTAAATCTAAATAATTTAACATTTTGTTCCTTTCTTGGAGAGTAAAAGTGACAGAAAAAAAAATCTAGTTTCCTAATAAGCCATAACAGTTTTTTCAATATATAATTTTCAATTTAATTTACTTATTTTATCTTTAACAAACTAGTTTCATCAGATAAATAGTTATAAAATAGTACCAAAGACTTAGATATTTACATTCCTTAAGTCTCATAACATAAAACAAAAATAACAAAATTGTATAAAATCTTTTGATAATTAAAAAATATATACATATTAATGACTGATAAAATACTTTACTTACAGGGGTCTGTCTAGACTTTTCTCACAGGGTCCTGCTTTTGTTAAGTTGGGAAATTTTTCTTGTCTTTGTGAAAATTTTAGACATAGTTTTGTGAATTTTAAATTATTAGTGTTTTCAGGTTCTAACCTTCACATATAAAGAAACTAAGTAATATATTTTTTGGTGAGTTCAATTGTTTATTAACAGGGCAGATTTTATTTTTAAATGATTAAATTCTTGAAAAGTTCAATTGGAAGGTGAAACGTCTATTTCAGAGACAAATAATTTTATGAAGGGTCCTGTTTGAGGTTAAAGAATTTTGTAAAGGATCCTATTTTAAAATAAATTATTTTATGAAGGGTCCTTTAAAGGACCTAAAATTTTCTTAAACATATCCCTGACTTAAGAAAAAAAAATTAGGTATGTAATTTTTTATTTTGTTCTTAAATTCCTAAGACTAAATCCCGCCTATTTTTTGAAAGATTTAAAATATTTAATATTAATTAATTAGCAAATTAAATTAAAATATTAAATAGTACGCTGTTAAATTTAATTGTTTATACCATTATTATTCTTATTAGCATGCAGATTTTATTACACATTAAAGACAAATAAGTTTTTTCCATTTTTCCCCCGGTTTTTTCCAGTTTTTGCCACTGTCCTGGCAAAAATACCTTTTTGCTGGCAAAAATGCCAACCCTGGTTTAAGATAATGACAGGCAACTCACATTTTTGTCCAAAATCCTCCAGACCCATCTCACTTAATTGCCTATGTTGTAGGTCGCCACTCACCTATAAAGATACTACAGTTACACCAGTAACAATTTTTAAAATGTCATTTTCGTGATTTTTACTTAACCTTCATTCTAAATAAAATTTGTTATAGAAAAATTTTTATAAAAATATGGTGCTGCAAATATTTTTTAATTGTGGGAAACAATTAAATTTTTTTCCTTTATCTCCCACCCCTCTCAAAAACAAACAAATAAATAAACAGGTAACAAAAAAAATGATCCCCTGAGATTATTTATGCATGAGAAGGTCACATCACTCTCAAAAACAAATAAATGAACACATAACAAAAAATGATATCATACAATGCATGAGAAGCCCCCCCCCCCTCCCTCTCAAAAACGAATAAATAAAAATAAAATGATCTTATGCTCTGCAAATCCAGTTGTTATCCCTGTTATATTAAAATCAAACTTTCTGATTCCTCCTCCTAAAATATTTAGTGCAAGGATTCAAGGATGTCATTTATAAATGCTTAGACTTTTAAAAATTCAATTAGTTTATAAATAAATAAATGCTACTACTTGGTTATCTTGTCGACCAAAAATCTATCACCAGAGTATAAGATTAAATGCCAATAATGGATGATTGTGAATGTCACATTAAATAGGATACGTGTATTTAAAACATCATCAAATGATTTTCATTTCAATTTTTATTAATACTCTACTATTTATTTGTTTTTTCATTATTTAAAATAATAAAATTATGTCAATATGTATAATTTGGTGAAATTGGTTGATGAGATAACCAAATAAATGTATATCTATATAACATCTGAATTAAATGAATTTATGAAACAATTTTATAAAACGACTGATTAAACAGCTGATTGTTTTTTACCTCTATTTCTCTTAAAGTATGGAACATTTAGTGTTGAAATTGACACCAAAAATCCATATTTATCCATGGATTTCAAAAGTGCAATTATAATTTTAAAATTTTAATTATTTTTTGAAATATTAATTTTTTTTTTCTAAATTTAATTTCATTTCTGTGAAGACAAGAATGTGTGTCAGTTCTATATATATTTTTTACCGACTTCTTAAAATGGGAAGATCTTTATGTCGCATCCTGTATAATCTTTGCAATTGTATTAGGATATTGGCTCTCAATAAAAATAATCAGGCAGTTTTTTATATTTTAGTTGCATGTCAATATTTCTTTAAAACAAAAAACTGTGTGTGTCTGTCTTTATGTAGTGAGGCGAACGTGGCGTTGCATGTCCCTGTGGAACCGTGGGAGGGGCATCATCAAGCAGCCCGTCTATGGACCGGATGTTGCCAAGGGCATGGTCAAGGCACTCCTAGACCCCAATGCTGCTGGGCACACCTTCCAGGCAGTTGGGTAAGAACTTCCCTTTTATAACAATTTTAACAATGTCTCTGCATTTTGTGAAGGTTGGGAATTAAGAAAAAGTGTTTTCTGTCTGATATAGATAAATGAATGGAATAAATTATTCTTAACTTTCTTTGGTATAGTTGAAAAGCAGTTTGTTGGTCTGTCCATCTATGCCCTCACTCTCCTCAATAGATTTGGATTGTCATGTCATAGCTTGTGAAGATTTATTTATAGAACAAGGAACAAAACCCCAAGGAATAGAAAAGTTGAGTGGGGAAGTGTTCAATGAAAAAATAATTAAAAAAAAAATTCCTTTTTACATTGCAGGAGTAGTTGTTATTGCACTGAGTTTTAATTATTTTAACTTTTCACATTACATAAAAATTAAATTTTATTTTATTTCAGCGTTTAATTTCTTTGAATATAATGTACATTTAATGAAGGACTATTTAGATGAATCTGCAAATATGAAATGAAAAAAATCTTTCTTACATGGACTATTCTAAATTCAAAAACAGTATTGTAAACTGCAACCTTTTTAGGTGAGCACATTATTGAAAGCTAGAAATGGATTCAGTTAGTTTACATTTCACTTCAAATTGAAATAATAATAAGGATAAAACCTCTACTAAGCCTTTCACATGCACATAGCCAGGGGGGGGGGGGGTGTGTGCCCTGGGTGCACCTTCACTCATGCAGACCTAAGCTTGATTATTTTAAAAAATCACAATTTATAAAAGAAAAAAGAAGAAAATTGAAAGCCAAGTTAGTTCAATTAGTTACACAAAACTAACAGTCTATGTTTTGAAATGTAATAAAAGAAAAGACACGCATTCTTTTTTTTATTATTATTATTTTGTTTATCTTTTTTAAAATTAGAATATTTACTAGAATGTGCATTAGTCACAGTAAGTCGAAAAGTTGTTTTTTTAATCCCAATTTAATGTGTTTTGTTTATGGAAGCTTTTTTAACGCCATTTTTTCTCATGCATGTTTTTGCAATTCTTTAAGAAATTAGAGCAAATTCTCGACAAGGATAGAAACTATATCTTTGCTTTTGTAATCTAAAATTTAGATAGAAACAAAAAAAAAAAAAAAAAAAAAAAAAGGAAATACAGATGTGAAATGTTAATTCCACCGTGTGATTAGCCTGGGGAACGGAGGGGTCTCACAAATCTGCTTCCTTTGAAAATCAGAAATAATGATACAAAAAATTCAAATTAATATGGGGAATAGAGATAAGATGGACTCAGCCCGAGCCTGATATGGTCTTGGGCTCAATTTTTATACTCTGTTGCTACTTTGATCAAAATGACTGGAGAAATAAACCCGTGTTTATTTATTTTAGTATTTCATTGCTGTTTGAACTGAAAATTTGTGATACTTACAAATTTATGTTTACGAATATGTTTGTTTTATATCTACATATTTTATCTGTGTTTATATATCTTTTTCTTATCCATTAGATTTATTTTTGAACAACTTCTCATCCTCCTTCGCGCAATGAAAAATTGCGTTTGGGTCCATTTTAAAAAAAGTACCATACAATTATACCTTCAGCGAATAAAAACCTGTCTAAAACGGAAACTTGATAGCTTTTAAGGAGTTCCGTTTTATTACATAAGATATTGTTTGCACCCAACATGTTCAGGTTAAAAAATTTGGGCACACCGCCGTTCAAAAGGCTGGCTACACGTATGTTTCATTTTGATATTTATGATTACAAAAGCCAAAATTAGCAAAAATGCTATTTACCCCCACATTCCATAAAAGTAGAAGTGGTAAGGGTTTTATGAAAAAAAATACATGGTTTCTCTCAAACATGGCATCATTTGCACTGTAGTCTTCCCATCTAATATTTGTAAATTTGACAAATTTTGGATTTTTAAAAGACTTGTTTTCTCAGATCTGTAATGCAGTTTAAATGCCAACAGCACAAAATCCTGTAGTATCGATCATAAGAAAAGAATCTAATAATCCATGTCCGATTGGAAGTGATGTGGTGCATAAGCCAAAAATTAAATACTACTAGGTGGTTTATTGGTAAGTTTATCATTGTGTTTGCTGTACAATCAAAGTATTGAAATGATTATAGGACGACAAACACAATGATAAAACTATGTGTTAAACACTTCATTTTTGGCTTGTGCACCACATCATTTTCGATGGACATGGGTCATTAAATTCTCCTATCACTATTCTTCCATAAAATAAAGATTTTTTTTTTCTTCTGGTGAATACCTTTAGGTTTTTGTGCAGTTGGCTCTTGGACTTGTAATCAAAAGGAATAGAAAACAGCCAGACTCATTCTGTCATGGTTTTTCTCTGATTTATGAAAACATCATTCATCTACCAAGCCTTAATTTCTGTATTCCTGTCCATCACTCTGACCCATATTGTTTATTTTTCCCAAAACAATTTCAAAATAACATCTGTGATTCTTATTAAGAATCACTGACATTATCTATATATTTTAAAGATCTGGCTATTTTTTTTTTAGTCATCACCCTGAGCTTTGTACTGAACCAATTCAAATAGTTATTTTTTAAATGAAAGCTATTCATTTGTAGCTGTGCCCATTCTGTCTATTTTTTCATTTATTTCCATTTTTATATTTAATTTTTAATTTTAAAAGCTTTATATGATATTTATACAAAATGGTGGCAATCCAGTTCAGCTTTTCTCTCTATAATAAAAATTTATTTTGCTTTATCACTTTCCACCCATCAGACACTTGATTTCATCAATGAACACGTCATTGCATTTAAAAGAAAAAAGCTAATGGTTTTCTTAGAATTTAACCATAATAAAATGGTTGTGTATAATTATGCACTAATTATGGTAGAACAAATATTGTTTACTGAGAAATAATATTAAGTATTCGATGTGAATAAAATAACAGAAAATAATGTATGATAAAAAATAATAACATCTAAAGCAAAATATTTCCAAAAGGAAAATGATGGCCAAACTATAAGATTAAATGCCAATAATGAATAATCGTGAATGTCACATTCAATGACATTAAATACGATTCACGTGTTTAAAATGTCACTAAGTGACTTTTATTTAGACTTTTTGTTTGTATATTTATTAATATTCTACTAATTATTTGTTTTTTCGTTTTTTGAGATAGAAATTATGTCAATATGTATAATTTTGCTATTAGTTTGGAGATTTGTATTATTTGGCAAAATTGGTCGACAGTATAATAGAGTAGTACCTAAAAATGTTATGTTGATAGTGTAATTATGCCACATTGTATTAAATGAGTATAATATAATAATAATAATAATGTATTTTCTGGGAAAATACTAACTTTGATTTTCTAGAGTAGTAATTCATGTGTGTAGCTCAAAAGCAGCACTTTCATGGCGGCCTCATCCTCATTATGACTGACACTTTGCTTTTAGGATAAGATTGCATTGGACAATCTTAGTTTAAATAGGCACCCAATTTTTGTAAAGTTTCTTGAAAATAATGCAAATGGCCTTTTTTTTTTTACATTAAAACAGAAATTTCTGATTTCCTCTCGCAGAGTTTGTTTTATCTTAAAAGCAGGTAAAAATGTTGGCTGACTCCTTTCGGTTTATAATGTACTCAAGAGAGGGAAAAACTAGAAGCACTAAAATTGGTTATCCCGTTGACTGAGAAACTATGAGATTGAATGCCAATAATGGGTTACTGTATATGTCACATTAAACACGTGTTTGTTACATCATCAAGTGATTTTGAATTTGAACTTTTTGTATTTTCATGAATGTTTTACTAATTGATTTGTTATTTAATCGTTTAAAATAGAAATTATATCAATTTGTATAACTTGGATGATTTCTATAATTTGGAGAAATTGGTCGATGGGATACTTAAAAGTACCCTAAAATTCTTTTCTAAAGTAGCATGAAATATTTCCAGTAGCATAGTGTCCATTCTTATTGAGCATTGCAGTGTATTAAATCCCCTCTTCCTCTTGTTGTCTATTTTAATAAATGAATGTGTGTGTTGCAGGCCCCACCGCTACGAGCTGGCAGAATTGATGGACTGGATGCACCGTGTCATGAATCGGACAGAGGAGAGGCTCTACTACCGCCTCGAGATGCGATACGACGTCACTTTCTGGTAACTTCAGTATCTTCCCTTTGCTTTGCTTTCTCACACATGTTTTTCCCCCCCACCACAACCACCAATTTGGCATTGCACATCTGTTTAATAAATTTATAACAATTGTTTGGGAAATAAAATGAAAGATTTCAGTGAAATGTGCAGATTAAATTATGCATTCAATATGGCTATATGTATTAATACTTAACAATTTATTGTGAAAATTATATTTACTGGTTTGTTATTTATTGTTTCCCTTTTTTTATTAAATATTTTTTTATTTACTGTTATTTTTTAATTTAATTCCTTAAATTATTTTTATTATATACTATATCAATGATTATTTATATCAAGCCATCATTTATATATTTTTATTTCCCTTTTCTAAAATACTAGAATCGCTTTCATTTTTTCATATTGCTTTACTTTTATATTGCATTAAAACTCACGTGCTGTTATTGCATACAATTTTTAACATATAATTCACAAAACTAAATTTTCGCCCAATTGGTGGGGGGGGGGGGGGGGGGAAGCATGTGCAAATGTGGTGCGAATTCATCTGTGCCCTCATTTTTTCCATTGGAACATTGAAGATGACTTTCTAAGGCCAACATGTTTTGAAAAAAATGGGATTCTATTTTAAATAATGCGTATTCATGGTGTTGCAGATAATCAACTCATGAAAATAAATACAGTAGACTCTAGACTACCTTAAAATTCACGACTTTCTAAAATCCACACAATTTACAGATGTAGACAATGAAACTTTCGGTTCAGATGGAAGGGGGAAAATTGACAAATTTAATTTTTATATGAATTCTGTATATTTTTTTAATCTGACTGAATTCATGCTTTTTTTTTTTTTTCATGAAAGAAGAATAAATTTATTTCTGAAAAAAAATTCATGATATTGCTGATATTACTGGTCAACACAACCTTTTTGTCAAATGCATTTATGCCTTAATCAAGTTTAAACCTGCAATAAAGCTTCCTCATTTTATGATTTAGATGCAAATGAGTAGTACACCTTATATGAGGCAAGTTTCACTGAATAATGTCAAAAAATACATACAATCTTTATAAAGAATATTTAACAATACATTATTGATTATTCCTATCACAACATTGAAGATGACTTTCAATGTGTATTGGATTGAAGAATGGGATTTTAATTTAAATAATGTGCATTCATGGTGTTGTCACGAATCAATTCATGAACATAAATACTTGCAAGTTAAGTAAGTAAAAGCTAAATAACTAAAGTAAAAATTGAATTGAGTTAAAGTACATTAATACTATTCTACTTAGCATTCCAAGTGCACAACAGGAATATTCATTTACTAGAATTTTTCACTCAGAAAGTCAACATTTTTATTCTAAACAATATTTATTCGATTTCAACATTTCATGCTAATGAAGTGTTCTCTATCTCAAATTATACATAAATTATTGTAGATACATAAATGTTTGATCATTTATAAAAAAAATCAGAAATTTTTTGTACAATAACCCGAACATGATGGAAGTTCAAAACGACCCTTTTAATTTTACTAATTTTTGTTTGTGCATGGTGGCCATCTTTGTTTCATTGTGTCTGGCAATTTTTTCACATTGAAGGGTTTGCGAAATTGTAAATATCTCATATTTTATTCCTTTAATTTAAATGTCTGTTTGCAGCAAATTGTTCAGAAGAAAATGAGCTAAAAATCTGGTAATAGAATAGCTTCTTAAAATAAATTCTTACTGGTGAAATTTCAGCATAAAGTTTAGTTTCTCCCCCCACCCTCCCAAATCTATCTGTTTACAAGAGAAAATTTTTCATACAAGGAAAATTTTTAACATGGCACAATTTTTTTTTTACAAATAGGTCAGAAGTACTTGAACTCACTCATCAGTTCACAACAACAGATCTGAGAGTTGTTTCTCTTTGCGAAAAAAATTCCAAAATTTGTCAAAAGTTTCAAACATCACACTTTTCTGGCTTTGTATATCTCTGGTGGAGCACGAGATAAATATCTGAAATTGTGGCCTTTGATAGTATATTATTGTAGTGTTATGTACAAAAAATTTCAAGAAGGAAATTTGACTACAAGCTGAGATATGGCATGGATAATATGTTAAGAAATGCTATTAGGAGTACTTTAGGAGAAATGAGATTAATCTCTTTTATTTCAATATTTACACAAAAAAATATATTGTTTGTTGAAATCAGTTTAATAACAAATGTTTAATTTACTAAGATACTATATATGTTCAACAAAGAGCCAAGAAATAGCTTCACACTTTTTATGAGAGATTTTATGAGTTCCACCAGTTGCTGTTGTCACTTTCATAGGGGTAATTAATCTTTTTGAAAATGTTATTTGATGCCACCCAAGTATTTTCATCTCTTGCATGAAGTTGTTGGCTCACAAAAATGAACTTTGAAATCATGTTAAAGTCTCACTTCAGTAATAATTCCAAAATATTACATGCAACAATGTCATTTTTCTGCAGTATAAACTTTCAAAGGCCTTTGGATGTCATTTTTATTTCTTGAGGTTGATGTATGCTAAATTGTATAAATGTTTCATTTGTAGAAACTTATGAAAGGAACAAGTTTCAAAAACTGAAGAGCAGCACAGGGGGGGGGGGGGGGGGATTTTCGTCCAAAAATTTAAGGCATCTTCTTTTGAAAATTTGAAATTGGGCTATCAGTTCCGAAAATTGAGACATTAATAAATAAAAAATGCAGAAAAAAAAATCTGGTATGGAAAACAAACTTGTTCCCAATATCAAAACCCCTGTTACTGTATATTAACCACAACTGATGTTTCTGTGGTTATTAATAGTTCCACACTCAGAAGTTTACAGAAAAATAAACAGAAGAGCATTATTGCTCACCATTAACACCTTTTGGTGTTTACTTTTATCAAGTGTATTGACATCACTTGAAGGTTGGAATGGACTCAACAGACACGCACAAGTAGGAGTCTGACTCCTGCTTACATAAAACAGGAAGTTGTGATCATCGCCCCTCCCCCTTCCAACTGTCTAAATAAAAATCTGTTAACTCTTTTTCCCCTGGTCGCATGGACAGGGCAGAATTATATAGAAAAAGAAAGAAAAGGGTAGAATTCATTAATACATTTTTTATATAACTGTCTCCAAATTTTATTTTTTGAAAAAGGGCATTGCATAGTCTTAAAAAGAAGAAGATATTACAGAAAATCTTTAACATAAATTTATGATTTTAATTAAGATAAGATAGTAATCTTAACTTAAAATATAGCCTATGTTGCAAGAGAGACCTTTCACTATGAATTTGCCACCATTGCTTTTGAAATTAGTTCCAGAAAATACCACCAGAATTTTTTTTTTTTTTTTTTTATTTGTAACAGTTAATTGTCATTTTCCATCTTTATGTGTATTTGTATATTTTGTTTTTTCTGATGATGGTTGAGTAAATTCAATCGAAACATGTGAAATTATTAAGATCTTTTAATGTATTTTATTAGTATTTGACATCCTTTTTAGCAATTAAATATTTTAATGTATATATTTGTTTAAATGAATTTTAGGATGTTTTGATTTATTTTTATTTTGCAATTCAATTAATTTTCTATTCATAATGAGAACTATGTCAGAAAAATAATGTTAATAGAATTATGTAAACCATTACAGTTAGAAAACTAGTCAGATGTCAATCCCAAAACTTTTTTCTATCTAACTAGTACTCTAACTATAAAATGAAGCATAGCAACAACTTATGTCAAGTTCTAACTAAATCTGGAGTTTGGTGAAAATCCATGTGTGATAGCACCATTCCGGAGTTTGTAAAAAATCTAAATAGAAGCACCAACTGTTGAGAAATTTACTCCAAAAGATAAACAGCACTAATTTGTACAGGAACTAAATAAATCTGACGTTTTATGAAAATTTGTACATTAGTTCTTGAGATAGAGCTATTGTGATAATCATGAATAATGTTGCATAACAGCAACAACTGTTCTGAGATTTACACCAAAAAGCAATCAGCACCCTATTATATCATGGATTAGCAGAATCTGAACTTTTGTCTCTTAAATAGTGGTATCCCTTATTCGGATTTTTGATTATTATTTTTAATTAATCATCCTGAAGGATATAAAAACAACAAAATATTAAAGGTGAAATTTGAATGTATTCGAAATGTATAAATTACATTAATCGGAGACAAAAGGAATAGAGAATTAATTGAATTTTTCAATTATTACTAAATCCTTAAAAGATTTGTAGAATTATTCATTTTTTTATACCAACTGTGTACATGCAAAAAGTATAAAAGCATTTAAAAGAATTTTATTTAAAATAATCAATCAAAAGTGTTTTTTTTTTTATTTAAATTTTTTATTTTAAACTTTTCGAGTGGTCATTTATCATACTTATAAATTTTAGTTTTTCATTATCAGCAGTATTTACAAAAAATTTATTCAACTGCTTTGCATATTTTAAGGCAACAAATCTCTCAGTTGCTCTGCTCAGCAAGCAGAAAATGTTTTGACACATTTACTAATTTATTTTTTAACGAGCCTTTATTTTTTAGAACATCCTTAAAGCATCTGTACAGCTCTTTATTTCTCCCCTCTTTTTTTTTTTTTTTTTTTCTCAACTTTTAGAATCATCCTCACAATTTTGAGCATTATTTTCAATAGGGATAAATGCATTGAAATCTAATCAGAATTGTGGGTAAATAAATGCTTTTCGATTGTGTCATATGCCTCTCTATCAACATGAGTGTTTATCTGTTTGACAAGTTCACAGAAATATGTATTTTCATTTTCATCACAAGCTACTTCATTATCTGAACTACACACGTGTCAGTTATTCAGAGATAAATACATTACACTTTCTAAGTTTTGTCCCTTATCTGGAGGTTTCACTGTATTCTAAATTTTGCCTTACCATCCCATCTGGAATTTTAAGGGTACCTCGCAAGGCACTTTTATCTGTTGAGATGATGCACTGATAATTTTTTTTTATTAATTTTTAATAAACTGTCTTTTAATGTGGTCATTTATTTTTGAGTATTTTGTGTTTAGGAGAAATAGGTGTCGGCCATTGGAAATAATGCATGTAATAAAAAGACCAATAGTTTCAAAGTGGGTCATTTTTACATCTGTTTTAAAAAGTCATCTTTGTACAGGACAAATGCAAACCCTGAAAAGATTTTTATCAGGGTTTTCATTTTTACCGGCAAAAAGGTATTTTTGCCAGGACAGTGGCAAAAACTGGGGAAAAATGGAAAAAACCGGCAAAAATTGAAAAAACCTATTTGACTTTAATGTGTAGTAAAATCTGCATGCTAATAAGGATAGTAATGGTATAAACAATTAAATTTAACAGTGTACTATTTAATATTTTAATTTAATTTGCTAATTAATTAATATTAAATATTTTAAATCTTTCAAAAAATAGGCGGGATTTAGTCTTACTTAGGAATTTAAGAACAAAATAAACAATTACATACCTAATTTTTTTTTTAATCTTAAGTCAGGAATATGTTTAGAAAAATTTTAGGTCTTTTAAAGGACCTATCTTAAAACAGAACCCTTCACAAAATTCTATAACCTCAAACAGGACACTTCATAAAATTATTTGTCTCTCAAATAGACATTTCACCTTCAAATTGAACTTTTCACAAATTTAATCATTTAAAAATAAAATCTGGCCTATTAATAAACAATTGAACTCACCAAAACATATATTACTTAGCTTCTCTATATGTGAAGGGTAGAACCT
Source organism: Maratus speculifer (assembly GCA_964019185.1). Classification (NCBI taxonomy): domain Eukaryota; kingdom Metazoa; phylum Arthropoda; class Arachnida; order Araneae; family Salticidae; genus Maratus; species Maratus speculifer. The sequence goes on from OZ025295.1 coordinate 389,710,206, forward strand.
GAAAACACTGATAATTTAAAATTCACAAAACTATGTTTAGAATTTTCACAAAGACAAGAAAAACTTCCCAATTTAACAAAAGCAGGACCCTGTGAGAAAAGTCTAGACAGACCCCTGTAAGTAAAGTATTTTATCAGTCATTAATATGCATATATATATATTATAGAATGCAAATGTTTGGTGATTTGATCAATTTGTGATACATTTTGCGATGATTTGCACTCATACACCATTTGAATGAGTTTCTTATAATATTTACTATATTAATTATAGACTCCCTCAGATCCGCACAGTTTGGGACCAGAGCTTGTGTGTTTTTTTAATTTTTTCAGATTTCTGGTCATTGCTTTTTTTATATTTTGCAAACAGTAATTTGAATGCAATTAATAATGTAATCGAAACTATAACAAATGCTTACAATATAATCAAACATTAAAATAAGTAATAAACTAAAATAATAAAAATTTAGATAATCTTTGAAATGATTAAAATATTAAAAGCAAAGGTCAAGTTTATATTCAATAATGTATGATTAAATATTCATTATAATGATGAAATGAATTTTTCTTAAATTATTGAATGAAACTTGCTTCATAAAGGTACAATATTAATTCACATCAAAATCATAAAATTAGAAAATTTCATTTCAGGTTTAAACGGATTTAGTAACCAAAAAATGCTTGATTAATACATAAATATATGAAAGTATGGTAAGAATTTTGTAATTACCAATGATACCAGTATCTTGAATTTTTTCAGAAATAAATTTATTTTTGCTTCTTGAAAAAATACAAATTCAATAATATTTTTTATGCATTCAAGTCCTAGTGAACTTTTTTTGAAATAGTATCACTGACTTGCCAAGTCTCCTGATTTTTCATCTTGTTTTAAATATTCTATTTTTCAATCCAGTGTACTGTGATTGAGAGATGAAAACTTTAGTACAGGTTTTGTTGTTCTGTCGCAGTTGTACTTTACATTTGTTATAAATCTTTAGGATTTTTTGACGGGTGCTATTTTGAATGATTAATAATTTCTGTTGATTAAGACTTATTGAAGATCTTGCTATAGTTTTGTTCATGAACTCCCCCTGTTGTTCATTTATCAGTATGTTCAAACATCCTGAATGCATTCTACTTGTAAGAAGCCTGTGTATGAGGAAGAAAGAGTGTCCTATTTAGTCTCCAATAATAACCAAGCCACTAAACATTTAAAAAGTTTTGATTCACAAATTTATCTCCTGATTTTTGGCTTTCAGAACTTGGCAAGTGTCTGGAGAGAGAATGAGTCTTTTGTATTCAGATTACAAATAATAATAAAATCTGTGTATTTGGCTGTCATATGCTAACGTATGACAGCCAAATTCTACTTAAAATAATGCTTGTACAGCATATTTTCATATGAAATATGTATATCATATCTAATTATAATGCATTCAATTCTAAATTAAAAGTAAGCTATTGTAAATCAACAAACACAACACTGTTGCCATTTAAAAATTTCAAATTTTAGAAAAAAAAAAGGAATAACTTTGCAATTTTTTAAAAGAAAAAGAAAAGAAAAGCTGACATTCAATTTTATTTTTGAAATATTTGTAAAAGCCTTCAAATAGGTTTTCAAATACATTTTCATTCATAAGTAGAAAGTTTACAATATTTTCTCAAGTCAATGGTTCCACACATCGACTACTCTGGGCACAGTACAATTTCTCTTTATTTCAGGGACTTTTGTTTTTTCACCATCTATTGACATCAATATAAATGAAGAAATTTTAATCTGAAATAAAAAAGAAAATAAATAAATGAAAAATCCAGGATGTAATAGTGTAATTCCAGATTATTTTTTTCAACTTTTCCATTATATAATTTAAAAATATTATTCAATAGGTATAAATAAAATGAATATTTTTATTATGATTTCTTTGATACAAATTAAATTTTATTTTATTAATTTTTTAAGAGGTTAGCATTTATCAACTTTTTTTTTTTTTTCAAATTATTATAAATAAAACAAGTTTATTTTCCAAAGTGTAATGAAAATATAAGATATTTTCCACATTGACCACATTACTAAGATTGAAAATCGTTTTTTTCGTATGCTCTTGTTAAATTACAATTTTGTTTACTTTTCAGAAGTTATTATGCTAGAAATCTAAATTTATCTGTTTTGATGTAATTATGCTAAGCTCTTAAAAGTTGGCATAATTAAATTAAAATTTTGTAAAAGCAATAATATAATTTTGGTTTTATTAATACAGAATGAATTTTTAAATTTACATAGCTGAAGGTGTTAAAAATTAACTTTGATTTAAATCAATGTCTTCAGCTTCTTAAAAAAAAAGCTTTAACATTTAATTTTAATGTTTTGTAAAATCTTCAGAAATTGTGTTTCACTTTGCTATTATTACTACTGTTGTAATAAATACTACTGTTTGTTTTGCCCAATTGTTGAACTATTTCAAGAATTGAATATAAAGTTTAAAAAAAAAAAAAAAAAAAAATCTTCATTCTGTTTGTTTGTATGAAATCTTATGAAAATGAAATGCAGGTCAAAATTCTGTCATTTTTGATGGGAGTTATATACTAGTGTCTTTGATAGTTTTTTTTTTTCTTTTTTTTTCCAGGCTAAGGCTCTTCATATCGGAGATGCTGCCCCTACGCTACAGGTCACTCAGCTATGAGCGACTGGAGAGGGTGAGTCACACGCTTTCATGTCTTTCTTCTTCTTCTTCTTCTCACCCATTAGAGTCCATTTCGAGATTTATTCCAAAAACATTCCATTTTATTTGAGTCTATTTTTTTAAAAAATTAATTTTAATTTAAAATAAATTGAAAGTAACAACAAATGACAAAAATAATGGTGGATTGAAATGGAATGATCCTTTATTGAATTATTTATTTGTATTATTTTTCTTTTTCCTGCCCTGCTCATGATGGGTAAAGAAAGCATAGAAATTGAATTTTTCCAAATGAGGGGGGAAAAAAGGAATGGGGGAGCTAAAACAAAAATCTAACTGGGAAATTTGACATAAATGGTCAATGCTTTACCATTGGAGCTATCTGGGATAACAATCGTCGAGCTTATTTTACTCTGATAACTTTATGGGCCATCTATTCTGCACTATAGACAGCTCAATTGCAGGTAATTGAATTCTGTAGACTGATGAATATGTCTATCTGCTGTCGATAGTATGTCATATAGATAGATGTAATGTGTAAATCTTCAAGGTTATCCGAGTGAAATAGGCCCAAAGACCCAGGTTACTCAATTGGTAGAGCAGTGGCCATTTAAGTCGTAGGTTCTGGTAAAAATAAATAAATAAAATCATGCTTATTAGTGAAATTTTTTGTTTGGCTCTGATTTTAGGACACTAAGCAGCGTCTCTAATCAATAACTAATAATAAATAAATAATATAACGTCTCTTTTGTGTTATGTAATAATGCAATACAGTTCATTATTTTTTTAATTTTAATGAACAAACTTTACTAGTATGAATATTTTTGTGATAGACTACCCAAAAGATTGTTTGAACTTGTTGGGTTTAATGAAACAAAAATATGAGTCAGCCTATTTATCTGTCCTGAAGTTTCATGCTCATTGAAAATAAAGTTTATGCGCATTTAACAAAAAGACAAAATTATGCGGATAAAAGTCAAAATTAATGGAACTCTGGTGGATCAAAAAATATGTACTTCTAGGCATTAATCAACAGAAAATCCTAAATCTTTCAAGGAAGGATGTTTTCTTGTAGATGTAAGCAATGTTCAATTCAGACATTTTTCTGCAGAAGGGATTTCTGTGACTCTGGGGCAGGGCCGTAGCTAGAAGAAGGGGGGCAGGGGTCACCCCCTAACATCATTACCCATCAGAAACTTTTTTGAGCTTCCTCCGGAAAAGATTGCAAAGTCAGAAAATGATTTTCTGTTTCGAAAATCCAAATGAAATTCTGTTCAAAAATCTAATTCAGTTTTGATTTTTTCTAATTCAGAAACAAGAATAAGTGTGTTCAACACTCTCCCATGCCATATGTAGCTAACATGATATTTAATATTGCACCAGTTATACAATTGATTTTTTCATCATCCTGTTCTTTTCGTACCATAAAATGGTGTTATTACAACAATAAGAAGCATAATACCTACAATGTGACTATATGGGGCATTTTCACCATTTTCAGAATTTTATTTTTATTTTTCAAACTTAATAATTTCTTTTAAAAATGAAGACAGGTTTTAAAGTAAATGTTTAAGGTACATCAAATAAAAAAGTTGGTTGTGCACTTTGCCCTATAATATAATACATAAATGCTATTTGAAGTTGGCTTGTAAGGCAAATTGTCAAGTCTGTTACCATAAAAATTACTGGAAATACTCAGCTTTAAATTTATTAAATTTTCTAAAATCAACTTACTTTGAAGTGACTTATGTCCCTAAATTCCAAAACATGATATTTATCAATAATACTTAAATTAATAGGAAATGAGAGACAGTTTTAGCCGCAAGATTTTGATCACATAGAACTTTTTTCTAATAACTACAGTATATATTCATCTAAATTATTAAATTTTGCATATTTGCTTCTTAGTTGAATAGAAAATAAAAGTAGAATAATGAAAAAATGATAATCATTAAAAAACCGTGTGGTAACATACTTGACACTATGTTGAAAATGGCTAATACACTAATTTAGCTTTCTGTGTCAGAGAGAGAAAAAAATATGAGCCTTCCCCCCCCCCCCCCTATTATTCACTTCTTATGATCCTGCTCTAGGGGGACATTAAAGAGTTTTGGAGCACTTCTTGAAAATTAAAAGCATAAAATCTTAAATCTTCTGGGAGGGGTGGGGGGGGGGAGGGACATTGCAATGCTCCAGGTTGAATGCCACTTCTGAATTCAAAAGTTGGTATTAAAAAACTATCCATTAGAAAGTGGGTCTGTTATTTGGTAGGTTCATTTATGGGGGTTTTACCTTACTTGATTATCCTCTTGACCCATGAATTATCACCAAACTGTGAGATTAAATAACAATAATAGATGATCATAAATATCACATTCACAATCTGACATATATTTTTTATGTTATCAAGGGATTTTTAATTTGACATTTAATTCATATTTTTACCATGTTTGTCTTTTCATTGCTTAAAATAAAGATTTAGTCAATTCATATAATCGGGTGAATACTTTGGTGATTTATATAATTTGATGAAAATGAATTGACAGAATATTCAAATAATATCCCCCCCCCCCCCCTCTAGAGGTCTGCACAGGCCGAAATTTCCAGCCTGGCCCGATCCATAGAAAAAAATTTGGCCTAGCCCGTCCCAAAAGTTAAAATTTTGGCCCGACGTTCAAAATTCGGCTCAAACCCGGCCCGACCCAAGTGAATTTCCACGGAACATAGATTTTACTCTTACAGAAGAGTTCAGACCAAAAAAACTTAGTCTTTCTTTTTTTCATGTTTATAATCTCCATTTATGCAGAAGTTCCCAGAGGCTGCGATTTTATGCTTTTAATGAATCTTTATTTGTTGTACGTTTCAGTTATGATTAGTATTATTAATCCATATTCCATGTAATGGAGATCATAAAAATCTAAAACATGGGTATATGATGAAAGTAAAATCTTCTAAGACGGAATCACATTGGAAAGAAAAAAATACTTTCCCTTCTTAGCAGATGTAAATTTTTAACATATTTTTCTCTTTCGAATTGTTGTATTCATTTTGCATGGATGAACAGTTTAAAAGAAAATTCCATCATAATCATGTTTTTTTCCATGTGTTTAACTCTATTTTAATAAGCCTAGTAATCTATGATTCTTTAAAACGAATTAATTCTAATTAATTGTAGAATAATGACGACTTAAAAGTATATGCCCTTTTTTGCAAAAATTTTTGGACCAAGCCAAATTTTACTGATGTATGAACAGGCCTGCTAAATTTTTTTCATTGGTCCGGCCTAAATGGCACGTTCTTTCTTTTTTTTTTTTTTTTTTTCTTTTTTCGACTTAGATTGTTTATTTTGTTGGTTGATCCAGTCTGTTAGAAAAATTATTCTAATTTTGCTGGCCCATTAGAAAATTCAGAACCATTTCACTGGCTCGGCCAGGCCCGGGCTCGTGCATACTTCTAGGCTGGGTCGGACATGGACCGAAATTTAGCTTTTATTCCGAGCCGAACCCCGACCAGGAAAATTTTGTTCAGTGCAGAATAGAGATAAATTCGGGCTCTTATTCTACAGCACGGTCCTGAGCCAGAAACATTTTGTGGCATCAAGAGCAAAAGCCCGATACTGAAATTATATAGTATGAAAAAATTGCATAATACTTATAAAAAATGGTCCAAAAGTAATTATAATTTTAAAGCTATTTTTTATATAATAATGACTTTTAAATGAAAATTTAAATTTAATATTATCAAAAGAACAGTTTGGTATAAAATAAAAATGCAATTTCCACATAAAAAAATTCTCATATTTTGTCTCTGTTTCAATAAGACATGGACATGTTAATGAAGTGTGTTTCAAGAATAAATGCATGCAACTTGTAGAAAATACTGTCTATTATCTGTCAAATCGAACATTTTTTAATTTTCTGTGAAAAAAATGCACATTTTAACTATAACCATTTCATTCTTCATAACAGGCCTTCATTATAGGCATGACCCAGAAAATAACATTAAATTAAAAATTTTAAAGTTCAACACTTTTATAGGAACAGAGAAAACACTGCTTGATGGGAAGAATATCGTAAATACATTTACTTACCACTATGGCATCAGCAGAAATCCCAAAATAAATGATAATTACTACAGTTATTTCCATATGAAGAGCGATTACGGCTTGTATTCGTTGTATACACTAGAAGTTTAAATTATTCGGTAACCGTAAACAATAAAGAATACTGCCCAGTTAAACTGAAGGCATTGAGCTCACAGGCTACAAATACTAATTGCACATTAAAGCTTTATATTTTCAAGGGTTAATTCCGTTCGAAAAAAAAAATTAAGAAGGGGAAACAGCTCTCCCCTTTTCTCTTTTTTTATACTTAATCATTGAACCTCCTATACTATCAAAGACATGCTTTATCATATAAAAAATCTATATCCAAAATTCAGAGCAAATTAGATAATTCTTAATAAAAACCCATTTAGCATTTATATAATTTAAAAAGAGTTATCCCCCTCTTTTATACTTAGCCATTAAACTTCCAAAACTATTCAGAGATTTGAACGAAATCTGAAAATTCTGCTTGAAAAACCCATTTATATAAATTAAGGGGGGGGGACATTAGAACCCCTGTTCCCCTTATTTATACTTATTCAATGAACACCTAATAACAGTCACGGAATCGCCTCATCAGAATGATCCTAATCTAAATTTTGAACGAAAATTAATTCTGCATGAAAATCCCATTTATATCAACTAACGGGGGGGGGGGGGGCATTAGAGCCCCTGTTCCCCCTATTTATACTTATTCAATGAACACCTAATAACAGTCACGGAATCGCCTCATCAGAATGATCCTAATCTAAATTTTGAACGAAAACTTAATTCTGCATGAAAATCCCATTTATATCAACTAACGGGGGGGGGGGGGGCATTAGAACCCCTGTTCCCCCTATTTATACTTATTCAATGAACACCTAATAACAGTCACGGAATCGCCTCATCAGAATGATCCTAATCTAAATTTTGAACGAAAACTTAATTCTGCATGAAAATCCCATTTATATCAACTAATGGGGGGGGGGCATTAGAACCCCTGTTCCCCCTATTTATACTTATTCAATGAACACCTAATAACAGTCACGGAATCGCCTCATCAGAATGATCCTAATCTAAATTTTGAACGAAAACTTAATTCTGCATGAAAATCCCATTTATATCAACGAACGGGGGGGGGGGGGGGGGGCATTAGAACCCCTGTTCCCCCTATTTATACTTATTCAATGAACACCTAATAACAGTCACGGAATCGCCTCATCAGAATGATCCTAATCTAAATTTTGAAAACTTAATTCTGCATGAAAATCCCATTTATATCAACTAACGGGAGGGGGCATTAGAAACCCCTGTTCCCCCTATTTATACTTAATCAATGAACACCTAATAACAGTCACGGAATTGCCTCATCAGAATGATCCTAATCTAAATTTTGAAAACTTAATTCTGCATGAAAATCCCATCTATATCAACTAACGGGGGGCATGAGCCCCCCGTTCCCCCTCTTATACATATCGAATGAACTCCAAAAACTAATCAGGGAAGCGCCTTGTCAGGATATACCTACATACAAAATTTCAAGTGGATCGGATATTTTTATCATGAGTTATCGCGTTACGTACATACGAACATACATACAGAACGGACGGGCACATAAGCTCTCAGACTATGATAGCCTGTGAGCTAAAAATCAGAAGAAAATATTCTTTTCACGTTAGATGTCTAAATAATAATAATAATAAATGATGCAACTGCAAAATAATCTATGCCACAAATAAAAATCGAACTAAAGAGAAAGACAAATTCGTTATTCCCGCTTTTTTTCGAAAGGTGCCGGAACGTCGGTCATCGGCAATGTTTGAACATAAAATTTATAATAGCTATGACTAATTTTTTTTTTTTTTTTTTTTTTTTTTTTTTTTTTTTTAATTTTAAATAGCATTCAAATACTAAAATAGAAAAAAAAACTGTGCTTCACTTACATTTTGATCAAAACAGCAAGATATTGATTTGAAAAGGAATAAGTAATTTTTAAGAGGAAAAAAGTTCTTTTACTTTTTTCTATTCATTGATAAATGAAATTTTCAGGTTTCAGAAAAAAATGAATCTGAAAAAAATGACCAGCATAAAAATAGAGCCCAAGTTGATATTGGATACAAGCTCACTCTGAACCTGTCTTATCTCTAATGCAGACATTTAAAAAAAAAATGACTCCAAACCAGATTCGATCTGGAAAAAAAAAAGTCAGGCCCAACCCAAATCTGCAGAAAAATAATGATCACACTATCATGATAAAAATAAGTGACGGCCCAGCTCTGAAAGCGGCAAGACCAGATACAGCCCAAGCCTTGCAAACTTAAACAGGCGCAACCTGGGTGGGTCGTGCTGGATTTGATTTAGGATCTAATTCATTTCCTGCAAGGATGCATGTCTTTTTGGGAAACTTTTATTAGCCCAAGAAAGGAGGACAATCGTCCCTTCCCCCACTTAGGCCCGCCATTGCATATGGGAAAAATACGTTAGGCCCAGCCCTCCAGGAAAAAAATTAAGGCCCGAGCCCAGCCCGAAAATACTGTAGTGACTAGGAACGGCCGAAAAGATAGGTGACTATTAGGTCCGGCCCGTGCAGATCTCTCTCCCCTCCCCCTTCCCCCCCAAAAAAATCTATAGCCTTTAATTTCTAATAAATAAATAATAATTAAAAAAAAACACTAAGATTTCAGTTTTTAACAAATTTATTGGCTAATAGTAAGAAAGAACATGTGTTATAGGACTGAAAAATCCAATCTAAACAGTAGGTATTCATTCGTGATGACACTCAAAAAATCTATCAATGGAGTCACTCTCAAGATTCATTCACAACTGTGAACAAAAAATTAAAATTCTTTTTTTTTCTGTGAAATGATTGCAAAAAAACAGTCAAATCTTTTTAGTTTTGTATGTTTTATATGGTCATTGAGAAAAATGATGGCATCCATGTTACGCTCTCTCTATATGGATGAATGTAAAAAAAAGAAAAATGAATCTCAAATTGTTTAGTAACCCTGTTTGCTCCATTTTCAAAAGCATGCCTGTTTCAATGTATCACCCAAGGTTGTTTTTGTTATTCACCCTCTTTCTAAAAAAGCTTAATCGGTACTATTTGATTTTATCCCGTCGACCAAAAAACTATTGCCAAACTATAATATTACATGCCAATAATGGATGATTGTAAATGTCACTTTTACTTGATATTAACTATGATTCACGTGTTTGTTAGGTCATCAAATGACTTTTAATTCAACTTTTTATTTGTATATTTGATTATGTTTCAAAAATTTATTTGTTTTTCCATAATTTAAAATAAAAATTATGTCAGTTTATGTAATTTGGCTAATAGTTTGGCGATTTGTATAATTTGGCTAAATTGATCGACAGTATAACCAAATAGTACTGGTTAATATTTTGCAGCTTTATTGAAAAGATTAAATCTCTGAAAATCGAAATAAAACAGTTGATTTTAACAAAAGATTATCTGGAAAAAGATCAGGAGAAGTATTATAGCCTGAGTATTTTTACATATGTAATAATTTGTTATAACAAGAACATTTGCTCCGATTCTAATTAATTTAATTCTGAAATTCATCCTGTTAAAGCACTGGCTATGGGCAGAGGTTACAAACTTTCTGTCATGGATACTGCTTTATTTGAACAGCATACAGCCTCCTCCTTTCAACTTCAAGCCAATCTTCCATGATAGCATTGTTTCTAGTATAAATAATAAATGTTTTTTTGGGAAATTACTAGACATTGAGTTACAATGTTTGGCAAGAATGTTTTATTTGTATGCCTGAAGTTATGAACATACCAAACCAGTTTTTGAATTTAAAAAAAAAAATAATTCCTTATGATTTTTTTGCATCAAATTTTCTATATTTAGCTAATGGAATCTAATTTCAGTGTTTTAGCTCTATCTATTAAATTTTGTTCGCAATAAAGTTTATTCTGAATTCCTACAAATAATTTTGAATATTTTTTGAACTTTTTATGGAATTTTTAGTTTTTTTTGCTAGTTTTTCTGTTCAATATCACACATTTCTTATTTGTGAATTTCATTTAGTTTTTAACCTGTTTCATTTAGTTTTTCCTTGTTTTATGATGATTTGTTCACATTCATACAAAGAACCCAAAGAAATAAATTTTGCTGTAAAAAATGCTGAACATTTCACAATTTTTTGCATTTCAAAGAGATTTTGATCTTTTTTTAAACAAAAAAATGTCCATTAGACAAATTATTTCAGGACAAAAGCTCAAATTTCTAAATTGTATAAGGCAGACAAAAAACCTGTATTAAAAATTTTTATTTACACACACACACACACACACATACAAAAAAAAAAAAAAAAAAAAAAAAGAAAAGAAAATTTATATTAATTAAAACATTTGCTATTTCATAACTTATTGATGGTGCTTGTGCGCTGATACTGGATGAATTTCACAAATTTTTCTATGACTATTTCATAATATTAGAGGTTTTCTTTCTTTTGTAATCTTTGGCAAAATTAAGTGTACCTTACACAATCCTCTGAAAAAAAAAAATTTGGTTTTTGTGATCTTTTACCAAAATCCATGTGTTTTTTGCAATATTTTACCGGAATTTGCATAATTTTTTTTTCAATTTTTTGACAAAATTTGAGTGGTTTTCACGATTTTTTGGATGAAATACACATTTTTTTACTTTCGTTTAACTGCATTTTTGTATGCTTTTAATGAATTAACAAACCTTTGTTAAAATTAACTTTTTTTCCCACAATTCTTTGAAAAAATTTGTCTGGATTTTTTTGATAAAATTCACATGTTTTTTGTGATTTTTTGATGAAATTCATGTTTTTCACAATATTTTGCCAAAATCATGTTTATTAAACGATTTTGATAATTTTGTAATTATTGTTTTTGCAATCTTTTGACAAAATCATTTTTTTTTTTTTTAAACAAAATTCTTGATTTAGGATTAATTCAGGATTTATTGTCAGAAACTTTAAGTAATTTACTAGTATTGCTTACAAAAGATATTAATAAATAATTTAAATTATCTCTTTAAACATGTCAGAAAAATACTCTTGGAATGACACATCCCAGCTCAAATCATTTTTTACAAAAAATTTTAACACTGCTTCATCAACATAAACCTATCATTAAAGCTGTTTTAAAAGAAGCTCCTGTTACAGTAGATTCAGAACAGGTCTTGAAATTCCATGACCAATACGAACCCTGAACTATAGGTACTACAGTAAATTCCTGATTATTCATGGAATTGAATGGCACGGCTATCGCAGATAAACCGATTTTACGGATATTCCACAAAGTCATGAAAAAAGGAAACAGACCAACATAAATATGAACTTGAACAGTTGATACACACAATAGGTAATATAAAAATGCATTTGAACAATTTGTATGTAAAATAGGTAACAAATATACTTATTATTTATGGAATAATAAAATTATTCTGTTCTTACAAATTAGTAATTTGTTTCTTTGAGAAATCAGTCAAAAGTTTCCTTTTTTTTCCTATTTCTTTTTATCTTTTTTTGTATTAAAACACTTGTGACCCTTCTGACAAGTAACACTTCTTTGTTACTTGTGATTTAAGTCTTTTAGAGCTATTTTATCCCAAAGTTACGAGTCATTTTCTTTCTCTAAATAGTGTATAAAGTCTTCAACGTAAGCTAAAGCTGCATTGTGGGTCACTTTTGTTTCTTACTATATTCTTCATTGCGGTCTTCAAAATTAATACCTAAAACTTCTGCAATTTCTTTATCAGTTACATGCTCGAAGCTTGGATCTAATCCTGGATATATCAGTTTTAATTTATCCAGAATTGTACCGTTTCCTTTTTTGCAACATTTTTCAAAAATTGAAATTTAGATGCATGGATAATCTGCTTGAGAGTTTACTGTTACCCACCGCCATGTAATATATGTTAATGAATAATTGGAGCCAAGTTCCAATTATTGATGGCCCATAACTACAATAACCTTTCTTTTTGAGATAATCACTGATTTTTGCATCTGTAGTTTTTAGCTTCTTGGTGGGAGACTATCAATTGTAAAATTTTAAATGTTAATAAACGACTGTCTTGATGATTGTTTTCTGTCCTGTTAATTGTTCTTGGTGGATGAATGATCATCTCTAATCTATTAATTTAAGAGCTGACCACACAAAACCTTAAGTCATTGAGCACAAGATAAAAATCTTTATTTTATGGAAGAGTACAATCAAAAGTATGGAAACATGGAAAACACAATGATAAACTTACGAGTCAACCACTAGTGGTATTCATTTTTGGCTTATACCCTTCCAGCAGACGTGGATGATTCGACTCCATAAAATAAAGGAATTTTTCTTCTGCTCGATGACCGAGGGTTCTGTACAAAAGTACATGCATGTAATTTGTTTTCCCATCCCACAGGAGTGCACCACTGATGTCGTGCTGCCCAATTTGCCGACACTGGAAGATCTAGACGTGGAACTCACTCCCATGGAGACGAGGATCTTCTACGAGCTGAGGCCTTTCCGAATGCACGCCTACCACGATCCTCTACTCTTCGAATATGTTAGGCCCGTAGAACCCTGCCCCTTAGCCAAAGAATAACACTGTTTTAGGGACTCATTTTGTATATGAATAATAAATTTATTTATCAGTTCAAATATGGATTCTGAAACATTTCTTATTTTATTTTTCACTTTTCAAATTCTCTTCTGCTCAAAAGAAAAAAATTCTGACATATTTAGGTAGCTTCCATTACAAGAGGCTAACCATGGCAAGCATTCAGAAGAAAACAATTCCAGAAAATTTCTGCCTATTTCCTCAGATCATACAGACTTGCATAAAACTAAAAACTTTCTTTGTACATCAATATGGGGTCAAAATCATTTAATGTGCACTAAAACTGACTCCCTCAAATCTGCACATAATTTACAGATGTAAGGACAAAATTTTTATTTTCTTATATCAATTCCATACATTTTTTTAATCTGTAATATTACTGGAATCATGCTTTTTTTAATGAAAAAACAACAAATTAATTTCTGAAAAAAAAAATTCAAGATATTACTGATATCATTGGTCATCACAATCATGTTATCAGTTATATTTATGTATTAATTAAGCTATTTTTGGTTATTATGTCTGGCTAAACCTGAAACTTCCGTTTTTTATGATTTTGTTGTAAATTAATAGAGTACCTCCATGAAAAAAATTTCATGGGACAATTCAAGGAAAATATATCTCATCTTTATCATGCATATTTAAAATAAATTATTATTTTCTTGATCTTTACTTTCAAAAATTTAATAATTTTTTAAATTATCATACTTTTTACCATTTTAGTTTATTACTAGCTGTTACCCGTGACGTCGTTCATGTAGCATTAAAAAAAAGATAAATGCTTTAATTAAACAAAACATTTCATTAAAAATAATTTAAAATATATATAACACATATCATATACCAGGCTATGCAGTAGTTTTTTTTCTATAGGGGACTTATAAACTCAGTCAAATAAATGGAAAATGTGTTAGATAATATGAACAATCGCGAAAATGAAATTGCAACTATTTATACTGTAGAACAACTGTAACGCACCCCAATTGTACAGAAATCATGTTGTAGTGCATTTCAGAATTCCATATCAAAGAAAGAAAAATCATGTGTTAAACATAGGTAATAGAAAATATCCAACATTTCCATAATACATAACTTCGCCGGCCCATTCTTTTCTGCAGCTGTGTATATGATCTATGTGTTTGTAAATATTCTAAATACAATGTTAAAATTTTGCTTAGTTAGAAAAAGTTAACGAAGGTTAAAATTCACCTTTAGCAATGTCTAATAATAGACAGAAACGTACTTGAATTCTTTTGTACAGTCCTGTATATTACATGTAAATACGATCGCATATTAACTTAAATTATTCAAGCAAAAAACCCGATTCAAATTATTGAATTCATATTTCCGGGAATCGCTATTGCACAGGTGACCATATATCCAGTTTATTGTATAGTCCGATACATGATTTATTTAAATTCTACAAACATCTCTTATTGTACCAAATTTCAGTATTTATCATTGTATTGATTATCTCAGTATATTAATTTCATCGTGTTTTAAATAGTGCAACGCAATTAAAATACGCTGGGAATATTTTTTCCCCGTAGACTATTATATTACCGAACATTTTTCTGTGATCTTATAAATGAATGTTAAACCTTTTCAACCCCTTTTTCTACAGAAATCCTGTTTTAGTACACTTCAGAAACTGATATAAATTTCAATATTATTAAAATAACCTTAGTAAAATAACCTTATTAAAATACGCTGCAAATGGTTTTTCTTCACAGACTATGATATATTGAAACACTTTTGAGCTGCCTGTACGCACGCTATATGTACTATACTTAATATATTTGATAGTAACCATGTTCTTCTGAACCTTAAAAATGCATGTAAATTTCATTACATAAAAAAAAAAAAAAAAAAAAACTGAATTTTTGAAAATTTGAAAACCTATACTTTTTCAGATATGACGTTACATTGATATTTTTAAAATTCTTAATGGAAAGTATTCCTGTGATGTCACAATTGATAAAAAGTTGAATTTTATAGCCTCGAACCGAAAGAAAGAAAAAGGTTCATTTTTATTACGGATTAATATCTGGAAAAACTACTAAAATATTTATATTCTTGTAAAGTGTGAAGTTATATATTCTTGTGAAGTCTTCTAAGTGTAAAAGAAATTTTATATAATCGTCTGCGTGATATAAGAAGAAAAACAGTATTCCTCTGACGTCACAATTGGTAAAATCGCGGTTTTTAACCCCGAACCGAAAAACAAAATAGGGTCCATTTATTTATTTCATTTTGTTTTATCACGTGAAAATCTTTCAGTTGAAAATTAATTACAGAAGAGAAATAATTATTCCTTTTTTTTTTTTTTTTTGACAACGAAAAAAGAAAGATGATTAAATATTATGGAAATTTTTTCAATTTATTCTGTATGAAAAATAGTGAAATGTTGAATTATTAAGAAAAATATTTGAATAAAATAAATAAAAATTAGCCTATGTTCATCTCAGACCAATAATCTATCTGTATACAAAAATTCAAAGACCATCCGTTTTGAAGCCAAGTTCATTCCAATTTTTCGGACACACTTTCACATTTATAATATATATAAGGATTTTACTTAATCATTTCAATACTTTATTGTATTCAAATGACAGCTTAAAAATACATAAGCAGATTGAGTGGCTAGAAATCTGCAAAATTCTAAAATCCACACAACCTCTGGTTCCAACCTATGCTGATTTGAGGGAGTCTACTGCATTATATTATTTTGACGACATGAATTCAAAACTGTAATGTAAAATAATTACCATTTAAATAAAAAGCAGATATTAATTAAACAACAATTATTTTGGTTGAAAAAAAAAATAAAGCTAAAAGTCCAGGACATGAAAACAGGGGTGATTCTGAGTCAATAAAAAATTCTGAAATTCAAAGCAAATTTTCAGAGAAAAGGAGACTAATTCCCTCCAAGGCAGATATAATATTTGTTTTTGAATTAACTGTTTTCCAGAAGGATGACAGAACTTTCAGGCTAAATGTAGACTCTTACAAGTTGAGGTCAGATTAACTTGATTTTTCAAAAGTTAGTTCTATATATTATTTCTGATTGGAAAATCTATCAGTAAAAATAGACATATATGTATGTGAGAGTGCTATTTTCTAAAGATACCATTGTGTCTTTTCCGAAACTATTTGATGAAATTAGTGTTTTTTCTACTATTTTTAGACAAAATTGACTTTTGCAATTTTTGGTCAAAATATTTTTTGTTGCAATTTTTAGACAAAATTTGCAGTTTTTTTTCTCATGATTCTTGTGTGAAATTCACGTTTTTGTGTAGTCCTTTGTCACAGTTTGTGCTTTTCACATGGTCCTTTACAAAAATTCGCATTCCCCACCAAATCTTTTGTCAAAATTCACATTTTTTTTGCTGAAAAATTTCACTTTCATTGAAATTTGCGTTTTGTTTTTGCCGCCTTCTGTCAATATTTGCATTTTTACGTGATTTTTTTTGTTGAAATCCATATTTTTCCACGACTTTTTGTTAAAACTTGCATTTTTTATATGCCCTTTGAAGAAATTTGCAGGGGTTTATTCAATCTTTTGACAAAATGTGTGTTTTTTCCACAGCACTTTGTCCAAATTGGAGATATTTTTTTTCTGTGAATGATTGACAAAATTGATTTTTTATGGCGACCATATGTTAAAATTCTCAATTTCCACTTAATTGTTCATAAATGCTCTTAAAATTGGGGAATATTTAAAATAAAAAGCTGCAAAAACAAAATTTGTGTTTTTTTTTTTCTAAAATTTGCAGAAATTTTCAGCACATGACGTTCTGAACTCTCCTCTAGATAATTATATAACTCAGAGTTATATAATGGATTATGTAACTCTGCCTCTAGATTCTAAAACCACCCTTTGTTCAAATGTTGGTATCTATTTATTAAAATACACTAGTGTGGAGAAACGAACTTATTGTGGCCATATTAGGCATAAGTAAATATTTTGTTTAAGAACCTGTGAAATTTATGCATAATGTGCTTTGTGTAACATTTATTTTTCTTTATTTTCTCTAAAAACCTTTAAAAACTATCCAATTGTAGTATTTTAAGTTTTAGTTTAAACAAAATACTTTCTGTTGAAATACCTTTTTTATGCATTTTTTTGCATATAAAATGACTATTTCTTTTCAATTCTTATTGTAATTAAAACATAAGGAATGTATCATGGTACAATTTATTTTAATTATACCCATACAGATAAAATTTTGAATTGTAACGTAATAAATTTGTAACCCCTCCCCCCTCCCTCCAAAAAAAAAAAAAAGTCATTTAATGTTGCATTTTTTTTTTTTTTAAATGATGCTGACTAAAATCTTTAAAAATTTTCTGTTACTGAATAATTCAACATTAATTTTTTGATTAGTACCTTGTGTAAAAATAATTTACAGCAAGTTTTGTAAAATTAAACATAATTTTCAGCTTAATACAGATATATTGCAACATTTACCTTTTCCTGTTTCATGATGTAATTTTTAAATGTGAATTAAATTACAGTTTACATCATATATTTGTTATAGTCATCAAATGTCAACAATACAAAAATCATAAAATGCTTTTTTTCTTTATTTTAATTAGAAATTCTTTTATGTAAAATTTCTATGATTAATTTTTTTTTCTGAAAATGTACATCATCTGATAGAAGTTTACATTTTGCTATGAACTTAAATTTAAAAACAAAAAAAAAAAAAAAAAAAAAAAAAAGAAGTCCTATACTTTACAATCAGTAGTTTTTTCTTATTTTCATTCATATTTATCATTTTAGATTTTCCTAATTTCAAAATAATAATAATAAAATACCCAATGATATTTCATATTCTTAAAAGAGGGTAGAATGGGATTGGACTCATTTTTCGGCCTTTGGCCAGAGAGAAATAGTTTGACTAGCTGATTTTCTTTGCCTCATAGGCTTTTTTACACAGGTACTACTCAAAAAATTAATGTTGAATGAGATTGAGAGAGATTGTTGTGTTTAAGGTGCTTTATTTTTTACCAGTCAAGGCCCAACTTATCCAGGGGCATGTGAGGCAATTGCCCCATGACTGCCCTCTTTAGGGCCCCCCCCCTTCCCCGTGAGTGTAATAAGTATTTTCTTTAAAAAGTGCCAAATGATTAAAATTAGCAAAAAGGGATCAAAATATTTTCAAACACTTAGGAAGATGAGAGTTGTTGGTTCTCCTTCCCCTCTTTGCTTCTATGCAAAAAGCAAAATTCCATTAGAAAATTAATAATTAAATTTCTACTGTAACAACTTAATATTCCATTGTTCTCTAAAGAAATTCTTTATTAATGTTTTCGTCATAGTGTCATAAGTTAAAGCCATTTATTAAGACCTATTTGCAATGTTTTCTTTTAGCCATCTTATAATGTACATAAATCAGCAAAGTAAAAGTTTCCAAAGAAATACCAATCTATCCTATTTTTTCTACAATCCTGTTCCTACTTTTTCTTAAAGTTGTGACTACTGTGTTACAAAATTTATACATACATACATACTATTATGTGAAATTTAGTATCAACCACTTCCATATTATTCACAAAAAAAAAAAAAAAAATCGATTGACAGATGGGAACCCTTCCATAGCCTTACTTGGAGCCCTGTTCACCGTGTTGTTCCCTAAATGACTTTAAGAAACTTATTCATATATGATTCATTAAAGTATTCTGTCTCCTAGGATAATATGACTTGGAGAAAGTTCTCGTCATTGGTGTTCTTGTTTGGATGTGTTTTTAAGGATGTCTTATCATGCATCCTGTAGAATACACATCGTTACAATTTTTTCCCTTATATAATCCTTTCTCCTACTCCCGCAGATTCAAGATTGATTATTTAAAAAAATCAAAATTTATAAAAGAAAAATGAAAGTAAAGTTAGTTCAAGTACTTTAATCAAAACTAACAGTCTATGTTTAGAAATGTGATAAAAGAATATACCCAGATTCTTTTTTATTTTTAGTTTTAAGAAAATTATTTTGTTCATCTTTTTTTTAAAGGTAGAATATTTACTAGAATCTGTATTGATCACAGTAAGTCAAAAAGTTGGTTTTATAATCCCAATCTGATGTCTTTTGTTTATGGAAGTTTTTTTTTAATGCTGTTCTTTTTCACGCATGTTTTTGCAACTCCATAAAAAATTAACGTACATTTTCGACAAGGATAGAAAATATTTATATCTTTGCTTTTGTAATCTAAAGTCTAGATAGGAGCAAGCAAAAAAAAAAAAAAAAAAAAAAAAAAAAAAAAAAAAAAAAAAGCGAAAGGAAATACAGATTAGAAATGAGATGGGCTCAGCCCAAGCCCTACACAGGCTCGGGCTCTATTTTTATTCTACTCTTCGACCTCGGGCGGGCCCGGGCTCATTCTTTTCTGAAGCCAGAAAATTTTATTTATTCGTGTGTAAAAAAGATTGAAAGAACTTTTTCCACTTAAAAATGCTTGCTTAATCCTTTTCAACTCATTTTAATTCGATTTTATCAAAATGACGGAGTAACGGAATGTTTGATTATTTATTTTAGTATTTCATTGCTGTTTCAAATGAAAAACTTTGTGAATGAATGTTGTGATAATTACAGATTTATGTCTACAGAATTTCCGGCGATGATGCATTTATTATGCCACCAATCAAAACAAACCCAACAATAAATTTGCTTTTTGTTGTCACTTCGTTAGCAGAAGATATTTTTTTTAATGGGATTGTTCCTTTATTTAGTTTCATGATGCTAAGATAATATTTTCTTCTGTTTTTGGTAGACAAGAATTAGCTGGAGGTTTGCAAATTATTTAATCTTTGATTGTGCACAAATTATAATCGTTTTTCATATGAAAATAACTTTTAATGATTATTATATGTGTTTGTCATCTTGATCTCTGCTCAGTCTGGGTACACAGTTCCTTATCGAAGTCACTTTCCTCCGTAAGTAAATATGATTACCATGTTATTTTGATTGAAAGCAATGGATCAGTGTTTTCTCTTTTTCTATAAAAGCATCGGACCTTTAAAATAACAATGTCGATTTTTTTAATTTATGTTGATTTTCAGGTACCCGTCAATCGCAGAAGATTATTATGAGAAAGGAATCGATTATAATGAAGATGTACACTTTTAAAAGAAAATTGAAGAACGTTGTTCGATTCGTCAGCATACAAATAGTAATTTCTCCAAATTTGTTGCATTTATTCATTAAATACAAACGTGTACATCAAATTTGTTTATCTGTTAGTAAAATGAGAAATTATTGATTGACACCGAAATTCACAAACAAATTTTTTAGACATTTCGAAAACTTTAATTTAAGCGTTTATTGTAAAAGAAAAATCTTTCTAAAATATTATTTGTGTTTGCATGTTTGGAATAAAAATTAGGTATCCCAGACCGGGACAGTATGCTGGAAAGGTTAAAGGGGGAAAAAATACAAAAATCTTTTTAAGTATGAAGTATAATTTTATTTTACATGGATTTTGATAAGATTGAATTTGAATTTTCACTTAAAAATTATATCTATGCAAGAAGTTTTTATAATTGAGATATCACTTTTAAAACATTTTTTAAATACTATACAATTTTGTTTCGTATATTTTTGGTATCAGGCTCTGACTTAAAATCGTCGAGCTCGGGCCGTACCCGAACGGGCTGATCTCTAATGCAGATGTGAAATAATTTCTCCATGTGATTAGCCTGGAGAACGGAAGGGGTGGAGGGTTATACAAATCTGCTTCCTTTGAAAATGAGAAATAATGCTACACAAAATTCAAATTAATAAGGAAGCTGGTTGGTTCATTAAATTTCATTTTTTTTGTAGCCATATTTTGACATTTGTACGGCTTCAATTTTTTTAAACCGGAAAATTTTATTTATTCATGGGTAGAAAATATTGAAAGAACTCTTTTCCACTTTAAATTGCGTACTACAAGTTATTTTAATGTTACTTTGATCAAAATGACGGGGGGTATTAAAATCATGTTTATTTATTTTAGTATTTCATTGCTATTTGAAATGAAAATTTGTGATAATTACAGATTAATGTTTACGGATATCTTTGTTTTATATCTATCATGTTTTATCTATGTTTATATATCTTTTTCTTATCCATTAGATTTAGTTTTAAGCAACTTATCCTTCTTGCCACAATGAAAAATTGTATTTAGGTCCTTTTTAAAAGAAGTACCACACAATTATACCTTCTGCAAATAAAAACCTGTCTAAAACAGGAACTTGATAGGTTTTATGGGCTCCGTTTTATTACATAAGATACTGTTTGTAGCCAACATGTTCAGGTTAAAAAATTTGGTCACCCTCCCTGTTCAAAAGACTGGTTACGCCTATGCTTTATATTATAAAGATAAAAATAAAGAGATGGGTGTGAATGGACCCTAACAGAACAAAACAAAATAACAACTTGTTTATTATAATGCATTGTTTTAATGGGATAAGTATTCTATTAAAGTGGCTTGCAGCAGAAATGTAAATAATTTTTTGGTGTGTTAAGATAGCATTCGTAGAGTCTATCTGTAGTAAAAAATTATTAAGTAATCTATTTATTTCATCTTTTCATTGTTTCTGCAATGCAAAAAGAATAAAATAAATAAAAAAAAAATTAAGAAATTATCAAAAAATGTACTTATTGAGTTTGCACGTGTCATCCAATTTTAGGATAAAAAATATATTTCTAAGTTGTTTTGTATTTCAGTCTTTTTTAGTTCTTTTGTTTGTTATTGTTTTTCAATCTTTCAATTTTTTAATATAAATTCATAACTGAAGTTAATGAATAATTAAACCGGGTCTGAAGAATATATAATGAAGGTGAATGAGCTCCTGTGTGTATCTTTGATTGTCATGTCATGGCGGACAAATTCGCCTCCCACTGAAATATCCATGTGTGTAAGTTATCTTTTAAGAGCTTTCATGATGTATATTTCCTGTTGTGCTAAGGAACTGTTTCCTTTTCTGTTAAGCATCACACATCAATAAAGATGTTCTGTGTTCAGAACATGTGTCCATCTTCTTTCTTATGACCAGCATCCCTTGGTGAGGGTCAATATGAATTCCAGAGCATTTAAATAACTTTATAGAATCGGCCATTGAAGAGTGTTCTATAAAGTTTTTGCTCATCATTCATTTTTCGTTCAGACAAGTAATTACAAAATATCCAATTAATGCTTCATTGCACAGTTATGCACATGCAATGAAGCATGGAACATACCAATAAAACCCTTCCATTTAAAAAAAGAAAATTTTAGACATTCGAGTACATTACATATTTATAACTAAGGCTGCTTAAAACTAAAATATTTCAGTATATCAGCTTGAAATCTTGCTTTTGTGTTTGTGCTTAGGGCGTTTTCAATTTTTCATGCCCCTTATCATGCCCCCTTAGATTGTTTGATACTAGTCTGATACTATTATTATTTTTATTTTTTTTTTTACATATTATACACTTATTCATAAAATGTCTAACTGAAATGAGTGTCTATTATTCATTGAATGTGCTTTTAACCGTATATTAAGATGTATTTTTGTCATTTCATCGTATTACTATTTCAAATATCACATTTTTTCACAATTGGAAATTTAGATTCATTTTTTGTGTTCTTCAGAAATTTTGTGCCCAGGTTATAGGTCTTTCGTGCCTGTACAATAGTCAGGGCCTGTTTATGCCAGATATGGAACATAGAACATAAAGCTCATAAAACATTCTAATGAACAATGACATGCAAAGGACTAATGCAAGATGATAGTCAATGTAATAATATTTGAATCTGATACTGATGATGAGTCTTTTAGACTTTCTGATGATAGTTGAGAAGATTCAACTTATAATCCGGCTAAAAAACATGTCGTTATTGGCGTAGAGTTTTCAAAATTATTGGAGGGGTTCACTCAGCGACGCAACCAGGTCGGAGAATTCAAACTCCCTTGGTACTAGAAACTAATTATTCCATTATGGATACAAAAACAGTAATAACTACTAAGATGGAATTGCAACAAATCAAGAATCATTCCGGTTTAGACAGGTTTCTGCCTTAGCAGGTAATTTTTTAACTAGGCAGGATATATGCGGGGTGTTTTGACACCCCATACCTGAAAATATTCATCATCTGTCTCTCCTTATAAACTGATGTAATCAGTACCTGCATCCAAGGTTACTTTCTGTGTGTAGAGTACGAAAATAGCGAATTCAGAGTCTTTTTTAATCTTACAGAACAATTTTGGGTGTGCAGTTACTCAAAAAAATTTTAATTTCTGATCCATATACATCCTAATTTTTATGAAAATTCATAAACCTCAGCATCCTTATCCACAATATTGTGTATTTTTATTATAAGAAAAATTGCAAAGAAAAATCATTAAGTGCTACATGGAAAAAATTAAGATTTTAAAATAAAGAAAATGAAAATGAGAGCTTTTAATTAATTTTTAAAATTAATATTTAAATTATATTTTTTTATGATAAAGAATAAGTATCATGGATTTCATTGCTAGATTGAATTATAAAGTTTCTTTTCATATTTATGCCATTTAATATGTTTGGGGTGTGCTGATACCTCATGGCACCCATCCTACCGAGTAAGATATTAATTTCACTATGATTATGAAATATTTCAGATTGTGACAGTATATAAACTGCTTTCGTTTACAGAGGTTAAATATTTATGAAGTGAAATCTGTGAAAAAAGCAAGTTTAAAGAAACGAAAAAATTGGTTTGATAGTTTCTGCAGACTTAGTAAGTATGATTGTATTGTAATCCTTCCATCGGAGTCCAGACGAAAAGTTTCCATTTCAGAAAAAATTTCTTATAGACAAGTTTCATTTTGGCAGGTTTTAATGTCTTAAAAGCAAGTTTTAATGTCTTCTTTTTAATCTATATATATAACAAATATATATAGGTACATGTAAAAACAACAAAATCTGTGAACTGGAACCTATCTTAATTGGAAAAATACCATGATACTGCTGAAAAAGGTACTGTGCTTTTACACCTGCTAACAAGGAAGATCTCCATACTGGGCATATACATAATTTTTTTTATGAAATTTTTTTTATTTATGAAAAAAATATTAATTAAAGTACTTATGTATGTAATAAAGGTTCCGTCAAAATTAACGGCGGAATCACATTAGAAATTATGTAAAAAAATAGTTTTGAATATTTGGTGTGAAAAGATGAAAGAGTCACTCGATTTGGTGGGCAACTCTTTTCCTCGCCAAAAGCAAACGATTATTATGCAACTCGAAACTGTTGGATATTTAGATTGCATATGAATCATATTTAATGAATTTAAACATAAACAATGAGAGACTTTAATATATTAAATACATATATATACATACTATATTGCATATATATATATTATTTGTAGTAGCTATTTAATTATTCACTGAAAAAAATGTTTTCATAGATAAAAAAAAAAAATCATATTGAGAAAAATTATCTTCATAAATTTAAGTGTATTCAAAAATAAAAGCCACATGTTTCCATAGCAACAAAACCTAATCGACAATTCTCAAATGGACTTTGAGCAGGAAACAAATTTAATTAATTTAAATTATGAATTTTGTTTTAAATCTTAAATTTTGATGATTAAATTTGAGTATAAATACATATAAATATCGATATAACAAAATTATACTTAAAACAAATTAAAACTTATAAAACTAAAGTTATTTAAATTAAATTTATCAAAACAAGTTCAACATGAAACTTTTTTTTCCTTGAAGTATATTTGACACAAAGTATTTTTTGAAATTACATTCCTTTGCCAACCGGCGATAAATTGCCAAATAATGAAATTTTCATTATTTTTTTACGGATACTAAATGGAGGCTCCGCCGAAATTTTTTTTATAAATGTATATATCCACACAAGAAGAACATTCTGTAATTTTTTCAGATTTTTCAGGGTATGCCTGTATGGAAACCTTCCTTGTAAGACATAAAAAATTCATCAAATGGAAACTTTTACCTTCTAATTCAGTCTTAAAAGGTTTCACTATATATAAATACACTATATGATAAAAGGTGATGGCCATTTGCGATTTTTGACATTTTGTTAAATATCTGAAAAAATACCTGTCAGCAAATTGAAAAAGAGCGAATATCTTTTGAATAACCCTGTCAAAACTAATGTAACAAAAGCGTACGAATTGCAGATTATTATTCAATGTTATTTTAATAAACTGTGTTCATTTTTATGAAACTAACATGTATATTCATAGAGAAATTAAGGTTATCATAAAAACAGTTCAAAATTTTGCCAAGTTTTTTGTTCATAATTTGCAGGGTTTCTAATATAAGAAAATGTTCTTTTCAGATATTATGAAAACAACATTGCACACAATAACCTGTAATCAGAATTAAAAGATAATAAAAATTGTGTGAAAAATTAATAGCTTTACAAAACGCTTTTGCACTGTACATTTGGCAAAGCAATCAAAATATAATTTGCATAATGCGTTAGCTAAATGTATAGAGCAACTTATGTGAAAGCTTCAAAAACATAGCTTGTAAATTCTGAAAATTATCTTCGATAGAGTAAGTTCAAAATCCGTTGTACCCAGAAGGAAGCAAAATGATGAAAAGATGAGGGATTGTATGCAAATATGTGCTCTATGTCCTTTATGTTGTATTGACACTAATGTGACACTAACCACTCATCTGTTTGCTTCCTTTTGGGAACAACAGATTTAGAACTTATTCTATCGACGATAACTTTTAGAATTTTCAAGCTATGTTTTTGAGACTTTCACAAAAGTTGTTCTATATTAACCAACATATTATGTAAATCATATTTTGATTGCTTTCACTAATGCACAATGAAAAGTTATTTAGTAAACCAGATTATTATTCATAGTTTTTATTATTTTTTAATTTTGATTATGGAATATAGTACAATGTTGTTTGTCATGTCTTCTAAAAAGAACATTTTTTGTATTAAGAATTCTGCAAGTATGAGCAAATAAACTTGACAAAGTATGGGAAGTTTTTTTTTTAAACCTTAATTTCTCTACGAGTATGCATGCTATCCTTATAAAAATGAAGACACTTTATTACAATAAGCCACTTAATCATAATCTACAATTTAAACACTTTTGTGACAATAGTTATGACAGGATTATTCAAAAAATTTTCATTCTTTTTCAATTTGTTCGGGAAAAAATATTCACGGAAATATATGACCTGTACTGTTCCTTGACACATCGAGATTTTCAGGATAATTCCTCATGTATTTTTTTAGTTATTTAACACATTCGCTGCCAACTATGAGAAATTCGTAGTTAATAAATTGGGTTTCTTTGCTAGCTACAAGTTAACTCGTTATTAATATCCTAATCTAAATCACGGACTACAAGTATTGCCAAAGAAAACACATACACATGCATTGTTTAGGTGTTTGGCACACAGAAAGAGAATAAATAATACTCTTGGCGTACTGAAATGCAGGCACGTAGCCAGGGAGGGGGCTAAGGGGGCTGAAGACCCTCCCGAAAGGTTAAAAATATTTTGGAAAGTTAATGAGAATAAATATAATAATTTAATTAATGATAAATAAAATTTAATATATTTTTTAAATCTTCCATTGCATTAGAACCATGCACTATTTTAGTTGTAAAAATGTAAATTTCTTCAATTAAAGTTATAGTAATTCCTCATTATATCGCTCATTCGGATATATTGATCTTTATTCGTATCAACTTCATAAAATATAAGTTCTTCTTAAAATGCTTTTTTTACTTTATGCTCAATAAAATTCGATAAGTGTAGTTTTACATCATTGTAGAATTACATAGGCAGAGGAATTGCACTTTTTAACATTGAAAGCACAAAATCTCAAAACTTTGGGGGGATCTCATTGCTGCAGACGAGAGGAATATCCCCCCCCCCCCTAGGCTACCTTCTGAAATCAACACTGATTCAGCCCACTCCAAAGGGAAATTCTGGCTATGGGCCTGCTGAAATGGATCATTATTTCTCAAAACTTAGATATAATAACTAAATGTTTACAACAGAAAAACACATCTTTTCATGATATGTTTTGAAGAATACAATTAAATAATGTTGAAATTTTAACCACTTCACCGTCTGCCACGAGATAAGTTGGGGGGGGGGGAGGGGTAAAAGCAGTGTTTCCCCATACCCCTTGCCGGTTAACTGGTATATTGAAAAAAAATTATGCATGATAAGTTTTAAAATAATAAATTAAAGCATTATATCGAAACTTTAAAGCATAATATTGAAGATATGACTGTGGTATCTGTGAACAGATAAACTATCTCAGCATTGGCAGCAAACATGTTAACAAAATGTCAAAAATCGCAAGTGGCCGGTCGCCTTTGGTCATATAGTGTAAATATAACATGAAGAAAAATTCGTCACCCATTTCCTTTCTGGAAAAAAAAAAAAAAAAAAAAAAAAAAAAAAAAAAAAAACCTGGCTCAAAAACAGTATTATATGTAAACAAGAGGAAACTAGTCGTTGGGGGCCACCATAATACTATACCCATCACTGATATGCATAATATAAAATATGAAAATAAAATGAGTAAATTATTTATAAAATGCATTACAATTCAAAAATTAAACATACATTTAAATATTTTAATACATTGTAATGCTCTGTTACGGAATTACTAGAACTATTTGATTTCTTGGTAGTTCTTAAATTCACTTCTCAACAATGCGTAAGCTATTTGATACAATTTCTGACTAATTTTTAACTGTAAAAGTATAAAATTGATTTCAGTGAATACAAATAATTCTACAACAATTGCTGTTTTTAAATCGTTTTCAACGTCTTCCTTTTGTCAAATAACATTCAATTGAAATTCTGCAGTGTCAAATATAATTTGTTTCTAGACATTATTATGATTTTCGTATACCTACAATGTATGAAGCGAATTTGTGATCTACATCCGTTTTACTGATTACGATGATCAATATTTAATCAAAATAACCATTATCGTATGGTAGTTGCAGCATAATATAACTTTCAGTCTTCAGTGGCTGTTTAGTAGTGTTTGTAATTCGCGTAACAGGATAATTGTTGCTATATTAAATTATTATTTCATAGTACTATTACTATTTTCGTATACCTGCAAGTTATTAAACGATTTGCGATCTACATCCGTTTTACTGATCACGATGATCGATATTTAATCGAAATAATCTTTATCGTATCGTAGTTGCATCATAACCTTCTGTCTTCAGTTGCTGTTTGGTAGTGTTTGTAATCTGCGTGGCAGGATAATTTTTGCAGTATAAAATTATTATTTCATAGTACTATTACTATTTTCGTATCCCTGCAAGTTATGAAACGAAATTGTGATCTACATCCATTTTTCGATATTTAATCGAAATAATCATTATCGTATCGTATAAACCTTCAGTTTCAGTCTTCATTGCTGTTTGTTAGTGTTTGTAATTCGTGTAGCAGGATAATTTTTGCGTTATATAATTGTTATTTCATATTTCTATTACTATTTTCGTATCCCTGCAAGTTATGAAACAAATTTGCGACATACATCCGTTGTACTAATTAAAATCATTGATATTTAATCAAAATAATCTTATTATCGCAGTTGCAGCGTAAAATAACTTTAAATGGCTGTTTGGTAGTGTTTGTAGTTCGCTAGGTATTATAATTTATGCTGTATAAAATATCATAGTTCTATTATTAATTTCATATCCCTGCAAGTTATGAAATGATTTTGCGAACTACATCCGTTTTTCGATATTTAATCGAAATAATCATTATCAATCATAGTTGCAATTTACGATCTACATCCGTTTTACTAATTACGATAATCGATATTTAATCGAAATAATCTTTATCGTATCGTAGTTGCATCATAATATAACCTTCAGTCTTCAGTTGCTGTTTGCATTTTTGCCGATCCCACCGAAACTAGCATAGGGGAGTTACGGGTTAGCATACGGGTTTCTGATTGGTTGAATAATTTTGCTTTCCTTCATTTTTGAGTTTACGTTTATATAATCATCAATTTCTGTTTGAAAAGCTTTTGAAAGCTAGATTTTCCTTCTGTTTTTACATATTTATTTATAGATAAAGATATAAATAATTCGGAATTTATAATTAAAGAAGTGTTTATAATTAAAGAAAAACAATTGTTCTGTATTACTTTTAGAAAATAATAAAAATAGAATTGCCATTTCTTCTTTCTATTTTTTTTAACATGATATGCACATATATACACAATCAGAACAATTTATTTAGAAACAATAGTATTTTCATTTTACGGCGTCAAACTCAATTGTTCTATATTACTTTTTAAAAAATGCAATTTCTTTTTCTTATCATTATTTTAATGATATACTCATATACGCTCCTAATACGTACATTAGCATTCAGGATGATCTATTTGCAAACAATTTTTCAACCAATCAGAAGCCCGTATTTTTCTCTCCTATGCTAGATTCGGTGGGATCGGCAAAAATGCTTGCTGTTTGGTAGTGTTTGTAATTCGCACGGTATAATCATTTTTGCTCTATAAAAATATTATTTCATGATGACAAAATTTTTGAAGTACCTCAAATCTGGAAACTGAGGTATTGGGACAAATAATTATTCTTTTTTTTTTTTTTAATTTTGCACTCAAAATTTTCATCATCCTATATTTTTCTGAGCATCAAATGAAGTTATTAAATAAGAAATATAATCCTACATTCTCTTAAGTCCCCCTATTGTTACCCTGCTTCAGTAGCTGTTTAGTAGTGAAGTAATTTGCGTGACAGGATAATTTTTGCTGCATAAAATTATTATTTCATAGTTCTATTATTAATTTCTTATGAAATCCATTTGCGATCCACATCTAGCGTTTTACTGATTATGATGCTCGATATTTAATCGAAATAATCAATATCGTTTTGGTAGTGTGTATAATTCGTGTGGCAGGATAATTATTGTTGTAAAAAATTACTATGTCATAGCTCTTTTTGTTTCAGATAAATGATAGAGATTGCAATTTTTAAATGAGATGAGTCGCAAAACACTTTGTTGTTTATAGAAACATGCTGCCAAAAAGCTAAAATAATATAAAAATTGGGAGCTACGCATAGATCATATGCAAACAAATCACGAGATTGGAATGGAATGTCTGGTCTGTTTAAGTTTACATTTTTATTTTATAACTGTCAGTAGAAACTGGATATCTTTGGTGAAATTCTGCTTTAAAAAAATTCTGCATATAATTTGCACATGTAGATAGTCCACATTGAAAAATTTTGAGATTTTTTAACAGATAATCTGCGAATTATAGGCTGGAAATTACTTTTTATTTATGATAGAGGTTACTGAAAGAGAAAGACTATTTTAAAACTATTTCAAAGGCGTGCAACACTTAGCATTTAAATGTACTTTTTGAATCACAATGAAAATTGTAAATAAAGGCTAATGTATTTGTTCAGAAGAATTTTATTAAATTGATAATTTAGAATACTTAATACGTGAATTTTCACATTGCTAACTAAGCGTAGACCAACTTAGTGAAAAATGTCCAAGCCGGGGATTGAACCCGAAACCCTTGGAATAGCGCTCCAAGTGCTCTGCCACTTTAAGCTACGAGGACGATGCCCAGCTTAGCATTCCTCACTTCATATGTTGGTTAAGCTGCAATTCGCAACACGAGATGGAACCGTCTTCATGAGCACACAATCTTGTGCGGTAACATGAGACACCAAGAAACCCAGCATCGGTAAATCTTATATATATATTTAATATTAATAAATTTCTCAATTAATTAATTGAGAAATTGATTAATATTAAATAACGGTAATTTAGTTTGTGCTTAATAGGCACATTACAACTGCAGCTAATACATGAGGGCTGTGTGGTTACTTCCCATTCCTTCTTTCTGCAAATAAACACATCTTAGGTTGAGTGCAGTGTCATTTTTATAGGATGATCCCCTATCAACCTTTCAAGATGTAGTTGGCCAAAAGAAAATGAACCTTCCCATGGATCTTAAGCACAGCATCAGTCATACCATTTAGCCATTTACATAGAAATTGTGCATCCCCTTTTACATATATGTAGATATCAGGCAATTGCAATAAAATATATAAATTTTGATTATCCATTAACATTTAGGATCAAAATGAATCCAACAGATTTCAGCTATTATTAACTGTTGACTGCATTGACTATTTATTTATTTATTTATTTTTCACACTGAAAGCCTGAATGATTTTTTTAAATTTCAAACAGTGGTGTAATTGGGTGGAAACACCAAGAAGTATTTCGTTTGTTATTGTGCACAAGCAAAAATTTTTCTTTTTTTCCCAAATGAAATGATAATTATTGCTATTTGATATTTATGGAATTTATTGATACTAGAGATGAGACTTGAGATTATAACCTCATCTCAAAACTGTAAAAACTATATCCATTTCAACGTCTGAATGAAAAAGAGTATTCAGTTGCAGAATGAAAAGAGTATTCATTCAACATCATGACTGATGCAAGAATTTCTCTCCTTATTGTAAAAGCCAGTTCACTTAAATGCATCCGTGTAAGACTTCCCTTAAAAGAATTTTGTCTTGAACCATATGTCAAATCTTATCTGCGATCACGAAGTAAATTAGCAGATGAGAGAGCTTATTGTAAATCAATGAGCATAAAAGATCACCTCTCATTATGATTATCATTCTTTATGAACACTTCTGAGATAAATGTGCTAGTAAGATCTATGGATCTATTTCTGTTATTTCAATTAAGTTTTGGTTCATAATGGAAAATTTTACTATAAATTGATTAAATAATATTTTTAGATGAAAGCTATACAAATACAATATACTATAAAACTTAAGAACATAATAACTATAAATGTTAATTTAAAAACATCGGCTTATAGCTAAACGTTTTAAATTGTTTTTTTACTTAGCAAAAATCTGATAGCATCAATATCTGCTGAATGAAAAGATGAGTTCCCACAAATTTTTTTTTCTAACTGATTTCGAAACCGATTATTTCCCCTTCAACACGAGTCTATCTGGATCCAATTGATACTTAGTCATTAGCTTAGAAGGTCAGTGTAAAGATTTAAAATCTCAGAGCTATTGTATAAAATGTAATAATTTTTTTTTTAATCAAATAATGTTAATCCTGCAGCAAAATGAAAAGAGATTTCAGGAAATGTTTTTTTTTTCAAAAAGGACTCATTTTTGTATTTTTCAAAATATTTTGCAATGTCGCAAGAATATATAATTTGTATTTTCTTTTTTTAACATTTTTTTAAAATTATTTCTGTCAATAAGTCATTTTGACATATGACAGAAAAAGGTAGGGTTTTTTTTTCAAAAATTGTCATTATTATCCAGACTCTTTGAAATTTTTAGGAATTGAAAGTGCAATATTTTTATAGCCTGTGTGAAACAGTCCAGAAAAAAAATATTCATATTTAGTGGTAATATGGCTCATATTTATTTTATTTTATTTTTATGTCTATTTTAGTAATAAAAAATAGTCTCTATGGGGCCTGAATGCTTTGATATCTTTAGTAGTTATAAATGAGACAGTTATGTAATTTCTCCTTAAAAATAGGACGACAATAAATTGCCACATGTGTTTAATCTTCCTTTAGTTATGCAAATCAGATCTGGGCATTCAACTTTTGAAATGATTTTTTGATGATAATGTATTACAATTTTTAATTACTAATTCAACTAATTATTAGAAATTTACAATTATGAGTTTCAGCTGCATTAGAACAAGACTTGGACTACACTCACACAAATTTTCAGCCTGATTCATAAGGTATATTTTGCTAGAAACTGTAGACAAAGCAAAAGTTTTTTATTATTATTATAGATTTAGGATACCTTTTTATTTATTTATATAGAGAATTTTTCAAATTTCATTTTTTTTAAATGTAAATTAATTTGGCATGTATTTGTTTCTAAAATACATTCTTTTTGATTAGTCAAGCTTCAGTGTTAAGTATATGTAACACTGATGCCTGGCTAACCGAAAGAAATAATGATGTTTTGAAATGCCACAGTCCATGATCTGAAATGTCATCATTTTTGTTTTACTTGTAATGCAAACTTTATTTGGATGTTTATTTCTATTTTTGAAATCATTGAGAAGTTCCAGCAACAGTTTTGGTAAGTTTAATCATTACTCTTTTTGGAATTTTTGCATGTTATAATCTCTATTGTTTCTCTCATAATGGGTAGATTGATTGGTTCTTGTTCATATTATATCAAGGAATAGAAGACTACTATCATGCTCAGTTTTAATGGTGAATTTATTGTCATTGTCCATTGAATTTAGCTCATTTGTAGCTATTTTAAGTTCTTCAAGACTGTACTCCCAAATTATAAAAATATCAACCATCTATCTGAGCCGAGAATGCAGTTTAATTAAAATGTACTTAAACATTTATTTTCCAATGGACGAAGAGTCAATTCAGCTTATGAATCCAAAATAGGGGAACCCATTGGGGCTCCAGGGTTTATGTTTGTAATAATTATCATTCAAAATGAAAAATTTATTATGGATGATCAAATTAAGTCCTCTTTTTTTATTGTTAATTTCATATTGTCCGACTACTCTCAGCATTACATTACTATTATTTGTTTACATTTGAAAGTTTCCCAGGGTCTAGAGTCGGATGTTTTAGAAGACATAAGAGTCTATAAAGGTAATAACGACACTTTATTTATAATTAAAGCATGATAAATACATTGTTAATCTTCCAATACATTTATTGGGATTCTGATTAATAATACAGCACAGGATTTTAAGGATGCCTAACTTTACAGATATATAATTTAATCTATTGCTCGAAAGTATTTAAGAAGGAACCCACTTACCTCTTAAATTCACTAGGAAAGTCCTCGTCGGGCGTTGGACATATCCCCACACCGGCGTCCATATCCAAGCCACAAAACTTTTCTCTATTGCAGAGAGAGTGCAAAAACCAAGTCTTCAAATACTGTTCCAATCTATCCTTAATTCCTCATGTCTATTTCTCTCAACATCCTATTTTTACTAACTTCTCCCTGCCTGAAAATCCCTCCTAAAAATCTTATCCTCCTATAAAATTTCTCTCTGTTGCATATCATTATAATTTTTCAAGTAATGCTCAACTTCATACTAGGTCCTAGTAAACAACTAAACCCTTTTTACGATGTAATGTGAGAATCGTGTTACCGAAATGCGACATTTTTGCAGCTCAATCTCACTACTAAATTTGCAGACATTCAAATATCACGGTGGACATATTTATTTATTTGAACTCCCTTATGCGCGAAGATTCTTACTCATGTTTTCTGGAAACCCAAATTTTTCCAGTCTAACTTATAAAAAATTTTGACAAATTTATTGACTAACTGAGTGTTTATCCAGAGTTCTCCCTCCCCCTTTACTGGGGTTGGAGAACTTTCATTACTTTCAACGACCCCCCGTTACACATGTGTCGTTAAATCTTGGAAATTCTATCCTTTTGACAACCTCCCACATGCAAGTGGGTCAATATCTGAAAATTGGACAATTTCATTTCCAAAATTTGCATTTTTTAAAATTAATGTATCAACTACCACATATAATTATGTATTATGATGCATGTGTTCTCTTTTAAATCCTGTAATGTTTTGAGATCAAGGATATACATTGTATGTGTAGGATTAACTTTTATGAAAGAAAGTGTCTGTTAACATCATCTCAGTCCCCATTCATTTTTACTTCATTTTCTATTGAAAAATTGTCAATATACCACTAACTTTGCTTGAAATGAAATAAAAAAAATTGGATATAACTAATAATAAAAAAAATAAATAAATGTAGACATTATTAAAGGTTATTAAGTTTGTAAAAGTTCCATATTGGCATAAAACATCAAATCTATTATTTTATTTTTATAAGTTTTATTTAAATATATGCAAAAATCAAATAATTTTTTAATTATTACTTCAGTTTTTATTACTGAATTATAAATTAACCATTTTTGGATTATATTTTCAACGGAATATTATTGTACTAGACATTTTATGGAAGGGGACTGAAATGATGTATCAGGGACTGAAATTATGCATCAGGGACTGAAAAACTTTATTAGATTAAACACTGCTTAACATTTTTAAACATAGGAATGTTAATTCCTTTTGACAATAATAATGTCGCTACATCATTAAATCATCAATTTGTTTACACTCTGGCACAGTGTAATGCCTTGAAGATATGGTGCAACATTCAGTTTACAAAGGATGTCTGTCACATTCACATTTTGTCTGTCAATTCGATTTGGCCAGTAGAAATGTTTGCCACTCCTTGACATAAAATTCACTGTGAGTATGTGTCCTCTCACTTCTTCCACCAGACCTGGATACCAAAGATCATTGTATATGGCAGTTATCCAGTCGCCAATTACCAAAGTGGCAGGTTCAGTCGAGTCCAGTGATTGTTCTTTCTCGTTGTTGTTGTAAACAACAGCTGGTAATTTAAGTTAAGAAAGTTTTAAAGTATAATGTGATACATATTATAGACAACTTTCTAAAAAAAATAAAATTACAGATATTTTTTGTATTAACATTTTTTAAAAAAAGGATACAGGTTTCATTAGTAGAGTAAATTAGGCCTATATCTTTCTGGACAGTATGGTGTGGGCATACTGAGCTTGTGTCACAGATAAAGCAGCTCAATTCTCTTGTTATTAAGGATGATGGTGAATTTACGGACCATGCAATTTGATGTATCTTCATAATCCCAGGGATGGAAGGGATATTGTTTGGCAATT
This sequence comes from Maratus speculifer, assembly GCA_964019185.1. NCBI lineage: Eukaryota > Metazoa > Arthropoda > Arachnida > Araneae > Salticidae > Maratus > Maratus speculifer. The sequence goes on from OZ025295.1 coordinate 389,746,349, forward strand.
TACTTTTGACTTCCTCAATTGCAGAACTAGGGATGGCAATAAGTTTAATCCCAGGAACAGCCTCTTGTAAATTATGTACAAATGCATCGATGCTTTCAAGATCCTTTCCATGACGCACTAAGGCATCAGCAGTTCTCTTCAAGGTGCCTCCAATGCCATCCATTGGCCCCTTTCCATGGCCTGACTCTGAGAAATTCCAAGTTGCACTTATAATTTTAGGGAAAAGTTTAGGAAGGAGATTTACAAAAAAGTAAAAGTTATTTCTGTTTTTATATTGTGCAGTTGGTCCGTCTGATTGAAAGTGTAATGTATCAATATAAGGAAGTTCTTTCATTATAAGGTGAAGGATTGGTGTCAGATGAGCCCAAGTAGCACAGGCACTGTGGTTCAAGTTGTCTGATGTTGTACAGAATGAAATACACTTGACTGTATCTTTGACTTCAATATCTAAATCCTCCTCAGGCTTTACTTTATAATACATTACACCAGTATGTAAAGAGATCTGCTTTTGAGATGCCCCAAAGTGTACTGACTGAATTTCTTTGTGATACTTCAATACATAATTCTCAGAATAGTCAATTTTTATTATTAAAGCATTATATGTCAAATTGTCTTGTAACTGCTTCATTTCTGAATATTGGTAATATATGTTAAATACATGTCTCAGGAAATTTGGAAGTAATTTCTTCAATAGCTGTAAGATATCTGAAATACTGGCCTCAATAATCTGTTTCTCAGTTAATCTGACATTTTTAACTTTCTCTTTCACCATTCGTTCTTCAGTTCTACTTTTCCACTGGAAGAATGAAACAACCTCTTTCTGCTCTTCTGTTGTCCTTAAAACATTAAATTCTTTATTTTTACAAACTTTACATTTGCGATACATGCAATCCTTAAATTTTGTGTTGCAACATACAGAGTTGCACAATTCATTACTGGTTCTAATATCCAGAACTTTCGGTTGATGAAGTTTATTCACTATTAAGTCCACATTAGCATGTTTAATGCATGCACATGTATCACGGTCAGATAACCTGGGTTCAACAATCCAAAATGGATGAAGCCTGCAGAAAGAAGAATAAGACAGTTTGATTTCATGGGACTCTGTGTACTTTTTATGCAAGTTCTTCAGTGTATCAAGTAAAAGTCTTTTTTGTACTTTCATTTTGTTTTTAGTTTTGTGATCCTTTTTGCCTGGGCACATTCTGCTATTGACATTCTCTTCAAGGAAATGTCGCACAGAACTTGCAATTTCAGTTGAAATTGAATTTGATTTCTTCTTTCGTACATAATGTTTACCTTTGGAAGCTAGGCTATTACGTTGTTCCTTATAGCTTAAAAATGATTTAGCCTTCCCCATCAATCTATATTTCTTTAAAATATTTCCTGAAAGAAGTTTCGCAAACATCTGCCTCTCTTTCTGATCAACTAGTTCCTTTCTATTTTCTTTTAGCTGTGTTACTAAAGCTTCACCAAATAACAATCGTTTCTTTATAGTTTTTGATATATTTTTCTTTTTCCCTACAATAGCTTTAACCTTAAGCTTGGCGAAGGAGTTGTGATACTTAACTGTGTTAAACGCTGTAAACGTTTCTTGTAACGTTCAACTTTTTTATTTGCAATTTGTAATTTCTTTTTTGTTTTCTGTAATTGCCTATTAGTTGCTGATCTATTTGCACATACTTTCTTCCTTCCACACCGTTCTCTAGAGGATGATGCTCTTCCCAAGTCAGCAATTACAGAACTTGCTGGTGTTAAAATTTCTGGGGAAGTTGGTGGAGTGTTATTTTCAGCAAAATTGGCACCCTTGGTAGCAATAGCTTGTTTATCCCTATATCTTTTTGAATTAATTTTCCAACGTTTACGTATTAGCCGCTGATCTCTTTTTGATTTTTGATGAATATTTGTTATTGTTCCTTTTTCCTTCCTTCGATAATAGCATTGTCGATCTTTTTCTCTTTTTTCAGCCAAAGCTACAGGATTTTTCTTAATTTTCTCACGCTGTCTTCTCTTTTTTTCACGCTCCTTACGTCTCTTTTCCTCAATTTGTTTTAAGGAAACAGTTTTTTTTTTTGTTTCTTTTGGGTTTTATGCAATAATTCCGTTACATTTCTGTGTGTCTCTGAATTGTTTATATCCATTTTTTCTGTAAAATAAGAAAGGCTTTTTTGTATTTTGTTTCATTTAATTCAACAAATAAATAAGAACTGTGGGAATTTGCCAAATTAAGCTATTTAACCATCATTAAACATTGGTTGGAGAATATTATTACTTGGTAATAACATGATTATACTTATTTTAGAATTGATTTAAGAAAAATTCATTTCCAAAGTGTTAATTACATATATATTATATAATTATTGCAAATTCAACATCACCTCAGTCCCTTTGCTATCATTTCAGTCCCCTTAATCAGTGTCTAATAATTGGGACTGAGATGATGGGGACTGAGGTGATGTTTTTGTCTTAACAGCTACACAGCCATTTTGTTGAATCATTTTGAACACATGTAAATTATTAAATATTCTTTGTGACATTTGTATAATACATAAATAAAGTTGCAATAAGCTTTTTTAAATTCAATAAAAAGTTAAATATGGGGACATAAATGATGCTATAAAAAAATACTCATCCATATTCAGAACAAAAATTAAATATTTTTAAATATGAAACAAAGAGAAGAATAACTTACCTTCATCCATGGTGGCTAGTTGAATTTTAGTTGCTGTTGCAATGAAAATAATTCCACCAGCGCCATCTAGTGTCTCTCAACCTAAATTTTTGTTTAGAGGGACTGAGATGATGATCAACCTCAGGGACAAATATATTTACTACAATATTTTAAAGTACAATCTGTATTTATAAAGGAGAATCATATTTTCCCATACTGTATATATATAGAAATAAATATATAATAGAAAAAATTAATAATATTTATTGAAATTTTTACAGCATACATTTAATATTGGATATTTGCACCTGGGGACAGGGACTGAAATGATGATTTAATTTATTTAAAGCATTCATTTAATTATTTATACATCATTAGATATCCATTTATCATTGGTAATTGTTACAACAAATATTACTTTCATATTATATTTTCAGTTTTTGGTTTTAGTATAATTAATGAAGTATTTTTGACAGGGGACACAAATTGTCCAATTTTCAGATATTGACCCAAGTGAACCTCAAACTCTCTGCTGTGGTCCAATTCCTGCATTCTTATATAATATGTCTTATTTTTTCACTGCATTGTATTACTCCAGCATACCGTGAACGTGTCAGGTTTATCCTGACAATATCATCTTCCAAATCTTCTATTTGTGCAATACACAAATCTTATTGCAGACTTCCTGTGTGTCAGTTGATGGATATAGTGATACAATATCAAGACTAGCCATAATATATTGTTTAATAATGTTTGATTATCTGAATAAAATCTTCTGTTGACTTAATTCATGAGTACAGTCTTGCAAAAACTCAAAATATTTACAAATAAGCTAAATTCAACAGACAATAATATTATATTCACTACTGAAATTGAGCATAATGTCTTTCATAACTTTATGTAATATTAACAAGACTGGAAGGCAGTAGCACAGACAATCCCCTCATCGAGATGGAGGCTGGAATCCCAGAATTAGTTAAAACTTGATTCACATATTAAAACGCAATTTATCTGCCAAGTCATAACTTGGTGAAAAATACTTGAAAACTTTATTTTAGTGGTTGAATCAGGTTTACTATCATGTTTTCATATTTTCATACCTTCAGGTGCAAGAGAACACAATGATAAACCTACATCTGTACTGTACCTACTCAATTATTAAAGTTGAGTTTTCAGGTATTTTCTGCCAAGATAGGACTAGATAGACCCATTGTGTATAAATATGCAAATCGAGTTTTAACTAATTCTGGAACTTCAACCTCCATCTTGCTGAGGGGATTGTCCGTGCTGCTACCTCCCAATACCAACAAATCAATCAATCGACAGGTCTGTTTACAGAAAAAGCATGACAAACCAGACTATCATACCAAAAAAAAAAAAAAAAAGTTTTCCATTTACCTTTTATAAATTTCACCTGCAGAATTTTCATAAGACAAGTTTTTCTAGTATGTGCTAGAAGTTATTTGAATAATGAATTTGATAATATTTGTAGAATTGCTTATAATAATGGTTTTAAATTTCATCCTATTAATAAATTAAGTGTGAATACCAATCACAAGAAGTCTAAACATAAATTTGATTTGCAAAAATAAGAACTTTTATTCCATTCGTTTCCTTTTTTGAAATTAAAATACAGTCTTTAGTGTTTCAATATCTGACTAGTAGCCAAACCACTTCCGAAACTGGAGAATATCATTTGCACTAAAATGGGATCCAATTCATTTTGAGAATTTAGCTGATATTAAATGGAGTAGAAAAACCCAATGACATCAAGAAGATGACATGCAAATAAATTTCAAGTAAGATAGTTTTCCTTTCCAACTTATGAGTCATTCCATATAAGAATCACCCAGAATCAAGGGACCTGTGATTAAATGGTAAACAAATTTTTGTGATTTTTTTTTTCTCAGTGAGATGACTAAGAAAGAAATCCAAAATATTAATGCTGTGGGATCACTATTTTTTATTTGGGGGGGGGAGGTGTCAAAGGTCAGTGTATCCTTCAAAAATTGAAATTTTATGTTTTGCATAGTATTTCTCAGTGTAGTTTTCCCACAAAACAAATTGCATGGTTGCATTATATAAGGTTCGCCCTTTGCTATTCAATAATAAAAATTATGGGACATGTCTAAATCATTGAGCTAGGGAGCTTCAAAAGTTGAATTTTTTTTTTCAAAATTTCACTAAAGTTTTGACACATGTAGCTGCTCTTTGCATTAAAATCATCCCTTCATTCCCCTTCATCATTCCCCTCATAACTGTTGTATGCTTTTCTATGGTGAAGTGAAACACAGAAAAGTAGGCCCTTCCATCAGCAGACTTTACTGTATTCCAAAATTTTATGCCAAATTAAAAAAAAAAAAAAAAAAAAAAAAAAAAAATGTATTTTTGCCTATTTTAAGTGAGGTACACCAGACATGCATTAAAGTCAGAAGCCTGTAAAATAATAATAGAAATGTACAATAATTATCCACCTTTCAAAATCACCAAACATAACCATGGGCACTAAAGCAGTTTCCATGGGGTAATGGAAATTGCATTTAGAAAATAGGCTCCCCTCGGCCATAGCATCATTCACTGCCAAGAATAAAAGCACTTCACAATTATTTTTGAAATGCATATACTTTATTATTCTAACATCACTTGTATTATTTATTGTATGATAAAAAATATTTTTTAATTATTTTGGTATAGGGCATGAAGTGAAGAGAAGAGAAAAGTGAATAGATCTTTAATGAAATAAAAAGAAGTGTATGTATTTTTTTAATTCTAATATCAATTGTATTATTTATCTTTAACAATAAATGTTTTTAATGTGTTTTTGTTAGAGGAAGTGAAGAGAAGAGAAAAGCAAATTGATGTTTAATAAAGTGAAAAGAAGTGTCTAAACCAGATAATCATAAACAACTTCATTTTTGTTGTACACTGTCTGTTTGAAAGTAAAACTGTCTATGAAAGTTATTTTAAACATGGATGAATATTCCTTATGCAAGTTATCAGATAACTATGCTTGTGAGCCATATGCTGCTACAAGGTCAAGTTGTTTATTTCTAGTTTTTGAACTGATTAGGCCCAACGATGTGGAATGGTACTGTACCTCCAGACTTACCAACATCCTAATCATAAAATCAAGGGCAAGAAAGGACATGGGGATTTGAGACCTTGTACCTTTTTGAAATATAAGGTGCTGTGTTCAAAATTTGGTTTGATTATTATCGGAGGAGTATTATGCAGGATTCACAATACGAAATGTTCTGAAACAGACTATGGAATGTACAGAAATCATATCCCCAAGCTCTAGGGTAGTTCCACTTCCAATTTTCTATGCAATCTACTTCAGAAATATTTTCTGGAGGTATGTTTGTTTTAAATTTTTTCCAGTAACAGCATATGGCCCACAAGCATAGTTATCTGATAAGTTGCATAAGAAATATTCATCCATGTTTAAAATAACTTTTATAGACAATTTTATTTTCAAACAAGCAGTATACAGCAAAAGTGAAGTAGCTTATGTTTATCTGGTTTAGATACTTCTTTTAACTTTATTAAACATCATTTCACTTTTCTCTTCGCTTGACTGCCTCTAACAAAAACATATAAAAAATATTTATTGTTCAAGATAATTATTTATCTTGATTAAGTCTGCCGATGAAAGGGCCTAATTTTCTGTGTTTCATTTCACTATAGGAAAGCATACAGCAGTTAAAAATGAAAGGTTCACTTAAAAATGAAGGGATGATTTTAATGCAAAGAGCTACATGTGTAAAACTTTAGCAATATTTCGAAAAAAAAATCAACTTTTTAAGCCCTCTAATTCACTTATTTACACATATTTCATAATTTTTATTCTAGAATAGCAAAGGGCAAATCTTAATACAACCATGCAATTAGTTTTGTGGGATAACTTTATTGCAATATTATATTTATTTGAGAAATCCTATGCAAAACATAAAATTTCAAGCATGGCACTGACCATCGACTCCCCACCACCACCACCAAATTAAACCAGTGCTCCTACATTAATATTTTGGATTTCTTTCTTACGGGTCAATCCATTTCAAGTGGTCCAGCACTGGTCGCTCGACTATTTTTAAAAAATCTGAAATTTTTTTGTACGACAACCCTAACATGATGGAAGTTCAAAATGACCGTTATTTTAATTCTACTATTTTTTGTTTGTGCATGGCGGCCATCTTTGTTTCATCGTGTGCAGCGATTTTCTCAGATACTAGGACACACAAAATTGTAAATATCTCGTATTCTATTTTCCCAATTGAAATGGGGTTTGCAGCATTTTGTTCAGAATAAAATAGGCTAAATATACAGTGTAAGAAAAATTTTGAAAAATAAATTTTTACAAGTGAAATTTTAGCACAAAATTTACGACTTTTTCTAAAATCTATCCGTTTGCAAGAGGAAAATTTTCCTGCAAGGGAAACTGTCAACCTTACACAATTTTTTCTACAAATAAGTCAAAAGTGCGTGTACTCATACACCAAGTTTCAGATCTGGGAGTTAATTTCTCTTTGCGAAAATAATTCCGAAATTCATCAAAAATTTCAAAAATTGCACTTTTTAGGCTTTGATATCTCTGGTGGGGCACGAGATAAAAATCTGAAATTTTGGCCTATGATAGTATCGTGTAGTAGCGCAAAAAATTTCAAGAAGGAGATTTGACTACAAGCTGAGATATGACATGGAAAATATGTGAAAACAACACTACCAAACTATTGTAAACCTACTATGTAATTGTTCAACAAGACTGTCAACCTTGCACAATCTTTCCTACAAATAGGTCAAAAGTGCGTGTACTCATACACCAAGTCCCAGATCTGGGAAATGATTTCTCTTTGCGAAAAAAAATTCCGAAATTCGTCGAAAATTTCAAAAATCGCACTTTTTAGGCTTTGATATCTCTGGTGGAGCACGAGATAAAAATCTGAAATTCTGGCCTTTGATAGTATTGTGTAGTAGTGTTATGTACAAAAAATTTCAAGAAGGAGATTTGACTACAAGCTGAGATATGACATGGACAATATGTGAAAACAATACTGCCAAACTATTGTAACATACTATGTAATTGTTCATATTTCCAAAATTTTAAATTAATTATTTATGGTACAAAGTTAAATGTTAGTTACAAATATCTTTTTCAAATGCTTCTGTGTGATTTAAACAATTCAGAATCTATGCTAAGCCAATACACTATTTGTCCAGATGAACAAATCTACTAGAAATGCTATTGCAACAATTTTACTCGGAACACATTTCAGGAAAAGTAAATTTCAGACAATGAATTGCAACTGATCGAGTTGACATGGCTTCAATTATTAAACCTAGAGAATTTCATTCAAGTTAACAAGAGATGACAAGACTTGGGGTGCTTCAAATAATTTTTTTAGAAAGAACAGCCTGATGGACTGAGAACAGTAACTGGTCGAACTCATAACATCTCTCGTAAATATTGTTAAGCTCTTTGTGGAGCACATATAGTATTTTGTAAATTAAATGCTTATTATTTAACTGTTTTCAACAAACGATATTTTCTGGGTAAATATTGTAATAAAAGAGACTAATCTCATTTCTCCTAATGTACTCGTAATAGCATTTCTTAACATTTCTTTAATCACCGTATCTCAGCTTTTAGTCAAATCTCCTTCTTGAAATTTTTTGTACATAACACTATTACATAATAGTATCAAAGGCCAGAATTTCAGATTTTTATCTCGTGCTCCACCAGAGATATCAAAGCCTAAAAAGTGTGATTTTTGAAATTTTCGACGAATTTCGGAATTTTTTTCCGAAAGAGAAATCATTTCCCAGGTATGGGACTTGCTGTATGAGTACACACACTTCTGACCTATTTGTAGAAAAAATTGTGCAAGGTTGACAGTCTTGTTGAGCAATTACATAGTAGGCTTACAATAGTTTGACAGTATTGTTTTCACATATTTTCCATGTCATATCTCAGCTTGTAGTCAAATCTCCTTGAAATTTTTTGTACATAACGTTACTACACAATATTATCACAGGCCAAAATTTCAGATTTTTATCTCGTGCCCCACCAGAGATATCAAAGCCTGAAAAGTGCGATTTTTGAAATTTTTGACGAATTTCGGAATTTTTTTCGCAAGGAGAAATTAACTCCAAGATCTGGGACTTGGTGTATGAGTACACGTACTTTTGACCTATTTGTAGAAAAAATTGTGTAAGGTTGACAGTTGCTCTTGCAATAAAATTTTCCTGTTGCAAACGGATAGATTTTGGAAAAAATCGTACATTTTGTGCTAAAATTTCACCAGTAAAAATTTATTTTTCAAAATTTTTCTATCACTGTATATTTAGCCTATTTTATTCTGAAGAAAATACTGCAAACCCCATTTCAATTGGGAAAATAGAAGACGAGATATTTACAATTTTGTGTATCCTAGTATCTGAGAAAATCGCTGCACACGATGAAACAAAGATGGCCGCCATGCACAAACCAAAAATAGTAAAATTAAAAGAACGGTCATTTTGAACTTCCGTCATGTTAGGGTTGTTGTACAAAAAATTTCAGATTTTTTAAAAATGGTCGAGCGACCAAAAAAATATTTTCTGGACCACTTGAAATGGATTGACCCTTACTAATCATCATCATTGTACTCATCATCTCACTGAGAAACAAAAAAAGTCACAAAAATGCATTTACCATGTATGACTTTTATAATAATGGAAACAATACAGCATCATTAAACCTCTCAAATCTGTTGCTTAAGTTTTTGAAAAAAGAGAAAAATGCACTTTGAGACATTTAAATGTTATGATGCTTTATTAGAAAAAGTTTTACAAGGCAATAACTATTTCTTCCTTCTTTGAAAACAAACTGTCCTTCTGGGCCCAAAAAATTTCCATGCAGCACACTAGAGAAAAAAAAAAAAGTAATGAAATTATACGTACAAACCTATTATCAGTGCAAAATATGATTGCTCAGATATATATACAGGCATGCAAAGAATGCCTCGAGAAAGTCAAGTTCATGAATGGAAGTGAGTTTTGAGGTCATGTTTGCAGAGCTTCAGCACAAAAACAGGATTCCTTTTCTAGCAACGGCTGACTTGTTCATTTCTTCTTTGCTTGTGCTGTTTAATTTGAAATTTTAAACTGTGTTTGGTTTGTGTAATAGAGCAGCAGATCACATTCACAATTTATACCACAGATACTGCAAAATTATTCAAGGTGGGAAAATTATTCTGAAATCAAACTGCCTAAGGGCAATGGGAAAAGCTAGACTTGGTGATGCAGGACGTAAAACGAGGCTATTATTTGGAGAAGGAAATTTACATGAACTAGAATGCTATCATTCTAATGAGGGAAGGATTTGTAGCCTCTGTCAATAGCGAAATTGAGTGAGTGGAAATCAGAGCAAACATGCAATGCGTATAAAAAGGCAGCCATTTTCTGACAAGCATGGGATGGTAGAGAAAGAGTGACACTTTTTTTCAGTAGACTGATAGAGGGAGAAGAGATTTTTGGTATACGAGCCACAAAGTTAACTAGAAAAGGGAGTGAACCTTGATTTTCTGTTTCATAAGTGAACTTGAATAGGGCTGTTGTTAAGAGTTCATAATGTTATCAATACTGTAGAGAGAAGTGTCAATTCCTCAACATAGTGAGTCTAGAAAGGGAAGGAGAATTTATTAAAGAGGTGCATAGCATAAAATGTAATATAAAATAGTGCAGTCTGCAAGGATAGGGGACTCCATAGCAAAGCAGTCGACTTGTTTGTAGAAATTGCCTCGAAATGAACGAACTGTTTGTGAGAGACATGTATGAGTAAGAGACTCTTGAACAGTATGCGTGTAGTGGAAGCCTCTTTTACAGGCAATTGAGGGCACCAGTAGAAAGAACATTTGTAAATATCGATTTAAAGAAGCCCCTCGTGAAATGAGCAGAGGACAAAGTTTGAATGAGTTGGGCAATGCGGATGGAATTTTTTTTACAGAATGTAGATTGGTGGAAAGTAAGAGGCAAAAGGTTTAGGAAGAGCATAAGATTTTATACAGTTGGAATTTGAAGATTGAGTCGAATTAATAAGATTTAATAACAGGTTTGATTCATGATAATTCTGGAGAAGATGGATCACAAATAAGGATGTGATCTGCATGGACCATCATTTATTCAATTTTTTTTCCCACAGCTCTATTGTATTATTTCTAACTCTATTAATTATAAGTTCTATCATTATTATTATAGAACTTATTGCAATTCGAGCATTATTCAGAATTATGTTGAGAGTGTGGAAAAAAAATCTAATAAATGATCATCCACACAGACTGTATCCATCCATCATGAATCAAATCTATTTTTAAACCTTGACCTCTGTTTTCTAAGTCAGTTAAAATCTAGTATATCTTTTTGCCCCATAGTTTCAAAAATTGACACCACCTCTTAATAAGTAATAGGTTGTTGCCTGGTGCAATATGATAAAGTTAAAATTATTTTCAACGTTAGAACACCAGAATATTCGTATTCCAAGCATACCGGTTTCGGTAGCATATAGCATACCTTCCTCAGTGCTAAAGATAGTGGAAATTTGCTCATATATATACAGGGAGGATGGGGATTCAAGCGACAAGTTTCTTGACCAATAGGAAAACAGAGGATCCTAGGCAACAGCCAAAAGGAAAACAGAGGATCCTAGGCAACAGCCAATAGGAAAACAGGGAACAGCTAATAGGAAAAAAGTAGAAAATGGAAAAGATATTGCGAGAATTGCACTAAAAGATTAAGAAAAATTAGTTTTAATGTAATATTTTCAACAGTTTGATAATGGTGGAATAGCAAAATCACAATTAACGATATTGCCAAGATTTTTATGGATATGGAAAGCTTCAAGGAAGTTAAGTTCTTGTATAGAAGTAGGTTTAGTTAGTATCTTAACCGAATTGAAGTCAAAAGCATGACTCGTCTCCCAGCAGTGTTTTGCGATTGAGGATTTCTTGATTTCTTGTTTTTCAATATATTGCTTATGTTCTTTAATATGAAATTTTAGACTGCATTTGGTTTGACCATCCGCATTGTGGTAAGAAAGATCACACTGACAATTAATATTGTAAATACCCCATGAACTTGATAATTCAACGGGATCTTTAAGGTTGGAAAGGGTGAGTTTATTAGTAGGAGTAAAAATTATTTTGAAATCAAACCGACTAAGAATTTTAGCAATGAAAAAACTTAATTTTGGAAAGAAAGGTAAGACAATGCTAATATTGGAACGAGTAGAAGACTGAGATGAGTTTGAGGAGTGAGAGTTTTGTAATTTAGAAAGGGCAGTATCAATAATAGAAGGGTTGTAATCTCTATCAAATGCAATTGCTTTAATGTATTAAATTTCATTATTGAGAGACTGAGAATCAGAGCAAACATGAAGAGCATGATTAATAAATGTGTAAAAAAGCGAAGCTTTTTCCCCCCATGCTCGTTCATGTCATCCTCCAAGTCAAAAAATGGCTGCCTTTTAGACATTCATTAATCGTGCTGAGGAAGGTATACTATATGCTACCGAAACCGGTATGCTTGGAATACAAATATTCTGATGTTCTAACTTTGAAAATAATTTTAACTTTACCACCTCTTAATGCTTAAGATGGCACTCAAAAAGGCCCAGATGACAATGTTAAGTCTGTGGGGGTATTATTTTCAAATATCTCGCTCAAATTTTAATAGATGACGATGTTTGTAGATTGTCCTCAGCTGTCCTATGCAAGAAAAAAATCATGTAAAAACTATTAAAATTTGAGCGAGATATTTGAAAAGAATGCCCCCCATAGACTGAGCATTATCATCAGGTCTTTTTGAGTGGCATCTTAAGCCTAAAGAAGTGGTGCCAAACTATGGGGCAAAAAGATATATCAGAGCATAAAGTGTTGCAACAAGAAGAATAAGACTGAATTGACTTAGAAAGTAGAAATCAAGGTTTAATAATGGATTTGATTCACGATAGATAGATACAGTCACAAGGTAGAAATCTGTGTGGACCCATCATTTCCACATTGTCAACATAATAATTTTAAAGCATTATGTTGACAGTGTGGAAAAATCCAATTAATGATGGGATCATGATCCATCTTCTCCAGAGTTGTCATGAATCAAATCTTGTCCATTCAAGTAAATCCTGTACTTCTCCTTTAGTTTCCAAGTGTGAAAAACTTTATGCTCTTCTGAAGCCTAATTTTGTCACCTACTTTCTGCCAACATAGATACTGTAAAGAAAGAAATCCATCAGCCTTGCCAATTCATTTGCAGTTTGTCCTCTGCTCATTTTACGAGGCTCTTCTTTTAATGTTCTTTCTAAGGGTGCCCTCGATTGCCTGTAAAAGAAACTTTGCAAACACTCTTCATGCATTCTCTCACAAACAATCTGTTCATTTCAAAGCAGTCTTGCCATGGCATTCCCACTCTCACCTATCCTTGCAGACTTTTTCTATAGGCACTATTTTGAAAGCACCCTCTCTACTAAATTCTGCTAGTAATCCCCTCTCTGAACTTGCTATGTTTGAGGATATCTATACTCGGCTCTTCTCGCTACACTATTGCTGACATCCTTAACATTATGAACTCTTATTGACAGTTCACCTATGAAACAGAGTAGCATGGCGGTTCACTCTCTTTTCTAGTTACCCTCGTACGCTAAAAATGGCTTCCCTACGTCTACTTCTACAAAAATTTCACTGTTTATCTACCACTATGTTCGTCAGGAAATGGCTGCTTTTTGTACTTTATGCATTACATCTTTGCCCCAACTCACTCAATTTTGAAACTCAATATCTTGAGGCCATTGCTATTGACAATCCTTCCATTATTGATTCGTTTCTCAAGTCAATTAAGTCTTTCTGCAAATAATAGCATTGTTTTACTCTTTTTACCTTCAAGTCCAACTTTTCCATCGCTAAAGCCCTTAGCTATTTTGACTTCAGAATCATTTTCACACCTGTGGCTCACAAACTGAAAGACTCTGAGATATTGATTTTTTTTTTTTTTTTTGCAGTATCTATGGTATAAATTGTCATCTGCTGCTAACCAAGTACAGTTTAAAATTTCAAAATAAAAAGCACAAGTAAAGAAGAAATGAACAAATAAACAGTTGCTGGAAAATGAATTCCACTTTTGACCTGAAGCTCTGCAAAAAAATGACCTCAAAACTTACTTCCATTCACAAAGGTGACTTTCTTCTTGAGGCATTCCATACTTACATTGTTAATTGTGATTTCAATAGTAGTTAGAAAAATTATATAATGACCTCTTGTTCATAAATTCCATGTTTTCACATTACATTTATTAAATATTCATTGGCTGTTCTCTAAACCTACCTGAAATTCTATTAGCCAATCAATTACATTGGCTTTCTCCTACCAATATTTTAGCATTTTTTTTCAATTGATGATGATATGCAATGGCTATCAAAACTAATTTGCAACAAGAAGAAAAAAAGTTTTTTCTACTTAAATAGTAAATTCAAAATGTGGATTGGTTTTGCCCCCAGATGTTGCTCAATTCAGTGTGTGACAGTCAAATCTTGTCGACAGAGATCTTTGAAATGCGGAATACACAAACATTCTCTAACACCCTCCTAACTATAGCTGCTGCTATATTCATAAAAGTGGCATGTATGTATAAAGTAGCTATATGCATTACTGAGTGAAACTGCCTATGGTACCATCTGGTGGAAAATGGCATTACTATCTTGAAAATAAAAAGAGATAAAGGGAGGGAAAAAAATATTTACAGTATTGTAGAACATTACCAATTTAGTACAAAAAGACACCTTGTGGACATTAATGTGCAGAATAGAGCGGTTAAAAGCCGTATCAGACAAGAGTCTTTGCCAACCATTTCAGTAAGTTAATCGACTTAGATTAAAGGGAAAATTTTCCTCATTGAACATTTCCCACATCGCACAGAAAATGTTAGGCATTCATTCATTTAGCACTGATTGTTTGACCAATAGGAGTGGAGCGAGAAATGAAATAACCCCATGAAAACTGAAACGGAAGTAAATTTTCCAAATGGGTGAAAAAAGTCAAGAACAGGATTCGAACCAGGTCGAAGCCAGAAATGCTCTTCTAACTGAGACATACCAGAGAATACTGGAGGACTATTTCATCCAAGTAACCATAACGATCACATAATCTGGTCTGATGTTCAGGATCAGCTCAATTGAAAAATACCGGTTGGAAAACTGTGTTAAAAATTTGATCTAATCCCATGAAAAGTTTAAAAAACTTGTTTACCAAACATACAGAAAATTGGATGAGCATATTTTGTAATATGTTTGCTGAAATGTTTATTGTTATTATTCCCGAGTGATACAGCTATAAAATGCATATTTGCTTTTTTGTTATTTTCTGCATTGTGACATCATAAAACTTGAATGACAGCAAAAATGATTATTTTTCAGACAAAACAGGATACCATAATATGGCAGTAAGAAGTTTGAACATCTCAGACAAAAGTATAATGCTATAACTAATTGTTTTTTGTTTCTAAAACCGTTTTGCAATGTCATGAAATAATGGATAATAAAATAATGCATGCAGAATAATGAATAATAGAAAATAATGCACACATTGAAACACACAAATAAGGCCTGACTCAAATAATAAAGGTACATACAAATAATTTTTAACCATTCTATACTTTACATTAAAGTGTCTTTTATGTGCTGAATTGATGATACTCTACAACTTTGTAAATCCCTTTTTTAATCTTTTTCTGTTTTTGAGAAGAGAATGCCGATTCTGCAGTTTTCTAACAGGTAGTGCTGTGGGCAATTTCATTCACTAACGCAAAGCTATTTGACTACACCTAGACACCACTTTTATGAATATAGCAACAACTAAGAAGATGGCAAACTAAAACTGTTTGAAGATCTAAAACACTTTAGTGGGTGTACATTTCTGAGGGCAATACATGAATTGGATTTTGATTTTTTCAATACAATCCCTAAAAAGATACAAGGGGGGTGGGGGGGGTATTTAAAAAATCTCCCTATCTCATAAACCGATTAAAATAAAATCTAGACAGCCTATAGAGTTAATTAAATAAGGATTACATACAGAATTGGAAAATGTTGCCGAAAGAAAAGAAAATTAAAAAAAAATGAAATAAATTTAAATTAAATAAAGAAACAAATTCAAAAATAAAGAAATGCATTAACAATAAAAAGAGAGAGAAACACAAAATAAAGTCATCATTTTTTTACATTAAAAAAAAAAAAAGAATTACAAAAGTAATTTCCAAGCTGAAAAGAGAAATGGAGATGAGAGATCCTTGTCAACTTTATCAGATTTTTAAAAAATAAAATAAGATCTTTGAAAATCCAAGAGAGAGGGAGAGGCAGGAGAAAAAATAATTGTAGCCATGGAGAAATTAAAACAGTGACTAGAAATTCAACAGTAAGAAACAATAGGATATTTAGAGAAATCTTCGATCACTGTTATTACAATTATTTCTTCTCCTGCCACTCTCGTGGATTTAAGTAGCTTACATTTTATATAAAAATTTTAAATTGGATGAATAATTAATAATTGGATGTAAGTAGTTTCTATTTTTAAGTTTTATCTCAGCAGTTACATGAGATATGGTGAGTCTAGTCTAGGTCATGTTAGTATGCAAATTTCATGCATTGATGAACATATCTGAAGCTCTAATAAAAAACACCTAAATTATGTAAATTTAGAAAAGATATAATAGATTAAAAATAGATATATTTAGAAAAAAAAATGTTTCAAGAAACGCAGATTTACATTTACAGGGGTCACAGCCACTCAGAAGGATTTGGAGCAGTTTTTGAAGCAGGAAAATCAGTTTTTAGAGCAGGAAAATCAGTTTTTGGAGCACCCCCCCCCCCCCCCCAAAAAAAAAGAACAGGAAAAGCAATAGAAGACAATAAAAAGAATTTTGTAACAGCAAAATTTTTAAAATAGAAAAAAAGCAGCAAAAAAAATCATTTTTTAACAAATAATTAAATTTGTTTACCTGATCTTACTCGAACACAACTGGAACAACAGCTATTTTTGGAAGCAGAAAAACAAATACTATAGAAAGATACAATAAGCAAAATGGCCCCATGTTTTTTTAATTGAAATCGTTTTTTCGACGATCTTTAAACAAAATTTGCATTTTTATGTGATTTTTTCTCGAAAACGGCGTTTTATTCCCGCGATCTTTTGACGAAATCGGCGTTTTTTCCGTGATCTTTTGATGAAATCTGCGTATTTTTTCAAATATTCTATTGACAAAATATTTTAAAGCGATCTTTTACCGAAAACGATGTTTTTTCCTGCGATCTTTTAACGATATCGGCGTTATATCTGCTATCTTTAGACGAAATCGGCATTTTCCTGCGGTCTTCAGAAAAAATCAGCGTTTTATCTTGCGATATTTGGTGAAATTGTCGTTTTTCCCGCGATCCGCACAGGAAATTCACATTTTTTATCGATCTTTTGACAAAGTTCGTTTACAAAAACATTGACGAAATTGTCGTTTTTCCACGAAATATTGACGAAATGGCGATACTATTTCGGCGATCCTTTCACGAAATTTTCATTTCTACATAATTGTTTTTTCCGCGCGCAAAACCGTACAAGTTGGCAACCATGCGGAACTGATTACCCAATTTCAAATTT
Organism: Maratus speculifer; assembly: GCA_964019185.1. NCBI lineage: Eukaryota > Metazoa > Arthropoda > Arachnida > Araneae > Salticidae > Maratus > Maratus speculifer. Next base: position 389,763,689 of record OZ025295.1, read on the forward strand.
TCGGAAATTTTGGACGAGAATCGGAGTTTCGAAATACATCATTTTACTTACCCTATCATTGAAGGCAACCAAGAAGTTGCCATAACGAAAGTTCACTTACCCGTTTGATCGCCATTTTTGACCAATTTCGTCATGGTAAAAAATGGCGGCGCAGGCGAAAAAAATAAGAAAGATCGTGGAAATCCGCAGGTTTTGAAAATAAATAAAAAAGCGGAAATCTGCGGATTATGAAAATAAGCAAAACGCGGAAATTCGCGTTTCCGCGGAAAATTGGCATGCCTGTTGATTCGATATGCATCGTCGAAAACGTCGGCGTCAAATCATCCAATAATATAAGTTGTAGAGGGTAGGTGGGGCTACTCCAATGTCGTCATCACGGGAGGGGAGGGTAAGAGACGAACAACGTTGCAACACGTACATTGAAAAAGAAAATTCATCGAAGGAAACAAAATGGCGCAAAATGAAAGAAATAAAATTTTGGCGCAGAAGGAAAATACAAAATGGCCGTTTTGGAGCAGAAATGGCCAAAATAACTGATTTGGAGCAGATATTTTCGATTGGAGCAGGTCTGTGACCCCTGAATAACATAAAATGATCTTTAAGATTTCAAAAGAGATTTTTTAAGATTATCTAAAAGAAAATTTTCTTTATTGAAGGGATTATCTTTTAAGAATAAAAAATAAACTCAAGATTTGAAGTTGAATAAGAAGACATTAAAAAATTGGGTACTAGTGAAGCACCTGTTTACATTTGACTAAATAATGCAATAAAATATATTTAAATCTCCTATTGCAAAACCAAACTCATTATTTAGATCAGCCAAGGAAATAGGATATTAGGGGGGGGGGGGAGGGCAAGACAAGGTTTGCTTGAAACATAATAGGAAATAAGTATATAAATAAGTCTCATAAAAGACCTAAAAAGATGTAATTTTTAGTTTAGACATTTAAAAGTAATAAGTATTATTATAGCATGTAGTCTGATAGCTGTGTAAATGCTTTAGTGGATGATAGCATTTATAAAATTGCTTTATATTTTTAACATTAATGATTTTGATAGTCTAAAGAGCTGTTAAATAGGTATTTTTGTTTATTTTACAGTCACCTTTTTTTTTCCCTTTCAACCTGGTAATTTCAGAAAAGAAGTGTCAAATCATACACAATACCACTTCAAATGTGTAAAGACTCGACTTCTAAATTCAAATAATTCCAAAAATTCTTTATAAAAAGCTTTATTTTCAATAAAAGATTATTCATGTAGTCTTCTAACAGAAAAATCAGTATCACCAAGTATTTCAAAGAAACTGTTTTGAATAGCCATGTGAAATTAATGTATATGAATTTTTATATATGAAACTACATCATATATTTATTTATACTGCTAGTAATCAAAAGACTGATTATTAAGATTTTCAAGGTATCAATGTTTCATTATGTAGAACATTTTATTTATGAAACGTAAGACTTTTACTAAAAATGTTTAAATTTTAAATGATTTCAATTTTCTACATAATTTATTGTATATTAAATAATTACTTTTTAAATCAAGTTAAAAATATTTAATTTTATTCATAAACATGCATGTATACGTAAAAGGAAAACATTTAAAAAAAACCCAGTTAAACCTAAAAAAGTGTTTTTTTAACCCCCCCCCCCAAACAATGTTACCTTCCCCCATCTTATTATGTATTGGAATATTTTTATGTGGCCCAGTAAATGAATAAAAAATATTCTTAGCAACCCAGATTGTACAGAATGTTTATTTTAGTGTATACTTCATAGATGTGTATCCATTTTATGATGTGACACCCTTAAACACATAAAATGTGAAATAGTTTAATAAAATTAAAGCACCCCCCAAACAATATTGCCATCTCCCTTAACCCATTATGGAGTATAATGGGTTAAGGGACCCATAATGGGGTCCCTGTCATATATCCCCTGTATATCTATCCTATCTGTCATATATCCTATACATCTCATACATCATCCATACATCCCATACATCATATATCTCATATACCCCCCTCATATATCCCCCCATTATGGGGGATATATCCTCCCATATACAGGCCTAGAAGTGACTTTCTTCAAAAATATTATAGGAAATATAAGAATTTTTTTGAAGAAAATATAGGAATTTATAGGAAATTTTATTTACACATAATAACACCAACACATGTTTTAATACATTAACGTAGACTATTTAAAGTTCATTCCAGACTATTTCAGAAGTTTTTAACACACTTCAGGATTAAAATACTGGTTTCAGGAGTTGAACCCCCCCCCCTTCCCCCAATATTCAACATTTTTTACAATTATTTTCTGAATCATCATCACTTGCAGAATTTGGATTAAAATAATAATAATAATAATAATTCAAATAAAGGTTATAAATGATTTTTTTTGTAATAAATTTATATGAAAGGAGTTTCAATAGCAAGAAAAATTCAAAGATTTAAAAAAACCTGAAATTTACAGCAAATTTTATGTAAAGTTACAGCAGAGAAGAGGGAGTGGCAGTGGGGGGGGGGGGAATCCTTGCCTACATTAAATATACATTTTCCAATGGCATACCCAGTTTTTTTTGTTTTTGTTTTCTGCACTGTAAAACATTTGTGTAAGCTTGCCATCATTTATGTGTGTAACGTTCCTCAAATTCTGGAGAAAGTTATTCTGTTATTTTAAAAAACACACAAAACCAGAGGATATTTTCACAGAGGTCCGTGGAACTTTCCACTTGAAGCATGACGCATGATGTAGTATTCCAAGCGCATGCTCAGTGGTAAATGTCGACATAGGCGACATGGGAAACTGAGAAGGAAAACATTAAACATGTGATCAACACCAACATCTTCCGGCACTATTTACAAGAAAACGAGATATGAAGTAAGTTGGCATTTTCATTTAAGTTGGCATTGGCATATTGATAAAATATTGAGTATTTCAAATATATAAGTTGTTATAATCTAAAGTTTTGAAACCATTTTCCATTACTGAAATGTTTATTTAACAAATTTCCAGTAATGAACATCCAATGTAGACATCACTAAAAAATAATTTAGTAAGTTCATAGTATATAAAATCTTCTCACCTATTTGGAAAAATCTGAAAGAAATTATTTTTAAATTATACATAAAAAAAAACTCATTACTGTAGGAGTGAGTGGAAAGTGTAGGACAGCGGGAGGATGGGACAGTAGGAGGAATGGGACAGTAGATTTTTTTCTTTGTGTAAATATTTTATCCATCAAACATAACACGATAGCCCAAGCAATCATAACCAAATCTTCAATTGAAAAAAAAATTAACAGTATAAACTTGCATTCGTATAACGGAAAAAATTTATTCAAGAATCAAAAATAAATTCGCTTAGTATAATTTATGTGCTTTTCGTATATAAATGACTTGTATATGCATAGATATAATAGTTTCCTTATTTATGGAACAATATACTGTACGTTATCCATAAGCTTAAAATACCTATTTTTGTTTATAAATAAAGTTTAACACAAAACAAGGGAGTGGGGAGGAATGGGACATGGTAATAAAAGGAAGAACTTGCATGTCGACATGGTAAATTCGACATGTCCATTTTTTTTTCATAAGATGAATCTAATTAGCTACCATGCAAACATTTTTAGAGGATAATATATTTATAGTATTGATTATAAATTAATTTACTTCAAAATGTAAATAAAATGAAGGGATGATTTTTTAATGTCCTCTACGACTAAAAATCGTGAATTTTTATTCATGATTGTCATTGAATCATAAAGATACAAGAATTTTATGATGTGTCACATACATTATCATCCTACAATGTTTTTTATTGTATATTTAGCCGACACTAGCCTATTTATGCTTTATAGGTTTGTTTTATAGCTGTCTCATACCTCCGTGTAAGTGGAGGGGTATGGGGCACATTTTGAAATTTACATTTCTTTAATTATAAAATAAATTTTTATGTTATGTTTCTATATTGTTCAGGGAGATTAAAAAATCGTTCACAATGCCCTCTATAAAGTGAAATTTTAGTGTTTGTGTCAAACAAAGTTGATTTTCTTACTTTTGTAAATACTTTTGTAACTGTCCCACACCATCCCCCTCCCCGTTATAGTTTAATAAAAAGCTTCTTTCAATGTTTTAATTAATGTTATCTGATAAACAATTTTTTCTAAATATTGTAATCAAATCATTATTTACATCTCTGCTTTTGATATTTTTTAATCTAGCCAAAAATCAATTTCAATCGGAAAGTAGATAATATTATTTATGGTCATAGAGAAAGAAGGGCCTAAAGGGGGATGGAGCTAGAAACAAATTCAATTGAAAAACGACAATTTTTTAAAACTACACAAAATCTATTTGGTTCTTGAATGTTTGATTATTCATCTATTATGCATATAAAAATTAACATTCAATTATTAAATTTATAGCATAGTATTAAAACAATTTTATTTGCAGATTCATGGCTTCAAACATTAGTTTTGCAATTTTATTTTGAAATAATTTTGATAGTATGTATTAAACATCAATAAATCTGTGGTATTTTCATATTTGTAATATTAATTACTACAATTAATTCATCAAGAAACTTAACTGTTAAATGCAAATTATACAACTTCACTCGTGTGCTATTTTCTTTTTTATTCTTTTTCTACTAATTCTTCTAACTTTCTCCCATTATTTTAATTTTATAACTCTAATTCTGATATTTGATGTTTTGAATCATCTATTGAAATAATTAAAATAAACGGATAATATATATATGAAATAGATGTGCCACTAATCGATACCCTTAATGAATTTCTATAAAAAAAAAAATTCAACATTTTATTCATCACTCAACAATTTTTAACAATTCTCATAATGCCATCTCTCCTAAATCAAAATTTAATTGTAAATAAGAGAAAAATATCAAAACACCCACACTCCAGTAATGGACACACATCAAAATGTATAAAAATTAGGGGAGAATGGGGATGGTTGACCACGGCGGAGGCTTGACCCATTCAACCATTTTCATATTTAAATATTTCTCAGACTTTTGTCGCAAGATGATAACCAAAGCTAGGGAAATTATCAAGCAACAAGCTTCATTTCATGCAGACAATTGAAACAGGTGAAACACAATCAGCTGTGAAGACTTTTTAACATAAAAGTTGAGTTTATAAAAAATATTTTGCAAGAGTTTCCCAGTTAAAATATCGTGGAAATTTAAGTTAGTAGGGTTTTAATTAATACAGAAATATTGAGCTTTAATTATAGGCATTGAATTTTGCACAGGTATATTATATGTTTAAAATAACTATGTTTTTTTCTTTAGAATACAGCTTAGGGAGAGACGCTTGACCTAGTCAATATGTTGGAGAGTTGACCTTAATGAAAGCTCCCTTAATTAAATGTTTTTGAAATCTGTTTATTATACTTGGTATACAATAAGAGGTGAATGTTCATATTTGTAAAAGAACGTAAATTTATTCTGCAAATATAAAGGAGCGATACAAAAAATGTTATTTAAAATTAACCTTTAACTGATGTGACATAAATCGGCACTTAACTACTGTAAACCAATCTGCCACACCGCTCCATCGTAAGATGAATAAATGGGGAGATTAACTTATTGGATACTGTTTTTGTACTTAACATTTTGTAAAGGGCTGTTATAATTTAAATGTACCTTTTCAAATGCCATTGGTGATAGTATAAAGTTACAAAAAAAAAAATTCGGTAGTGTTTATAATTAAACAGAATGTTACATGTTAAACTATAAAAATTTAAAAATGCAACGGTCTGTAACACTTGTAACATCAGTTAAATGTTGAAGATATTTCGGGACTTAAAATCTTTGTAATAACTTTGTAAAGATAAAAACTTCGTAAAGATATTTTGAGTTTATAAATTATTTTATTTGTTTTAACCTTGTATCTTAAAAATATGCTGTTTTTTTAACTTATTTTATTTCTTTAAATTTTGTGGCTTAAAGATATTCTTAGTTTTTTCAATTTTTTGGGGGTTTTCAAATTTATTTTATTTGTTCAAATCTTGTAGCTTAAAGGTATTCTATATTTCTTAAAACTTATTTTATTTCTTTAAACCTTACAGTTTATAGGTATTCTAGTTTTAAAATTATTTGAAAATGAGATTTTTAAAATTACTTTATTTGTTTAAAATTATACAATAAAGGTATTCTGCATTTCTAAAAATGATTTTATTTGCAGGGATCTGGTGGGGGAATGAGCCTGAAAGTGCCAAGTGAAAACTCAGCATTTGCCAACTCAGTGAAAAGCAAACATCATGTACCTCTCGGGGTTTGCCAACTAGTTTTATTACACAGTTTTACATACAGTTATATAATAGCTTTTTTAATTATCACAATTAGAAATGTAATTTAGCTTTTATTTGTAAAAAGTTTAATAATATTTCTAATTATATTGGTGAATTTCGTCCAATTTATCAGAAATAGAAAGTGTATTATAGTTTTTAATATAGTTTATAATAGTTTTGAACTAATTTGCCAATTCAGTTTGTAAATTTGCCAACTGTAACAGTATGTGCAAACATTTGGGGGGAAGGGGTGTAAGCTCCCATCTGTACCCCCTCTTAACGAGGCCTCTGTTTATTTGTATATTTCTTTACTTTTGCCTGTATATCTACATAAAATGCAGAGAGTCATGCCTCTTATGAGTGAGGAGCCTTGAAAAATTATTTTTTCATGATTAAAGTCTATCTTTCTTCAAATATATTGCACTTATGTCGCAGGTTTATTCTGATAACCGATTGTATAACGTATAAAATAATACATAAAACTTTGTTGAAGGTTCAATATTTAAAAAAGTTAGAAATGATTTATTTAGTTAAAAGTGAGTCGAACATGCCTAATTTCATCTAGTTATTTTTATGACTGTAATTAATTCAAGAACTAAATGAAAGTACTCTAATGAAACAAAATAGCCTATTTTAAATAAATTTCACAATAAGGATACAAAAATTAATAAAATATTTCAGAATTATTTACAATTTAAATTTATTACTGTGATTATCATAATAATAACAGTTTAAATATTTTAGATAATGTTTTAAAGTACTAAATGTCATGAAATTACAGTTATCAAATTGTGAGCGTATGAGAGAGAGAGCAAATGTGTAGGGGAGAACTAATCTACTGACTAACTAACTAACAAACCCTTTAAGGGGCAAGGTACCTCCATTCGTAAAATTCTTAAAAGAAAGATCGACACCAGAAATTATTAAAAAAATTATTCGAAAGTACGTAAAAGCTTTCGCTCTTGCCATGTATCTCCGATGTGCTAGTAACTAATATACACTGCTCAAAACAATTAAAGGACATTGCAGTTTTAGGTGGATTTTGTATCTGGGAAACTTTTTAGCTGATTGATACATGGTCGACAGACATAGTAGGTTATATGAGAATAAATTACACATGTTTGGCAGAAAAAAATGCATTTTATTGCGCATTTGTGTACAAAAGGAAAAAAACACAATTTGTGCATATGAGAAAAAAGGAATAAGAAAAGTTGTTTTCTTCAAAGAAAATCATTTTCAGTAGGGGGTATGGTTTCCACAGGCGGCCAGCAACGTTGAACACCTTTGAGGCATAGACTCAATGAGGCTATTAATGACGAGTTGGGGTATTCTGCCCCACTCTTCCAGAAGAGCTCTTTCCAGTTCTTGGAGAGTTTGTGGGGTTTGTTGGCGGCCAGAAACTCGTTTTGCTAGAGCGTCCCAAACGTGTTCGATTGGATTCATGTTTGGAGAACACGCTGGCCATTCCGTTCGAACGATTCCTTCCTCGTAAAGGAAATCCTCCACCAGGTTTGCACGATGTGGCCTGCAGTTATCGTCCATTAAAAATGAAGTTATCTCCGATTGCTGCAGCGTAAGGGACTACAATAGGTCTGAGGATCTCATCCCCATATCGGCGACCAGTCAGAGCTCCATCTCGAATGATGTAGAGGTCAGTGCGCCCGTCAATGGAGATGCCACCATACGCCAACACTCCTCCACCGCCAAATCTGACACTTTCGTGCACGAACGCAGGATTATTCCTACTGCCACGGTCCCTCCAGATGAAAATACGCCTATTATCCGGATGCACAGAAAAACGGAACTTGTCCATTCATTTCTCCTCCAGTTGACATGCTCGGTTGCCCACTCCCTGCGGTTGCGACGATGCCTTGTCGTTAATCTAACACATACCATCGGTTGGCGAGCATACAGGCCTACAGCATGGATCCGGTTTCGGACAGTCTGAGTTGAAATCGTGGTGCCTGTAGCCGAGCGAAGGTGGTGTTGGAGAAGAGTAGCGTTCATGTTTCGGTGTGTCCGAGCTGTTAACGCTAAATACCGATCTTCATTGGGCGTTGTTGTCCGTCTACGACCTTGCCCTGGTCTTCGGCCTGCACATCCACTCTCCAAAAAACGGTTCCAGATCCTGGAAATGACACTTTGTGACACTCCAATGGCTTGCGCTACTTCGGCTTGAGTTTGGCCCCCTTCTAACCTACTAACAATTCTCCAAGCTTCTGAATCTGTCAAATGATTTCGTTGAGACATCGTACTCATCGAAACAAAGCAATCACTGAATGCCGATCATCCTTGTCTTCATTCTCTTTTATCCAGTTGAAAGTCAAATTTCATTCGCTGCCGCTGAAGCGACGTTTTGACGCCGAACTCAAAATTTGCATACTCCGCAGTTTGAAAACCAGAAAAATTTTCATTTATGATTCTCTTCTTCTATTTTCGGCAAAAAAAGTTTCGTTTATATCTTTATTTTATATAAAACTTCAAATATCCTTTAATTGTTTTGAGCAGTGTAGTATGTAGTTGAGTATAAAGATAATTTTATTTGTTTTTAAAATAATCGGCGGATGTCAGAACGATGTAAAAGAAAATTGAATTCAATTCGAATCATTTTTGAAAATGCTGAATCAAAGGCCTCCAAGAAGGTGAGTATAAATCAAAATGCGTCAAAGCTTATATATATATATATATATATATTATTAGAAAAGTTAGCTAATGGGACCATTTTTAAGGGAGCTGTAATAAAGGACCCAAAAGGGAACAAATGATAGTTAAAAACAGGACCATAACATCAAAAATGTTAAAATTCCTTTGTACTTAACACTTCATATTTACAATCAGTCAAAAATAAACTTAGGTTAAGAATTATTCGTTAGAACAATATTTTAAAGAAATGCATTAAAAAATTGAGTAAATGCTTTAAAAAAAGCCCTAGGACTCCAATAAAAATATCAGGTTGTGGGTCGTGGAAGAAAAGTCCAAAACCTAACTTTAAAGTTACGCACTGAGAAGATGGAAAAGTAGGGGGTGGAAGATGCATGGCGTACAAAACTTCAAGGACCCTACGAGACACAGAGGGCCCCAGGGTCTTTAACGGAATGTAAGAAAGTGGAAAAAACTAAATGAAAAAAGGTTTAAAAAAGAAAGATTAAGAAGGGGCAATTTAATAAGAATTTAAGGTACAAAAATTCAAGGATCCCTGTGCCATGTTTAAAGAGGCTAAGAACTTTTTTCGCATGTAGTTGGGTAGATTTTTTAAATATATATTTATTAAAGTAATGGAAGGACGCTAAAACTAAAGAAAATTACATGCAATTCGTGTGGATCATTTTTTAAAAATTTGCACCAAGGGCCCAAGAACGCGATTAATATTTAAAATTTGTAGTAGTTCAAATATGATTTTTTCCCGTCCATGTAGCTGATGAAGGACTTAAAAATTGTTGAAAAAAAAGGCTAGTGAATTGGACCATTTATAAAGGAAGTGTAACAGGTGCTCTAAAGAGACCAACTGACAGTTAAAAATAGGGGCTTAACAGGAAAACATGTTAAAATTTTTTAGTACTTAGCGCAATATATCTACAGTAGTAAAAATTAAGCATAGGATATGAAATATTCGTTAGAATATTATTTTAAAGAAATGCATAAATTGATTGGGAAAAGATGTTTAAAACAGCCCTAGAGCCCGAGTAAGAATGTGAGAGTGTTGACCCTGGAAAAAAGTAAGACTCAACTTTAAAATTTTGCTCTGGGAGGGTGAGAAATTAACGGGTTGGAAAGTGTTTGGCGTACAAAAAGTTCAAAGGCCCCTGTCTTATTCCCTAGAAGGCCCCAGTGCATTATGGAATGTAAAATCTTGAAAATATCTAAATGGAACAGAAATTCCAGAAATGAAGATCGGATTGAATGGAATAAATTTATTATCCCAAAAACTTCAAGGGGCCTTTAAACGGGCCCCAAGAATCCAGCGTCCATACTGAAAAATAAAATAGCAAAAATAACTAAGTGGAGAAAGGTCCCTCACAATGAAAAAGATGTCGCGATGTTAACAATTTAGTGCATAAAAATGTTAAGGGGCCCAGAGATATTGACCCTTAAAATATTAAAAGTCTGAGTCTCAGGTGCACCAGGATCTGTCTGAGAATATCTTTACCTAAATTTTCAGACCGCTACGTGCGGTAGATTTTGCTAGCCATCACAGATATTCGCAGAGATTTTTTATTTTATTAGTATATATGTATACCAGTACCGTAAAGTATAGCTTTAACATTATTTATAACGGGTATTGATGTAGTGTTTTTCATATGAATTTCCTAGATTGAAAAACAAATACAAATCATTTTTAAAGAAATATCGGACTTCAAAATTGGTAAAAAAATCTATTTTTATCTTTAAATTTGTATACATATATATATATATATATATATATATATATATATATATATATATATATACAGTCACCGCCAAAAAAATCTTGACACTTTCGATTTTTGATGTTTTGTTAAATATCTAGAAATATACACAAGGAATCATTCTGAAACTACTGGTGTGTAAACAAAATAGTATACGTCATATATTTTGACAAAGATTTTTCCCCGAAATCTAACGGGGGACCGTCAATAAATTGAAAAAGAACGAAGATCTTTTGGATCACCCTGTCAAAACTAATGAAGCAAAACAGTTTAAACTGCAGATAATGATTAAGTGGCTTATTGTGATAAGTTGTGTCGATTTTTATGAATATAGCTTGAAAACTCGTAGAGAAATTAAAGTTTTTATAAAAACGGTCCAAAATTTTTCCAAGTTTTTTGCTTATAATTTTCAGAGCTCTTCATAAAACACAATAATCTTTTCAGAAAATATGACAAACAACATTGCACATAACACCCTGCAATCAGAATTAAAAATTAATAACAAATGTATGAAAAATGAACGGGTTTACTAAATAATTTTTTACTGCGCATGCGTCAATGCTATTAAAATTTCATTTGCATATTATGTTAGTTAAATGTATAGAGCAACTTTTGTGAAAGTTTCAAAAACATAGCTTAAAAACTCTAAAAATTATCGTCAATAGAATATGGTCAAAATCCGTTATTTCCAAAATAAAGCAAAAAGATAAGGGGTTGTATCCAAATATAGTAGTACGTGCAATACTGTGTAGGTACTAATCAATGGAATATAGATACAGCCCCTCATCTTTTTGCTTCATTTTGGGAATAATGGATTTTGACAATATTCTATTAACGATAATTTTCACAGTTTTCAAGCTATGTTTTTGAGACTTTCACAAAAGTTGCTCTATACATTTAACTAGCATAATATGCAAATGAAATTTTAATAGCGTTGACGCATGCGCAGTAAAAAATTATTTAGTAAACTCGTTCATTTTTCATACATTTTTTATTATTTTTTAATTCTGATTTCAGGGTGTTATATGCAATGTTGTTTGTCATATTTTCTGAAAAGATTATTGTGTTTTATGAAGAGCTCTGAAAATTATAAGCAAAAAACTTGGAAAAATTTTGGACCGTTTTTATAAAAACTTTAATTTCTCTACGAGTTCTCAAGCTATATTCATAAAAATCGACACAACTTATCACAATAAGCCACTTAATCATTATCTGCAGTTTAAACTGTTTTGCTTCATTAGTTTTGACAGGGTGATCCAAAAGATCTTCGTTCTTTTTCAATTTATTGACGGTCCCCTGTTAGATTTCGGGGAAAAATCTTTGTCAAAATATATGACGTGTACTATTTTGTTTATACACTAGGAGTTTCAGAATAATTCCTTGTGTATATTTCTAGATATTTAACAAAACATCAAAAATTGAAAGTGTCAAGATTTTTTTGGCGGTGACTGTATATATAAAATATGTATTGTATCACTATGTATGTATGTATTTATATATTTATATATATATATATATATATATATATATTAAATATGTATATGTATCACTATGTATGTATGTATATATATATATATATATATATATATATATATATATTAAATATGTATATGAAAACCTATTTAATTATAAATATTTTTATATTTCATTTTTACTCCCAAAAAATTATATCTCGAAATATTGTAAATACACCCAACACAATTGCCCACACAAATTATTATTATTATACCGCAGACCAGGCCCCTGCCTGCCGGGCAATATGCCTAGCTTAACGGGTTTTTTTTTTACCTGGCTGCGGGGCAGAAGCAGCTTGATTGCACAAGCTGAGATCTACCTGAATGTGACTGTATCGCTATTATATAATATTAGTTACTATCCTGGCCTTTTCTAGGTTATTTTTAATTATCTGATTGGGATCATTCGTACAATGTTGTAATTGGAAGGGATTAAAAAGAAAGGGGGTAACGCTAATCCTTCCACAGAGCTCATACGAGCTGCCTATACGACAACCGATATTCGAGTTTGATCTCGAAATTTAGAGCCTTGATCGGATGACGAGATCTTCACCTGACAAGGCACCCCCAGAGGTATAATTCACAGGTAACTTGGAAGACTTTGCACCCACGACGGATTTTACATGCACCAGGTGCCGTTAGCATACATCGTGGGTTTTTAGCTAGCGGAAATAACTTTTAAAATTTTAAACTTTAACCAGGGAGAACGAGCGCTTACCCAAGGTAAAAATGGTTTTAACTTTGTCACCAACAAAATCAAGTTATAACCGTCATTCTATCTAGGCAGAGACAATCCTTACAAATTTTGCGATAAAATAAGTTGAAGATTACTTTTAAAAGATAAGTGATTACAATTGCACAAATCATACGCACTCCGGCTCAAAAAGACCGGGCGCGTGTACTTTCGGGATAAATGACCTTTTCTGAACGTTTATATTTTATTACTTTCATGTTTTAAAAATGACAAGGCTTTTTTTCTATTTGAAATAGAGATTTGACCGTTTTTGTACATTTTCTTTGTTATAGACTTGATAAATATATACATGGAATTAGCATTCAAATTTTCTTTGTTTAAAAAAAAAATAAAACTATGTGAAGATGTGTGAAATTCCATTTTTCATTATGTATGTTTCAGTGGAAAAAAGTAGCATTAAATGCAATAGTAGATTTATCTAAAAATCCATTTGCAATCTTGTATAGTACACATTTAAAATTTTTAAAAATGTAAAAAATATAAATATTTAAAGTAGTAGAAATCTTAAAAAATTAAAATTTTTCAATAATTTTATTTTTAATATGCAGATTTTCAGAATGTACTTTTAGTAGAACATCAAAATGCATTGAGTTTATCATTTGAACCATATTATTAAAAAGAAATAAAATTTCTGAAAAAGGTAACATTCACCTTAATGCATTTAAATGTTTATTTTTATGATTATTATTTTTAATGCTTAAAGAATAAGAAAAATAAACATAAAGCAAAACTTAAAAAAGGTACTAAATGACACCTTCCACTAGTAATTTTGCTGAGATACTCATAAACGTTTATATCAAAAAAAAATTACGATTAAAAAAGAAAATCATGTTTTTAATTTTAAAATTTGCTTTTTTTTCAATTTTGTTTCAAAGATATCTTACAGTTGATAACTATATTTGTCGAGAGATTGTATTTCATGTAGTATCTAGTATATGATGTAGTATTGATCTGATGATTGTATTTGAAAATTGTATTCGATGTAGATTAGTCCTAAATTTTATACCCCCCACCCCCCCCCGTAAATCTTCTTGTATATAATATACTGTTTAAATTATCTCAAGTTAATCACATTGCTATTTTGGGGCATTCTAACTTTTGAAATTTATTATTTAACCAAAATAAAGTTAATTTAAAGTGTATCAAAACTAAACATTTTATTAAGATGCAATACACTAATTATGATGTTTCATTTAACTAGGTGTCGTAAATTTGGAAGATTGCCGTGGCCGTCCTCTTTCATCCTCTGCTATGAAAAATTTTCCAGCGAGTAAGATAAAAAAAAAAGATTAATGGAGAAATTGAATGATCCAATGAGATCGAAATATTGTACACGGACAACCCAAATTCTGTGCAAAGAAAGAACATTACTATCGCTTTTGGAAGCAAATACCACAGGTTAAGATAATCTTCTGGAGATGGTACGCATGAATGGCAATTTCCAGCAGCGGTCAACTTCCAGGATTTTTCTACAAAATTTTGTAGAAAATCCCCGAAACTGTGCCTGACAGTGAAGCTGCAATCAACATATCATATCTAATAAACGTGCATGCACACTTTATAACCGAATTTAAAAGAAGAAAAAAAGCTATTGCGTTTTGCTATCCTATAATTTGTTTGCATTTCAGTGTATCAATTTTTTGGTCATGTTATTGAACTTTTATTTTTCTAGTAAATGATAGACTTGTATTTTATGTTATATGTTTGTTCTTCCCTACCCCCCCCCCCCCTGTTTAAAATTAACGGTGACAGCAAGACTGCACACATTTGTTCAGAATTATTTTTGTGTGTGGTGTGTAAATTTTTTTAAATTTTAAATAAACAATGCTGGTAGCTGGTTTTCATAAATGTAGATGTTTTCATAAACAATTTGGAAGTATTTTTTTAAATAAAAAAACAATGGAATAGAAATTTGTTATTTTTTTGTGTGTGGTGTGAAAATATATTTCAATTTGAAATAACTAATTGTGCAAGCTGCTTTCATAAATGTAGATGTTTTCTTGTTTATTTTATTATTATTTTTTTAGTATATTAAAACTGAAATAATTATACGTGTTCTCTGCTCTAAAAATAAACAGATTTGATATTCATAACTAAGCTGTAGTAAAAACAAGATTTTATGTGGGTACTTTATGCTGATATTTCAGGATTTCTATGAATAGCTGTCCAGAGGTACTCTAAACTAATTTAAAGAAATTTGAGTGAAATGGGAAAACTTACTGCAATTTAAATTTAGAGGTGCAACGAATATTTGATTTATAGTAAGAGGATAGAAAGCCAAATATTTTTTTCCTTCTTAATATCTGACTATTAAATTTAAGCATTAACTAAAAAACGTATATCAACCATAATAAAAAAAATCACATAAAGATTAAAACATATAAATTATTTAGAAACAATGAAAAATTTCAGATATAAGTCTTTAAGTTTTAAAAATTATGTTATAAAAATTTGCTAAATATTATTTTTTAAAACAAAATATACTTTTAAATTTTAATAGATTCTGCAAAGTAACTTTTTGTTCATTAAATCTTTTTTACAGTTACAGAAATATTTAAAACTAAGGGCAATCTAGTTAAGTTGTTGTTACTTGAATAAACATAATTTTGCAAAATAATTCACTATGATTAATTTTAATAGATATTTAGTGTCAGTATTGTTCAAATATTCAATATTTGTCTTAAATAGATTTTCATTGCATTACTTATTTTAATGTGTTTGTTAAAAAATTAAATTACTGTATTATTTTCAATGGAATATTTTTTAACAGATTGTGTTGCACCCAGAATTTTCTAACATTTTATGGGCTATCTGCCCAGTAAGACGGTATGCAGATTTTTTTTGCTACCAACTACTTGGCTACAGTCTATCTGGTTTATAGAAGATAACCCTATGCAACTTTGTTTTTCTTAATGGATTCAGAATCCATCATCTGGAACCAATCTGGCAAATAAATATGTTTCCATCTATCTCGAATCTTTTCAAGCTTTGTTAAAACTAACTTGTCGGCCAATTCATATACAGGATGTTGACTCATAACATTATTGGCCTATAAGTCCATATGTTGGCTGTGGACATAGAATCTTAATTTACAGGGCAAGACAATCTCAAATAGTTGATAAAAATCAAAGTTGCCTGTTAAAAAAACATTTAGATGAAAGTACAATTGTTTAGGTATCCCATAAATATGATATAAATTATATAATTAATAAAAGCAATTTCTCTATTTGAAACAGAACAAAAGGAGTATATACCGTAATTTCGGGTGTATAAGCCGCAGCTCAAACAATTCTTTTTCGACCCAGAATTTTTTAAGAAACAAATATAACTAGTTAGATCGCCGTAAATATTTGTCTTCAATCACTAAATAAGATTTCTGGGTCCAAAAAGAATTGTTTGATCCGCGGCTTATACACCCGAAATTACGGTATATTACAAATATACAGAATGATCCAAATTCCTTTTTATTTGCTTAAGATATAAAATAAATTCTATAACTTTTAAAAAGGTACATTTGTTGGTACAAGCAACTGCAATTTCATGTAAGCTGGATCATTTTTCATTAATTGACATAATATATATGTTTCTTTCTGCAACACAGATTACGCTGGTTTTTATTTTAATCATTTCATTAAAAAAGATTAAAATCACGCAATTGCTTTTTTTATTAGTAATACTTAGCTGTATTCTAAATCAATGTAATCTTGAGAAGATTAGATTATAAGTAATTTATATCTCCAGTAGCTAAAAATTCTGCAAGTATCTGCGACAGACATTTTATGGATAGAAAATAATCTGCATGTAAAATGTTACAATTGAACAGTTAATTATTTAAAGAATCTTTATGCATTTTGTTAACTTTAATTTATAATAAAATTAAGTATTAAAGAGCTAAGCCATACTATAAATCCTAAAAAAGGTCTGTTGAAAACTAATATCTGCAAAAGAGAAAAGGATTGCGACATTCGGTCGCCCATCTTAAACTTTCTGCTTTTGGGTTTATTGCAAACAAAAATAAAGGTATATGATCTCAGTACACTGTATAGATGTTCTTTGATTTTCAATGTGCTCCTTTGCATTTTTCTATTGTAGACCCACTGAAGAGATAAGACAGAATTCATTGAATGTGGTAATAAAGGTATCCCAAAGTAAACACAAAACAAATGAGAATTGTCTTATTTTTAACACCAAACAACAGGTACTAAATACCTACTATTTAAGCACACATGAAGGAAAGTACTTGAACCAACTATTAAAAATTTAGAAATGTACTGTTTACTGAACCATAGGTAGCAAAAGTACAGATTAGCATTAATTGTAATTTTCTTACTGGCCCAGATATTTTCAGCCAAGGGGGAAATTACAATTAAAATCATTCATTCACCATTAAAATGATTGTATTAAAATTATTTTAGTTCAATTGCTTATCCACCATTTACTGGATTTATATTACCTGCAATTCATTCTGTTGAGCTGACCAAATGCTGTAATCAATAAGGTTAGCTGGGTGCAGTAAGTTTTCCAGATTGGTCCAGAAGTAATTGACAGCTTCCGGTAAGAAGTCAAAGATTGAATTCAGTCTCAAACATTTTTAAAATTCGAAAACAAAATTAGAAGTTTACAATTAATATAGCTATTTACCAATTAGAATAACTGTTAAAATTCTTTTAGTACAGGACAAATTGGATACATTTTTAACATATAAATAGCAAGTAATAAAAGTGATCCCTTATATCTCCATTTTATAGAAATTGCAAGATTCCAAGACTAAAAAAAACTATAACCCTAAGGAATTTATATAATAAAAGAACATTAGTATACAATATGATAGGCTATAAAACTAATATTTTTTTTTTTTTTTTTTGTACTTTAATCTTCAGACATTTTTGAAATTGCACAATCAAGTTCTAAAATTTAGTGGCATTCGATATTACACAATTTGTTAAATATCTATATTTATTGAAACTCTATTGAGGAAATAAAAGGAACATCCTTGAAATTGAGGAATATACAATATGATAGTTACCTTTTTAATGAAATTTTAATCGCGACGGAAAAAAAAAAAAAAAAAATAAAAAATAAAAATAATAAATGGAAATATAAAGTACATCTGCTCACCGATGTCATGAAAAATGCTCATATTGGTCTATAACTGAAACAAATGACTATGTGGGTCCTGATTGGTATTCTTGTAACCATGGTATGCAAATTCAGAAACATGGTATCAATTCTATTCAAAATACAAACAACCAAATTCATACCAAATTTCAAAAGACTTTAAATATAACCGTAAAACGGCATATTTTAATTGAAACAAGAACATTTGATGAGATATGGACATTTTAAGAAGTAATTTTCAGTCTAAGGAAAATTATAAATTGTTCCACATTTTTCAGATTTAATGAAAAAATTGATTATTTCTAGGGTAATATTTTTCTATAGCTAAACAAATAAATCTGGTTTAATCAAACATACAAATACTGTTGTCTATACACACATGTTGCGTAACTATACAAAAAATATATAGTGAAATATTATGTCGAATACTGTGAGAAGTTACAGGTAATTAGTTTTACCTTACTAAAATGTACTGTGTAACCTTGCTTACATGATGCGAAACTGCACAGTCAAATGTAATTAATACTTACACATAAAAATTGATATTTTTCTAGGAAAGTGTGGGGAAAACTTACTCCTACTAATGTATAAACTTACGCGCAATGACTGTGTGACATTACAGAAATATATGGGGGAAGCTTACTCCTACAGATGTGTAACCTTACTAACTACTAATGTGGAAGCTTACAGACAATTGTTGTGTGACTTTACGCAGAAATTGTGTTATGTTTCACAATATTGTGGTGTAACCTATCAAGCAATTACTGTGTAAGATTACAGACAAATGTGGTGAAAGCTTACTCCTACAGATGTGTAACCTTACACGCAATTACTATGAAAGCTTACAGATAATTGTAGTGTAACCTTACACAGTAATTTGTGTGATGTTTCACAATATTATCGTATAATATTACACACAGTTAATGTGTAACATTACAGACACATGTGGTGTAACCTTACACACAATTACTGTGTAACCTTACACACAACTTCTATGTAAGCTTACAGGTAATTGTGGTGTAACCTTACACAGGAGTGGTGTAACTTTACTCATAATATGGTGTACACTTACACAAGACGTGAGTAATGTTACTCCATTTATATCGGTTACATATCACCATAAGGCTGGAGGCAGCAATGCTGCCACCAGTTTTATGGAGTAACATTACACCAAATGTTTTACAGTGTGTAATGCTTTATTGAAATTTGCATTTTCCTTCAATACTAAGGGAAAATTTTACCCTTCTTGTGATCTCTTAACATAAAAAGGGTTTTTTAATTCTTTAATAAAAAATAATTTTTTTTTCGCGATCTTCGGACAAAAATCGTATGTTTTCCGCGATCTATTGACGAAAATTATGTTTTTTTCGCGATATTTTGACGAAAATCGCGTTGTTCTCGCGGTATTTTGACGAAAATTGTAGTTTTTTTCACGACTTTTCGATGAAACTTGCGTTTTTCTCGCGATCTTTTGATGAAAATAGTATTTATTCGCGATCTTTAGACGAAAATCGCGCTTTTTTCGCGATCTTTGGAGGAATTATGGAGGATTATGGGTCCCTAATAAGGGACCCATAATGGAGTACTTTTGTGTGGCCCTGTAAATGAGGAATAAATATTCTTTGTACCACAGATTGTGTATTTTAGTGTATACTTGGTAGATGTGTGTCCATTTTATTATGTCCTGTAATGGAACACTTTTGATTGTCCCTGTCATTGAACTATGCATGCGTTTTTCATAACATTGGAAAGGACTCGACAAAATGATGCACCAATTCTATATCTCAAACAATTTGGTTGGGTTGTTTCTTGCTCTGTTCTCTGGGTGCTATCTATTTAGATAATTATAAACACACCTAAAAAGTAAATTCGTATCAAAGAGGAATCACAATGGCTGCTAGGAAGTCTCTTTTTCTCACCTTGAGTCATGTGGTGTCTGTCAACAAATGCAGTTTCTTCTAAGTGTCGTTAGGGTCCTTCCATCTCCCGCTTGATCAGTGCCCCCGCCCTCTGCACCACCTGCACGAGGTAGGAGGTGTGGAAGGAGCCCTCCCCAGACCCCTCCAGGGAAAGGATCGCACGCTCCAAATCCACCATCTCACGCTGCATGCTTCGCAATTTGTTCTGCTGATGCATATTCTGAAAAGAGACAAAAGAAAACATATGAACAAACGAAAAAAAAGAGAGAGAGGAATGTAATGCAACGTGCCTCTTACTATCCTTCTAAATGCTGCAGAAGGCAAAAACTTAATCTTTATGAGGCCATTCAAGCATTACAAACAATAACACACTGTAAAAAAAAAAAAAAAAAATGAATTGTTTTCAACAATCACATTATTTTTTTTTCAAATTTTCTGGTGAAAATAGGCACTAGTCATGTTATTCTCACCACCTATTTATTGTTTTTTTAAAACTAGTTAATTAATAAATAATTATAACACTGAACACAACGATGAGGTGACACAATCGAATGAACATAATTCATGTGTTACAACACATTACCCAATGAACACCCTCCCCAACAATTACACAAAACTAAAACAGAGGCAGGGTTGCAAAAAATAAGACTAAAATTTAAAAAAAGAAACCATGCTGGTGGCTTTTATTGGCTTTTTTTTTTTTAAAAGGTTAAAATTGGCCTTTTTGGCTAAAATTAGCTTTTATATTACAAAGTATTTAGTAATAGTATTCATAGCCAAACTGTCAAACTCATAGTCAAATTATACAAATGACCAAACTCATAACCAAATTATGCATATTGACATAGTTTTTATTTTTAAATAATGAAAGAACCGATAAATTAATAAAACAATAATGAGAATATAATAAAATTTCATATTAAAAATCACTTGATGGTGTAACAAACACATAATACAAGTTTAATGTTATGTGAGTGTGACATTTAATCTTTTTAGTTTGGCTGTAGATTTTTGGTCAATGGGATGATCAAGGGGGACGGAATAATCCAATATAATTTCTAAAGAATGATCTATATACAAAAAGATTGGCACACTCCAATCAAACAACTTGACTCAATTGTTTGTAATATTGTAAATAAAATCTTTCTATGGATAAAGGAAAATAAAGATGTAAAAAAAAAAACTTTTCTTTATTTAAATGAGATTTTTATGTTGTTGTTTTTTTTTTTTTTTTTTTTTTTTTTTTTTTTTTTTTTTCCCCAGCCTTCAAGTACTTAATAACTACCAAGAGTTTTAGGTTTAAAAAGCAATTAAACCTCTAACATATTCTATGTTTTTATACATTAATAAATAAAATTATAATTATTAGTTAATAATTACAGAAACTCTAATAATTGTAAATCAGTAGTTTCATTAGTAGCATAAAATAACATTAGATACATTAATATTTTGTAATAAGTATGTAAAACTATCTATTGATATAACAGCCATGTCATGTAATCAACTGATCAAATGACATCAACAGTTCCCAGCTAACCGTTAGACCTTTTATATGCCAAGATTATTTTGTTGGATTTAAGCCAATGATTAATCATCTAACCAGTAGGTTAGATGATTAAATCACCACATAAGGTTCCATCGTCATCATTTCATTAAAAATAAGCACCTATTGCTAATTTTTATTTTGAAATAAATATGTAATCACAGGTGCCAAAATGACATTAATTTGAAAACATTATCATTTATTAAATTTTTTAAAAAAGAAGAGAAAAATGCAATGTAACGCGTCACTCACTATTCCCATACATGCTGTAGAAGACAAAAACTTAATCATGACAAGGCCATTTAAGAGTTAGAAACAATAATAGAAGGTTGAAAAAAAAAAAAAAAATAAAATCCGAACAGTTTTCAACAACTGCATAATTTTTCTTCAAAATTTTTTGGTGAAAATAGGCATTAGTCATGTTATTTTCACCACCTATTTATTGTATTTTTAATAACTTAGTTAATAAGTAATTTTAACACTGAACACAATGACAAGGTGACATGATTTAATGAACATAATTCACATATGTTACAACACATTACCCAATGAACACCAAGACCACCTATAGCAGAAGAATCTTAATGCTCACATGAGGGGCTTATTTATTTATTTTTAACTTTTTGTGATGCTGCCATCTGTTGATTTAATATTAAACTAAAGATACCACAGGTTAAAAAGAGATGCAACTAACTGATCTATTTTTTACCATAATTTTATAGCATAATGTTCTCATAATTTTATACCCACCTATGGATAATGATATATTTTGGTTTGAAAAGAATTGTTTTTTCTTCATAAAATAACTAAAAAGGTAAAACTAAGAAAACAGTTCAATAAAAATGCTGGCGTTGAATACTTTCATAAAACTTTCTAGTGTTAAGAAAAAAGAAGTGAGACAAAGAATAGGTAGTAGCCAAATCAAAAATCAGTCCTTTTTCAATAAAATCTGGATAGAAAGCTGCATTAAGATCAAAAAGTGTCTTTTTTTTTTATTTCAAGGAAAAATTTTATCAGAATTAAAGAAATACAGTTGAGTCTCTCTATATAACGAATTTTTAGTAGAACGATACCCTTTTCCTATGATTACATTAAAAACAGTCTCTATATAACGAAATATCTATCTCCATATAACGAATTTTTTCGTAAAATGTTCTTTATTCAATTTTAAAAAATCTTCGAAATCACATGGAATCAGTTTTTCATCACTTATTCCTGATTTATCATTCAGTGCTGAGTTTATTATATTACTTCTGTCCTTGAATTTCCTTGTTCTTTAAATCCAAGTAATTCATCTCCCCCCCCCCCCTCTCCCATACACCTTTCAACATCTTTCTCAAAACAGTGTCAACTGGACTGTTACACATATAAGTGCAGAATAATAGGAGTAATTTAAAAAAAAAAAAAAGAAAGAAAAAACAATTTACAATTGTTTTATAAAGGTCAGATTTTCTATATTAGAGAATAATGTGGATTCTAAGGATGAAAAAGACGTGACTTGAGCAGACTTAAAAGAGAAATAGGAATTAAGGAACGTGGAGGTGTCGAACACAATTTTGCTCTGATTTTTAAAAAGTGGATGACAATCTAACTATTGCACAGTGATATGTGCAATAGCACTATGATAGTGATATTTTAAACAAAGTTCTGTTAATTTTTAAACATAGTGGACAATGATGGTGAATGCGACAATAAGCATAAGAACGAAAATCTACAACAAGAGAAAAAACATCACGCAGTGAAATGATGAGTTCTTTTGATCTTGTTAGGAGAGGCCTTCAAACATGGAAAAATGCTCCCTATACAATTCTTTATTTTTTGCTAGAATATTTTTTTTGAGAGTGTAACAATTTTGAAATCAAAACAACAACAAAATTACAGTTTTCTTTGTCTAAAATTAATGAAAGCAGAAGCAGAGTATCTTTATTTACATTTCATTAAACTTTGTCTGTTCTCTTTTTAAAAACAATTTAAATAATTAAATAGAATATTACATTAATATTTAAGTTAATTATTTCAAATTCTTAATTAAACACATTAAAAATAATATTTGTTCAAAATATATATTGAGTAAGATTGAGTAAGTATTTTAACATCATTCTCCTTACAACGAATTTTTCTATATAACGAATTTTTTACTGTAACAATGAATTTCGTTATATAGAGTGTATTACATTTATATAGGGTAAAAAAAAATTAGTTTTTTTTTTCTTTCTCCTTCTAAAATAGTTGACTTTTGAAGGGTTTGAGGCTGAAATAATAGTCATAGTTGCCTAAAGCTAGAAATAATTGCTTTTCGTTGCAACTTTTGTTGTAAAGGGCAACTCTGCATTCTAGAGACATATTAAAAATAATAAATAAATAAATAGGAATTTTCATAAGTTAAAAATAAGTAAGTAACCTTAAGTAAGGCAGAAATAAAACCACGAGATAAGATGAAATCACCTTTGATTCTAGATAGAGACACAGCTGATGCAGCTCTGAATCTTGAAGTGGCTCTTCAGGGGTCACCGGTTCAGGCTCAGCTGGCTTCTCTCTCTCACTCATCAGACCCCGGACTGGGCTCCTTTGAAGCTCCTGAAGAAGAAAAGAAATAACAACATTATTATTTCTGAATGTACGCAAAAGCTAGTGTTTCCCATAAACAGGGGTGGGGAAATACATCATTTTGCTTGCCAGTGGAGAGTGGATTTTCTGGCAAGGTGAGTGCATTTTTAGTTTTTGAAAAACTATAGGCAATAGAGACATTATCAGAGACACTTTTTCATTATAGATATTTTAACTTTCAAAATTATTACAGTGTAAATATGATACTAAGTTCTATCTTGTGCTAAGGAGCTTACCTCCATAGCATATCTTTCTTCATTTTATAAGAAGAAAAGAATTACGAAAATGTATTGTAGTAATAGTAATTTCGTGTGCAATTTTGTCATAACTATTTTCAACTGTGTGTGTGTTGCATCTTGCAGGCTGGTGAAATAAATCCTTGGCTGGTAAGATTTTTGAAAAATTCCCCACCCCTGCCCATAAAAAATTAAATTCAAGTGCAACAAAATATATTTGATCTTGTACATTTAAAGAAATAATTACAGTATGGAACAATTTATCCAGAAACCAATTAACCAGAATGATATTTCTGATAAACTGATGTTAGAATCTTTTTAGAAAAAAGTGTTATACGCTGCCAGTTTGACATTGCTTGAAACAGTTGTATAGTTTGATAACAACATCTAATATTGGAAATTAGTTGTATTTTGGATGTTTTCATTTTTATGCAGAGAAAACAGAAGATTTTTTTTTTCCTCAAGGAACTCTTATAAATTACCTTCTTTCAAACTCTAACACTGGATCTTACTTGCATCTGATTTTTAGTTCAAGTAACCTAATAATTAATTTAAAATCAAAAGTAATACCACAACCACATCATAATAGGTAATGATTCTAGGTTTGCCATTGATTATGTACTGTTTAAGATACAATCTTAATTTTTTTTTTGTATTACTCAATTTAAGATATATAATCGTATCTATTTTGCATTCATGCATAAGAGTTTGACATCGTTTGCATTGAAATCTGAATACATATATAAAAAATAGTTATAGTACGAACATACCTCATTTGCCACGTTTGATGCACACTTCCAACTTGTTTAAATTTAAAAAGGATTATTTATAATTTTGGCACATAGCATAAATGTGGACTTGCAAGTACAGCTGAAATAGTTTTAAAAAAAAAGAAAGAGAAAAGGAAACTTATTAAGGGGCACATTTTGCAATTTTTTTGTAACATTTTGGTAATTTTGTATTCCCCCCTTACGATATCATCCTTCAACCCCCCCCCCCCCCCAGATGATAATGATATCATTATCAAAGTATAAAATTTTTTTTATTTTTAGAATACTGGTACTACTTTGGTACTACTTTATTTTCCCGTCGAGCAAAAAACCATCGCCAAATTATAAGATTAAATGCCAATAATGGATGATCGTGAATGTCGCATTCAATGACATTAAACTCGGTACACATTTTTTAAAACGTCATTAAGTTTGTTTTATTTCAACTTTTTATTTGTATTTTTATTAATATTCTACTAATTACTTGTTTTTTCATTATTTAAAATGAAAATTATGTCAATATGTATAATTTGGCGATTTGTACAATTTAGCAAAATTGATTGACGGGATAATCAAGCATCACCCATTTTTTTAATCACATCTATTTTCATGAAAGTTATTCCAAAAAAAGTTTGTTGTATAATGTTATAGTTTGGAATCGATCCAGATTATGAAATATTATCACTAATGGCTTTTTCACATTTCACATTTTGAAAGTTGAGTTGTATAGTATTTGACCTAGCAGAATGAATCTGAAGTTTGACTGGATTACATGCTTTAATTATTTTTGCATGGCAAGACTGTTGGTTGGAGAATTTGCTATATGAATTATTACCTTTATTATGAATTATTATTTTTTTTTTTTCAATCATTGGAGAATGAAATTTTTTTTTTTGTTGTTTACTTTGATGGAAACTGATTTTGGGAAGTTAATTTAAATTTCACTGAAGTAATCTCAAAATATACATGTACTTCAATGTAATTCATCTCTCAAATATTTTTTTTTTTCAAGCGATCTCTATAAAAGTATAACTTTTATACAGCTTTTTCCGGAAAAATAACTTTTATTAAAACTGGCCGCTTGGCCCATGAAAAACGAAGTGATCATCACGGCAAACTGTTGATTACAGCCAAATGCGCTTATAATAACAATAATCTGTACAATAATTTGACGAGTACAATAATTTGACCTGCGCTGGCTAACATGAAATTGGCTGCATAGCATATAAAGAGTGAAGTGGATAAGCCCAAAAGTGACAGTCACATGACTTAGGCTTTTATTATAGAGATGATTATTATTTATTAGTAAACGCAAGCTTCATTTCAAATACACTTCACCTACAGTTTCTCAAAGCATGATTACAGATGCATACACATACGAAGAAGAATAGAGGAAGATTATAGAATTAAATAATTTTCTACCAATTTAGTGATTTTAATAACTTTTTATCCTCATAAAAATAGATAACAGGCTAAAAGAATTATAGCATGCTACTTTGTACCAATAAAAAGAATATGAATACTACAAATAAAAAGAATATGAATAATGTACAATTAAAAAGAAAAAAATTGAGTGGATCAAAAATGATATTGATATCAAAAAACAATCTCCCCTCTCCTCTTAGAGATATCTTTTGATATCAAATACCCCTAACCCCCCTAAAATGATAATGTTATATTTGCACAGCCCCTAAGTACAGCATGGAATGTCTTCAGCCTAGTGAAAAAGATGCGTTCAGCATAAGTACAGCACTTTTATGAATGAAGTAAAGAGTAAAAATTTCAAGCATTGTATCTGAACATTATAAAATGAGGTTTATTCATTGACTGACAGAAAAGACATGTGCTGGTATTATTTATAACTTAATAGACCTCTTAATGACATGTTTTTTTTTTCTTTTTGCATATTCTTTTTGTAAAAAAAAAAATTCCATTGATTAAAGTAGGGATGCACAACCTGTGGCCCGGGGGCCAAAAGTGGCCCGTGATGAGTTAACGTGTGGCCCACGAACTTCAATAACTTACAACTGGAAAAAATTGCAATTTTTGTACTTAAGTCGCAAAAAAATCATAGATTTCACCAATTTACCGCGCAAAAAAAAAATCGCCAGTCACTTAAGAATCGCAAATTTCGTATATCGGGTTCAGAAAAATCGCGAATTTCATTAGAAGGTGCGGGAAAACAGCGAATTTTGTCGATGTGGCTCAAAATAATCGGAAATTTTATTCATCAGGCATGGAAAACTTGCGACTTTTGTCCGTGAAATTCGAGGAAAATAGTAAGTTTCGCTGAACAGGAATAAAAAAATCCCAAATTTCGTTTATAAGGCACGGAAAAACCATGAATTTTGCGATGATGCGCATAAAAAAATCGTGAATTTCATCTTGCTGCGTAAAAAAAGGAAGGTTTCATCAAAGTTACTTAAAAATCGCGAATTTCGTTGATTGGGCCCGAAAAAATGTGCATTTTGTTAATAAAAGGTGGAATAATCATGAATTTCGAAGATCAGCTTTGTAAAAATTCTGAATTTTCTTGATAGCTTTGTAAAAATTGCTAATTTTATTGATCAAGCGCGAAAAAAAGGAATTTTGTCGATCATGCGAAGAAAAATCGTGAATTTCGTCTATCATGTGAAGAAAGTCGCAAATTCCGTCGATCATGCTTAGAAAATTCTCGAACTTCGTCGATCGGCATCTTAAAAATCTCGAATTTCGTCAATCAGCTTTGTAAAAGTTGCGCATTTCGTCGATTGGCTTCATAAAAATCGCGGATTTCATCGATTAGCTTTGTAAAAGTCGCGCATTTCGTCGATGAGTACCGTAAACATCGCAAATTTTGCAATAGGCCTCGTAAAAAGTGCGAATTTTGCTGATAGGCTTTGTAAAAATCACTAATTTTATTGATCAGGCGCGAAAAAAATTTGAATTTTGCCGATTATGTGAAGAAAAATCGCCAATTTTGTCGATCATGCGAGGAAAAATCGCGAATTTCATCGGTCGGCCTTGTAAAAGTTGCGCATTTCGTTGATTGGCTTAGTAAAATTCGCGAATGTCGTCAATCGGCCTCGTAAAAATCACGAATTTTGCCGATCGGCATTGTAAAAATCGCGAATTTTGTCGATCATGCAAAGAAAAATCTCGAATTTTGTCGATCGGTCTCGTAAAAATCGCGAATTTTGCCGATCAACTTTGTAAAAATCACAAATTTTATTTATCAGGCACGGAAAAATTGTGAATTTTCTCGATTGGTTTTGCAAAAATTGCAAATTTTGTCGATCATGCAAAGAAAAATCGCAAATTTCGTCAATCAACTTTGTAAAAATCGCGCATTTCGTCGATCGGCTTCGTAAAAATCGTGAATTTTGCGATCGGCTTCGTAAACAT
This sequence comes from Maratus speculifer, assembly GCA_964019185.1. Classification (NCBI taxonomy): domain Eukaryota; kingdom Metazoa; phylum Arthropoda; class Arachnida; order Araneae; family Salticidae; genus Maratus; species Maratus speculifer. The sequence goes on from OZ025295.1 coordinate 389,792,268, forward strand.
CGCGAATTTTGCCGATCTGCTTCGTAAAAATCGTGAATTTTGCCGATCATACAAAAAAATCGCGATTTTCGTCGATCAACTTTGTATAAGACGTGCATTTCGTCGATTGGCTTCGTAAAAATCGCGCATTTCGCCGATCGGCTTCATAAAAATCACGAATTTCGTCGATTGGCTTGGTAAAAATCACGAATTTCGTCGATCGGCTTCATAAAAATCACGAATTTCGTCGATTGGCTTGGTAAAAATCACGAATTTCGTCGATCGGCTTAGTAAAAATCATGAATTTCCTCGATCGGCTTAGTACGATGATCGTGTATGGAATCGTGTTGATTAGCTCCTTCTCTCTACTTCATGTATAAAGTTCACATTTTTTTCAGCACCAGCCACTTATGTTTGTTTTCTAGCACTTTTATTTTTAAAAAATTTAGTCTCTTGAATAAAGTCCAGGAATATTATTACACAATGAAAATAATCCTTGCTATAATTGTTATATATACAAACATAAAAACTGCTGATATATCCTTACCAACTGAATTGGATATTTTGACTAGGTAAGAGAACTACCCCCCCCTCCTACACCCTTCTGAAATCATATTTTTTATCCGATTATAGGCCACAAATCACCTCCTCGAAATCGAATTCTCTCCATGTTATTGATGAGGCCCTCAACCACCCAGACATATTTGTAAGTGGCCCTTTTCTTCAAAAGGTTGTGCACCCCTAGATTAAGGAATTTTTACTTTTAAACTTGTAAACAATGTCTACACGTTAGGATGCATATTGAATCTTTCCAGTTTTTGGGGGATGCTTTTAAGATTTTGCCATTGTCTTGGATACTTAAACCTTGTCTTTCATTCAAAGAGAACAATCTTTGGGCAGGCGTTCATAAAAAGAATGAGAAAGTACAGAAAAATGAAAACACACACAACACAATGACAGATACCATATTTACTCGTGTATACCACCCATCTCCGATCATTACACAAAAAAATGGAGTTTTTTATATTTTTCTTATATAAGGCACATTGTAAATTTGATGTGCAAGTAAATGAATGTTCAAACAAATTTCAGTAAAGAAAATCGAAATAAACATTACATCAGGACAGGAAAAATACATTTTTAGACTTTGGGTTGGGAATGAATGCAGGGCCATAGATAGAAGTAAATAAAAAGGGCACTCAAAAAATGTAAGGGGAGTCATATTTTCTCTTTTTTTTTTTTATCTCTGAATCAGAAAGATAAATTAGTGCATATTGTAGATACTATGTCTATGTTTAACTGTTGTAATTGTTATGCTAAGTTTATTATAAAACTTAGCATAATTTCATTTTATGCTAAGAAAAGAATAGGATGATGAAATAACGTTAAACATCGTGTTAGCTTCCTATGTGCCAACAGAATGAGCAAGTGTTAAAACACTTTTTTCAGTTATGATTTAGTATTTCTGCAAAACTGGGAAAGGACCTCAAAATTAAATTAGATTTTTGAACAGAATTTCATTTAGCTTTTTGGAAATGAAATTCATTTAACGATCTTGGAAAATTTTCCCAGTGGAGGCTCAAAATGTTTTAGGGGGGGGGGGGCTGAAGACCCCCTAGCTATGGCCCTGAGAGAAGGAGTGAGTGATGGCAATGATAATTGCTAATTAGTGTTGCTAGTGCTGTTGTATAAAATACAAGGAGTGAAATAAAGATGCAGTAATGTTTTCATTAAGTAGGATTTTCTTAGTTTTAATGCCTTCTTTGAATAGGCAATTACATCTGCCAATAAAAAATTATTCCGTGCACCTAGGAGTTTTGCCTTAATTTTTTGGGGAAAAAAATTGCATGTTATAAATATAATATTCACAATTTTTAATACAAAACAGACTTGATTTTTCTTTTTTCAGTTTTAATGTACAAACAAATTCCTAACAGTTATCCCACTCAGATTAAGAGTCATGAGATTGTCTCTACAGTTCCACCAAAGTGAATATAACCAGAGCAAAAAGGTTTCACTTTGAGTATTGTCCCAAATACCAGAAGGAGCAGAGAAAAAAATAAGAAAAGTTTCTGCAGGTGCTAGGACCTAAAACTAGCATAAGCCATTTTGGTAGGAACTCCACAGAAACACAAGGCACAGACAAACAATGACCTCATTGATTTCACTGCTGAAATTCTTCGATTCACATATTAAATCTCAGTGAGTAACACCTGAAAATCCTGATTTTAGTGGTTCACTCGCACGATCATAGCTAGAAGTGGGGACAAGAAAATGGAAGGGGGGCTCATAATTATTTTTTTTCGCTCTCTGATGCAGAAAGATAAAATAGTGCCTATTCACATTGTAGGGACTCTGTTTAGTATTCAACTGCTGTAATAACTTCATTTCATCCTAAGAAAAGTATAGGGTGATGAGAAATTATTGACTGAGTGTATAACTAATTCAAAATTAAGCATCATGTTAGCTTCCTATATGCAAATAGGATAAACAAGTTTTGAAACACTTATTTTAGCAACAATTTAGTAATTGTGTAAAACTGTGAAAGGACCTTAAAACTATAAATTAGATTTTTGAACATGATTTACTTTGAATTTTAAGAACATAAAATCATTGAATGAAACTTGGAATCTTTTCCAGAGGAGGCTGAGCCACCCATAGCACCCTCTTAGCTACAGCCCTGTTGACTCACAAATTTACCATTGTATTTTCCTGCTCCCAGTCTTCTATATTTTCATTCTTTCAGGTGCCTATGCGTCAACTGCTAAAATCAGGATTTTCAGGTGTTTTCCACCAAGATAGCACTTGGCAAACCCATTGTGTTTTAATATACACACTGAGTTTTAACTGAATCTGAAATTTCAGTTGTGAACTCAAAGAGATGATGGTCACTGCTGCTGCTCTCCCCTTTCAATCTGAAGTGTTTTGCACACCAAAGCGCATTTTTTAATTGTTCACAATTTCACAGTTAAAAAACTTACATGTATATGTCTGTGTAAGCTTAGCAGGTAGGCAGGCACCCTTTTTGCACATTTTAGAGCCAGGTAAAGTAACATAGGACATGACTTTAAAATTCAAACTCATTTAGTCCAAGAGTCAACACCACAAAAACCTATGTTGTTGAACATAAAAAAAAAAAACCTTTATTTTGTGGAAGAGTAATAACAGGGGGAGTCTAAGTATCCGTGTCTGCCAGAAGGGAAAGGGGTGTATAAGGTAAAAAAAAAAAAAACTATTTGTAGTGGACTGTAGGCTTAGTATTGTGTTTGCTTTACAATCAAAGGTATGGAAACACAGAAAACTGGGAGCAGGAAAACACAATGCTAAACTTACGAGTCAACCACTAGTAATATCCATTTTTGGCTTATGCACCCCTTCACTTCTGCCAGACGAAGAACAGTCATTTGATTCTGCTATGACTGCTCTTCTATAAAATAATGGGGCACAGATAGATGTCATATATGCACCACATGTATATGATTTTTTTCTGATGCCAATTTGGCAAAAACTTTGTTTTCAAATACCAGTTACATACATGTTTTTAAATTAATTATTATAATTTTAAAAAAGGAAATAATAATAAATAAAAAAGATTTGTTAATAACTACAGAATAAGACTATTTACATGCTTTTTAAGAAAGAAAATAAAAGTAAATAAACAATTTATTAATAACTAAACAACAACATCCGGGCTACCATGTGGGACATAAAATCGCCAATTTGTTGCAGTCACGCAAATGTGGTGTGCATATGACATCTGTGCCAATAAATGTTTTTTTCCTTGTGCTCAATACCTAAGGTTTTGTTGCTGTTGGCTCTTGGACCCATGAAAATGAGCCAAGTCTGTTGAACACAAATAAAAACAATTTCTTTGGTGACAGACCTGCAGCAGGTGTTCCCGTTTCTCCTCCAGCTCCGCGTTCTGGCTCCACAGGTGTTGTAGGTGGGAGGAGGAGTCCTCCCACCACGAGTGGCTGAGCCAACCACTGCAGAAGAGTGCCTGCCAAGAGAAGGGCAGAAGGTCCAGTTTCAGGTCTCGCTCACAGATCAGGTCGTCTGCCTTCAGATGGACTCTATTCTGAATTCTGTAAGAAAAATCATGCAGATTATGAAACACCTCCCAACATTTCCTGAAATCTTTAAACAAAACTTGGTTGTTTAGGAAGGGGTTAACAAGTCCTGATTTATAATGTTACTAGCAGCCTTCGCCCGCTACGCTGGTCAGTTTTTTTTAAAGAAACTTTAAATCAAACGAAATTTTTATATCATAGTAATTTTTAGTTTTATATTGTATTTTAGACTGTATGTCATCGGAGAAAAGGCAGTCATCTAAACAGAAAGTTCAAAGTTAGTCACCAACGAATGGCGTAGCGCACAACATGTTTCCAGTTTTAATCACATAAAAATTCATTCAGCGGAACCTTTAAAATAAAGCCAACCTTTTGTAATTGGGTTCATCTGATTTAAAATATCTCCATAAGTATTCAATTAAACAACGTAGAATGCTATATTTATATTGTTACAAAATTTCTGAAAAATAATCCAACTAACAATGTAAGTTCTATTAAAATCTATCTAGTAGAACTTAATTTATAAAGAAGCCGGAATGAAATTTGATCGGTTCTGAGGCCAGAACCGTTCTAAAATTAAATAAAACTTAAGCAGAGATAAAGAAAATAAAATTGGTGACCTGAAATAAATATTGGCAATGTGTGGTTGCGTAATAAAGTCATTAAAGAAGCATTTAAATTAAAATATAAACTAACGTTTATTTTCAAGAAAAACATATTCAAAATAAAAAAATATATGTATATATGAAATAATAAACAAAGAAAAATTATATCTGGTAAAATTCAACCAAAAGGATAATTTCTGAAATTATGTTATCTTACAAAATTAAAGTCATATTTGACACAATAAAAAAAAAAAAATACTTAATTAAACAAATAGCATGACGTAAAGTAAAGTTTAACTGACCGGTACAGGTTGCAAAACGAACAACTCACCATGGCATAGTTGGAAGAAGAAATTTTCAAATCGGACGATGACGAAAAATAAAGTCCAGGAATAGTTCAAAGAAAGTAAAAAAACCCTTGGATGTTAACACAGTTCATGACAGCAACATATTTATCATCACATTTCCGCTATCAACTAATAGAAATTATTTCATAAAACTACACCATCTTTCACCACTTAAGATAAACTACAATTGAACTTTCATAATTAATATTTATGACAACAAACGGCCTTTTACTAGGCCAAAACATCGTCAGACCATCCGCAGTCAAAACAATCCAACTGATTTAAATATCCCTCGCGGTTCTATACATCACCAGAAGACAACGCCCCCTTTGCGTCTGCAGAAGTTGAGCGAATGCGTTCCTGCTTTGCGAAAGGGATATACGGCTACTCGTAAGTTGCGATTTGCGAAGATCGCAAATCGCGATCAGACGGAAGAAAACGATGTGAACGCACGAACCATGAACGCACATGCAAGTGTTCAAATCGAAAGTAAACAAATAAGTAACCGATTTAAAAGAGGAATATGCCATGGAATAGGGAAAAACAAAATAAAGAGATTGGAAATAAGATAAGATTGGAATAAAATAAAAACCAGTAAGTCATGCTATATTATACCATTACAATATGTATATGTGCTTATGGATATGAGTGTTAAGGATATGAGTAAGGCTGACAATCGCCCCCCCCCCTTAACACTCATACTAAAAAAAACTAAGTAATTACCAAGTATTATCAAATAATATAAATAACATCAAAGTTCATATTGAACAACATAATATATCAGTATATCTACTATCATACTTTGACAGTTACTAGTGAAAAACAACTCAACATTAACGTGCATAAATGCAACAAATTCACAATATCATATAACAAGGTTAATTTCCAAAAATGAACAACTCAACAACATTAACAATTAATAACAATATAACAATGTTAATAACCACACAATATGAATAACAATTTGATAACCATACAACAACAAGAATAACAATAACAATTTTTTTCATAGCACAAGAGTCTTTAGTTACCATAGTAACTTAAAAATTTGAAAGTCTTTCAGGTATACAAACATTTCAAAGAAAAGTTCGTGAAAAATTTGTTACCATGTTACCTCGTCACGTACAAGTGACTACGATTACCGTTACATACTATAACATTCTTTAGTATGTCGATTCTTGATCCTTGCCTTGACAATACACGATTATATTTACATACATTTGCATAATTACACTAGAGTAAATGATTATCATACGACAGACTCATAAACATTACAAATATGAAAAATAGCAAAACATGAATTACAATGCAAAAACACTTTGATAATGTATGGGGAATTCATGATATGCAAAATAGACACATTCAATGATAATAACACTAATGATCATGATCATGATAATGACTGTGAATATGATAATGATAGGGACGGTGAGCGCTCACATAAAACAAACAACAACAACAACAACATGCATGCTTAAGCTTTTGAAATAATACACATTTGCAAATGTTTTAACAAAGATTTAAAATGTGAAGGACACTTGTTATGCAATTTCTTAAAAGTAAAACAACCCCTTTTCATATTTATACAGGGTGATTCAGCTCGTCGGTGACAAACTTTAAGGATCGATAGAGCACACCTAGACGAACATTTTTGAATAGGGAATGTAGGGTCCCTGACGCGATGGTAAGGCGCTAGGCGCTTTCGAAAATTTGGGTGCCGAAATTCGAAACGTCATAAAAACTAGGGAAATGGTTAGATTTTCTTGCTTGTTGCGTCGAAATGATTCTGTTTGTTTAGACTTTCTTCAGTACCAATTTGATAAGCGTATCTCTTAAAACATGGATAGGGGGCGCTGCAGACTTTGGAGAGCTAGACAACAACTTTAAGCCCGTTATTTTGATAATTTAACACATGCTCGCCAAAGTTTATACTCTAACTTAAAGTTTGAACCCAAAAGTAGAGCCCTGCAAAAAGCGTAAGAGCCGGAATAAAATGTCAAAGTACAGGGTGGTCGAAACTCGAAGGCTCCTAAGAGATAAACAAACAGATTTCTTGACTTATGGCATGCATTTTCATGATTCTGTTTGCTGGGGCTCTCTGAAACTCAGTTGAACGGTACAAAAAGAAACATCGATAGGGGGCGCTTTGGGCAAAAAACATAATTCGTTGACATTTCGGACGCTAACTGGAAACGGGGCGCTACGATCAGTTAGAAACAAAACAAGAGAGTAATTTACTTATCATAAGAAGCTATTAAAACTGCAGTTTGTTTGTTTTTTTAACAAACATAGCTGGTTTCAATCATGCACAATGCGCGCAATAAAATTTACATAAGGTGCTTTTTGCTGATTTATGCAAAAGATATCGTACCATATCGATATGCAAAAGATACGTAATGCGTAGACGACAACGCGAGATGACGTAGTTGTATGCGCAGACACGTCTTTTGAACGTGCGGTACCTACTTAAGCTTCGGGTTACTTGTCTGCAGATCGGTAGTAGGAGGGAACGGTACACAAACTCTGAATTGGCTGACATGCATTTGGCGTATGGCGCTGCTGGTTGTAATGGACGAGCCGCTCAGCGGTTGTACGCCGAGCGTTACCCCAACAGGCAAATCCCCTGCCATGCCTTCTTCGCTCGAGTACACCAGAGGTTGTCCACAACGGGATCTTTCGACGGAGGCAGGCCTGAACGGGAGCGATCAGTGAGCACCCCCGACAACGAAGAGGCTGTGCTTAACCTGGTTGAGGACAACCCAGGTCTTAGCACGAGAGATATTGCCAGACATGTTGGCATTTCGCAAGCAACTGCGTGGCGCATCTTACGTTCCCGGAATCTGCACCCCTACCACATCCAGCGGGTGCAGTTGCTCAGAGAGCAGGATTTTGGCCCTCGAGTGGAATTCTCAAGATGGTACTTGGCGATGAGATCCAGGGATCCCCGTTTTGTAAACAGCATTTTGTTTACGGACGAGTCCACCTTCAGCCGGGAGGGAATGTGGAACGCCCACAACAGTCATGTGTGGTGTGATGAAAATCCACATGAAACCAGAAGCCGAGCAGCCCAGGAGCGTTTCTCAGTAAATGTGTGGGCCGGCATTCTGGGGGATTGCCTCATTGGCCCTTATTTGTTACCTGAACGGCTGACAGGTGGAAATTACCTGATTTTCCTGGATCAAGTGCTGCCGCAGCTTCTGGAGGAGGCGCACGTACCCGAAGGTTCGCGTCGCCAGATGTGGTTCCAGCACGATGGAGCTCCGGTCCATTACACGAACGACGTGCGTCTCCATCTAAACGCAAGGTATGGCCAGCGGTGGATCGGGCGTGGGGGTCCAGTTCACTGGCCTGCCCGATCACCAGACCTCACCTGCTTGGATTTCTTCCTTTGGGGTTACCTGAAGGCCGAGGTATACCATACACCTGTCAGCAGTGCTGAAGAACTTGTGGCGCGCATTGTGGCAGCTGCAGGGCAGATCAGAGATACTCCTGGCATTGTTGGAAACACACACTCCTCAATGCGACGGAGGTGCGAAGCCTGCATCATGGCCCAAGGTCGAAATTTCGAGCATCTTCTGTAGTGTTATTTTTTGTAAATAAATTTCCAGTATCATTGATGTTTTTGGTCTAAATTTATTCAGAAGTGTTGAGCAGAGGTAGAAAATGTGTTTTCATTATTACTAACTGATCGTAGCGCCCCGTTTCCAGTTAGCGTCCGAAATGTCAACGAATTATGTTTTTTGCCCAAAGCGCCCCCTATCGATGTTTCTTTTTGTACCGTTCAACTGAGTTTCAGAGAGCCCCAGCAAACAGAATCATGAAAATGCATGCCATAAGTCAAGAAATCTGTTTGTTTATCTCTTAGGAGCCTTCGAGTTTCGACCACCCTGTACATTGACATTTTATTCCGGCTCTTACGCTTTGTGCAGGGCTCTACTTTTGGGTTCAAACTTTAAGTTAGAGTATAAACTTTGGCGAGCATGTGTTAAATTATCAAAATAACGGGCTTAAAGTTGTTGTCTAGCTCTCCAAAGTCTGCAGCGCCCCCTATCCATGTTTTAAGAGATACGCTTATCAAATTGGTACTGAAGAAAGTTTAAACAAACAGAATCATTTCGACGCAACAAGCAAGAAAATCTAACCATTTCCCTAGTTTTTATGACGTTTCGAATTTCGGCACCCAAATTTTCGAAAGCGCCTAGCGCCTTACCATCGCGTCAGGGACCCTACATTCCCTATTCAAAAATGTTCGTCTAGGTGTGCTCTATCGATCCTTAAAGTTTGTCACCGACGAGCTGAATCACCCTGTATATGCAAAAAAAAAAAATACAGCTCAATTTTCAACACCACGGACGGGACCTATGTGACATTTCCATTTTTCAAAATAGGGACTTACAAAACTTAAAAGAAACGATGCCCGCGACAGGCCTTCCTGTGATCAGAACACTCAAGAAGGCCACTACCCCCTGCAGACCACTCTGGCTATTTACAATTGCACCCCTGCGAGCCGCTTCCTGGGGCTGCTCGGGTCCCGGAGGATAAACCATCCTGAGGTCTGATCACATTCCAGCGGGAGTTAAATTGTCCGCGATGTTGGAAATGAGGGTATTGAGAAGCTTATGTATGAAAATAGAACATATGCATATGAGACAAAAATATGAAATAACAAGAAAAACAAGTGTATAATCACATATTCAAAACATTATAAAAAGGAAACACTGAAATATACAAAAATTTCAGATTTGAAAAATGAAACGTGTTAAACTTCAGGGTTTAACTTAAAAAAACTAAACAAGCATTTTAATGCTTGACCCAAGCCCAGAGGAGGGGGAGTTTTTTTTTTTTTTCACATTATACATTTTACTTTTTACTTTTAAATAAAACATATTTAAAAACATTATATATTACTTATAACTAAAGATCACTTCAATGAATCTTTTAAGATCAAACTTCATTAAGGGTTTTGTAAAGATGTCTGAGAGATTAGCTTTACTAGTTACGTGTTTTACATTAAATATCTCTTGGTTTAAAAGGTCTCTAACAAAAAATAATTTAACATCAATGTGTTTTGTTCTGTAGTTTTCTATGGGAGACTTAAGGAAATCAATGGAGGCCATATTGTCTACTAACAAGGTTGGTTTAGTTTGTGGGCCTGTAAAAATGTGTTTATCATAACACTCAGTTATGATTCTACTGAACTAAAGAAGCTCTTTAGTTGCTTCTGTTAAAGCCACAAACTCTGATTCCATGGTAGACAAGCAGACAGATTTTTGTTTAAAAGCCCTCCACATGATAGGAGATTTGTCTAACATTAAAAGTTGTCCCCCCATTGACGTCCTGTCATCACGATTGGCGGCGAAATCGGCATCAGTATATGTTATTAGATTTATGTTATGACAAGGTAGCTTCAATTTGTAGTGTTTGGTGCTTTGTACATATCCTAGTAACTTTAAAAGACCATTCCAGTGGATTATTCCTGGATTACTCTGGAATTGACTGAAGATATTTACTGCATAGGATATGTCGGGGCGAGTCCTGCTTGTAAGAAAAGATAAGCAACCCAAAACACTTCGGTACGGATATTTTGACATCTCCTGGATTTCAGTATCTGTTTGAGGGCACTGTGCTTTGGAGTACACTACTCCTTTACTTATGGGAAGTGATGTGATGGGAAAGTTATATTCCTTAAAACGTGTGCAGATATCATCAATATATTGCCTTTGATGGATTGACACTACACCTTCCCTATCCTCCTCAAACTCAACTCCAAGGAGTTTACGTGTTTTCCCCAGGATTTTGATGTCAAAATGTTCAGCTAATAATTTTAAAATTTCATTTATGTGTTTCTGATGGTTACTTAAAACAACAAAGTCATCAACATATAATAATAAAACAGCGTAGTTAGAAAATGTATAGATGCAATTACACCAATCCAGTTTGTTAAAACCAAGAGAAATTAAAACTTTATGTAATTCATAAAACCACACCCGGCCACTCTGATGGAGGCCATACAGTGCCCTCTGGAGTTTACAGACCAAATGCTCTTTCCCTTTTATTTCAAAACCTGGAGGCTGTTTCATGTATATGTTATCTGAGAGAGGGGCGTACAGATAGGCTCCTTTCACATCGCATTGCGTGTGAATCCATCCGAGACATGAGACAAGGGCGGCAAAGAAAAAGCGGATTAGACTAAAATTTACAACTGGTAAAAAAGTCTCGTCATAAGTTTCACCCCTGACCTGTTTGTAGCCTTGGGCTACTAGTCTTGCTTTGTATCTTGCCACATGCCCTTTATCGTCTCGTTTGATGGTGAAGACCCATCTGCAGCCTAGAGGTTCAGTGTTGGGTGGTAATGATGTTAATTCCCATACATGTCTTTTATTTATTACTTCCATTTCCTCCTGCATTGCCTGTCTCCAGAGTTCCCACTGAGGGGATTTTAAGGCTTGCTTATATGTGTTGGGTATGGAGTCTTCTAGTCATATATTGTTTTTACGTGTTTCTGATAAAGACGTGTGTGGAGGTGTGTAACTAGGACTTGAACTAGCACTGGAAGTAGATTTTACAATACCCTGGTATTTATTATCCCCCTTGAAACTGAACATGGTTGGATCAAATTTTATACCATTAGACTGACAGTATTCCCGCACTTCTCTGAGTGATCTTAAACGTTGCGTTTCACCCATCTCATAGTAATAGATGTCGGTTCTCGACTTATCAGGCCTAGTTACGGCCTTACGGAACCATACAGCATCCCTCAGTGTTCTCGAGAATTCCTCGCCTTCCTCATCACTTTCATCGTCAGATGAGTGAACGGAGGCGGGTTCATCAGTTTTTGAGGTGCCTGGCTTAGGTGATGGAGATCTTGCTAAATGAAATCTGTCAGGTTGAAGGTCGGTCAAAGGGTCAATTTCTGGTTGTTCTGAACTTAAAATATATGTGGGTCCCAGGTCGCTTCCGTTGTGCTGCTCTGAAGTTGTAAAAGGGTTTGTGCCTATTGAATAACTTGGGCCTTGCTCGCTATGTCTATGAACATTTCTTGGTACAGATTCATCCCCAAATCTAACATTTATGGTTTCTATTATTTTGTTTGTGTCGGGAATCCATACTCTGTAGCCTTTGGTTGACATCGCGTAACCAACTAACACCCCCTTTTTGGCTTTAGGATCAAACTTTGAGTTTCTTAATTGTTTGGGTACCCCCACGTACGCCACAGTACCAAAAGGGCGTAAGTGTCTTATTGAGGGTTTGTTGCCACAATAATACTCAAAGGGTGTCTTTTTCTGTGTTTTATGACATACCCTGTTTAGTGTGTACGCGATGTATAGAACTGCTTCTGGCCAGAATTTCAAACTGAGTTTGCTTTCGTTAAGTATTGAGCGTGCCCCGTCCATTATAGTCTGATTTAAACGTTCCGAGACCCCATTTTGTTCCGGAGAATACACGTTGGTAAACTCATGGTGTATCCCGTTTTCCTCAAAATACCTTGTAAAGGCTTCATTGTCAAACTCCCGCCCATTGTCACTACGGACCTCTTTTACCTTAGTACCTAAAAATCTTTCAGCTCTTTTTACATGATTAGTGAATACCTTGAATACTTGTGATTTATTACATAAGGGGTAGACTGATACTTTTCGTGAGAAGTCGTCAGTTATGGTTAAAAAGTACTTCTCGCCGTTTCTACCTGTTATTTGTGTCGGTCCCCACAAGTCAGTATGAAGTAATTCAAGGGGTCGTTTTGATCTTATTTGATTTATAGGACGGAAGGAAGTTCGCCTGTGTTTGTTAATTTTACATGTCTCACATTCAAAGTCTTTACTTTTAATAGGTGGTAAGCCCCTTACACCATTACATTTTACAGTGTGTTCAATTAAAGTGGAGCTAATGTGTCCGAAACGTCTATGCCATAACTTAAAGTCGTCTTTCTGGACAGTAGAGGCTTGAAAACGCACCTTTTTAGGACTTTGACTATTTTGAGTTTTAGTTTTATTTTTAGGGCTAGGATCTGGGTACAGGCAGTAAATGCCATCTTTAAGAAAAGCACGAAATAGGGTACCACTGTCACGATATGCTCTAACCCTGCCCTCACCTCCTCTGAACTTGGCACCAGTTTTATCAAGCCTAGGGCCAGATATCAAATTGTGCCTTAAACTTGGGCAATACATAACATCGCCGAAGCGAACCATTTCCCCATTTATTTTTAAGTCCACTAGACCAGTTCCTTCAATAGGAAAAGTTGCTCCGTCAACGGCAACAGCCAACTCCTCATTTTGCAAAGGTTTAAATTTTACATAGAGGTTTTTATCTTTGCAAAAGTGGTGGGAGGCACCTGTGTCAAAGACCCAGGCGTCTCCACCACATTTAATATTACTAAGATTAGATTGAATGAGGTAGTTTACCTGGCTTGTTGGCTTACGTTGACGTTGGTTTCTAGCTCTATTGCGAGGCACATCTCTGCTAGGTCTGGAATTACAGGGTTGGACTCGAACTGGACTGGACACCGATGATCCTCTGGATACCGAGGAGTTCTGGTACGAGGAGTCTGAGGAGTCTCTAGAAGTAGTATGGAGGCAGGATTCAGGACTAGAGGCTTGTTGAGGCAATTTACACTGTCGAAGCACATGACCGGCTTGACCACACCTGTGGCACCTTCCCTTGAACTTAGGCTTATATGCGGACCTCTTGGGTGTTCGAGCTCGGGAAAAATGGGATTGGACGCAGGACAGAGGTTACCTCTGTCCTCTTCACGTAATTTGATGCGGGATTCCTCAGCTACAAGCTCGGTCAGGACATCTTTAAATTTGAACTGCTGTTCGGGCCATCGCAGAATTCCCTGGACGAGATTGTCAAACTTCTTAGGGAGCCATCTCAGCAACTGGAACGTTAGATAAATTTCTTTTATCGGCTCATTCATGGCAGCCAGCTGATCAGCAAGTCTCTGTAGGCGTGCAGCAAACATGTCGACAGGCTCATCAGGCTGTATTCTGCAGGACAGGATCTCGCCGAACAACTGCATGTGGCGTGCACGGTTGTCAGGTTGAAAGTGGGTCTTCAGCTTTGTCCATGCTTCATGAGGGTCGTCGATGTTTTCTATGATTCTCCGGAAGTCATTTTCGACGTTTAAGTATACTATGGACAGTGCTGACCTGAGCCGTGCTTGATATTCTTTTGTTGCTACTGCATCACTGGTATTCGGAGCTTCTTCAGTACCATTTACGATGCCCCAAGCATTTTTGTCGAGCAGCAGGTATTTAACGTCCGCTGCCCAAGTTGCATAGTTGTGAGAGTTTAGTTTGTTTATGCTAACCTGTACATTGGTCATTGCCATGCTCTTAACTAGACTTTATGAAAATTAACCAGAAAGGAAAAGAATTTTTTTTTTTTCCAAAAAAACGTACTTTAAAACAGTCAAATAGTACGACAAAATTTTTTTTTTTTTTTTTTTTTTTTTTTTTTTTTTTTAAAGAACCTTTCTATTTTATACCAGAATAATTAGATATGATTATAAATTAAAAAAAAATGCTATTGCGGCCCCCCCCACTAGAAATCACTTGGAGGTCTAATGGCCGCATGCTACCACTAGTTTACGATATTGCCAACGAAGGTTATGGCCACCATAACAGGTTAAAAAGCGTAGTAGCTTTGGCCCATAACCCGTGATCGGTTCTGAGGCCAGAACCGTTCTAAAATTAAATAAAACTTAAGCAGAGATAAAGAAAATAAAATTGGTGACCTGAAATAAATATTGGCAATGTGTGGTTGCGTAATAAAGTCATTAAAGAAGCATTTAAATTAAAATATAAACTAACGTTTATTTTCAAGAAAAACATATTCAAAATAAAAAAATATATGTATATATGAAATAATAAACAAAGAAAAATTATATCTGGTAAAATTCAACCAAAAGGATAATTTCTGAAATTATGTTACAGTACAAAGTCCAAAATCCGGAATCCTCCGGACCTCGGCGATTCCGAATTTCGGACTTTTCCGAATTTCAGATCATTTTTAGAATCTACCCCCTACCCCCCCCCCCCCCTTTCTAAAAAAAAAAGTACGTGATTTATATCAAAATTGCATTTTTAGTACTGAAAAATAATAATATTAAAGAAGATATTTTAAATAATAATGAGATAACCTTAAAAAAAGTTTTTTAAGTGAAAAAAATAAATAAATAAATATCCACATTGAATCTCTTTCCCCATGAAATACATTTACAATACTGGAAAAAAAATATAAAACTAAAGTAGATAGATTATTATTTTAATAAAAATAAATAAAAGCTTATCTGAATCACAACAAATGTTAGTTAATAAATTCAATTTTTCACTATTGTCTTTTGAACATGTCCGTTATTTTGCGCTGCTTCATTAATTTCGATTTCTCGGCGAAAACTTTTTCTTTGATTCTGTAAATATACATCAGTTCCTGTCCTGTTACGATGTTCCTCTGCTCCAATCCTTTGATTACATCATCTAATGAATTGAGGACTTTTCACGCCGATCCCAAACTTTCGTTAGGGCTATAAGAATTGTTATAGTAGTGGACAAGTTTTCAATCATTTTAAGAATTCAAAATTTTATACTTACCGTAATTTAGGGAAGAAACTCCGCACCCACTGTAATCGCCGCAGCCTCAAATATTGATATCGTTTTGAAAAAAATCGGCATAATCGCCGCACCCTTCGTAAACGCCGCAGTCAAAAGAAATTATTTTCTCTTATTAAGGATGCGATAACATACCAGAATATCGCATAAATACGGCAAAAAATGGAATTATTAGACTAATTAAATTATTAAAAAAATTAATTGTCAAAAAAAAAATGTAGGAATAGAATATTTATATTACAGAACCGATTTTCCGGAACTTCCGGATCCGGAATTTTTTCCTGAAATTTTTTTGATATGTTGTTTTTCTTACTTTAAATACATACTGTAAAATCTCAAAAACACCGCTCCCAATTTTGAACATATTTCATTTTTCGAAATGTATATCAGTTTGTAAACCCGCCACCAAAAATATTTTTTCTTTAACAATAACAAAAAAGAAAAAAAAAAAAATCCAAGCACAATTCTTTTCTGCAGGCCCAAACACATTTTACCACTTCTTGAAGTTCGGTGTCGGCTCGTTTGTCGTGGCGTTTTTTATCTTAATGAGTTTTGCAGGAAAGGAGCGGTTGTCCGGTAAAAGAAAAACCTTTCTGTCAAGTAGGGTGGATTGCTTATCTGCCGATTCTTTTGTTAATTCCCCTTGTTTCTATTATGTAGAAACTGCAAGTAGATCCTATACAAAAGGACTTCCACACTTTTTCCTAGGATTCAGTTGAAGGGAAGAGAATTGCAATCTGAACGGAGCCTTATTCCGTTAACGTTGACTTTCGAAAAACTGCAGAGCACTTGTTTTAATTTGGAGTTGCTACGTACTGGACCTTTTTGTAGGATGTTGTAACTTTTGAATAACTTATTATATTTTAATAAAAAATTATTACACACCCTAATTCACTATCATTGCAACTTGCTGAAAATTTGAACGGAATCGGTAAATTATCAGAGAAGATATCGATTTATTTTTAATAATAAAAAGAAACCTTGTTTTGCTTATCGTGTCTTTGGTTTTTTTTTTTTTCGCTTGTTTGCAGCTCATTAATTTCTTTTTCCACACTCAAACATCGCGGTTTTGATGAGACATTCACGAGGTCCTTTTTAAATATAAAAGAATAGAATTTAAATAATTTCTCATCTTTTTTCTTTATTAGAAAATTTTTATAAACTTTCTTGGAATTTTTTTTATATGTTTACGGAATATGAATTAAAGTGCATCAATAAATATCTTATCAGTTGTCATAAGAAGGAAATTACAAAATTTCGCTCTTATTATTAGATAAATATATAGATATTTTTTTAAATGTAAATCATCATAAGAATGAGAACTAGAAAATCTTGCACTGATAGGGGATCGAAAATACTGTAGTTTTTGTAACAGAACTAAAATGTACCAACAAAAGAGACATTTCAATTGTGAAATTAAAAAAAAACCTTTTCAATCAGCGTCGTGCGAAAGGGGGGGGGGGCGATCGCCCCGAGCGTGAAAATTTAAAGGGCGTCAAATTTATACTATCAACTTCATTTTTGGCGTGTCATAAAAAAAAAGTTGGGAGAAGGAAGCGCCAAAATGCAACTTTGCCCCGTGGGCAGTTTTCTTTTCGCACGCCCCTGTTTCCAATACTTTGTTTCTACAACGAAGTGCAATAAAAGCAGGCATCTATTGTCCCTTCCTGTTTACTCCAGTCACCGTATTTCTTGGAAAAGGATGATTCATGATGCATTGCATTTGTTGATTTACGATCGGTAACATCGCGAACACGGGGAAAAGGGAAAAGAAAAGTGATTTTTTTTCTTTTGAAACACTGAATAATTTGCTCAAAATTTTCGTAAACGCCGCGGCGTTTATTCCATAAATTACGGTACCAAAAAGAAAAAAAAAAAACGCTAGTTAGAAAAATGTCCGGATTTTGGAGAATTCCGGATTTCGGATGTCCGGATTTGAGACTTTGTACTGTATCTTACAAAATTAAAGTCATATTTGACACAATAAAAAAAAAAAATACTTAATTAAACAAATAGCATGACGTAAAGTAAAGTTTAACTGACCGGTACAGGTTGCAAAACGAACAACTCACCATGGCATAGTTGGAAGAAGAAATTTTCAAATCGGACGATGACGAAAAATAAAGTCCAGGAATAGTTCAAAGAAAGTAAAAAAACCCTTGGATGTTAACACAGTTCATGACAGCAACATATTTATCATCACATTTCCGCTATCAACTAATAGAAATTATTTCATAAAACTACACCATCTTTCACCACTTAAGATAAACTACAATTGAACTTTCATAATTAATATTTATGACAACAAACGGCCTTTTACTAGGCCAAAACATCGTCAGACCATCCGCAGTCAAAACAATCCAACTGATTTAAATATCCCTCGCGGTTCTATACATCACTAGAAGACAACGCCCCCTTTGCGTCTGCAGAAGTTGAGCGAATGCGTTCCTGCTTTGCGAAAGGGATATACGGCTACTCGTAAGTTGCGATTTGCGAAGATCGCAAATCGCGATCAGACGGAAGAAAACGATGTGAACGCACGAACCATGAACGCACATGCAAGTGTTCAAATCAAAAGTAAACAAATAAGTAACCGATTTAAAAGAGGAATTGGCGATTCAAGCGCTCGAATACGCCATCTGGTGGAAAAAAGATGTAACTTCTCCATTCAGGATAACGCCGTGTAAGCTCATTGCATTACACGCATTTTAAATTTGTTCAGAATAATTATTCTTTTGCACAATTTCAGATTTCCTGTGACATTTGTGTTCTGTCTTATATGACGAAGTAAATATTAAACGAATTTGACTATCTAAAACTTTTAAAAAACATTTATAATAAAGAATTGTTTCAATGGGACTTTAACATTAGTTAAAGGGACAGTTATCCTGTATCGAAGGCTGCGAGCAGCGCCTCTATAGGCCGTTTTAGTTCCCAATATGCCATGGAATAGGGAAAAACAAAATAAAGAGATTGGAAATAAGATAAGATTGGAATAAAATAAAAACCAGTAAGTCATGCTATATTATACCATTACAATATGTATATGTGCTTATGGATATGAGTGTTAAGGATATGAGTAAGGCTGACAAAATTTCACTTTGCGTTTTATATATATTGAGATAATTAAATATAGCTTACATAATCATGTTAACCTGATTATAGAACTCACTTCCAAATTGTAAGGTTCAATAGATTTTTTTGTACGATTATTAATACAAAACCCAGACTTTCTTTTATATATAAAGATTGAAAATTTCAGCTTTTTGCGCCGAAGCCATCGCCAAATTAGAAAAATGTGAAGTATCTCACGAACTACTGGATTTAAAAGAATTTGCTTGGTACTATTCGATTCAGCATGGAAAAATACACTAAAATATGGTGCCAATTGAATCGTCTACAAAATGGTATCAATTGAATTGACTACAAAATCTTATTTATATAGATAAGGATTGAAAATTTCAGGTTTTTGCGCCGAAGAAATCGCCAAATTTGGAAAATGTGAAGTATCTCACGAACTAATGGATTTAAAAGAATTTGTTTGGTACCATTCGATTCAGCATGAAAAAATACACTTAAAATATGTTATCAGTTGATAAATAGCTACAAAAGCCAATTTTTAAGGAATTTTTTAAAGTTCGTTCTATTTTTCACCCCCCTTAGGGGTGGAATTTTCGAAAATCCCTTCTTAGCGGCGCTTGGTGTTATAAGAAGTATTTTTACCCCAATTTTGAAGATTATCGGTTCGGTAGATTTTTTCTGCTGTGATTAATACGAAATCCAGACTTACTTTTATATATATAGATAAGGATTGAAAATTTCAGGTTTTTGCGCCGAAGACATCGCCAAATTAGGAAAATGTGAAGTATCTCACGAACTACTGGATTTAAAAGAATTTGCTTGGTACTATTCGATTCAGCATGGAAAAATACATTAAAATATGGTACCAATTGAATCATCTACAAAATGGTATCAATTGAATTGACTACAAAATCTTATTTATATAGATAAGGATTGAAAATTTCAGGTTTTTGCGCTGAAGAAATCGCCAAATTAGGAAAATGTGAAGTATCTCACAAACTAATGGATTTAAAAGAATTTGCTTGGTACCATTCGATTCAGCGTGGAAAAATACGCTAAAATATGTTATCAGTTAAAAAATAACTACAAAAGCAGATTTTTAAGGAATTTTTTTAAAGTTCGTTCTTTTTTTTACCCCCCTTAGGGGTGGAATTTTCGAAAATCACTTCTTAGCGGCACTCGGTGTTATAAGAAATATTTTTACCCCAATTTTAAAGATTATCGGTTCGGTAGATTTTTTTCTGCTGTGATTAATACGAAATCCAGACTTACTTTTATATATATAGATTTGAAATCTTTTGTGTGTCCGTGTAAATGCTATGCACTTCGTATTATGCATGAAAAAATGCATATTTTATTTAAAAACCACATTTAAGTAAATTACGTTCATATTCAGTAACCTTTCCGAGATCTTTTGTGTAACCCTGTATATCTAAATTTAACTATTTATAATATTACCATTTATACTCTCCATTTAATATGCATACATTTAGCGAATCTTAAAAGCACATATCATAATTCAAAATGCATTTCATCCATGTAACAGTCATCATCCATGATATACAGTACTTCGGATAGAATATATAATATTTGAAATCTTTTGTGTGTCCCTGTAAATGCTATGCACTTCGTATTATGCATGAAATAACTTACATTAAGCCTCAGCAACATATATCAATTTGATTATACATGAAATCGTTTACCATTAATTAAAATATGTCGGAAACTGTTCCTTCCTTTATTCCTATGCAATGGAATTCTTCTGTCTGACCCTGTAAATGAATAGTAAGCGCCCTTTTCACTACATACAAAAGTTATTTTAAATTAAATAGACCCAGAATTATTTCTGTATTAATATAAATTTCATAGATGTTAATATATAAGGTTAAATAAGGTGTTACTGACCATAGCCAAATATGTATTCCTATACTTTTGAACAACCCTGCATTGGATCTGTTGGTTGATATATACATTAAAACCCCAGTTATCCAAAAAACACAGGACTAAAGCATTTTCGGTTAACTGAGGTTACATAGGAATGGTGCTTACGTATTAACACCACCGCTGCTACAGATTTGGCGGTTTTTAAGTACCGCCAGTTTACACCTAAAATTTTTGCGACAAATCATAAAATTAAACACTTTATTTAAAATCAAAACACTTTCAAAATTCAAAACATTTTATTTAAAAACAAAGTAGTCAATCGGATTTTGGGAGAAAATATGCCGATACAGAGTTTTACATAGATTCAAAACAGTCTCTGTTTTC
The DNA here is from genome assembly GCA_964019185.1 of Maratus speculifer. Taxonomy (NCBI): domain Eukaryota; kingdom Metazoa; phylum Arthropoda; class Arachnida; order Araneae; family Salticidae; genus Maratus; species Maratus speculifer. The sequence continues at coordinate 389,813,225 of OZ025295.1, forward strand.
AGTACTTATGTTTTAACTTACATTTACCAAACTAAATTTTCATGTCATGGAAATTGGTACATTTTCGCTTTTTTGGTAAAATAGTTCGCTCCTAAAAAAAAAAAATTGCATCTTGTTCGTTTTTGGTAAATCCAAAATACGCATTTTCCTAGCACTAAAAAATGACGTCAAAAATCAGCAAACAATTCAACAAGGAATACAAAAGATAACTGCGTTTGCGTGTGAACAAGATTACTCTTTATTGGAGCATTAGCACAATTTTTGCTGCGGTGACATTAATACATAAGTAGCATAGGAATTTTTGGTTAACCGGGATTCCATAGGAATTTTTGTATAGCCGAAAACTAACTTATCTGACGAAAAGCTGTGGTTGTAATTTAGAACATAGTTGTAATAAAAATGCTGTGGTACCATATTCAAAGCACACTGCTGAAGTTGGAAAACAAAAGAAATCACAACAACAACAACAAAAAAAAATTGAAGTGAAGTGCCATATGTAACATAATGCCCAAAATTACACAAGGAGCCCAATAAGTAAGTTGACTTTGTTTATTGCTTTTTTAATACTATTTCTACCAGTGTACAATAATACCTTTCAAAGTTCTGATTTTTACTTATTTGACTTCTAATTTCTAAAGCTAATATAAAACAACTCTTCAATGTATTAAAAATGATTCAGAATTGTTTTGATTTAAAATTTACAAATAAAACAGCAATCATAAATCAAAATTCATTGAAAAGTGTCATTTGATATCGGTAAAATAGTGTTGACACTAAAACTTTTCACATTTAAATTGGATTTAAAGAAATTTTTAGGTGAAGCTAATTTTAAAATAAATGAGATTTGGATAACCGGGGTTCTACTGTACTACATATAATAGGGAAATTTTAGTTTCTCAAGAATACATCTAAAAGGCTGAAATTTCTCTTTCAACAATTTATACAAATAAACAGAAACATAATTGAATTACTTTTCTTTACTCCTAGTACCTCTATTACCCGCCAGTATTTCGCTAGAATTTAGTTCAAACTAAAATATTCTTAAAACTACTGAAATCATATTGCCATCAGAAATTATCATCCCTAAGTATCCAATTATTTGCATGGCCTTGGCCTGTATATCATTTTATCTGTATTCTACAAACATTTCTTAGTTAACTAAAAACAGTTCAACGTAAAAATGCATAACTTATTTTAAAACCACCTTTAAGTAAATTACACTTATATTCAGTAACATTTAGGAACTCTTTTGTGTAACCCTGTATACCATTTATACACACCATTAATATATGCATAAATTTAGTGAAACTTAAAAGCACATACCATAAAGAAAATTGTATTTCATCCATTCATTAGCCATCATCAATAATATACAGTACTTTGGATAGAATATACTATTTGAAATCTTTTGCATGACCCTGTAAATGTTTATATTAAACCTCAGTGGCACATAGTAACAAAACAGAAATTTTACTATTTCAGATCTATTGAGTTTCAAAGGGAAAATCAATAATCTTTGGTTATGGTATGGTTTCAATCTTTACAATTTTGAAGCTGATTCATGTTCAACCAAAAAAAAAAAAAAAAAGGATGGGAAAAAAATAATCATAATAAAGCTGAAATTTTTATTAATACAGAAATAATTCAGGATCTATCAGAGTTTTTAGTTAAAAAAATGGCTTTCATTCTACTGTCATAATCCAAAATTAACAAAAATAATTCAGATATGGATTTAAAATTGCATATAATTGGTTTAATTTCACTTCAAAGCATCTAAAATAAAAGCCGTAGTCTGAGTCAGCTTGTTTTTTGCTCCTTGCTCAAAAATCTGACTCCGCAGAAAATCTACACCAATTGCTTTTTGCAGTTTCTAAAAATTTCAAGTTTAAAAGAATGTGAGAAAACAAAGTTATGAAATTGCAATTTATATGATACTAAAAATTTAATTTCAACAGGGTGGTTACTTACACAATGTATAAAAAACTCACTAGGGATAGTTACTAAACAAGTTTTAATTTAAAAACATGAAATAAGAGAAAACATTTTAAATTAGGAATTGTTAAGTCTTGAGATTGAACATGACTGTCACATTTAAGATGCAAATGCATGGACAAAACTCTTCAACTAAGCAAAACTTTTTATACATTTCTTTAAATAAAAATCAAGGATTTTTGAAAAATTTCAAGGACCAAAACCGAAAAAATGCAAGGATTTACCCATTAAAGAAACTAATAAACTACAATATGCAATTTTTAAAGGAGGGTTTCATTTTTGTAAATATCAGTTTTAACCATTCAAAGGACCAGAAACAGGGAGGAAGAGGGGAGGGGGAAGAATTTTAGCATGTGACAGTAAAAATTTGGAAAAATTTAAAATAACAAATACAGCAGAAGAAAAAAGAAACTATTCAGATGTGCCAATCTAAAAACTTATATCAATCTCATACATCTTCATACCCCAAAATTCACAACAGTAGACTCCCTCAAATCCACAACCCTAAAATCTGCACACAATTTACAGATATGTAAACAATATAACATTCATTATAACATTAATGTTAACTAATATACTATGTGTAACTAATATACATTAATGTTAACTAAAATAACATTAATATTATAAACATTCAATATAACATTTGTTCAGATAGAAGGACAAAATTTGACTTTTTGACGTGACAACGTCTTGTAAATTGGTTTGCCGGGAGACACTTCAAGAAACTGCGTTACGTTACGTTACACTCTGCTCACGATACGCGCTCACTTTTCTCTTAACTTTTTCCGGTCACTTGTGGGACCATTTTCTGAACGTGAATGTGAATTCGCTGCAAGGAAGGGGCGGTGCTTAATAGGAATTTTAGATAGTATCAAACTAAGACGAAATACGTTATGTATTAGTTATTAGTATAAAGTACAAAGAAAATAAGTGTAGTTTATTTCGTAATTCGGTGGTATATTATGGAAAACTAATGATATGTGATTAGTGAAAGCCATTTTACTTTAGTTATATTCTGCTCATTGAAAAATTCTTTAATATGCTGTTCAACATAATTCAACATTTGACATCAATAAACATGAAGTAAAATGTGTTTAACAAACACAGTGTATTGCAAGTTATTGTATGTATATTTGTATATAAATACGTATGTATGTGTAAAGGTAAAAATAAAATTTTGTTAATATCACCGCCCCTTCCTTGCAGCGAATTCACATTCACGTTCAGAAAATGGTCCCACAAGTGACCGAGGATCAAGTGTACAAGACATCGGAATATTGCTACACCAGGCACTTCTTCCATACGTGCATAACAGCCAGTACGTGCCACCGTTCCTGCAAGTTGATCCTAATATGCCGATTCTTCTATGCGGTGACTTCAACCAAAACGTGAAGTCTGATGACAAGTTTCTCAAATTCATTAAAGATACGTTTAATCTTGATTGCGTATCAGATATGTCTAAGTCTACTACGTTAAAAGGAACAACCATTGACTTGACATTTTCTAGGCACATTACAGCAGAAACACTTCCTTTCATTTCATATTTCTCCTATCATCGCCCTATCCTCAACAAAATCACTCACATAGGAACAAGTTAAGTTGTAGTAAACGCTGTTTCATTGTACGCAAATGTATTGCAAGTTATTGTATGTATATTTGTATATAAATACGTATGTATGTGTAAAGGTAAAAATAAAATTTTGTTAATATGAAATTCAGTGCGAGATTCTTTGTATAAATTAATGTTTTAAATATAATTCTTTGTATAAATAAATGTTTTAAATTGTTACTATTATTTCATCCTTCTTCCTACTATACGAATGAATATTCACATTAAAATTATTTTACAACTCAAAGTCGTTGTCACGTAAAACTTTCGCCCGTATACCGACTTTACAGGCAACCAATTTTTTTCAGCTTTATATCAATTTTAATTTGTAATTTTTGTTAATATTACTGAATTCATGTTTTTTCATGAAAGTAGAATAAATTGATTTCTGAAAAAAATCAAGATACTGCTGATATCATGCAGGGCTTGAAATTCAATTTTTTGAAGGAGGGGAGTCTCCCTACCATCATTTATAAATGGAGGGGAGTTTGGCTGTTTGGGAGGAAGAAAAAATGTTTAAAACCCGCCATTATTTTATGTGCTATTTAAAGAATTACCAGAATACAAACATAAAAAAATATCACTGAAGCAATTTTTATCAACAATTCAGAATAATTATGTGAAATGTGTAAAAAAAACTTTTATATTGTCTAGTTTTTACGGCGGTAAATTCCCACCTGGTGCTAATTATTTTTGTCACAGGTCTAATTATTTTTTAATAATTAATAAAACTTAATTAATTTAATAAATTTATATTTATAATTAATTGTTATAACCAATATTATTTTTCTTGTATATTAAAAGTGCAAGATACAAATTTAATCATAAAGAAATACTTATTTGAGTGTAGAAAATAAGAAGTATCACTATTGTTTGCATTTCTTTAAAATAGGGCAAGTCAAATTCATTGTAAGAGACTTTCTTAAAAAATGAATGCTTTGTTGAGTAAAGGGATATTTTTTGTTTAATGAATGGCTGCTTTCAGGAATTGCACTCACTTAGAAAGATTTGGAGCTGTCAGAAACTGATTTTAGAGCAGCAAAGAAAAAAAAATATATTGAAGCAGGAAAATTAGTTTGTTGAACAGAAAAATGAACTCCACTTAATATTATTTTTGGGGGGAGGAAGGGAAGAGAGGTTCCCTTTGACGAAAGTTGCATTTTTTCGCTATCTTTTGATGAAATCTGTCATTTTTTTTACGATCTTTTCACGAAACCTGCTGTTTTTTCGGGATTTTTTTGACGAAATTTGTCGTTTTTTCGTGAATTTTATGAGGAAATTTACCGTTTTTTCGCGATCTTTTGATGAAATCTGATGTTTTATCGCGATTTTTTTACGAAAATTGCCGTTTTTCGCGATATTTTCGGGAAATTTGTTGTTTATAGTGAATCTTTTGTCAAAATTTGTCGTTTTTCGCGATTTTTGGACGAAATTTGACATTTTTTCGTGAATTTTCTGAGGAAATTTGTCGTTTTTTTCGCGATCTTTTGATGAAATCTGATGTTTTATCGCGATTTTTTTTAAAATGAAAATCGCCGTTTGTCGCGATTTTTGGATAAAAATTGACGTTTATTCGGGACCTTTTTGGCGAAAACTGTCGTTTTACAGACTTCTGTCACGAAATTAGGCATTCTTTCGAGAATCTTTTGACGAAATTTGCCGGAAATTAGTCGTTTTTTCGCGATTTTTTAATAATATTTGCCATTTTTTAGTAAATTTTTACAAAATCACGCGTCTTGTGAAACGTGTAATAGCAGTTTCTTTTGTGTGTCATCTCCAGTCTTTTGCGTAATTTACGCGCAAAAGCACGTCCGCGGCATCATTGTTTCATAATTTTTGGAATTGAATGCTTTTTTTATTTATTTAATTATTTATTTTTGTGTGTGTGTGGGAAGGGGGAGAGGGGAAATTCCGAACATAATCACCTCTATTTCGCAGCGAAAATATAACGAAACTCGTCAATTGATTGCAGGAAAAAAAATTACGAAATTTGTCAATCAGTCGCAGAAAAAATCGTGATTTTCAATGATTTTTCGCTGTAAAAAAACTCGCAAAATATGTCGATTACTCGTATGAAAATATCATAAAATTCGCAAAACCATCGTGGGAGTTGATCATACTTTCAAAATGCAAAATTGTTTCGGCGGGAGCCTCCCGTCCACGTTATTCTTTTGGGCGGGATTTCAAAATTTTGGGCGCGAATCCCGCCATCCCGCCCTGAAATTCAAGCCTTGTCATGGGTATTAATAATCTTCTTACCCAATATATTTATGGGTAAGTCAATCAAGCACTTTTAGTTATTAAGTCTGACCTGAAATAAAATTTCCTTATTTTATTATTTTCATATAAATTAGTAATGTACCTTTATGAAGCAAGTTTCATTAAATAATTTTGGAAAAATTACATTTCATGTTTATAATGAATATTTAATCACACATTATCGATTAAATATTCATTTAATCAACAATTTTATATTTCAATCATTTTAAAAATTATCTACATTTTTATTATTTTAGTTCATTACTCATTTGAATATTTTGTTATAATGAAAGCATTAATTACAGTTTTGATTTCATTCTATTTACTGTTTAAAAAATGTAAAAAAAAGCAATGACCAGAAATCTGCAAAATTCTAAAATATGCACAGCGTCTGGTCCTAAGCTGTGCGGATTTGAGGGAGTCTACTGTATCAGTGTGCTAAAATGGAATGGCTATCCTATGTCCATCATGAGGATTCAAAAAACACAAAATTTCGTGCATTCGTTCTTAAGATAGGACTATTTCTAAAATCATGTCAATTTGCACCAAATGAAAGGGGTATTTAGGGAGCACCAAATTTATACTATCAACATCATTTTTGCCCTGTTAAAAGAAAAAGTTGAGTGGGGAAGGCAATTATTGTTATAGTTGATATTAAGCAACTGCTTTTGATGTAAGTGGTTACTTACATCAAAACTTACTTCAAATTACTTCATGAAAATCCATGCATTCGTTTTCAAGACAGAGCTAATGGGAAATTGCAAAAAATGCAGCCTAGCAACACCACTATTGGGTGATTTACTTTAAAAGCTATTCAGCACAAGTTCATATCAGGGATTCATTGAATATAAATTCTTTCTTTTAATTTGTCCTTTAATTCCATGCAACAGTTCTCGAGATAGAGCGTTCACAAAATTTATGTCGCATACAGACAGACAGAGTCGCAGACTTTTTGTTCAAACATTTTTCAGGTTCTAAAACACATCATTCCGTTGAAAAGCAGAAGTTGAAAATTTTTACAAATCTAATATTTTCTTCATGTAAAGATAAAAGAAAGCAAGTAGGAAATTTAAAGATTGTGTGTCAAGAGATCAGGGGCTAGGATTTCAAAATTTTGGATAGGAGATTCATTATATCACTCATTAAACAGATAACCAATACAAAATGCAGCAGTGAAGCAAAGTAGTTTTTTTTTTTTTTTTTTTTTTTTTTTTTTTTTTTTTTTTTTAGGGGGAAGGGAATTGATTAGATGTTTATTTATCATTATATTATTTATCATTCTTTTATTATAGAGTTACAATGAGTTAAGGGGAAAAACACATTAAACACGTTTTTCAACTTAGTTTACCTTTTTCAGGAGTAAAAAAAAAAAAAAAAAAAAAAAAAAAAGAGGAAGAGTAAGAACTTAAACGTTGCAACAATTTAAAAAAAATGAAATTTTATAAAAAATTTTAACCTGAAAGGAGTACAGTTTCATTCTTCTAAGAGGCATAATTAATTTAGCTCTTATTTGGAATTTGTGCAGCTGTTTTTGAATTTTAAATGGATTTTTTTAATGCTAATTTTAGTATTTACTTGCACTTTGTGGCTATTGTTTGACTAAAATTGTTTCAAACTTTTAGCTTAATTTAATAAATTTTGTCTGCTGCAATTTTTGAATTTCATTGATCTTTAATACAATTTTTGAAGTAATTTTTAATGATTTTTCAAAATTTTGTGCTTTTAGAATTGATTTTTTAAAAAAATTTCTTCAATATTATAGGTTTTTTTATGCATCATGGTTATCACAGACCCAGGCAACGCTGGACAATTCAGGCTTAATATGCTTAAAACAGAACGAAACGATAAAAAAACTGAAGTCTTTTAAAGATTTTTAATTTTGTGAATTTGGGGGAAGGACCAGTCAAAGATGAGAAGCATAATTTTTTTTTTAAATTATTATTTGGTTGAAAAGAGATTTAACAAATGAAATGACAAAGAGTGCAAAAAATAAACAGTTTAAAAGACTTTAAATTTTGTTTGCTTGGTAAGGAAAAGGGGGAGTAAAAGTGTATGATCGATCATTTATAATTACAATAAAGTAACAGAACAGAATTTTTTTTTAAACAGAAATGATTTAAGATTTTAAACTTTATAAGCTGATGGGTTAAATAACATTTTAAATTTTTTTTAGGTGGAGGGAGTTTTAAATGAGCTTTTAGTTGTTAACCTATTTAAAAGTTTACAAATAAGTAAGAAAAAAGAAAAAAACTGATGACTTTCAAAGTGTTATGTGCTTCTCTATTTCGGAGGGAGGAGAGAATGGAAAAATGTAAGTTTCAGGTAGGAAGAGAAATCTTCACGATCAATTATTTATTGTTTCAATAAAATGGCAAATAGAACAGCTATCTTTTTAAAATCAGAGTTTTTTAACTTTGAGTACTGTGTGTGTGTACTGAAAGTGGAGGAGGGGGGGGGGGGGGAGAAGAACATGAAAGCAAAATTTGAGAGAGTGAAATTTTAATGAAATGAGTGTGATGAAGTGAATAATTGTTAATGAAATTTAGAATTGATTATTTATTCATTATAAAGTGACAACAAATAGTGTATAAAAAGTAACAAAAAATTAATTTTTAAAGTTTTCAAACTTTAATATTGTGAAGGAGGAAGCAAAATTTCAAAATAAAGGGAGGCAAGGGGGAAGGGATTAAGATATTTTTTAAATCAGAAATTTAAAGAAATGCAGAAGAGATTAAGAAATTAAATTCCTGATTAAGAAATAGTACAACTAAAAAGAAGCCCTTTTTACAAATTTTGCAAGAAAATAAGTGCCAAAAATTCCTTTTGAAGAATATAAATACTTTCAAGGGCTGTGTGAACCCTATAAAAAGGAGAATTGAATCAAAAACATTCTAAAATAATGATTGCTTTAAAATTATTGAACCATAAATATACATTACTAATGCACATCAAAGTCATAAAATGAAGAAGTTTTATTTCAGGTTAAGCCAGACATTTAAAAAAAAAAAAATAATAATAATAATAAAAAAAATGTATAAATATAAAAAGATTGTGATATCACCAATGTGAAGACCAATGATATCAGGAATATCTTAAATTCTTTCTGAAATAAATTTATTCTTCCTTCATCAAAAAACATGAATTCAGTAATATTAACAAAAATTGCAAATTAAAATATATACGGCATTGATAAAAAATCAAACTTTATCCCTACATCTGAACTGAATGTTTCACTGTTTACATTTGTAAATTATGTGCCGATTTTAGGGAGTCTATTGTATTATAAAATAAAACAAATCATCATCTATTTTAAATACAAAAAGAATAAAATAAGTTTTAAGATAAGATTTAACGAAGAGCAACCTATTATTAAATGAAGTAATTATAAATGAAGGTTCAAGACAAGATCCAAACACTTGTAAATAAAGTTTTAAATAAAATTCAAACACTATAAATTTTGAATTTGGAAAAAAAGATTAACATAAACAGGAAGTTGAATGCATAAAAAAAAACATTGGAAAACAGAAATATTTGACAAATAGAGTCAAACTTTTGTAATTAAAACATTAGAACAAATGAAAAAATGAAATCAGCGATAGTAACATTAATATCATTATTCAAAATGCAGTATATCAAAATTGAAAATGTATAAATTCAATTAAAAAAAATTACAAAAGGAGTGCAAGAATGAGAACAAGACATGAATAAAAATGAAACTTAGGGATGCGAAATTCATCTTCAAGGACAATATTTTGACCAGGGTTGGAAAAAAAAAAAACAAATAAACCAGTTTATTTTTTTGGTTTAAACCAGGTTTTTTTTGGTTTAAACCGGGTTTTTTTAAACAATACTTTTTTATACATATACATGTGTATTTATTGATAAAAATAGACATTTTTGGATTATTAGTAGTATAACTTCAAATTTGAAAAATAAATTAAATAATTATCATGAATTATGCAGAAAATCGAAAAAATTATTAGTAGACAGATTTATGTTCAAAGAATAAATTACTCTACACAATGAAATATTGATGCTTTGAAAAAAATTTTAAACAATCCTTTGATTACTACTAATAAAAATTTTATGCAGTTTGAATAATATTCTTTTCCACAATTTTTTAAAAAATAAATTTGAAATATTTCTTGTGAGTTTTGTTTATTGAATGACAAATTTAAATCAACATTTTTGGTCATTAGATTCAGCAGATAACAGTGGGGGGGATTAGATTGGTATTATTAAAATGCTATAACTAGCACCTAATTTTTGAATATACTCTCTTATTCAACTTCATATTTTTATTTTTATTTTAATTCTTAAAGATAATTTCCCCAATCAAAAAAAGTTTCTCTTACAGTTTGACCAAAATCTTTTAAATCATTGAGTTATGTAGCTTCATATTCAAAATCATTGTACATGCTATGACAGATTGCTTTAAATAATCTGCATTTTTTTAATAGAAATTTTTTATACTAAGTATTGAATATTTATAATCTTTTATCTTTAATTTTCATATATTCTAAGCTTTTTCTTTCGAGCAATAGAATATGTTAATAATGCATATTTATTTTCATCTTATGCATAAAAAAAATGATCTAAACCCACTATATCTAATACTTATTGCTGAAATAAAGTGTTGTAGAGTAGAAAATGTTTATATCCAATAATTTGTGTCAAGTTATAAAGAAAAATGAGAAATTGTCATTAGATTTTTTTTTTTTTTTTTTTTTTTTTAAACCAGTTGGTTTAAATTGTGCTAACCCTGATTTTGACATCATCAGTAAAATACAGAATAAAGAAAATCAGAATATTTCTATCATTGATATATACTTTATAATTCAGCCCCTTAACTTTTGAATGCAAATCCTGAACCCACATATAAGTCAAACCATTCATTTTTTGCACAAAATCAAACCAAAGATGACACCTGCCAGTGCGAAAAAGTATTAAGTCAACAAAAACAAATCAGGGAAAGTTTAAATTATTATTATACTATTATATAAACTAACAGCAGCCTTCGCCCGATACGCTGGTCAGTTTCTCTAAAATAATCTTGAATCAAACGAAATATAGTTAAATAAACAATCTTAATATCTAATCAAATACACACAATTTTTTATCTGACTTATGCTTGTCTGACTTTGTTCAGTTCAAATCTCATGTTGGTGACAAAATACAGTAGACTCCCTCAAATCCGCACAGCTTGGGACCAGAGGTTGTGCGGATTTTAGAATTTTGCAGATTTCTGGTCATGGCTTTATTTACATTTTTTAAACAATAATTTGAGTGCAATTACTATATGCACTATTGCATTACTATTAAGTGCAATTGGAACCATAATGAATGCTTACAATATAATAAAATATTAAAAGAAGTAATAAACTAAAATAAAAATTTAGATAGTTTTAAAAATGATAAAAGTACTAATAGCAAAGGTCAAGTTAATAATCAATAGTCTATGATTAAATATTCATTATAAAGATGAGATGTATTTTTCCAAAATTATTTAACAAAACTTGCCTCATAAAAGTACATTAATAATTCACATCAAAATCATAAAACAAGGATTTTTTTTTTTCCTTCAAGTTTAGCCAGGCTTAATAACCAAAAAAATCTTGATTAGTACATAAATATATTTTGTAAGAAAATTTTGATTACCAGTAATATTAGCAATATCTTGAATTTTTTCAAAAAAAACTTATTCTTCCTTCATGAAAAAAACATGAATAGAGTATTATTAAGAAAATTACAAAATAAAAAATATATGGAGTTGATGCAAAACTAAAAAAATCAAATTTTGTCGTTAATATTTGAACTAAAAGTTTCATTGTTTACATCCCTAAAATATGTGCGGATTTTAGAGAGTTGCGGATTTCTGGTTTGCGGATTTGAGGAAGTCTACTGTACCTCTAAAATGACTAAATAACTGACAAATTACAAAAATACTGAAGTATTTAACAATTTTTTTAGCATTTTTTTTTAATCTTGAATTCTACTTGAATTGCTTCTACCCCTTAATTTGCTTCTGAGATATGGTGAAACATATTATTATTTTACACCATTAGTTGAACTTCCTAAGGGAGGCATTTTTTATACATATAGATAAGGATTGAAAATGTCAGGTTAAGACATCGCTAAATTAGGAAAATGTGAAGTATTTCACAAACTACTGGATTTAAAAGAATTTGCTTTCGATTCAGCATGAAGAAATATACTAAAATATGTTATCAGTTGAAAAAAAACTACAAAAGCTGATTTTTAAGGAATTTTTTTAAAGTACATTCTTTTTTTTTACACCCCCCCCCCCCCCTTAGGGGTGGAATTTTCGAAAATCCCTTCTTAGCGGCACTCGATGTTATAAGAAGTATTTTTAACCCAATTTTCAAGATTTTTGGTTAGGTAGATTTTTTTGCGCTGTGATTAATACGGAACCCAGACTTTCTTTTAGATAGATTGATCATTATTCATACACAAAAAAAAGGCTAGAATTTTGCACTTTTTTAAGTATTTTTTTTCTTATTCACTCTCATCTTAATTCAACCCCCCCCCCCCCCCCCCCCCCCATCCAATTTGCTTGTTGAAAATTGTCAGAAATTCCTTGACTTGATGCAAGTAGAAGGGTCATTGTAAAGTTCTAATTATCATTCAAAAGGAAATAATTGAAATTATATGGATAAAAAACATTTTTTGGCTATTAATTGTGTACTTAATACAACTATGTGTATAAGTTACAGCTATTTATTTCTTTTCAAGAAGCTGAATACTTACAGTGTGAAGAAGATAGAAGCTCATAGTTTTTGCATTTGAAAGGTTTTGTAATAATTTGAAACCGCTACGACCAAATTTTGTCTGCAACTGCATGTCCTGAATAGTTAGACTTTCTAGAGGAATGGAAAAAAAAAATGAAAAAATTCACAAGGAATTACACGTGTTAAAGGTCTCGGCACACTGAGTTCTGCTCCCCCAATTTCAATATATGGTTGTGGAATTTAAGCAATATAACTTTGAAATTTTGTTACATAACTCCAAGCTACTTTATTTTATTCCCAGAAAACCTTTGACACCAAAAAGGAAATGGAACAATCTGCAGAGTGCCTTCGAAATGTTGAAAAGACACTCTACACAAAAATTCTAGACATAGAGTACACACATACACGCCTAAGAAAATTTTAAAAAATTAAGTTTCTATTTCAGTTATTTCTTATGATTAAAATTTTATGATATGTATGCCCTGTGACAGAATTTTTGTAATGCTTTCTGAAACAAGCCAAATAACAATAAAAATTATCTGCAACATGATATTTTTAACAGCAAAAATTAATGCAAATTTACACATAACATAATAAGAAAACAGACACAGAAAAACTGTTACATTATAAACCATGTTATTTATTATATCATGGTCTTATCTATTTTCAAACTGCATTAAAAAAACATAAAATTAATGAATTAGCATCACAGGAATTATTTAGCAAATGTACAGTAATTTGTAATACATAGATTATCCAATTTTTTTTCTTTTAAGATTTGTTGACTGAGTGAAAGATTAAATTGCTCCAATTTGCAACAATGCACCACAGATTGGAAAACTAGAATTAGATGAATTAAAGTTGAGAAAGGCACTGTACATGCATGTTTAATTATTACAAATAATTAAAATATAAACTGATATGAATGCATACATATCTAATTTTTCCTTCCTGCTAAAAGATGAGGACAAGGTAATTCTTATTCTTTGTACAAGAAAAATAGTAAATTTATCCATTTTAGCCCAGTTAATTTAAAGCTATTTTTTCAAAAATGTGTCGTGTTTTCTGCATATTCTAAATATAAGGAGTTTAGTCATATATTCTAAGAACTTCTACTCTTTTTCACAATGCAATATACTTTTATTTGAAAGTTGTATTTTGCCAATAAAAATAAGAAAATGCATGGAATGCAATCTTCACCTTGTTTTTTACATAAAATGTATGATATGAGATTTAAAATGTTCAGGTTTATTTAAAAGGTGATAAAAATAATCAACTAGATATGTTAATAGTTAATTTTATTTAAAACATCCATTTACACAAGTAAACATGTATAAATAACAAACAAAAATATTCACTGAAGAAGAGCCTGATTATTATGACTTCAAAGATGTACTAAGATGTTTTAAATAAAAGTAATAAGTAGTTGATTATTTTTATCGTCTTTTAAGTAAACCTGAACATTTTAAAGTCTTATCATATATTTTGCATTTTTAAACTTGTTCTCTTTCCTATCAGAACCAATTATCAAATTAATGACAAAACTTATTTCATACCTCCTCAAGCATCCGTCAAAGTTCTTCAGGATTTCCTCCCTTAAAGAATCGTATTTTTCTTTTTTGGACGCAGCCTTCTCCTCGAGGTCTGCAAACATTTCTGTGAACAAGGGCAGTTCGTCGAAGCATTTTTCAGACTCCAGCAGGTTCTCTTCTGAAAAAAAGATTTCCATCCTCTGAGTAAAAAGAGAAAAGAACAAACATGTTCTTGTGAATTCTCTAAATTAGTTAAAAAAATTATTGTCAGTAGCTCAGGGCCATAGGGGGTGCTGTGGGCAGCTCAGCCCCCCCTTCCCCCTAAAACATTTTGAGCCTCCTCCATGAGGCTCCCCTGCTTCAAAATCCCTCAATGAATTTATGTTCCAAAAATCCAAATGAAAATTTTTTCAAAAACCTGATTGAGTTTTGAAGATCTATCACAATTTTGAAAAAATACTCAATTGTAACTAAAGTAAGTGTTTCAACCAGCACATAGGAAGATGGAATGGACAGCTCACCTTATGTGTGGGGCTGCAGTAAATACAGAGACCTCGTCCATTAGCCAGAAATGTTCCTCTTATAAAAACCTTTTAAAAAGGCAGCTGATGTCAATATTGATGATCGAAGGAGATGTATTGATCCAATGAGGACGGAATTCCTCAGAAGAGGTTCACTTTAAAGGTATTTCAGATGCTTTTACCATTATTGTGCACAAGAGCTACTATTCTGTAAAGTCTGAAATGACAACCCACCTAGCTGAGTTCCCAGAGCATTCAGCATGTCCACCCTCTTCTGGTAGGCGAGGCAAAAGTGTTGGCGCTGGGCCAGGCTGCCATGCACCCCTTGCATGGCCTGGTACTCCTGTTCCAGGAGGAAGATTTCAGAAGCAAAGTCCCGGAATGCCTCGTTGAGCAGTTTCATGCTCTCGCTCTTCAGGAAGAGTTTGCCCCCATACAGTGTCCGGTACAAAGAAGCCTCCTCCTCCATGTAAGAACACAGGTGGCTCTTCCTGCAGAAACACACATGGCTTCACTCACTCATTTAAGCATCAAAATGGTGCTGGTGCTGATTCTACTCAATAGGCATTGTGCAAGATGCTGGGTGCCATTGCAAAACTTTTTTTTTTTTTTTCTGCAGAAGAAGGAAGGGTGGAAGAGCATGATTAAGACAGAGATCAATTATAATGAATAAAAGTGGGTAAACACAGTATTATTTCTTATGCATACTATAGCCAAGACTGGCCAACTCCCAAGGCATGCAACAAAATTTGCTATTTATTTATTTTATTTTTATTTATTTTCGCTGCAATCATTTTTCAAATTATTTCATTTATTTATTTGTTATTATTATTATTATTTCTTTTTTCAATTCTTTGTCAAAATGAGTGATATTTTTATGGAATCATTCTTCAAATTATTTTATTTAGTTTATCAATTTTGTGATCTTTTTCCCTGAGACTATTTAATGATTTTGAGTCATTTTTCATTCACGACTTTTTAGAAAATGCAGTCGAGTCTCTCTATAACAAAACTCCATCTAACGAATTTCTCTATCTTACAAATTTTTAGAAGGAAAGACCATTCTTTTCTTCATTTTTGGTTCTGATTCTACTCAATAGGCAGGTGCAGGATATTGGGTGCCATTGCAAAGCTTTCTTTCTGAGGAAAAAGGAAGAGCTTGATTATAATGAATTGAACTGGGTGAATACAATACCACTAATAAGTCAAACCATTCATTTTTTGCACAAAATCAAACCAAAGATGACACCTGCCAGTGCGAAAAAGTATTAAGTCAACAAAAACAAATCAGGGAAAGTTTAAATTATTATTATACTATTATATAAACTAACAGCAGCCTTCGCCCGATACGCTGGTCAGTTTCTCTAAAATAATCTTGAATCAAACGAAATATAGTTAAATAAACAATCTTAATATCTAATCAAATACACACAATTTTTTATCTGACTTATGCTTGTCTGACTTTGTTCAGTTCAAATCTCATGTTGGTGACAAAATACAGTAGACTCCCTCAAATCCGCACAGCTTGGGACCAGAGGTTGTGCGGATTTTAGAATTTTGCAGATTTCTGGTCATGGCTTTATTTACATTTTTTAAACAATAATTTGAGTGCAATTACTATATGCACTATTGCATTACTATTAAGTGCAATTGGAACCATAATGAATGCTTACAATATAATAAAATATTAAAAGAAGTAATAAACTAAAATAAAAATTTAGATAGTTTTAAAAATGATAAAAGTACTAATAGCAAAGGTCAAGTTAATAATCAATAGTCTATGATTAAATATTCATTATAAAGATGAGATGTATTTTTCCAAAATTATTTAACAAAACTTGCCTCATAAAAGTACATTAATAATTCACATCAAAATCATAAAACAAGGATTTTTTTTTTTCCTTCAAGTTTAGCCAGGCTTAATAACCAAAAAAATCTTGATTAGTACATAAATATATTTTGTAAGAAAATTTTGATTACCAGTAATATTAGCAATATCTTGAATTTTTTCAAAAAAAACTTATTCTTCCTTCATGAAAAAAACATGAATAGAGTATTATTAAGAAAATTACAAAATAAAAAATATATGGAGTTGATGCAAAACTAAAAAAATCAAATTTTGTCGTTAATATTTGAACTAAAAGTTTCATTGTTTACATCCCTAAAATATGTGCGGATTTTAGAGAGTTGCGGATTTCTGGTTTGCGGATTTGAGGAAGTCTACTGTACCTCTAAAATGACTAAATAACTGACAAATTACAAAAATACTGAAGTATTTAACAATTTTTTTAGCATTTTTTTTTAATCTTGAATTCTACTTGAATTGCTTCTACCCCTTAATTTGCTTCTGAGATATGGTGAAACATATTATTATTTTACACCATTAGTTGAACTTCCTAAGGGAGGCATTTTTTATACATATAGATAAGGATTGAAAATGTCAGGTTAAGACATCGCTAAATTAGGAAAATGTGAAGTATTTCACAAACTACTGGATTTAAAAGAATTTGCTTTCGATTCAGCATGAAGAAATATACTAAAATATGTTATCAGTTGAAAAAAAACTACAAAAGCTGATTTTTAAGGAATTTTTTTAAAGTACATTCTTTTTTTTTACACCCCCCCCCCCCCCCTTAGGGGTGGAATTTTCGAAAATCCCTTCTTAGCGGCACTCGATGTTATAAGAAGTATTTTTAACCCAATTTTCAAGATTTTTGGTTAGGTAGATTTTTTTGCGCTGTGATTAATACGGAACCCAGACTTTCTTTTAGATAGATTGATCATTATTCATACACAAAAAAAAGGCTAGAATTTTGCACTTTTTTAAGTATTTTTTTTCTTATTCACTCTCATCTTAATTCAACCCCCCCCCCCCCCCCCCATCCAATTTGCTTGTTGAAAATTGTCAGAAATTCCTTGACTTGATGCAAGTAGAAGGGTCATTGTAAAGTTCTAATTATCATTCAAAAGGAAATAATTGAAATTATATGGATAAAAAACATTTTTTGGCTATTAATTGTGTACTTAATACAACTATGTGTATAAGTTACAGCTATTTATTTCTTTTCAAGAAGCTGAATACTTACAGTGTGAAGAAGATAGAAGCTCATAGTTTTTGCATTTGAAAGGTTTTGTAATAATTTGAAACCGCTACGACCAAATTTTGTCTGCAACTGCATGTCCTGAATAGTTAGACTTTCTAGAGGAATGGAAAAAAAAAATGAAAAAATTCACAAGGAATTACACGTGTTAAAGGTCTCGGCACACTGAGTTCTGCTCCCCCAATTTCAATATATGGTTGTGGAATTTAAGCAATATAACTTTGAAATTTTGTTACATAACTCCAAGCTACTTTATTTTATTCCCAGAAAACCTTTGACACCAAAAAGGAAATGGAACAATCTGCAGAGTGCCTTCGAAATGTTGAAAAGACACTCTACACAAAAATTCTAGACATAGAGTACACACATACACGCCTAAGAAAATTTTAAAAAATTAAGTTTCTATTTCAGTTATTTCTTATGATTAAAATTTTATGATATGTATGCCCTGTGACAGAATTTTTGTAATGCTTTCTGAAACAAGCCAAATAACAATAAAAATTATCTGCAACATGATATTTTTAACAGCAAAAATTAATGCAAATTTACACATAACATAATAAGAAAACAGACACAGAAAAACTGTTACATTATAAACCATGTTATTTATTATATCATGGTCTTATCTATTTTCAAACTGCATTAAAAAAACATAAAATTAATGAATTAGCATCACAGGAATTATTTAGCAAATGTACAGTAATTTGTAATACATAGATTATCCAATTTTTTTTCTTTTAAGATTTGTTGACTGAGTGAAAGATTAAATTGCTCCAATTTGCAACAATGCACCACAGATTGGAAAACTAGAATTAGATGAATTAAAGTTGAGAAAGGCACTGTACATGCATGTTTAATTATTACAAATAATTAAAATATAAACTGATATGAATGCATACATATCTAATTTTTCCTTCCTGCTAAAAGATGAGGACAAGGTAATTCTTATTCTTTGTACAAGAAAAATAGTAAATTTATCCATTTTAGCCCAGTTAATTTAAAGCTATTTTTTCAAAAATGTGTCGTGTTTTCTGCATATTCTAAATATAAGGAGTTTAGTCATATATTCTAAGAACTTCTACTCTTTTTCACAATGCAATATACTTTTATTTGAAAGTTGTATTTTGCCAATAAAAATAAGAAAATGCATGGAATGCAATCTTCACCTTGTTTTTTACATAAAATGTATGATATGAGATTTAAAATGTTCAGGTTTATTTAAAAGGTGATAAAAATAATCAACTAGATATGTTAATAGTTAATTTTATTTAAAACATCCATTTACACAAGTAAACATGTATAAATAACAAACAAAAATATTCACTGAAGAAGAGCCTGATTATTATGACTTCAAAGATGTACTAAGATGTTTTAAATAAAAGTAATAAGTAGTTGATTATTTTTATCGTCTTTTAAGTAAACCTGAACATTTTAAAGTCTTATCATATATTTTGCATTTTTAAACTTGTTCTCTTTCCTATCAGAACCAATTATCAAATTAATGACAAAACTTATTTCATACCTCCTCAAGCATCCGTCAAAGTTCTTCAGGATTTCCTCCCTTAAAGAATCGTATTTTTCTTTTTTGGACGCAGCCTTCTCCTCGAGGTCTGCAAACATTTCTGTGAACAAGGGCAGTTCGTCGAAGCATTTTTCAGACTCCAGCAGGTTCTCTTCTGAAAAAAAGATTTCCATCCTCTGAGTAAAAAGAGAAAAGAACAAACATGTTCTTGTGAATTCTCTAAATTAGTTAAAAAAATTATTGTCAGTAGCTCAGGGCCATAGGGGGTGCTGTGGGCAGCTCAGCCCCCCCTTCCCCCTAAAACATTTTGAGCCTCCTCCATGAGGCTCCCCTGCTTCAAAATCCCTCAATGAATTTATGTTCCAAAAATCCAAATGAAAATTTTTTCAAAAACCTGATTGAGTTTTGAAGATCTATCACAATTTTGAAAAAATACTCAATTGTAACTAAAGTAAGTGTTTCAACCAGCACATAGGAAGATGGAATGGACAGCTCACCTTATGTGTGGGGCTGCAGTAAATACAGAGACCTCGTCCATTAGCCAGAAATGTTCCTCTTATAAAAACCTTTTAAAAAGGCAGCTGATGTCAATATTGATGATCGAAGGAGATGTATTGATCCAATGAGGACGGAATTCCTCAGAAGAGGTTCACTTTAAAGGTATTTCAGATGCTTTTACCATTATTGTGCACAAGAGCTACTATTCTGTAAAGTCTGAAATGACAACCCACCTAGCTGAGTTCCCAGAGCATTCAGCATGTCCACCCTCTTCTGGTAGGCGAGGCAAAAGTGTTGGCGCTGGGCCAGGCTGCCATGCACCCCTTGCATGGCCTGGTACTCCTGTTCCAGGAGGAAGATTTCAGAAGCAAAGTCCCGGAATGCCTCGTTGAGCAGTTTCATGCTCTCGCTCTTCAGGAAGAGTTTGCCCCCATACAGTGTCCGGTACAAAGAAGCCTCCTCCTCCATGTAAGAACACAGGTGGCTCTTCCTGCAGAAACACACATGGCTTCACTCACTCATTTAAGCATCAAAATGGTGCTGGTGCTGATTCTACTCAATAGGCATTGTGCAAGATGCTGGGTGCCATTGCAAAACTTTTTTTTTTTTTTTCTGCAGAAGAAGGAAGGGTGGAAGAGCATGATTAAGACAGAGATCAATTATAATGAATAAAAGTGGGTAAACACAGTATTATTTCTTATGCATACTATAGCCAAGACTGGCCAACTCCCAAGGCATGCAACAAAATTTGCTATTTATTTATTTTATTTTTATTTATTTTCGCTGCAATCATTTTTCAAATTATTTCATTTATTTATTTGTTATTATTATTATTATTTCTTTTTTCAATTCTTTGTCAAAATGAGTGATATTTTTATGGAATCATTCTTCAAATTATTTTATTTAGTTTATCAATTTTGTGATCTTTTTCCCTGAGACTATTTAATGATTTTGAGTCATTTTTCATTCACGACTTTTTAGAAAATGCAGTCGAGTCTCTCTATAACAAAACTCCATCTAACGAATTTCTCTATCTTACAAATTTTTAGAAGGAAAGACCATTCTTTTCTTCATTTTTGGTTCTGATTCTACTCAATAGGCAGGTGCAGGATATTGGGTGCCATTGCAAAGCTTTCTTTCTGAGGAAAAAGGAAGAGCTTGATTATAATGAATTGAACTGGGTGAATACAATACCATTCCCTATGAGCCGACAGCACAAAAACCACAAGAAAAAAACCCTCTTTATTTTATGGAAGAGTAGACATGATCCATGCCTGGCATAAGCCAAAAATTGATACCAACTAGTGGTTGACATAGGTGTAGCCAAAAGGGGCAGTCGCCTTGGTCCCAGAAACTTAGGGTATTTATATTACCAATATCATTTTTGGCTTGTTGCAAAAAAAAGTTGGGGGAAGGGGGTGCCAAATTGAAACTGTGCTCCAGGCACAGTTTTCTCTTTCCACACTTTTGGCATTGTGTTTTCTTGCAACCAGTGTTTCATGTTTTTATACTTTTGTTTATATGGCAAACATTATGTCAGACCTACGAGTCATATTCATTATTGACTTATGCTCCCTGCTTCCCTTCTGGCAGAACCCCCCCCCCTCTTCCATAAAATAAAAGGTTTTTTTTCCCCCTTGTGCTCAATAACATAGGGTTTTGTGCTGTCAGCTCTTGGACTCTATTGATGGCAGTACTCCCAGCAAAACAAGGTCGGCCCATTCCCTGAGTATGCAACGAAATTGGCTACTTATTTTTGCAATCCTTTGTCAAAATGGGTGGGTTTTTTTCTGCAATTATTCTTCAAATTATTTTATTTTATTTATTTATTATTATTATCTCAATTGTTCAATGAATTTTGTGATTGTGTTTTTTTCCGAAACTATTTAATGAATATTGAATGAAAAAAACTTCTTTAAAACACCATAAAATAAATTAATGGCTGCCCCTACATTCACAGGAGACACACGTCTTTTTTCACCTGACGAAGAAAGACTAAATTCTTTTGAAAAGCCTTGCGCAATTAATTTATTTTATCATGTTTTACAGAAGTTTTTCCATTTCAATATTTATTTAGACCAGTTTAAACTTATTATATTTATTTACTGAATTTTGGGTCAACCATGATTTTTTAGAAAATGCTTGTAAATTCCCTGGCTTTCCAAGATGGTTGTGAACTCTGTAGAGTGACCTGGGGGAAAATAATTTATGCAGAAAAATATAGTTTATATTTTTGGTGCCAGGGGCCAAAGTGACACTGCAAGTTGATTTAAACCAGTTAAATAAGTGCAAAAACTTCAGCTATAAAGGGGAGTCCATTTTTACCATTAGAAACAGAGGTATCATTTTAACATTCAACATAAAAACATTGTATAGCGGTGCCCTCTGTAAAAAAAAAAAAAAAAAAAAAAAAAAAAAAAAAAAAATTCTGTTTTTTTTTTTTTTTTTTTCTTAATTATCCCAAATAATGAGTGTTTCAAAGAAATTTGTTCGAATAGCCATGAGAAAGCAGATTGTATTCATGAAATTACACTCTATACTTGTTTATGAGTCATGGTAATCAAAAGATTGTTTATTAAGATTTTCAATGTTTTACTTAAGTACATTTTATTCTTGGAAAATATGGCATAGCTGTTAATAATACTGTTTAAATTTTAAATTATTTGAATTTTCTGCATAGTTGAAGGTAAATGCTTAATTTAAATTATTTTTAAATGAAGTCATGTGACTTATAATGTGACAATAATAGTTTTTATCAATAAATATGCATGTATATAGGTAATGGAAATAGCTATTTTTTTAAAATCTAATTTAAACAACAAAAAAAAAACTTTTTTTTTTCTTTCTTTTTAAATTTGTTTTTTACAAACCCTGGTTAGCAAGTTTATACAAAGTGCATAGGAACAGCTTTTTTCTTTCTTTTAATTCTATTTTTTTAATTAATGAAATTTCCATTTTTGGAGCAGACTTTTAAGAATCTGCCGTTTTTGGAGCAGCCTGTAGCAAGAAATCGAAATGGGAGCAGATTCTCCCTCCTCTCCCCCTGACTATGTGTTCATGTAAATAGCATGTTAAAACAAAAGTTTGCACTCCATACCTTTTTGTGTTTTTGAATCAACCTTAACAGAACCTTTCCACAAAAATTATACATAAAAGAATTCAAATGTCATTTATTTTAAACTACATGTAAAAATCCCTTCAAAACATCAGAGTCTCTCAATATTTGCTATATGAGAGACAAAAATAGATTTAAAAGGAAAAGAAAAAGAATGTAATTTAACAAATTACAACAACTATTGGAAAATGACATTTTCAGAGACTAAAATTTTTGATTTATAAATAAATTCTATATTTAAAAATAATAATAATAATAAAATGAAAAGAAAAGATCAAAAACGTGAGTTATGTAATAACAGATTTATAGATGTCACACCAACTTACTCCATTTTTTTAGAAACTTATGTAATGACATGATTGTGTTGAAATTTTCCTATATATCTATACAGAGCTTATGAATTACCCTTGATTATAAGGCAATTAATGAGTATAATCAAAATGATGTGAAAAAAAAAACAGTAGTTTATAGAGAGACAACTTTAACTGTTTAAAATGTGCATTTTTATTGAATGGAGTTAATTCGACTGACTTATGAATGCCTCCTATTGGTACCTACAATCTAGACCCATCCTAAACACATTTTAAATGAAATTTCAGTTTTACAATTTTCGGAACTGCAAATTTTTAAACTTCTAAACATCGCACATTTTTAATTTTTACACCATTGCGTAGAGAAAAAAAATGCACTTTCAAATGAAATTTGTTTGAAATCTCTAGCACAATTTGTTTTCAAATTGTTATTATTTTAAAAGTTCTTCTTATTATTTTTGTCATTGTGGCAGTAATCAGGGAACGAAAAATAAGTTCCGGAATTCAATCAATACAGTAGACTCCCTCAAGTCTCCACAGCTTGAGACCAGAGGTTGTGCGGATTTTAGAGTTTTCTGCATTTCTGGTCATTCTTTTGTTTGCATTTTTTAAACAGTAATTTGAATATAATTAACAATACAATCAAAACTATAATGAATGCTTACAATATTATAAAATATTAAAATAAAGTAAAATAATAAAAATTGAAATAATCTTTAAAATGATTAAAATATTATAAGCAAAAATCAAGTTAACAATCAGTAATATATGATTAAACATTAAATATAAAGATGAAATATATTTTTCCAAAAATATTCCATGAATCTTGTCTCATTGTTAGATCCTCGCATAATTAATTGAAGAAGAAGGCCGAGATAATCATTGCAACATTATTTTAATTAGCATCTAAGTTGCACGGACAAAACAACAACAATCACATTATAGAATACAAATCAAAACTGAAACTTTTTACAAAAGATACTCTCGAACCAGGAGAGTTTTTACATTTGAACAATACAGTACAGTAGGCAATACAGTACAGTAGAAGTCCGTAAGTCCATTGAGTTAATACACAACACTCTTCCCCTCTAAGAATTGAGCACATAGTCCTTCAGATGTTTGGGAGTGTTCCGATGACGCTGAGATCGTCGTAAATCAGGTGCTGGTGGATCTGCAGGTATGGATTTTTCATGATTAGGAACTGTAGGTTGAATTATTTGTTTGGGAACACTAGTGGACGAATTTTCAGGAGAATCACAAGTGACTGGTGGAATGGAATCAGAGGAATTAGTACTGTCCACAGACGTGTTTGAACTGACAGTTCGATCACGAATTTGGTCAACATGACGTCTAGATATATTACCGTCAATCAAACTTTCAGCCTTGTAGGAAACAGGACCAGTCGGTTCTAAGATTTTTGCTGGAATCCACGGAGATCCATCAGAATAATTTCGGATATAAATAGGATCATCTTCATTGAATGTCCTTAATCTTTTACTTCCTTCCTCCTCCATCATTTTCTCGCTTTTGCACCTCATTTCTGCATTTAAATCAGGATGTAATCTATCTAATAGTGACGTTAAACGTCTATTCATTAAGATTTCTGCAGGTGATTTACCTGTAGTTGTACACGGTAAAATGTGTTGCGAAAACAGAAATCGTGCCAAGCGGGCTTTCCAATTTCCTTGAATTATACGCTTCAACGCTTGTTTGGTGGTGGCAACCATTCGTTCAGCTTGGCCATTTGAGGAAGGATGATAAGGTGCTGATTTTATTGGACGGATTTGATTTTTCACAAGAAATTCGATAAATTCAGATGATTTGAAGGCTTGTGCATTATCGGACACAACACTATCTGGAATACCATGTGTAGCAAAAAGCAATCTAAGAAAGTCTATAGCTGCCGAAGAAGACATGGATGAAACAGGAAATACTTCCAACCATTTAGAATGCGAGTCTACGACTATTAAGAATGTTTTACCTTGATAGGGCCCCGCGAAATCAATATGCAAGTGAGACCAAGGTCTATCTGTCCATTCCCACGGATGGATGGGTGCTTTTGCCGGAGCTCTTTGATTTTCCTGGCACAAAGTACATGACTTTACTGTTGTTTCGATCCCACTGTCCATGAGTGGCCACCAGACGTAACTGCGGGATAGTCCTTTCATCCTAACTATTCCTGGATGACCATTATGAAGAAGATTTAGAACATCTTTACGAAGAATGCCAGGGATAACAACCCTACTACCCCAAAGCACACAGTTCTGGTGAACACTTAACTCATTACGTCGATGGAAATATGGCTTGAACTTCTCGTCATTCATTTTCGGAGGCCAACCATTCATTATCATCAGGGCAACTCTTGAAAGTATTGGGTCTTTTTTAGTTGCAGCTGAAATCAATTTAGAATTGAGCTGAGTGACTGGGGAAAATTCTAATAATAGTACGTCAGCCTGAGGAGGAATTTCACAATCAGGAGTGGTCAAGGGTAAACGGCTAAGCGCATCTGCATTTCCTATGTCCTTACCCTTCCTATACTCTAAATCGTAATTATAAGTTGCCAATATCAAACCCCATCTAAGAACTCGCGGAGAAATCATTTGGGCCAAAGGTTTATTTGGATTAAATAAGCCTAAAAGAGGTTTATGGTCGGTAATAATTTTAAATTTACGACCCTGCAAATACTGATTGAATTTTTTTACCGCCGAAATTATTGAAAGAGCCTCACGATCTGTTTGGCTATAGTTTCTCTCAGCTGTTGTTAGAGTTCGGGAATGATAAGCGATGGGAGTTTCCTTACCGTTCGGTAAAATGTGGCTTAACACACTACCTACTCCATATGATGAAGCATCACAAGTGACAATTAAGGGAAGGCTTTCGTCAAAATGCGCTAAAACGGAATCTTTTGTTAATAAATTCTTAGCCACGGTATAAGCCTTTTGATGCGTAGGCGTCCAACGCCAAACTGTGTCCTTTCTGAGCAATCTATGCAAAGGTTCTAAAACGGAAGATCTATCTTTTAGAAAACTGCAATAAAAATTTAATAATCCTAAGAAAGCTTGAAGTTCTGTCTTATCTTTTGGATTAGGAGCTTCGTGGATGGCCTTAACTTTATTTAAACTTGGTTTAATACCCTCTTTAGTTACTTGAAATCCCAATAATTCTATTGTAGGAACTGCAAATATACATTTTTCGCGTTTGAGGTGAATGCCTGATGATTTTAAACGTTCCAAAACTTGTTTTAGTTTTAAATTATGATCATCTATAGAATGATATGATCTATATGATCATCCCTGAATAAAAATATCATCTAAGTAAGGTAATACTCCGTTAATTCCTGCCAGAACTTCCTCAATTTTTTTCTGGAAAATTGAAACAGCAACTGAGATACCAAATGGTAATCTAGTTACCCTGAAAAGACCTTTAATTGTATTTAAAGTTAGAATTTTAGAAGTAGGCTCATCCACCGGAAGTTGTAAATAAGCTTCTAACAAATCTAATTTGGAAAAAATAGTACCGCCGGTCATAGTGGCTAAAACCTCCTTAACTGTAGGCAGAGGGTAACTGAATTGTTTCACAGCCTGATTTACAGTACTGCGATAATCCCCACATAAACGAATGCTACCATCTTTTTTGACAACTGGAACTACAGGGGTAGCCCAGTCAGAATAAGAAATTGGCTCCAGAATCCCTTTGTTTACCATATTTTGGATCTCGTCAATTATTTTATTTCTTAAAGCGAAAGGTACGTTACGAGCTTTAAGATATTTAGGAGCACAATTTTCATCAATCCTAATTGAAATGGGAGGTCCCTTAAAAATGCCTAGCGTTTCAGAAAAAATATCGTCGAATTCCGATAAAATTGAATTTAACGTTGGAGCAAAAATTTGGTGGACATTAGAGTCACCAACATTAATATTAATTTTTAACGCATCAAACCAGCTACGACCAATTAGGGATTTACCCTTACCTTCAAGAACTAATAAGGGCAAGGTAACATTTTGTAAGTTATACTGCACATTTGCATCAAAATAACCTTTAACATTTAATTTTTGAGCATTCCATGTTCTCAGATATTGATCTGAAACTGGAAGTAAAGAAGGGGGGTTCACTGGCCATAATCTAGCGTAAGTGCTAGAACTGATTATGGAATGCAAAGAGCCAGAATCTACCTCCATTTTATGGTTAATACCGTTTAATTTTATATTTACATCATTAGGTGGGTAGTCATTTATGGAACTTAAAACATTTATATTGAGCAAACAATCATAATAATCATCATAATGAGGCTTACCTGATTCTATGTCATGGATTTTAGAATTATTGTTACCTTTTTTACTATTTTTTGCATTACACACTTTGGCTATGTGACCGATTTTCTTGCAGTAATTGCAAGTAGCCCTAAGAAATTTGCATTCACCGAAGGGATGGTGCGCCCCACACCTATGGCAAGGCTTTTTATTTTGTGCAGGTGGCTTTTCCTTTGCACTCCTGTTGTGCGTTTTTGATTTTATCAAATTTACAGGCTTGTACAAATCATTATTATTTCCGCGAATTTCCGACGATTGTCGTAAAGCTGCTTCACCTGCAAGTGCGATATCCATGGCTGTTGTGAGAGTCAATGCTGGATCGGCCAATAATTTTCGCTGGATTTCTTCATTACGGATTCCGCAGACCAGTCTGTCGCGAAGCATGGAATCTAACTGAGTCCCGAAATTACAATTTTCGGACAGCTTACGGAGTTCTGCTACAAAATCAGCGATACTTTCATTTTGCTGCTGATCTCGTTTGTTAAACTTGAATCGGCACAGAATTTCGGATGGTTTTGGCGAAAAATGTCCATCCAAAGTCAGCAACAAGTTCGGGAATGTCACAGTATCCGGAGCGTTCGGGGTACACAATGAACGAATCAATGAATACAATGTCGGTCCAGCGACACTAAGGAAAATAGCCCTTTTTTTCACATCTTCATCGATGCTGTTAGCTGTGAAATAGAATCCCAAGCGTTCCTTGTACTCGGTCCAATTAGTTTTCC
The DNA here is from genome assembly GCA_964019185.1 of Maratus speculifer. NCBI lineage: Eukaryota > Metazoa > Arthropoda > Arachnida > Araneae > Salticidae > Maratus > Maratus speculifer. The sequence goes on from OZ025295.1 coordinate 389,841,472, forward strand.
CTATATGAAACTCTTCTAGCTTACCGAGACACATTATCACAATGCACTTGAAAGCAGAACAAAGAAACGAAACTAAAGTCAGTTCAGAAAAACTAAATAAGAAAGAATTACTTCATGAAACTGAGTCCTTTGGTTAACGCTCGTCGCCAATGTTAGATCCTCGCATAATTAATTGAAGAAGAAGGCCGAGATAATCATTGCAACATTATTTTAATTAGCATCTAAGTTGCACGGACAAAACAACAACAATCACATTATAGAATACAAATCAAAACTGAAACTTTTTACAAAAGATACTCTCGAACCAGGAGAGTTTTTACATTTGAACCATGGAGGCAATACAGTACAGTAGAAGTCCGTAAGTCCATTGAGTTAATACACAACACTCATAAAGGTACATTTTTAATCATAGGAGCCAACTTTGGTCCCAAAGCTGGGTCTGCCACGAGGGCATTTGTTTGAGGGGATGTTGGTGAACACATGATGTGTCGGGTTAGAAAACAAGCTGAATGAACTCTGGGTCATAGTGTTGACTTAAGTTTAAAATATTTAAAGTTTTTAATTAAGTTTATTAGAATAAAAAGTAGTTAAATATTTTTCCCAGTTAGTTTTCCCAGTTTCTCTGCTCAGCCAATAATGCTTAATATTTTTCTAAGAAACTGTAAAGTTTCAATGAGTTGTTTAAAGTTGTTAAAATGTTTTAAAGTTTATTTAAATATGTATTTAGTTTCAATGTATTGTTTTTGAATGTTAATTACTTACTACAAAGAAGCTGGACTTTAATTGGAGTAGTACAAAGTTTGTACTTTAACTAAGCCTGTCATGCAACATCATTACTTGCTGTGTTGACATTATAAAAATGGTTGGTTGGACTCATGGTTGAATGGATGAGTAGTATGGAAAATCTTCAAGTCAGTTAACTTGCAGTTAATTGGTTTTGCAGCTTCTCCTTTGCCAATTAAATTTGCATATTAATCTTTAACTGTATATTTTAACCTCTTTTCTTTTGTATTTAAGCCAGGAGTTTGTTTTCTGAGCAGCAGTCTTGGTAATGCTTTGCATATAGCAGCATGAGAAGGAGTGCAGTATAGAATGCACTTGTTATAGCTCCTTGTTGGCTGATGTTAAATGATATAGTGATGCTGTCAGGCATAGTCATATTTTTATACTTTTAATCACCATTTTTAGCCATGATGAAAGCCAACCCATGCAGTTTAAGGATTATTTTAATTGTTTTTATTAACCACTTGTTACTGAATTAACCCATTTGTTTTTGAATTAATAAACTTGTTAAAGTTCTACAACTTGACCTCTTCAATTATGGCTTTATACACCAGAAGTATAGACTTAGAAATGATTACTACCTAGAGCAGACCCAACAGACTGGTAGCAGAGCGTGGTTTGTCCCGCTCTGCTCTGGGTCGTAAAGATGGCTGCAGTGAATGAAATGAACTTTTCTTCTTTTGCATTTCCAAAATTAAGTAGAGAAAACTTCAAATCATGGAAGTTCAATGTCAACTTGTATTTGATCAGCCAGAACTTAGCCGAATTTACTTCTGATAAAGTGGCTGGGGAAATTTTGAAAGAAACTAAGGATGCTGCTGCTATTGCTAAAGAAAATAAGGCCTTAGCTATCTTATGTCTGAGCGTGGAAGAAAATCTTAAAAGCATCATATATGACGCCAAATCCCCATCAGAAGTCTGGGTGTTATTAAAGAATGTCTTCGAACCATCCAGCCGAGCTAGAATAGCAACGTTGAGAAGGAACTTTATGAGTGTTAAATATAAAGGATCTGAATCAATGGCCACTTATATCAACAGGGTACTAGAAAGTGCAAAGGACTTACAAGCTGCTGGGAAAGAAGTTCCTCCTGATGAAATTACCTATCAGATCTTAGAGCATTTGCCTGAATCCTATGAAAATTTGGTCATCCAACTATATCGCCTGCCTGATAGCGAGTTTACAGTAGAAGAAGTTCGTAAACAACTACTTGCAGAATTTGACCGGCAAAAATCAAAGTTTCCCGAGTCTCCAAGAAATCAAGCTTTGCTATCTGTGCATCGGAATAGAACGAGACGCTGTTATTCATGTGGTAAGCCAGGACATTTAAAAAAGGACTGTAGAATAAATTCCAGACCCCAAAATTGTTCCCAGGCTAAACAGAGAAACAGTCAGTTTCCCAATCAAGCCCATTTTGCCGCAGCAATGATGAGCCAGAACTTGGACTTGGAATTTGTGCTGGATTCTGCCGCTACAGATCACTTCTGTAGAGAAAGAGCTGTGTTCCAGGACTTTCGAGAATTAAAGAGCCAAGCAGTCACTGCCAAGGGTACTGCCAAGATTGCTGGTATCGGTAATATAAATTTGTTGATAAATTCAGGTACTGTTCCTTTTAATTTGGTTCTTAAGAATGTTTACTATGCCCCAGATATGTGTCGGAATTTGATTTCTGTAAGATGTCTGTGTTTTAAAAATTTAAATGTTAATTTTAATCGTAATCAAGCTACAATAATTGATGAAACTAATGATCAAATTTTAAATGTACCTTTACAGAATAAGTTTTATTCTATTTATGCAAATTGTAAAAATGAATCTGCAAGTGTGCATATGGTTAAAAATAATATAGTTAATTGGCACTTGCGTTATGGGCACCAAAATTGTAGGGCTTTATCAGAATTTGCTAAGTCGGGAAATGTCTTTGGTTTAGAAAAACTATCTGGTGTGGCAAAAGAATGTGAATCTTGTAATTATTCAAAAAGTAAGCGGGCAAGTTTTCAGGAAAGGGACATAAATTCATCAGAAATTCTGGAACTTTGTCATTCGGACATTTGGGGACCTGCACCAGTTCAATCCCTCGGTGGTGCTAGATATTTTTAAACTATCATAGATGATTTTTCGCGATATGCATTTGTGTACTTTTTAAGCCATAAAAGCCAAGCATTTAGACAATTTAAGAATTTTAAGGTTTTTGTTGAAAAACAGACAGGTAAAAAGATAAAACGACTTAGGACTGATCGTGGGGGCGAATTTAGCTCTAATGAATTTGAGAATTTCCTCAGAGAAGAGGGTATAAAACGTGAATTTATGAATGCTCATTCTCCGGAAATGAATGGGGTTTCGGAACGCTATAATAGAAGCATTATGGAAGGGGTTAGGTCTCAATTAGAACAAGGAAATTTACCACCGGAATTGTGGGCAGAATTGGTGAATACACAAAATTATCTAAAGAATAGATTCCCCCATAGTAAGTTGAAAGGAAAAGCCCCATTGAACGTTTGGCGAGGTAAACCTTTTTTCAGTCAGGCATTTTAAAACTATTGGTAGCACAGCCTATGTTAATATACCTAGCAGATATAGAAATAAGCTAGAAAGGAGGGCCAAAAAGGGAGTTATGGTCGGATATGCTTCAAGCACTTTAGGATACCGAATCTGGTATCCTGGGACCACTTTAGTTGATGAAACTAAACATGTTAGGATTGATGAGGAAAACCCTTATTTTAAATTGGAGGAAAGAGTAAAAATGAAAGGGGAAAGCAATAAAAATTTAGTAAATGTTAAAATTTTAGGAAATTTTTCTGAGGACACTGAGGAAAGTGAAAATTTATCCCCCTCATCTACTGCAGACTGGAAAAGGGTGGTGGTAACCAGAAAATCGGGAAAAACTGCAGGTAGGAAAGATGTTTATTATTATCCAAAAGAGGGAGTAAGGTTAAGAAGTAAAAATGATATTGAAAGGTATTGTAAAGAGAATAAATTAACTTATAATTTAGATGAATTTAATTTTAAACCTTCTTCTGAGGATAAAACTGTAGAGTTATCTGAAAGTCCAGGTGGAAGCGAGGGGGAAGATTCTGAATTAGAAGCTTGTTGTGTGGAAGTTAAAATTCCGTTGTCCTACAAAGAGTCCCAAAAACTGCCTGAGAAAGATAATTGGTTGGAAGCCATGAAAAATGAGTTAAATACCCTCCAAGAAAGAGATGTGTATGATTTAGTGCCCAAACCAGATAAAGTAAAAGTGTTAGGTAGTAGATGGGTTTATGCCACTAAAAGGGATGAAAATGGGAAAATAAAAAGTTTTAAGGCCAGATTTGTGGCTAAAGGATTTAGGCAAGTTGAAGGTATAGATTATTTTGATACTTTTTCTCCAGTTATATCTTTTTCATTGGTTAGGTTTTTCTTTGTAATGTTAGTTATAATAAAGGGCTGGGAACATCAACACTTGGATATTAAATGTGCTTATTTATACGCAAAATTGAAGGAAGTAATTTATATAGATCAACCAGAGGGTTTTGTTGAAAAAGGGAAAGGAAAATTACGTGATGAAATTAAAGAAGGCTTTATATGGCTTGTGTCAAGCCGGGCGTGAGTGGTATTTTGAATTAGATGACACATTTATAAAACTAGGTTTTGAGAAAATAGATTGTAGTAATTGTATTTATGTCTACAAATCTGAAGTTATTATACTAGTATATGTTGATGATTTGGCCATATTTGCTAAAAATAAAAGTAAATTAAAAGAAGTAATAGAATTAGTAAAATCAAAATTTGAAATTAAAGTACTAGGAAAAATTAAAAACTTTTTAGGAGTTGAATTTGAAGAAATAAACAATGAAATTCATATGCATCAACAGAGATACATTAAAACTTTAAGTGAAACATTTGGAAATATTCCTAGAATAAAATGTAAATTGCCACTCACACCAGGCGTTGTTTTAAATAAAACTTTTGAAGGTGAAGAAGCCAAAAATATCCCATATAGAGAATTAATTGGTAGTCTTTTATTTCTTGCATCAAGGACTAGACCTGATATTTCGTTTTCGGTAATAGCCCTTTCTCAGTTTTCAAGTAACCCCTCTTGGTCACATTGGAAAAATTTATGTCAAATATTGCAATATGTTTTCAACACTAGTAATTTTTCAATTAACCTTTCTAGAAGTTCTAATGATAATTTAACTGTATATACTGATGCTAGTTGGGCATCTGATATTGTGGACCGAAAATCTGTTAGTGGTTTTGTCATATTCATAGATCAGGTACCCATAATATGGAACTCAAGTAAACAGAAATGTACTGCCTTGTCTAGCATGGAAGCAGAGTATATTGCCTTGTCAGATTGTATAAAAGAACTTAACTGGATTTTAAGGATCAGAGACTGTTTTTCATTTCTTAATTTAAATCAAAATAAGCCTGATGTATTTTGTGATAATCAAAGTGCAATATGTTTTTCTAAGAATTGTGTTGAAAACAATAGGACTAAATATATAGATACTAGATTTTATTTTGTAAAAGATAATTTAAATAAATTTAATCTTAAATTTGTATCAGGAAAAGTCAACGTGGCTGACATATTCACAAAGGCTTTGCCAAGTGAAAAGTTTTTGTTTTATTGTAAATGGTTATTTGGCTGAGCTAGAGACACTGGGAAAAGGGGGCATTTGTTGACTTAAGTTTAAAATATTTAAAGTTTTTAATTAAGTTTATTAGAATAAAAAGTAGTTAAATATTTTTCCCAGTTAGTTTTCCCAGTTTCTCTGCTCAGCCAATAATGCTTAATATTTTTCTAAGAAACTGTAAAGTTTCAATGAGTTGTTTAAAGTTGTTAAAATGTTTTAAAGTTTATTTAAATATGTATTTAGTTTCAATGTATTGTTTTTGAATGTTAATTACTTACTACAAAGAAGCTGGACTTTAATTGGAGTAGTACAAAGTTTGTACTTTAACTAAGCCTGTCATGCAACATCATTACTTGCTGTGTTGACATTATAAAAATGGTTGGTTGGACTCATGGTTGAATGGATGAGTAGTATGGAAAATCTTCAAGTCAGTTAACTTGCAGTTAATTGGTTTTGCAGCTTCTCCTTTGCCAATTAAATTTGCATATTAATCTTTAACTGTATATTTTAACCTCTTTTCTTTTGTATTTAAGCCAGGAGTTTGTTTTCTGAGCAGCAGTCTTGGTAATGCTTTGCATATAGCAGCATGAGAAGGAGTGCAGTATAGAATGCACTTGTTATAGCTCCTTGTTGGCTGATGTTAAATGATATAGTGATGCTGTCAGGCATAGTCATATTTTTATACTTTTAATCACCATTTTTAGCCATGATGAAAGCCAACCCATGCAGTTTAAGGATTATTTTAATTGTTTTTATTAACCACTTGTTACTGAATTAACCCATTTGTTTTTGAATTAATAAACTTGTTAAAGTTCTACAACTTGACCTCTTCAATTATGGCTTTATACACCAGAAGTATAGACTTAGAAATGATTACTACCTAGAGCAGACCCAACACATAGTCCCGGAAGCTGATGCAATTTTAGCATTTTAATGCAAATTCAGAGCACTTTAGACTTCTTAGCACTTTAAGACGAAATTCGAGATTTTCCTTCGGATGATCAACGAAATTATTCTATATGTATTTAAATGAAATATTTTTAAAGTATTTTTTTGGAAATGTTTAGTAATGTACCTATAATTGATGTTTAGTATCAGTAAAGTTTAAATTGTATTAAGTATTGTATTTTTTATTATATGAAATTTAATTGACTTGTTATTGCACTGGTTTTAGAATTTAAATGTTTGAATCTATATATATATATATTAATTACCGTTTTTGAACATTAAGTGAATTTAAATATGGACTTTGAAAGTTCGTTAACTAAGTTTAACGATGTTAGTTCACTAGAAATCACTATTAGAGTTACAAGGTTTCTTGAACTCTGATTAATCACTAGATAACGTGAAAAAAAAAAAAAAAAAAAAAGAAAAAAAAAACGTTGTGTTTGAGATTTGAACTGAATGTTTAAGGTTAATTTCGAATGAAAAAAAGAAAAAGATTTATTTATAAAAAGTTAAACTAGAATTGGGATCCTGAATTAGTAATGTGTAAATTGAATCATTTAATCATATTTCCTTCGTCTCCCCGGGGAGGGTTCATTAGTCATATTTGTGAATTCATTAATTTTTGCATAATTGGTTATCAAGTATAATCATGTGTTTTCAGTAATCATTGTCTCTCATTTTTCATTAGTTTAAGATCGTTTTTCATTGATCATTAAAGATCGTTTTTCATAAATCATCTTTTGTTAAACTTGAATCATAGAAATTTTTAGGATATAATAATAAATTTAAATTTGGAAATTTCTCATTGTTTAAATGAATTTTGGACTCTGAAACTTAACTGGAAGGGGGATTTTCCCCTCAGGTTAAATTGTGTTTAGAGTTTAACTTTAATTAATAGAATTTAAAATAAGAAGTAATTGAATTTTGAATAGTGTATTTTTCATGATTTTGTACATAATGAAATCATTTTTTTTTTTTCATATGGATATTTTCATATTCATAGAATTTCATATTTTTAGGTAGTAAGGATCCTGGTTCATAGTATTTGAAGGTAATTGAAGTTTAGGTAAAGAAATTATATGCATTGTAAATGGTTAATTGAAATGTAATGGTAATTGTAAATATGAATTTAATGAATTCTTAATCTGGTTCCAGTCTTGGTGGTTCAGGACAGGTAATTTGTAAAAAAAAAAAAAAAAAAAAAAAAAAAAAAAAAAAGGGATCGAATATTGAATTTTTGTATCAATTTAAATTTTGTCTTTGTGTATATATATATATGAAATTTCTGAGTGTTCTTGCAATTTACTAATATTTGGTTCTTTGTTTCTTTGAGTTCTAGATAATTTTTGTTTTTTTTTTGATCTTGTGAAGCTGACTGGTCTCTGTGATGTTTTTGATCTTAGTGAAGAAATTTGGGGGGGAAGTTGTTCCCTTGCAAGCAGTGGAACTTCATGAAAATTTCTCCACTTTATATTTATGTATCAAGATATCTTCACTTGTAAAAGATCATACTTTTGTAAATCCTAATTCATGTCATGACTGAGTATATTTATATTTAATTAAAGAGTTAAAGTTTGGTAATTAAAGTAAATATAAAATAAGTTAAAGTTATATAAAAGTTTAAATAAGTTTATTAAGTAAATGAATTAAAAGTAACCTAATTGTTAAATGTTTATTTACCAGTTTCAAGTTACGTGGGCGGTTTTACTTTCCGCCGATAAGATCGCGGAGATGTGTAGTTAATCGTAACCGAGGAATATGCAAAAATAGCAGGAGAGGTGGAGCATTACGTAATCGCCGCTTGAGCTAATCAGGTGTCGCCGTCTGGCCAGCGGACGATTACCGGTATGTAGTTCACGTGCGTTTATAAGCAGGTAGTTTTACTTGCTCATTCTCTTCACTCTTTCTCTCTCAGTCTCGTAGTTGCCGCGCCATGACGTAACCTCACATCAGCTGTTCTTTGCCGCGGGAGCTGGTCTCTCAGTTAGCGGCAGGTGTTTAAATATCTTATGGTTTTTCTTGTTTATAATTAAGCATAGTTAGATGAATTAAGTAATAGCTTTGCACGTAGGCAGTATGTCACACTATAGTAGGAAGTTTAGTTTTAATTAGTATTTCACTACGTAGTTACTGCCGAAGCTATTTAATTATCTAAAGCTTGATTAATTTATTAGTATATTTCTCAGTCATGTATTGATAAGGATGTTTCCCAGTCAGTTAACTTTATATCAATATATTATATTCTGTTAGTCGTTTATAATAAATTTGTTGAGTTTTACAAGTTTGTATTTATTGAATCTGATGGTCACTCTACATCTTCACATATCTCATTGGGTCAGGAGGATCTCATTGTTGCAATAAATGATTGAGAGTTTATCGTTAAATCATCGAAACTCTTATCAAGGGTTACGGGCCCAGAAATGGGCTCCTCTGACCCGATTTATTTGAAGATTAAGGAAGAGTGGAAATAAGTTTTAAAAATTTAAATTGAAATTTCGAGTGACTTTGGGATTACGGAAACGAAAAATTGAATTTAATTGTGAAATTTTTAGTAAATTTTGAAGAAGTTTTTTGAACTGACTGGTTGAATTTTCGAGTTTAAGAAGAAATTTACGTGAATACCTGAGAAATTTAACGAGGTTTCGTATCAAAAGGTGCTTTATGGTGAGAAAAATTTTTAGAGACTGTGTTTGTCTTTGAAGATTTATTTTTAAGAAGTTTTATGAATATTTTGAGAAAAATTCGTTTAATTTATGAAGATTTTGTTTAAAGATTTGATGTATATTGCGAGTCACTCAGAAAAAGAGGGAAATTTTTTTTGAAAATTTTGCAGTTTCTTATCGGATGTTCACGAGTTAACTGGGAAATATGGCAACTGCGACTAATTTTACGATTGAGAGCCTGAATTCCAATAATTATAATAGCTGGGCGAGAGACATGAAATTTTTATTAATAGATAAGAACTGTTACAAGATTGTAACCGGTGAAGAAAAGGAACCGAGTGGCGATAAAGTTACTCCTGATACGTTAACTGGTTTTTATAACAGACAGCGTACGGCTCTAGCAACAATTTACTTGAATATCCATGCTGATTATCGCAGAATTATCGGAGAATATAGTGACCCTGCTGAAATCTGGTCGTTTTTGAAAGAAAATTTCCAGCCAACTAATCGATCCTACCATCTTCAACTATTTTCTGAATTTATTACTTGTTCCATGAAGATTAACGAATCTGTAAATTTATATGCATCTCGTTTAAAGAATCTTTTTAATAAATTAAAAGAAGCTGGAAAAGAAATTGATGAAGTTTATTTAATATACCAGTTTATTCGTAATTTACCTCAGAAATATGAAAATATAGCACAGAATGTTATGCGCTGGGAAGATAACAAGTTTACATTTAAGGGGGTTGTACTGGAAGCTGTCGCTGAGGAGTCAAGAATTCGTTTTAAAGAAAAGGATAAAAGCCATCGTTCCAGTGCTGAAATATTTTCAATCTCTAGCTCTCGAGTTGCCTGTTTTTATTGTGGTCGCCGTGGACATATAAAGAGAAATTGCCGGGAATATTTATCCAAGGGCAAGTTTAAAGATAATTATCAGGATTTTTCTCGAGTACATTGCCAGAATTCATCGCCAGGAAGACAGGAGCGTCGAGATCGGCGGTTTTCTACGTCTGCATCTCCTCCCCTGAAAGGTCGTTCACCTGCTGATTTTTCTCCATCTAAGAACTTTCGTTCGAAGGAATTTTCCTCGTCGCAAAGGAGAAGAGCTCGTCCGAGACGCTACCGTGCTGGATCTCCGAGTGGTTCTTCTGTGGAATCTGACGGAGTTGACTCTCAAAGAAGTAGTGACCGGAGCTTTTCCCCCTCTTCTTCTTCAAAATCGTTTAAAGGTAAAGTTTCATTCTTTCTTGCTGATTCTAATCCTAATCTGTTTAGTTGTAATAGTAATGTACTAGATGTTTGGCTTTTTGATACCGCAGCTAATTCTCATTTCTGTAAAGATAGAGATTTGTTTATTAATTATCAGGACATTGAGGGGGAAGAAATGATTTTAGCAATTGATGAAATGGTTTTTCCGATAGAGGGAAAAGGTGATGTAATTGTAAATTTTGGTAATGTTGAATGCACGTTACACAATGTATTGTATTCACCCAAATTAAGACGTAACATTGTCGCGGGCCCCAAGCTGGACCAGAAAGGGTTTAAGTTTATAGGGGGGAACGGTAAAATTAAAGTTTACTATAAAGATTTGATTGCTTTTGAAGCAAAATTAATAAATGGGTTGTATTGTGTAAATGCAAAGCCTCCTAATATCTGTAGTTCAATAAGTAAAAGGGATTTAAAGAGTTTGGGTTTTTGGCATGATATTTTAGGACATGCAAATACAGAATGTATTTTAAAAACAAGTCGATTTAATGCTGTCCGTGGTTTACCGAAAATTGAAAATGATCCAAAATTTTCTTGTGAAGCATGTAAATTACAGAAACATCGTAGAGTGTCTTTTAAAACAGTTGAATTTAAAAAGGCCAATTGCCCTTTATTTTTGTTAGGAATGGACTTATGGGGACCGATAAACATTCCTGGTCGTAAAGGTGAGAGATACTATTTATCAGTAATTGACGATTACTTGGGGTATATCTCGGTTTATCCATTAATACACAAAAGTGACACCTTTGATGTTGTTTCTAGACATATAAATTGTGCAGAAAGGTATTTAGGCCGAAAAGTTAAAATTATAAGAACCGATAACGGTTCTGAATTTTTGAATGAAAATATGACCGAATTCTGTGACAATCTAGGTATACATCATGAAAGAACGAATATTTATACGCCTGAGATGAATGGTTCGCCGGAAAGGCTGAATCAGACGGTCGTTAATGGTGCTAGGACCATGATGTATAAAGGAAATGTGGACCGCAGTTTTTGGCCTGAAGCCATTTTAGCGTTTGTCCATATTTGGAACAGATTATGTCACAGTGGTCAACAGAAAACACCCATAGAACTTTATTTCGGCTATAAACCATCGATTAAACATTTACGGAAATATGGATCAGTAGCATATGTAGGAATACCGAGCCAATTAAGACACAAACTCGATCCAAAGGCACAAAAGGGAATTTTGGTGGGATATGCCTTGAGTACTAAAGGTTACCGAATTTATTTACCTGAAAGTGACAAAGTAATAGAAACATGTAATGTTGTTTTCTCGGATAAACAAGATGATATAAACGGAACTGTTTCTGAACCAACGAGTCGATTAGAAACTCAAAGTAACAGAGATGTCCCCGAAAGGGGGGAATACTTTTTCGAACCGGAAACTGAGGGTTTAACAGGTACTGAAAATATTGATTTACGTCCGACACAATCTACTAGCAGTCCATCGGAAACAGATTCTGAATCTGATGTTGAGAGCGAAAGTGAGGACACAGACAGTTTACCGGGAAATTCTCAAGATTCTGGTTTAACTGACGTAAAGTGGGTTAGATACGCAGTTCCGAGGCCAGATGGTAAACGAACAGATATTCACTATAAAATAGAAGGTAAAAATACTAGATTTAATACATTAAAGTTAATTAAAGATTATTGTACTCAAAATAATATTAAATATCACGATAATTTATTCAATTTTAGTAGTAAAGATACTTCTCAAGGTGTTGTTAATCCCCAACCAAGTTCTTCGGGAATACAGGCTAATTTAGATAACCATTCAGAAATCACGATTCCTCGCACTTATAAGCAGATGCTGAAATCCAGGGAAAGGGTTAACTGGGAAAAAGCAATGCAAGAAGAAATGGCAAATTTGAATAAACGCAATGTTTGGTATCTAACCGAGCTCCCTCACGGAAAGCAAGCTCTGGGATGCCGTTGGGTATTCAATTTGAAACGAGATGAAAATGGGGATGTAGTTAGATATAAGGCGAGGCTCGTCGCTCAAGGATTTAACCAAATTAAAGGAGAATCCTATGACGAGACATTCTCGCCGGTCATTAACTTTACCCTCATTAGATTTTTCTTTGCCATTCTAGTTAATTTCCTTGGTTGGGTTCACGTACAATGCGATGTGACCTGTGCATATCTTTATGCAAAGCTTAATGAGGAAATCTATTTGAGGCAACCTCCCGGATATGAGATAAAAGAAAGGGGGGAAAAAGTTTATCGACTTAAACGAGCTCTTTATGGGCTCCATCAAAGTGGTCGCGCGTGGTATTACGAATTGGTATCTACGTTTGAAGAGATTGGCCTAAAGAAATTAAATTGGGGAAATTGCATTTTTGTCTCGAGTAATTCTGTATTGGTTTTAGTTTATGTCGATGACATCGTTTTGTTCGGGAAAAGTGACTCGCATATTAAAGTTGTTTTAGAGAAACTGAAAAGTAAATTTGACCTAAAAGAACTTGGACGTACACGTAGATTGTTAGGAGTCGAATTCGAAGAAATAAATGGTCAATTATTTTTGCATCAATTGCCTTATATAAATGACATTCATAAAAGATTCGAAAATTTCGACATACCAATCACATCGTTACCCATTTCTAAGGGTCAAATATTTAGTAAAAGTCAATGCCCTGTAAGCGATGAAGATATCGATCAGATGCAGAAATTGCCATATAGGAGCGTGCTAGGTTGTTTATCTTTCCTAGCGAATCGGACGCGACCGGATATATGCTATGCAATCAATATCTTCTCGCAGTTTCAGTCAAACCCAGGATTACAACATTGGTTGGGATTATTGAAAGTACTCGGGTATGTTTTGAAAACGAGACATTTTAAATTAAGGTTATCTTGCAATGGCTGTAATTTGGTTGCTTATACCGATTCCGATTACGCCGTAAGCAGAGACGATCGTGTTTCCATAGGAGGGCAATTTATAAGCGTTGGCAAAGCTCCAATTGCGTGGAGAACTTTTAAAGAGAAAACCGTCGCGCTTTCCACAATGGAGGCAGAATTTGTTGCAATAGTTGAGGGAATACGTGAAGTTACCTGGCTAGACAAAATATTAAAGGAATGTGTCGAACATCGATTATTGGAGTATAATCACAAACCGATGGTATTAGTCGACAATCAGGCGGCAATCGAGTTTACCAAATCTCCAATAGAAAATCATAAAACGAAACATATAGACGTTAAATTGTTTTTCGTACGTGATTTGTATTTAAATAATAAATTCGACATTAAATTTATTCGTAGTAAAGAGAACTTAGCCGATGTTTTCACAAAACCCCTCACTGGTTTTGAGTTGAATAAGTTTAACGAAAATATATTTAAAACGTAATCGTTATTTAGGGGCTTTGCATATCTCTTTTATAATTCTATATGTATTTAAATGAAATATTTTTAAAGTATTTTTTTGGAAATGTTTAGTAATGTACCTATAATTGATGTTTAGTATCAGTAAAGTTTAAATTGTATTAAGTATTGTATTTTTTATTATATGAAATTTAATTGACTTGTTATTGCACTGGTTTTAGAATTTAAATGTTTGAATCTATATATATATATATTAATTACCGTTTTTGAACATTAAGTGAATTTAAATATGGACTTTGAAAGTTCGTTAACTAAGTTTAACGATGTTAGTTCACTAGAAATCACTATTAGAGTTACAAGGTTTCTTGAACTCTGATTAATCACTAGATAACGTGAAAAAAAAAAAAAAAAAAAAAGAAAAAAAAAACGTTGTGTTTGAGATTTGAACTGAATGTTTAAGGTTAATTTCGAATGAAAAAAAGAAAAAGATTTATTTATAAAAAGTTAAACTAGAATTGGGATCCTGAATTAGTAATGTGTAAATTGAATCATTTAATCATATTTCCTTCGTCTCCCCGGGGAGGGTTCATTAGTCATATTTGTGAATTCATTAATTTTTGCATAATTGGTTATCAAGTATAATCATGTGTTTTCAGTAATCATTGTCTCTCATTTTTCATTAGTTTAAGATCGTTTTTCATTGATCATTAAAGATCGTTTTTCATAAATCATCTTTTGTTAAACTTGAATCATAGAAATTTTTAGGATATAATAATAAATTTAAATTTGGAAATTTCTCATTGTTTAAATGAATTTTGGACTCTGAAACTTAACTGGAAGGGGGATTTTCCCCTCAGGTTAAATTGTGTTTAGAGTTTAACTTTAATTAATAGAATTTAAAATAAGAAGTAATTGAATTTTGAATAGTGTATTTTTCATGATTTTGTACATAATGAAATCATTTTTTTTTTTTCATATGGATATTTTCATATTCATAGAATTTCATATTTTTAGGTAGTAAGGATCCTGGTTCATAGTATTTGAAGGTAATTGAAGTTTAGGTAAAGAAATTATATGCATTGTAAATGGTTAATTGAAATGTAATGGTAATTGTAAATATGAATTTAATGAATTCTTAATCTGGTTCCAGTCTTGGTGGTTCAGGACAGGTAATTTGTAAAAAAAAAAAAAAAAAAAAAAAAAAAAAAGGGATCGAATATTGAATTTTTGTATCAATTTAAATTTTGTCTTTGTGTATATATATATATGAAATTTCTGAGTGTTCTTGCAATTTACTAATATTTGGTTCTTTGTTTCTTTGAGTTCTAGATAATTTTTGTTTTTTTTTGATCTTGTGAAGCTGACTGGTCTCTGTGATGTTTTTGATCTTAGTGAAGAAATTTGGGGGGGAAGTTGTTCCCTTGCAAGCAGTGGAACTTCATGAAAATTTCTCCACTTTATATTTATGTATCAAGATATCTTCACTTGTAAAAGATCATACTTTTGTAAATCCTAATTCATGTCATGACTGAGTATATTTATATTTAATTAAAGAGTTAAAGTTTGGTAATTAAAGTAAATATAAAATAAGTTAAAGTTATATAAAAGTTTAAATAAGTTTATTAAGTAAATGAATTAAAAGTAACCTAATTGTTAAATGTTTATTTACCAGTTTCAAGTTACGTGGGCGGTTTTACTTTCCGCCGATAAGATCGCGGAGATGTGTAGTTAATCGTAACCGAGGAATATGCAAAAATAGCAGGAGAGGTGGAGCATTACGTAATCGCCGCTTGAGCTAATCAGGTGTCGCCGTCTGGCCAGCGGACGATTACCGGTATGTAGTTCACGTGCGTTTATAAGCAGGTAGTTTTACTTGCTCATTCTCTTCACTCTTTCTCTCTCAGTCTCGTAGTTGCCGCGCCATGACGTAACCTCACATCAGCTGTTCTTTGCCGCGGGAGCTGGTCTCTCAGTTAGCGGCAGGTGTTTAAATATCTTATGGTTTTTCTTGTTTATAATTAAGCATAGTTAGATGAATTAAGTAATAGCTTTGCACGTAGGCAGTATGTCACACTATAGTAGGAAGTTTAGTTTTAATTAGTATTTCACTACGTAGTTACTGCCGAAGCTATTTAATTATCTAAAGCTTGATTAATTTATTAGTATATTTCTCAGTCATGTATTGATAAGGATGTTTCCCAGTCAGTTAACTTTATATCAATATATTATATTCTGTTAGTCGTTTATAATAAATTTGTTGAGTTTTACAAGTTTGTATTTATTGAATCTGATGGTCACTCTACATCTTCACATATCTCATTGGGTCAGGAGGATCTCATTGTTGCAATAAATGATTGAGAGTTTATCGTTAAATCATCGAAACTCTTATCAGAATTTGCGATTTTTCTGCCCTTGATCGATGAAATTCAAGTTTTTTACGAAGTCGATCGACGTAATTTGTGATTTTTTTTCGCGCCTGACCAAAAAAATTGCGATTTTTACGAAGCCAGTCGATGAAATTCGCGATTTTTCTTCGCAATATCGACAAAATTCGCAATTTTTCCGTGCTTGATTGACGAAATTTGCAGTTTTTCCGCTCTTGATCGACGAAATTTGCAATTTTTCCATGCTTTATCAACGTAATTCGCGATTTTTCCGAGCCTGCTTGGAAAAATTCAGGATCTTTCCGCTCCCAATTAACAAATTTTGAAATTTTTATGAATCCGATCGACGATATTTGTGATTTTAACAAAGCCGATCGACGAAAATCACGATTTTTACTCGCATAATCAATAAAATTCACATTTTTCCGCTTCTGATTGACGAAATTCGCGATTTTCCCTTCACCTTATGATGAAATTCGCAATTTTTCTTCGCATGGTCAAAAAATTCACGATTTTTCCGCGCTTGATCGACGAAATTTGTGATTTTTGTGCGCTTGATCGACAGAATTCGCAATTTTACTGCGCTTTATTGGCAGAATTTTCAATTTTTCTGCGGTTGATAAACAGAATTCGCGATTTTTACGAAGCCGATCGACGAAATTTCTGACTTTTCATCACCTTATCTACGAAATTTGCAATTTTTACAAAATGATCGACAAATTTCGTGATTTTTCTTCGTTTGACCGACAAAATTCGCGATTTCCCTTCGCATGATCGTCGAAATTCGCAATTTTTTGTGCTTCGGTGACAAAATTTGCGATTTTTCCTAGATTGATTGACGAAATTTGCAATTTTCGCGTGTTTTATCGACGGAATTCGCGATTTTCCCGAGCCTGTTTAAAAAAATTCAGGATCTTTTCGTTTCCAATCAACTAATTTAGAAATTTTTATGAAACTCATCTATCATATATTCGCGATTTTTACAAAACTGATCGACGAAATTCGTGATTTTTACTCGCATAATCAATTAAATTCACATTTTTCCGAAATTCACGATTTTCCCGCACCTGATCGATGAAATTTGCATATTTTACAAAGCCGATCGACGAAATTTGCATATTTTACAAAGCTGATCGAGGAAATTTGCGATTTTTACAAAGCAAATCAACGAAATTTGCTATTTTTCCGTTTCAGATCAGCGAAATTCTCAATTTTCCCACGATTAATTGAGAAAATTCACAATTCTTATGAAGTGGATCGACGAAATTTGCGATTTTTCTTCTCATGATCCACAAATTTCTCGATTTTCCGCACCCGATCCACGAAATTTAGAATTTTTTAGAGCCTGGTTGATGTATTTAGCAATTTTTCCATGTGTGATCAACAAAAATAGCAATATTCTCGTCTCGGACCGACGAAATTTGCGATTTTTTGGAATAAAATCAATAAAATTCGTGCTTTTTCCACCCTTAATTGACGAAATATGTAATTTTCCGTGCCCGATCAACAAAATTAACGATTTTCGTACTAAATCTGACGAAATCTGTATTTTTTTACGCGACAAGATGAAACTCGTGATTTTTCTCTTGATAAATTGTCGAAATTCACGACTGTTTCGCAGCCGATCAACGGAATTTAAAAATTTTCTGAGCGACATCGTCAAATTCGTGATTTTCCGCATCTTATCAACGAAATTTTCGATTTTTTTTTTGTCCCTGATCAACAAAATTTGACATTTTTTTGTGTTCGATCAACGAAATTTGCGTTTTTTCAAGCGATAAACCAAAAAAAACATGCTTTTTTACTGCAATTGACGAATTTAATTTGCAATTTTTTTGAGCATCATAAACAACTGAAATTTTTTTTCTTGCCCAATCAACCAAATGTGCGATTTTTCGCGTCCGACTGACAAAATTCGCAAATTTTCTGTGCCTGATTTACAAAATTCGCAAATGTTCCGTGCACGATCAGAGAAATTTGTTATTTTTTCCCGAGCCTCATAGACAAAATCGGCGGTTTTTTCATATCTGATGAGCGAAACTTGCAATTTTCCCGAGCCATATCGACAAAGTTCGCTTTTTCCATCCATTCTATCAATGAATTTCGTGATTTTTTCGTGACGATCAATGAAATTTGCGATTCTTAAGTAACGAAATTTTATATTTTCCCCGATAAAGTGATGAAATTTACGATTTTTTTCTGCAACATATGCACAAAAATTGCAATTTTTTCAAGTTATAAATTGACGAAATTTGCTGGCGATACGTTAACCCATCGCTGGCCACAGGTTGCGCATCCCTAGTTTAACAAATAAATTGCAGAAAAATGGGTATGAGACAAAAATTTTAGTTTATTACACGTGAAAATAACAGTTTGCTCAATCATCTCAGGAATAAACATGAGATGAAATAAAAGTATCTTAAAAGAAATTTTTAAAAACGTTAGAATACTGCAATACAAATTACATTGAAGATAGAAGTATAAAATACAGTAAATGAAATTATTCAAGTTTTATCATATTTTCATTTCATTTCTACTTTTTCGCTGCTATCTTTGAGTAAAATTCGAGTTTTTTTACTCTATTTTGCTAAAATTCGTGATTTTTGGAAATTTGCATTTTTCCTCTTGCCGATATTTGCATTTTCCCCTGATCTTTTGCCGAATTTCGCTTTTTTCCCACTGTCCTCTGACAGAATTTCTTTTTTTCCTGCTATGTTTAAACAAAATTAAAGTTCTTTTTCGCGATTATTTCCATTTTCATCACTATTTTTTGACAAAATTTGCGTCTTTACCGCAATTTTGTTAGACTTTATGCCAAAATTCGCAATTTCCTCGACAGAACATACATTTTTTCTGCGATTCTTTGAAAGAATCCGCTTTTTCCCGCTATTTGAGAAATTCGTATTTTTTTCTGCGATCTTTTGTGAAAATCCGCATTTATCTCTCGATTCTTTGACAAAATTTGCGTTTTCCCCGATTATCTTGGAACAAATTTCGCATTTTTTCTGCGATTCTTTGATAGAATATGTGTTTTTTACATTACTTTTTGGCGAAATTTTCCGCGATCTTTTGACGATTTTCCTGTTTTTTCCACGATCCTTTCACAAAATTGATGTTTTTTTTCGCGACCCTTTGACGAAATTGGTGTTTTTCCGTGATCTTTTAACGAAATTGGTAATTTTTTCCCGCTATTTTTTGACACTGTTCATGTTTATTACGCGATCTTTTGACAAAATTGGCTTTTTTTCGTGATCTTATTTTCGGATTGATGACTTACTTTTTTAAATTTCGGAACAAATCACTCCCGCGAAACACGACAAAAATAGTCAAGAAAAAAAAAAAAAAAAAAAAAACACCCACGAAAAATCGTGAATTCGCGGAGCATTTTTCAGGGTCTGCCAAGATATTGCAAGGTCTGCAGAAATTTTTCAGGGTCTGCGCGGCAGACCCGCAGACCCGGAAGTCGGCGCCACTGTTTTTAATTCTCATCATCATAAAATAAGGAAGTTTTATTGCAGGTTTAGCTAGACTTAACCATAAAAGCTTGATTAAGTAATAAATATATGTGATAAAAAAAAATGTGATTACAAGGATGGATCTGGAGAGTTCTCAAGGGTGGGGGGGGGGGAGGGGGAGGGAAATTTTAGAAATTTGGAAACACAGGTTGGAGCTCATTTTTTTTTTTTTTAATGCGGGTCGTGTTTCGTCTATTTTTTTTTTGTTGTTGTGGGTTGGGTTTGGGTCCAGTTGGTTTCCATTTTTTGCACCTGATCGGATAAATTTCTGCTTGGGTCGTGTTTGGCTCCTCTTTGCTGCAGTTTGAGTTAATTTCTGATTTTTTGCTTTTTGGTTGGATTTGGGTCTGGTCGACTACTACATTTTGTTGTTGGTCATGTTGACTTTTACTTTTTAGCTGTGCTTACCTCATTTGGGGCAGTTTGACATACAATTCTGATTTGGGGCAATTTAGGATTTGGTTTTTACTTTTGCAAGAAGGGTTCGGGCTGACCCGATTTTGATTGGGGTGAGTCCTTTGATAAAATTTTCGTTCTTTTTCACACTCTGTGGACAAAATATGCGTCTGTTTCACGATCCTTTGTAGAAATTCGTGTTTTCTCCGCGATCATTTCACAAAATTTGATGTCCGGTTGGCTTCAATTTTTTGGGTCGGGCTAATTTTTTACTTTTTATTGTGAGTCATGTTTGGATCAGGTTAGCTTCTACTGTTTGCAGCGGTTCAAGTTAATTTCTGATTTTTTGCTTCGGGTCGGGTCTGGATCCAGTTAACAACTATATTTTGCTATTGGTTGAGTTGACTTTTACTTTTTAGCTGCGCTTTGCATCGAGGCAGATTGTCATACATTTCGGATTTCAGTCAGTTACAGATGTGGTTTTTACTCTTGCAAAAATGGTTGACCCAGTTTTGATCACGATCCTTTAACAAAATTCACTTTTATCCATAAATGTGATCCTTTGAAGAAATTCACATTTTCTCCGTGATTATTTCACAAAATTTGATGGGGTTTTGTGACCTTTTGATGAAATTCAAATTTCTTTAGCAACCCTCTGACAAAATTTGTGTTTTTTTAATGAAATTTGCCCTTATTTGCAGCTATTTGATGAAATTCGCGTTTACTCTGTTTAATAATTTTTACGATTAGCAAGTAAGAAAGTTTGCAACCCAACTTGGGCTCGTGGGAAAGAATTTAGAGGAGTGCACGGCTCGCGGTCGAGCCAGTTATGTTTATCACACTATCTTGATCAGAGACGTACCGAACGTTTAGTTGCTCGGGTCGTGGTTGGGAAAATAATGTTTATCATACAACCTAGATCAGAGACGGACCGAATTTTTACCTTTTATTCCGGGCCGAGCTATGATCTGGAAATTTTGTTCAATGCAAACTTCTAGCAAAAATGAAATCCAAACCATGCACGGTCTGTAAGAAAAAGGAGCCTGTCCTTACCCAATCTGCAAAAATAAAGAAGGTCAGGACACGACTCGATTCAAAATGAGAGAAAACCTTATCCAGTCCGAGTCTCATAGACTTAAACTGGCACGATCCGTGCCAGGCCGTGACGAGATCGAGCTTCGCCCCAAGTTTTTTCTTGTGAAGATGCATAATGCCACTTTCTAAGCCCTTTATTAGCCCAAGGGGGGGGGGGACAATTAGCCCAAGTTGGGGGACATTGTCCCCTTCCCCTATGGCCCTTAGAACCACCACAGCATACGGGTTATGTCGATCCCAGATTGAACTTTTAGAATTTATACTGGACGGAGCCTGGGCTTGAAAATTTTGGCCCTTGTATACCTATAGGTAGGAGGTATGTCCATGCCAGACCCAATCTGCAAAAACAGTGTGGCTCAGTCCAACTCTGGAGAAAAAAATAAGACCTGACCTGATCCGGTTCTGAAAGTGTGAAGACCTGACCCAGTCCCAGTATAATAAAGTTGGCGCGACCTGACCCTGGTCGCACCGGTCCTGAGTTTAGGGCCAACAACTTTTCCGTGCGGGTATCTAGAGTCATTCTGAAGATCCTTTATTGGGCTCAAGGGGGGGAGGGGGGGCGATCGCCCCATCACCCCTCCTTTCTTAGATCCGCCATTGTGTGTTTACCAGTGATATCAGCAATACCTTGAATTTTTTCAGAAATAAATTAATTCATCCTTCATGAAAAAACATGAATTCAGTAGTAGTAACAAAACTCACAAATTAAAATGCACATAGATAGGATATAAAACTAAAAAAGTCTAATTTTGACCTTCTATCTGAACTGAATGTTTCTGTTTAAATCTTTAAATTATGTGCGGATTTGAAGGAGTCTACTGTAAAAAGATTCAGATATGCTTGAGATTTCTCGATTGTCTACTGAGTACAACTATTTTCCAAATAATTAAAAAAAAATCTTTATTTAACTTAAAGGCAACATTCTCAAGAAAATAAAAGGATGAAAATGTTTTTCAAAAATATTAAGTGCCAAAATACCTCTTGAGTTTTCCTTCCAGTTCATTGATCTGTATGAGGAGGATCTCCTTCTCGAGTTCTGACAGCTGCTCTTTCACGGGGGTCTCCACCTCAGACTTCTGCCTGCCCCCTCCTCTGCCCCCATTCTGCTTACGCTTGCTCGGAGGTTTCTTCAGCTTCTTGAGAGCTGGAAAGAAAAAAAAAATACATAAATTGTCGCCCCTTCTTTTATTAGGTAAGAGCAGAAAACCATAAAAATTTATAGCTGAATCACTATAGATACATATGTCCTAGCTATGGGTCTGTCCAGACCTTTTTCACAGGGTCCAGTTTTTCTGAAATTGTGAAAATTCTAGTCGTAATTTCTTGAACTTTAAATTATCAAAATCTAGAGGTTCTATCCTTCACATATGAAAAAGCTAAATAATATGATCTTTGGTGAGTTCAACTGTTCATTTGCAGGCCAGATATTATTTTTAAATGATTAAGTTTGTCAAAAGTTCAGTTTGAAGGTGGAAAGATTCCGTAAAAGATCTATTTAAGAAAGAAATAATTTTGTGAAAGTTCCTGTTTCGAATAAAAAATATTTTGTGAAGGGTCCTGTTTATAGGTAATATTAATTTGTGAAGGGTCATTTGAAGGACCTAAAATTTTCCTAAACATATCTTTGCTGGCTCTATAATAAAACAAAAGTTCCAATTTTTCATGGATGACCCCCTGTGAGGAGGGGAGATATATTAAAGAAGTCGGGATGAAATAAAATTATGTTACCATCATTCTATTTTATCCTGACAATGTTCTCAGAAGCGGTACAAAACACTGGTAATTTTTAAGTGTATTTTAAATATATATATTTTTAATGTGTACCATTTAGCAATCTGTATTTATCTACCATATCGATTATTCTCTGCAATAGTGAAAAAAGTGTTTCCCAACCATACAAATGCGCTTTAAAGTTCATTTCATTTTTACTTTTATTAGAAGATCTGAAGTTTGTTTATTAGAGTCAGGAAGTAAAATTTAAAAGTAAACAAAATTTAACATTTTAAAATGTAAGATATATCATGCAAACATCATTCCCTCACCTTTCCCCAACCCGTATTACCATCCTTACTGCCTGATTTTTTCCATGCAGAAATAAAAATAATTAAAAACACCCTAAGCAAAGTAAAGTTCCTATTTGGTACCTTACAAATAATAATAAAAAAATTGACACATTTTTACAATTATGAGATAGTCTACTCAATTATATGTTTCTCCATGTTAGACAAATATGTTCAGGATGTAGGTTGGGACTTCATTGCCCCACCTACCCTTTAACCGTTTTTCAGGGTCTTTAATTTGTCGACTTTCTCTTTTAAATTTGTCAAAGTTTTAAATTTTTTTTTTTTTTCCTTTTCTATTTAGGTCTTGGAGTCTAAGGCATTCTTGCCGTAAGCAAAGATTTTTGACAATATTCATGGTCGCTTTTCAGCAACAGCACAAGAGAGTCTTGATGTTCGGGACACAGGTAGGGGTCGCTGATGAAAATGATCTGCTCATCATGGCGGTGAAAAGCTAAAGTCAAGTTAATAAACAGTAACATATGATTAAATATTCATTACAATGATGATAGGTATTTTTCTTAAATTATTCAATGAAACTTGCCTCATACAGGCACATTACCAATTCACATTAAAATTATAAAATAAGGATGTTTTACTTTAGGTTTAGCCAGATTTAATAACCAAAAAAGCTTGGTTATTAAATATAGTTGATGAGAAGATTGTGATGACCAGTGATATCAACAATATTGTGAATTTTTTTCAGAAATAAATTCTTCTTCTTTCGTGAAAAAACATGAATTCAGTAGCATTAACAAAAATTACAAATTAAAATATATATGGAATTCATATAAAACTAAAAAAGTCAAATTTTGTCTCTATATCTGAACAGAATATTCCATTGTTTATATTCCATAACGGAATATTCCATAATACATGCCATGCATTATGTGCAGATTTTAGAGAGTTGTAGATTTGAGGGAGTCTACTGTATTAAAAAAACTGGAAAATAATAAGCATTAATTAAGAAATAATTTTTAAAGAAATTCTTATAGGTGCCCATTACTGACACACTTATTCTATACATGTAAATATGCTACAGAAAGTAGTCAAATAACTTATCACATGATCAGGACTCAAAAAATAGTGTTCCCAGGGAACCTAGAAATCATTTCTGGGAATGTATATTTTTTTCACTTAAGTTCATGGCCAGGAGCTTAACAAGTAGTCATGGTAACTACCAATGCCGCATACGTGTTATGAAGCATAAATTATATTAAAAAAAGCTCTTAAGTGGCCCATGGGATTCATAATTTTGTCAAAATAATACAAGAAAAGCTTTAATTTCGTCAAAGAATCGCAAGAAAAAAATGCAAACTTCATTAAAAAAATCACAAAAAAAAAGAAAAATGTCATTAAAAAAGTGCGAAAAAATGCTAAATTTTGTTAAAAAATGACAAAAAAAAAAAAAAAAAAACCATCAAATTTGTCAAAAAATACCAAACAACAGATTTTGCTAAAAAAAAAAAAAATATCACAAAAAATGATGTGTTTTGTTAAAACACTATGATAAAATGGCAGGTTCAGCTAAATCATCAGGATAAAACAGTGGCAGGTTTCATTTAACCATCAAGATAAAACGGCAGATTTTGCTAAAAAACCTGAGAAAAAACAATAAATTTTGTCAAAAAATTGTGTTAAAACAGCAAGTTCTGACAAATTAATTGCACATAAATTTTTCTGGGAACATATACTTTTCATTTAGGTCCAAAGTAAGAATCTTAAATTTTTTGAGCTCTGCATATGATAAATATATTTAAAAAAATAACCATTAAAATGCACTGCAAATGTATTTGATAATTAATTTAGGAATTTTATTGTAGTAGTCAGGAACACATTTAAAAAACTGCTTAGTAAAGCAAGAAAATTAAATTTGCGCTCAATAAATATGATAATTAGCAACATACATAAAATAACCTAACAAAAACATTTTGCTAGCTATTTTTATAAGAAGGGCTGTAGACTATGGGGATACTATGGGTGGCTCAGCAGCCCCTAAAATACTTTGAGCCTCCCCTGAAAAAGATTGCAAGGTCACTCAATGAATTTCTGTTCCGAAAATCCAAATGAAATTCTGTTCAAAAGTCTAATTTAATTTTGAGATCCTTTCACAGTTTTGCAGAACTACTCAATTGTATCTGTAATAAAGTGCTTCAACACTCTCTCATCTTATTTGTACACATGAAGCTAACAGGATGTTTAATTTTGCACCAGTTATACACTCAAAATTTTCATCATCCTATACTTTTCTGAGCATAAAATGAAGTACCTACAATGTGAATATGCACTCATTTACCTTTCTGCGTCAGAGAGAGAGAAAAAAAAATTATGAGCCCCTTTCCCCCCTATTGTTCACTTATAGCTACGGCACTGTTTATAAGTCTGTAAAACTTTACGCTCAATGGACACATGCACATACATAAAATTTATAGATAAGAAATAGGGACGCACCGAATATCGAATATTTGGTTAACCAAATAGTAATTGTTGGGCAGAATACCGAATATTGGGCCAGCTGAAGGGTAACTATTCAGTTGAATACTGAATGTTTGTCTTTCCAAATTTATATTTCAAAGTTTAAAGGTATTGAAATGTTATTTTTTAAAATAATTTTACACAATATTTAATAAAAGAAACTTTCATTTTGATGAACAAGAGTTTTTTATAAGAACATTTAGAATTGAAAAAAAAAAATCTGCCTTGAGTTATTTAAAAAGCACAATTATATGACTTTTTTAATTAAAAAAAATTTAAATTTTCATGATTTCTTCTACGAATTAAAACAAACATTTTAAAATCAAAGAGAAATAATGAAAAAATGATCAAAGAAAAACTTTACAGACTCTTAATAGTCCTTTTTCCATAACTCAAGGCATTTTTTTTTTTTTTCAATACGAAGTACAAATACTTTACACTTAATTCTGGATAAAGGAATATCTAGCTCATAATTCTTTTCTCATGAATGATGGCATTTTTCACCCTTCCCATCATATTATATTTTATAGAAATCAGAGCATGCAAGTTGAAAATATAGTTATGGTATCTTATTTATTGTCAGAGCTTCCCCCAGAGGGTTTCAGGGGGGCGCTCCGTCCCTCCTGCCCTTTAGTTTAAAAAATAGCACCCCTCTTGCCCCTCATCCAAAAACTAGTGCCCCTCTTGTCATTCATTAAAAAAAAAAAAAAAAAAAATAGCGCCCTTCTTGCCCCACATTTGAAAAAGAGCAGCCCTCTAGCGATGATCCGAACGCGGTATAGCGCCTAATTACACAAATAATCGGCGACGGAAAGCAAAAAATAGCCTCATATGCGTATCGTAGGACGGATAATTTCGTCAAAAAATCGCTTAAAAAGCCCGGCAAATTTCGTTAAAAATCGCGAAATAACGACTAATTCCCGGCAAGATTCGAAAGAAAAAAAATGGCTAACTTTTTTGTTACAAAACGGCAAATTTCCTCAAAAAATCGTGGAAAAACGACAAATTTCTTCAAAAAATCGCGATAAAACGGCAGATTTTGTCAAAAGATTTGCGAAAAAAATGACATTTCGTCCAAAAATCGCAATAAAAACGGAAAATTCTGTAAAGAGTTCTGTTTGTTCGCGATATTTTCACGACACTTGTCGTTTTTTGGCGATTTTTTAGCAAAATATGCTATTATTTGCGATCTTGTATCAAAACCTGCTGTTTTTTGCGATCTTTTAACAAAATTGGCCGTTTTTTCGTGATCTTTTAAGAATATTTGCCGTTTTTTATCGGTCTTTTAACAAAATTTACCTTTTTTTTTTCTTTTCGTTTATTTTTGATGAAATTTCTGTTTTTTCACGACTTTTTGAACCGCTAGATTCTAGATTCAACTCAATAAAAGTGCCCTTCAAAATGAAAAAGTGCCCTGAAAAATGTAAAAAGTGCCCTGAAAAACGTAAAAAGTGCCCTTTTCAGAACAGTAGCACCCTGCCCTTTTTTAAACCTGGGGGAAACTCTGTATTGTTAATGCAACAAACAAAAACACAAGTTTGAGCTAGACTGATATGAAATACCATGTATTTATGACTCAATAAGTTGCTTATGATTATGGTTTCCTGAACAAAAATTGACTTGATAGCTATTACTATTCTCGAAAGATTTTCTTTCTTGTTTAAGGGTTTTTATTTGGGAAAAGCAAGAAACAGATTATTTACTAAACAAAATTTAGGAACTTGCATTTGCACATCATTTATTCCTAATAAATCACCATTTTAATTTTTCTCATGGTTAATTATTTTAAGTTATACTTTACAAACAACAAACAAATAAATATTGTAAAAACATTCTATTTTATTTAAATATGATTTTTATCCTAATTATTTTAAATATATTTATAAATTGACTTTAAATGT
The DNA here is from genome assembly GCA_964019185.1 of Maratus speculifer. Classification (NCBI taxonomy): domain Eukaryota; kingdom Metazoa; phylum Arthropoda; class Arachnida; order Araneae; family Salticidae; genus Maratus; species Maratus speculifer. Next base: position 389,868,890 of record OZ025295.1, read on the forward strand.
AGAAATTGCGAAAAGTTTTTAAAAATGTGTTTTAATAGGTTTAATTAAGTATTGGATTTGGCCAAATACTTTGTTATTTGACCAAGCCAAACATTCCGCTTAACCAAATAGTTTGATATTCTGCCTAACCGAATATTCAGAGCATCCCTAATAACAGAAAACCTATAAACCATCTCACCATCAAATTACTATAAAAGTAGAAAAAAAAACGGCACAGATGTCATATATGCACCACATTTGCATGTGTTTTTTCCCCCGCCAGTTTGGCAAAAATTTTGTTTTCTAACATAAGTTAAAACTTGCATGCAATAATAGCACATGATTTTTTTATTGCAATAAAAAAAAAAAAAAAAAAAACTAAAAAAACTGAAAGAGATTCTAGTATTTTAAAGAGGTAAATAAAAATAAATGGATGATAATTTGATATAAATAATTATTGATATAATATACAAAAAAAAAAAAAAAAAAAAACAATTTAAAGAATTAAAATAAAAAATAACAGGAAATATATATGAATTTTATAAATAAGGAAACAGTAAATAAACGGGTATAAAAAATAAACTTAATAAGTAACAAAACAATAAATATAATTTTCATAATAAATTGTAAGTATCAATACTTATAGCCGTATTAAATGCATGCAGTTGTATCATTTAATCAGCACATTTCACTGAAATCTTTAATTTTTCCCATTTTATTTCCTTAACAATTGTTATAAACTTATTAAACGGATCTTCTCCTTGGCACAGATGTGCAATGCTAAAGCGGCGGAGGAAAAAAAAACATGTGCAAATGAGGTGTGTATATGACATCTGTGCCAAAAAAACTTTCTAACTTTTAATACTGCTAAAAAACCACTATAAATCTTGTGCAAGAAATTCTTTTTTTTTATCTCACATGAGGCCCAAAACAGTTCCACATTTGTAAAGGAATCTGTTATGTTTAAAATTAATTTGAAAGCATGCACATAGGGTAAATTGGCACCTAAAATACAACTTTTCTGTTGAGTGTGACTTAATTTTTATAGCTAAAATTAAATCAAAATTTAATTAAAAACCATTAAAGATACCATTTTTCTGATAATGCATAGATAAAACAGTTGAACCAAAAAGTAAATTAATTAAAAAATATAAACGAATGTAAGACAGAAATCATAGTTATTGGCACCTTATTTTTAGTCATTGGCACTTTATTTGACAGTTATTGGCACCCTCCAAAAAATCATCTACATGGATGCAAAGACAAAAGAAATCAATAAAGTATGTGCATGTACCTTTAATAAACATTTTAATTATAATGAAATTAATTATATTAAGTGAAATTCATATAAAATTGACTTATTTTGTGCAATTTTTAAAAACAAATGATTGAAAGTATATAGAAAAGCTACAAAAAATGTCATGACTCTCTCTTTTTTCATTTTACTTTTTCCTGCCTTTACAAGAAGAAAGTACTGGATTCATGAAATTTTTTTACTTCCAGTTTTCGACACATTTATGCGTTTTAGGGATCAGAGATACCAAAAAATATGTTTTTACACAAAATGTCTGCCTGTATGAATGTACGTGACACAGATTTTGTAGGCAATCTGTCTCAAGAAATAATGCATGAAATTTAATAAAAATTTATATTTAGTTAGTCCCTGATATAAATTGGTGCCATGGGTGCAAGAACTTCATTCAAGCCAAGACTGAAAACTTTTCTGAAAATTAGGAATAATAAAATAGGAAAGGTCTAGAAGACTTCTATGTCTTGTATTATTGCTAAAAATTGATGTTACATCAAAGGGAAGTGATTAAAAGTTTTAAATGGCAAAATTGGTATTATTTAAATAAATAAAATAGAATTTACTATCAATCAAAATTATCTTCAAGACTGAAATCAGTCCTGAGACTGAAGGTCTCGCACCCATAATTGGTGCTGATTAGTTTTTGGTGTATATTGCTTAATGGGTGGCACTGCTATGCAGCATTTTTTTCGATTTCCGCAATAGCTTAATCTGCATAACTAATGCATGGATTTTCATCAAACTTCAGCTTCAGTTAGTGTATGACATAAATTGACATTTTCTGTATTTTGGAGTAAGTGCTCAACAAAGAGCATAGCTATGCTGCATTTTTTACAATTTTCCAATAGGGTAAACAGTATAGTTAATGGCAGCTACAATACACCATTTCCATAGTGAGAGAATGTGTGATCCAATTTTTATAGGTAAAATGAAACCAACATTTAATTTAAAAACACAAAATAATATATACAAAATAATAACACTAATAGTGCTTAGATAAAATAACTGAAGCTAAAAGTAAATTAAAAATATAAACGAATGTAAGACAATATTTATACTTGATTTGACTGTTATTGGCACCCTCTAAAAAATCACATGCATGGATGCTAATACAAAAAAAATCAAAATATTATTTTCATATACATTTAAGAATTATTTTAATTACAATAAAATTGATTATATTAAGTGAAATACATAAAACTGAACAGATTTTAAATATTGTGTCCTTTAAGTTCTGGAACTTTGGCATTTTTCAACAGTGGAGTATCAATTTTTCTAATGACAGTTTCTATTGGATACCATAATGAATCTTTTTTTTTTCTTTCACGGTATAGCCATGACTCTCCCTTTTTTAGCATTGTACTTACTTGTAGTTCAGATTTTTGTACTTGCTCTACTATCCCAGGGAGTATTTTTCCTTCATGTTTGACAAGAACATGACAATTAACAGTAAATTCAACTGAACTTTTGCTGTCACAATCTTCATAATGTTGGTTGATTTGTAGGTCTAATTCAAACGACTCTTCTAACTCTGATTTGTCACTTTTGTTCAGTTTCATAGCTTTTGAATTTTTTATTTTCTTGTCTTCCCTTTTTCGTTTTTGCTCTTATTTAGCAGCTTGTTCCATTTTTCTTCTTTTTCTGTTTAGCTCCGAATATTTCTATCCATTTCCTGGCAGTCATTACAAACGGTGCTCTAGCCATATTTTTTTCACCTTTCCGCTTTAGAGTAATAGGCCAAAAAAGGATATCACTTAATGGTGAAGTAGTACACTTAGTGATTGTTGATCTTATGTCTTTACTTTGCATTCTTTGCTGCATATCCTTTACACTAAGTTGCTTCTTTGTTTTCATTCAGTTTCCTATTCAGTTGCATGTTGCTCTTTGTCGGAATGATAGAAAAGTTCAATTAATCTGGTAAAGATGGTGTAATTTTGCTTTTGACACTTTTATTTGGACTGAGACTTAGAACTGGTAAATCTGATGTAGGCTCAGTTAATAAACTAATTGGTGTTTCTTCATCTTCTTGAAATGCTTGAATTTCAGGTTCATTTCAAGCATTTCTACATATTCTTCCCAACAAGTTTTCTCCTAGGATATTTTTAAATGTTTTGAAACTTAAAATAGCTGTGTCTGGAATAATAACAGAAGTGTTTTTTCCCAGGCACATTGCTCTATTCAAAACATTGCAATTCCATGGATATATCCCACATTTTTTAAAGCCATTTGTTATCCAGTCTTCTTTAATTGAAGTACAGTGGACTCTCTCTATCTGAACAATATCTAATGTGAACACCCCTGTATTATGAACACATTCTGTCGGTCCCGGCGAAACTCCATAGACTTAACAAAAGAGGAACTCTCTGTATTCTGAACACCCTCTAATCCGAACACCCCACTATTATGAACGCTAGTTTAGGTCCCCATTTCTACTCCATCTCTCTGTAAATTGAACACATGTTTGCAATCTGCTTTGAATTCTGATCATGGAAATTCAGAGAAACTGTTACAGATGAATAAAAATTTCAAAAAACTTGATTAAAAAATAAACAGACACAATCACTGCTAGATTGTGTCTGTTTATTTTTATTTGAAATACTTTACTTGTATATACTTGAAATTGCAATTTGTTTGATAGAAACTTCATTTGAATGTTGAAGCATCTGCTGTCACATTCTTGTCAACCGCCTGCGGTAACAGAAGCCATTTTATGACTTTTTCTATTAGGAAATATAAAAATTTAGTTTTTGATTAGTTGGAGACAATTGCGGTAATTTAATTAATCCACTTAATTAAAGGTTCATAATAGTAGCGTTTATTTCAAAAAATAGTTCTATAGGAAAAATTTTAATAACAGTTTAAGCATGATATTTCAAAGATTAATTTTTGAATTTTAGACTAAATTTGAAATTTTAGACTGATTTTTTGGATTGAAATTATTGATTGATCAACTACTGAGAAAATGACAATTAAAGAAACTATTTGCTTATAATTTTGTTTCTATTTATTTTCACCAGATTTCATATTTGTCCATGATAGGACATTCACCAACCCTTTAAATGGCCTAACAGGGTTTTTCCATCAGGCAGTTTTTGGATTTAGAGGTTTATTTAACACAAAGTCGATATTAATGTTAATTTTTTGAATTACATATGATAAATAAATACCTAAGGTTATAAAATACAAATCGCCATATCAATACTTTCCAAAGCTTTTATTTTATGAATTGTTAAACTTGCATGTAAAATTCTGCAGGACGTTTAAAGAGTTAAGGATTGCAGAAATCATGTTACTTTACTTTTAAAACTTAAAAGAAAGGAAATATAATAAAAATCCCGTAGAACCGACCTTATTTGATCAACTACCGGCTCGGTCACTGTACGTAGTGGTAGTAGTGATGCATTTTCAATCTCCCTCTATACTGAACATCCCCATAATCTGAACATTTTTGGTCGGTCCCATGAGTATTCAGAATAGAGAGAGTCCACTGTAATTGCTTTCTGAAGAACTGGTGCAAAATATTCCTTTGTAAGGGTACCATCTAAATTTTTGCTGTACCATTCTAAAACAGCTGCCTTCCATGATGTTTTTAAACCTTTGAATACTGCAACATCACATGACTGTAGGATTCTAGTTGAGTTTGGGTATAACGAAATAAGAATTGCACCTTCTTTTAAGCACAAGATATTTAGGTGATATGTAATATGACTTTTATGGCCATCCAAAAATAAAATGACTGACATTACAACATTTTTCTTAAAGAATGGTATCAATATATTTGCCATATACTCATAGAAAGTCTCTGCTGTCATCCATCCACTTTCAGATAAACCAGCACCCCAAGAACTTGGCATAATATTATTTGGCATTCTTTTATATGGGTAAATTACCATTGGTGGACATTGTAACCCAGAGGCTGAAAATCAGGGCTGGGTTTTTGCCGGCAAAAAATGGTTTCTGCTGTGCCAGTGGCAGAAAGTGGTTATTACCGGCAACAACTGGCATAAACTCATTTCATGACATAATCTGAGACTTCTTTAGTAGCATTAAATTGCTTATATACATAATAATAACAAATAAAATAGTGGAAATATTTTTAATTAAAAAATAAATAAATATGTATTAGAACTTGGTAGTTTTGAATCTTTCATGACAAATCAGCCATATTATTTTGCAGATAATTGAAAATCATGAAAATGATATTAAGAACATAAAAGTTGCTAAAATCATAAATAAATATTCCATGCCAAATCAACCAGTGAGTGACTCAACCTGACCCTTTCAGATTTCGATGAAATTCTCAGGAATCGTTCTGCCTGATGATATAAATGAGAATATATGTTCATAATATTTTTTTGCATCAAAATTTCATATAGTTAATTATTTAAATTTTGAAAAATCATCATTTTTTGGCTTGCTTACATGTTTTTAATTTCTCAAGTTTTATCAAACATGGAAAACTTTATGACCACTCATTTCAAAGAGGAGTTTATATTGCGTTTGAGTTCGTGATTGCATATCAATCACGAACATCACAATGGCGATTCTACGTTGGTTTCTCTTTGAATTGTGAATGGCATCATCTGTGAAGTAGAGTTCTGTTTGTATATAAAGACAGCTGTGTTCGATGTTCTTTTGCCTTCATCTTTCTAGCCATTATTGCTGGTATAGCAGCAGCTGCATTTGTTCTGTAATGGCATAATGAATGTTTTAAGTTTATTTTATTTTTAAGCATAAGCTATGCTTATTTTTTTCTCATCTGTATATAATCATCTTGACTGTTATGGAATAAACTAAAAGTTTGCTGAATCTGCTTTGTGTTCACTCAAGTCTTCCACATTACACTTTTTAAAGACTTCCACTCGCCACTTAGGATGATTTAGTTGAAAGTATAGAGCATTTGGTTATGGGCCCAGGCCCGATAAATAACCATGCATTTGTTTTTTAATGTGGAAGTGAAGATTTTTTTGGAGTTGAACTTTCTCTGTGCCGATACTTTCCCGGTGTGAGCTTTGCCGACGGCTGATTCTGTGGACTTTTCCTGTAAAAAATTTGCCGATTTCCACAAGTTCTAATCGAAGGGGGCTGATGGATGCAATTCAAAACATCACCCTGCTCAACGGCAGCAACTGGGAGACATGGAAGCATGAAGTAAAAGTTTTGCTGTTGCACTTCGCCGCTTGAGATTTTATTGTATCTGCAGAGGAAAGTGAGAAGCCTGTTAAAGAAAAGCTAGATTCAGTACCTTCTAAAACCAACACTACTAAGCCTGGAGATGATGGGAAAGAGACACCTACTAAACCAGATGTAGAGGAGAAACTTACCTGGAGAGAAAGACAAGATCTGAAGTTGAGGAAAAACAGAGCATATACAATAATTTTTCAATCCTTGAGTCCAGAGTTTCGGCCATTAGTTTCCTGTACTACAGATGGAGCGAAAGCATGGAGAATTCTGCATGACCATTTTGAACCAACAACGAGGGCTCGTGTGATACAGCTGCTAGATGTTTTCTTCAGTACGAGATACGTTCCAGGTGAAAATTTGGGACTGTTCTTATGTCGAGTAAAGCAAGCCGCCGAGCGTCTTAGAGATGTTGGTCATCAGTTGCAGCCTTTATACCTGGGTTACCAAATGATTCGTAGCCTCCCTGACAGCTTTCAAGCCACTGTGCAAGCAATTTATAGATGGAGCGACAAGGACTTTGTTCCTGATAAAATTGAAGCTGAGCTCTTGTTGGAGGAGAATCGTTTAAAGCTGTCCCAGAAGGATCTGGCTGATGTTAATGTTGCTTATGCCAGCGAGTCTCTTGTAAAACCAGGTAAACAAAAATTTGGTCCATGTTTTTATTGTAAAAGTTATGGTCATGTAATTTCTAATTGTAAGCTCAGAATAAGTAAAAATAATGGTCGAGATTCTAAGGTTAATGCTCCTGACACATCCAGTAATAGTAAAAATAATTTTGAAGTTAAAAGTAAAAGTAATTATTCTAGACCTAATGCTAAAAGTAAATTTCAAAATAAATCTTTTAAAGTTAATCCTAAAAATAAATCTTTTCAATCAGAAACTAGTAATATTGAATGTAAAACAACTTTTAATCATACCTTCTCTGAACTGGAATGTAGTTTAATTGAACTTTCTCCCGAACTGTGTGAGGCAAATTCCTCAGATCTGGGCTACGGTAATACCCAATGGGTTTTTGATACGGCAGCTACAGCGCATTTTTGTAGCAATAGAAAATTATTTTTCGACTTTCAGCCAGTATCTGATTTGCACATGTCTCTTGCAGTTGGGGAGAGAGAATGTCCAGTTGAGGGAAAGGGTACAATTCAATTTTTAATAAAATGTAAAAATGGTAAATTTAATCGTATTATTTTAAAAGATGTTTTGTTTAATCCACATTTAAGAAGAAATTTACTGTCAGGAGCAAAGCTTGAAAAATTAGGACTTAATTTTGCTGGTAAAAATGGAAAAGTTTTTGTATTTGATAAACATGGTAATGAGCTATTTTATGCTTTGAGAAAAAATGACCTGTATTTTTTAAAGCCCTCTAAGTACATAACTCAATGTGAAGGAAATAACAACTCAGTCAATTTTTCAGCAAATCAAATAGAAAAAGTAAATGTTAATGAATTGTGGCATGAAAGATTCTGCCATATTAACAGCGAATATGTAGTTAACACAAGTAAACTTAAATGTGTTAATGGTTTACCTATGCTATCAAAATTGACTGAGGATTGTATTTCTTGTAAGTTAGCCAAATCAAGACGAATATCTTTTAAACAAACAGGTCACATAAGGTCAAAATTTCCTCTCCAGCTGCTGCATATGGACCTTTGTGGCCCATTTCCGGTTGCGTCTCATGGGGGTAGTCGTTACTTTTTGTCCATACTAGATGATTTTTCTAGAAAAGTTACAGTTTATACCCTGAAAAATAAGTCTGACTTTTTTGAGACCTTTCTTAAATATCAAAAAAGAGCCGAAAGGTTTTTAGATAAGAAAGTAGTCTCAGTCAGAACTGACGGACGCCTTGAGTTTTGTAACCAAGAATTTGACAAATTTTTAGAAGATCAGGGAATAAAACACGAAAAGACGAACCCGTATTCTCCGGAAATGAATGGTTCTGCAGAACGTTTCAATTTAACAGCCCTCGATGGAATAAAAACCCTTCTTAACTCTAGCGGTTTATCCCAGAAATTTTGGGCGGAGGCTCTTTTGTGTTTCACCTATGTGTGGAATAGAGTCTGTCACAAAAATTTTAAACAAACGCCTTTTGAATTATATTGTGGGAGAAAACCTTCTGTATCCCATTTTAAAAAGTTTGGTTGTCTAGCTTATGTTGGTACACCTAAACAAAACAGGAAAAAGCTCGATATGAGAGCTAAACTGGGTATAATGTGTGGGTATGCACAAACAACAAAAGGTTACCGCATTTGGCTAATAGACGAACAAAAATTTTTTGAGACTATAAATGTAAGGTTTGATGAGAGTAAAAGGGGGGTGGATGTCATAAAAGAATCCAGATTTCCATCTTTTTCATATTTTGATTTTCCTGAGGATGGGGATATTTTTCCTGCAATAGATGAAATTTTTGAATCTAAAAATAGATGTGATAGCCCGTCCGAATTAAAGGAAAGCAGTTTAAAATGTCAGAGTCCTGTAAAAATAGTTTCAGAAGTTAAAACGGATGGGGATTTGGATTTAATACCATGTACATCCATTAACTGGGTAAGAAGTGCTGTTCCTCGTAAAAATGAACCAAGGACAGACATTTATTATGGTATAGAGGGTACTAGAGTTAAATTGAGGTCCACAAATGATGCAGTTAGGTATTGTGCAGCAAATAACATAAAATTTGATGAAAATGTTTTTGATTTTAGGGGTAAAAATTGTCAATCGGGTAAAGTTTCAAATTTTTCTAATAATGAAGCAAATTTAGTAGAGGTTAAAATCCCCAGGAGTTACAAGGAAGCTGTTAAAACCCCTGAAGCATCTGAGTGGGAGGTGGCTATGAACCAGGAAATGCAGGTCATGTATGACCGCAATGTTTGGGATTTAGTCGAACCACCAAAAGATGCACAAATTTTGGGTAATAGATGGGTCTATACCGTAAAACGAGATCAAAATAATGAAATTGTAAGATTCAAAGCACGCCTTGTGGCTCAGGGGTATAACCAAATTAAAGGTTTAAGTTATGATGAAGTATTCAGTCCAATTGTTAGTTTTTCCATAATAAGACTCTTTTTCAGTATTTTTGTATGTTTTTTTAAATGGTTAAACATTCAAGTTGATGTAAACAATGCATACTTATATGCAGATTTGGATAAGGTCATCTATATGCAGCAGCCGGAAGGTATTGTTTTGGAACAAGGTAAAGTTTGTAAATTAAATAAATCATTGTATGGTCTCCAACAAAGTGGAAGACAATGGTTCTTTGAAATTGACGATGTTCTTTTAAAATCAAATTTTCAGAAACTTAACTGGTGTAATTGTGTTTACATATTAAAAGATAAACTTGTTCTTTTGCTGTATGTTGATGATATTATCATATTTGGAAAAACTGAAAGTGATTTGGAATTTGGTGTAGATTTATAAAAGAAATTTTTTAATTTAAAGGTTCTAGGGAAAACAAAGAAGCTCTTGGGCATAGAATTTGAAGAGGATGGTGATAAATTGTATATACACCAAACTTCTTATATAAATAAGGTTTGTGATTTGTATTCCAAATATAAATTTCCCATAAGCTCTGTACCTATGTCTAAAGGACTTGTTTTGTCAAAATTGGACTCTCCCGTAAATCATCAAAAAATAGAAGAAATGTCTAAGTATCCATACAGAAACCTAATTGGATGTTTAAGTTTTATTGCTGGTCGAACACGACCCGATATAATGTATGCAGTAAATCTACTTTCCCAATTCCAATCTAATCCCGGTATAAGACATTGGCATAGTTTATTAAAATTACTTGGTTATTTACAGTATACTAAAGATTTTAAATTAGAATTATCCAGAGTAAATGAACTAAAGCTTTATTGTTATTCAGATTCAGACTTTGCTGCAAATCGTGATGACAGGGTTTCCATAGGAGGTTACATTTTACTTTTAGATAGGGTGCCAATTTCTTGGAAAACCTTTAAGCAAAAATGCATTAGCCTCTCTACTATGGAAGCTGAATATGTTACTCTCACAGAAGCAGCAAAGGAATTGATGTGGATGAAAAATGTACTTGAAAATGAAAGTTTAAAATTAAATTTAATTGAATGTTCTTTACTCTGTGATAATCGGGCAGCAATTTCTTTTTCTAATTCACCAGTTGAAAATCAAAAGACCAAACATATCCACATCAAATATTTATTTCTCAGAAATCTAATTTATGATAAAGTTTTTAAATTAAAATATATTTCTAGTAAGTTAAATTTAGCAGATCCATTTACAAAACCGCAAGTAAAAGAACAATTAATGAAATTTTGTAGGCAAATTTTCAAAATTTAAACTCACATTTATAGTTACTCTGTTCATTGCCATGTCCATTGACATGACATTGATCAGACTATTTTTTTTTATAAAATTAAAATGTGTATAATGATAGGGAGATGATGATGAAAAAAAAAAAAAAAGTTTATACAATTTGGTCGTTTCTGATTAGTACCTGGCCGGTGATCTGTAAAATTTTCCCCGACTCGATAGTAATTAGACAGACTGTTTTTTCTATTGAATATTGTATTTTTGAATAAGTGTATTTTTTAATAAATTTATGTAAATTTTTTTGTAATGCCCTGGAGAGGCTAAAAAGGGGGCTGCTTGTTGTCATGTTAGTTAAAAATAAGTTTAAAGTTAAGTCAAAATAAACAAAACATGACATACTTTAGTTTTTACCCTCTCCAGTCTAATAAAAACTTTGTCGAATCGCCATTGCATTTCAGCCGAACTGCCGGCATACCGAGATAAAAATACGTGATTTTTGAGTTTTCCAGTGCCGTGATTTATTGAATCACCGGTAATTGAACTGTTCACGTTCGTTCATGAAACTCGATCGGCGGTGCGTTCGGAAAGGGGTTTCGTTTGGGTCAACCAATGGCGATTCTACGTTGGTTTTTCTCTTTGAATTGTGAATGGCATCATCTGTGAAGTAGAGTTCTGTTTGTATCAGGGTTGGCAAGTTTTTGACAGTGTGTGGTTTTATCCGGTTAAAACCGTGGTTTAAACCATCATGGCTAAAACCTCTTGTCAAAAACCTTGTCAGAAACCTCAAATACTAAACCGATCTGTAAAATTTCACATTAAACATCTGTCACACATATATTACATTAGATTTAATATTAAAAATTCACTTTTACTGTATTGTATATTATCATTTATGGAAAAAAAAAGGAAAAAAAAAATCTCTCATAAATCTGAAAATTTAGCCTGCATCAAAACTTGTTCAACTAGCAATGCATCTGCTATCAAGCCCTGCTAGCACAGCACCAATTGAGAGAATATTTTGTAACTTTAGCTTCATACACTCTAAACTCAGAAACCATTTGGATGTAAATAAATGTGCTAAATTGATTATGTGCTATAGGATACTGTGGGGTAAAATTGATCCAGATTATTAACTGTACAAAATCATTTTCTTCCGTTTGAACATTCTAAAAAAACAATGTTTTATTGCAATTAAAGTAATTTAATTATTAAATTACAGTATAATTAATTTTAAATAAAAAATTATTTAAATCATTAAGACTTATTCAATGTTTCTGTCTTGTTCTTAAAATGTTTAAAGTGCATTACACATTTTTGACGGTTTAAGCCAGTTTTTGACGGTTTAAACCAGTTTTTGACACTTGTCATGTCAAAAACCAGTTTCTGACGTCAGAAACCCAACCCTGGCCCCGGTACTAACCCAAGGATGTCAACACCTCCATTCAGCACCAATGCCAAGGCACGCATTCACTCAATCTCTTTCCCTCACGTAAAACATGTACACATAGTCACTGTCGGCTCAGACCACCAAAAGAAATTCTTAAGCTGTAGTTCACCTCTGAATCCTGAAAAACACACATAAATTTATAGGGCACATCACATTCATACTCACACTCAAACTACCTTTCATCCCTATTTGGAAATCCACATGCTCTGGCGCCAAAGTCTTCACTCCCAATCTCTCAAAAATATTTGACGAAGGTAAACCACAGACACGGATGAGTAATCACTACTCTATCACCACAAATTTTCAAAAAAAAAATATGGATCGCCTACAATTCACAGCGATTCCCTAACACTTAATATTACTACAGAGGAACAACTAATCTGCCAGCCAAACTTCGGGGTATTCCTATCAACAAAGACGTCATTTCCCTCCAAGAAAGACTAACACATCAAAAGGGTCTTTTCTCAAAGAAATCCTGAAACATCAGACACCTCTTATTTTATTCCAAGTCTCACAAACAGCTGCCCGCCAGAATTATATTTTTAAACTGAAGAATTATCTTAATTAAATAAAACCCAGATTAATTCAAATTCAGTAGAACTCAAAAAATGATAAGGTCTTAATTAACCAAAAAAAATCTAGATTAATTCAAATTAAGTAGAACAGGTCAAAAATTGATTAGATCTCAATACCCCCCTCACCATATATCACCAACATGAAGAGCAACCCGGGAATTCCTTTTACGCTCTTCAGTTTAAAAGAATCCTGTAAAGGGGCAAAGATCTATCATCAAAAAGACTTTCTCAGACAGTACACGACATGGGTTACTCAGAAATTCACCATTATTTGCCTACAAGATTTCCGGCATGATGAGAATAACAGCGGAGTTCAACTCAACACTATAGCAAAGTACATTCTATAAACCCAATGAAGTCCATCTTACCTGTAATTCACTTAATTCTCCAAGAAGTTAATTCTATTTAAATCTTTATCCTTAAAATTTAATCCTAAAAAATTAAAAAAAAAAAAAAAAAAAAAAAAACACCTTTTTCATACAATTAAATTCTTCAATTAATAATTCTTTAAATGAAAAAGGCTAATTTTAATCAAACTTTTACTTTAATAAAAAAAAATGTTAATTAGCATTATTTCTCAAAAAATTGAGCCTAATACAAAGTTTCTTATTCTGTCTAACATACCAAATTGTCTAACATACATTAACAGTTTCTTATTCAATCCTCAAATTTACCAAATTCCTTCAAAGAAAAAATCTCCAAACTACCATTTCAGCCACCATCAAAAATTTTAACTTTCATCTCTTCAAATCCTTACCAGAAAATTCAAAGTACCATCCTGAACCACCTTTAAACCTTCTCAAAGCATCCCAATTGTCCAATACATTTCAACATCCATTTAAATTTCCATCCAAAAGTTGAGTCAACTCAGCATGCTATCCATTAACTAAAACAAATTGTTTAACCTTTAATAAAAATAACTAAACAAAATTTAAGATAAAAACTGATTCAGTCCCAGCTGGCCATACCACATCAGACCAATTAAATCAGGTTCAAAGTACTTCTCAGATACCTTATCCCCTCTCAAAAGTCCTTCTGAAATAAATGAACCAAACTGGTTCTTAACACATATAGCCTCTACTCACAACTGAACCAGCATTAAATAAAAGCCAGAAACTTAACAACTTAAAAAAATTATGTCTCCTTGCTCAACACTCGAAGTCAACTATTAACCTTTACTCATTAGGTTATTTCTAAAAGCAGTGCATTACCAAAATTTATAACAATGGCATATGCTCTGAAAATATAGACCATCAAGGATAAGCAAAAACTACATATTTTAAGTCTTTAAATAAAATATATAAATATAATCAAACAAAAATATAAATCTTTTTACAATACTTTATTAAAAATGAAAACCATATAAAAAAAAACATGTTTTAGATAGCAAACAAAGTTACCAACATTTCTCAAAAAACATGTAGGACATTTGACAACTTATTAATGGATGTCATTTACATAAAAAATATAAAGTCAAAATATTCAGTGCAGGACAGGAGTTAACAAAAATACATAAATCCATGACATCAAATTACACGTTTAAGAAAACACTCAATTTTTGGTCCAAAAAGTCTCTAAAAGAGATTCATAAATAGTCCTAGATAGACCAAGATTATATCAAAAGAAAATTGAGTTATTCATTTTTCGATGTCATGACTTTAAATTAAAAAAAAAATTATTATTTTAATTTATTAAACTTTCATTTTTAAACTTAAAATAACAATCTATTACAAAAAAAATCAAAATAGTCCTCTCCCCAAAGTAAAAAAAATTTAATTCTATTTCTTAATTATAAATTCATATTAATGAAGTAAAAAAAATTAAATTGGAACAAATCCCATGTAGAAGTATTAACCTTTAAGGTCTGGGCATCTTAACCTCTAACACAAAATAGTTAAGACATCGTCCCCATTTTATTTCAAAGCATTCCACACTTAGATTTGTCCAAAACTGTAACATTAAAATATGATTACTTTAATATAAATTACTATCATTTATCTTTAAATCCTTTTACTTTAAATGTATAATTTATTATGAAAAATCATATTATAAATTTAGATTTATATTACAGAATCTTTATATATTTTATATTATGGAATTATCTTAAATTCATACTTTAAGTTACTATTGAAGTAGAAACTAGCATCTATATGGGGAGTCAAGACCACAAAATTTCAAAAATATCAAAAATTTAAGTATAGCTACAATAGAATTTTCCATCAATGCTTTAAATTTAACTTTAAAAGTCGTTAAGATAAGTTTTTCACTAAGAAAAAATTGCTCCTGTTTTTACTAGTACACACTTAAATTCTAAAAAAAAACTATTTTCGTTAATACCTTAAGTTTAAATCCAATATGAGGATCATTAATTTATTCCTGTCCCAAGTACTAAGTACTTTAACTCTCAAAGTAACTTTCAAAAATTAAACTTGAAATTTCTTATTTTTACACAACATTAATCCGTTACTGGGACCATTTTAACTCTTACGACTTAGTTTAAAATGTATGCCATTTTTACATTATCACAAGAAATTCAAGATTTAAAAACATCTCATTGAATAAATGATGAAAGTATAGTGATCCAGGTGGCAATTCTATTCTAACACTCTTTAATTTAGCAACATTGAAAATTACATAGTAAATTTAACCATGTTATATCAAAATCTTTTAATATATATATACAGTGGTGGCCAAAAGTGTGGACATTTTTTGAAAGTTTCATGTTTTTCAACTTTGTGTGCTGGTAGAATATATTAATTTTGACTTAAATACAAATGTTTATATATCAAATTGAAGGCAATTTAATGTAGAATTTAATAACAAAAACAGTATTACAATATCTGTATTACAAAAAAAGTTATGCAACTAATAGTAAGATCTATCTTAGATTTGCATTTTTTTAAAGTGATACTTACACAATCAATACTTCGTAGGATAACCCTTATTTTTTAAGACAGCTTCACAACGTCTTTTCATCGAGTAAACGAGTGTTTGCAATTCATGTTTCGTAATCACATGGTGCCAAGAATCAATTATAGATTCAATAAGTTGTCTTTTATTGGATGGACGTTTTTCTCGTACAAGAATTTTCAAACGTCGCCACAAATTTTCAATTGGATTGAGATCAGGGCTGTTTCCTGGCCATGGTAATATATCTATGCCTTTATTTTGAAACCATGCTTTGCATACTTTTGCTGTGTAACATGGAGCTGAATCCTGCTGAAAAATAAATGGTGCTTTGTTGGGGAAGAGATCCCTGATGGAAGGTATCAATTTTGGTTCCAGGACAGTTTCTATGTATTTTTTGCCATTCAGGATGCCATCAATCACTTGAATTCGGCCTACACCATCTGCAGACATACATGCCCAAATCATGACACTTGTCGGGTTTTTTGTAGTTGCTTCAATGCAATCAGGATGAAGTGCTTCACCTACTCTACGTCTCACGTATTTTCTACCATCACTACCAAAGAGCGATATTTTAGTCTCATCGCTCCAGATTACTTGCCTCCATTGATTTTCTGACCATTTAATGTATTTTTTTGCCCACTTAACTCGTTTTTCGCGTTGCTTTTGATTTAAATATGGTTTTTTCCTTGGAATTCTAGCTTGAAGTCCAAATCCTGATAATCTTCTTCTTATCGTTCTTGAACTTACTGCAATACCTGCTGCATTCATTTCACATCTAATGGCGTCTGATGATTTTTTTCTATCTTGAAGGCATAGCCGTTTAATTTTTCTATCGGCAGTAGCATTTGTGCATTTTTTTCTGCCTGATTTGGCCTTATTTTCCACTGATTTCGTTTTTTCATAACGTAAACAGAACTTTCGTACACCAGAACAAGTCACTGAACCGCCAACTTGTCTTGCAATTTCAGCATAAGAGAGGCCATTTTCTCTCAATATGACAATTCGGCTTCTTTTTGTAAGTGTCCAGTCAGTTCTTCTTGTTGGTGACATTGTTTAAAATTAGTTTAATTAAAAAAAAGCACTTAAACTATTCAAAAACAGCAATACTCTATTTAATTGCACTAGTATGCGTCATTCCATAAAATATTTCCACAATAATAACTCCTTTACTATCCAAATAACCTAAACTATAGTTACAGACATTTGATTGGTCCTCAGAACAGTGTTTGTGATTGGCCAGTACGCTTTTATTAGAAAAACCGTCATTATTCAAAACGATTTGTGTTTGTTTGTTCTACTTAAATGAGCATAACTTTTTTTGTAATACAGATATTGTAATACTGTTTTTGTTATTAAATTCTACATTAAATTGCCTTCAATTTGATATATAAACATTTGTATTTAAGTCAAAATTAATATATTCTACCAGCACACAAAGTTGAAAAACATGAAACTTTCAAAAAATGTCCACACTTTTGGCCACCACTGTATATATATATATATATATAACTTCTTACACTTTACTATCTCTTTTTACACAAAATAAGTTAAAAAATATCACTAAATGGCAATCATTTAAACTGGAGAAAACCAGGAAGCCTTCCTCATCAGTCAAGCTTTTAAAACTCATGACAAAGCATTTCAAAAATCATTTAAATTTCAAGAAAAAAATCAAAAGCAAACCTATTTCTCTAATTTGAAAAGGTATTTAAATTTCAAAGTTAAAAATATTCAAGATTCACATATTAATTTTAAAGACATTCTTTGATTTCATCTTATTATAACATTCCCTTATCAAAAATATTCAAAAACAAATTTCCTTTCAGACAGATCTCCTGGTTTACTACCATTAGTTAAGCAAAAAAATTCATATTCTCTTCCTATCAAAAATACAATGGAGCCCATCACGCTCCACTGCATATACTTATAAAAAAAACTTTATATGAGCACTTTATACAATAAGATACCCATAAAAGTATATTAAATTTCTTTTAAATTATTTTAATTTTTACTTATAAAAATTTAAACTTGTTATTAAATATCTAATTTGTATTCAAAATTGCATTTAAAGGTCAGCACTATTCAAATTTACAAATTCATATTTCAAAAATTGAATCTTTACACTAAAAAATTCGTTTTTATAGAAATAAAAAAATTCTTAAAATTTACTAATTAATACCTCAAATTAAAGTTTTACACCAAAGTCATATTTAATTAAGTACAGATTCATTTTTATTCAAAAAGAATTAAAAATTTAAACCTACATATTTATATCTCTGACTTTAACATACGGCCCCCCCAACTAAAACTATTTCAAACATCCGGTAGAAAATTTTTACTTTCGATAATTATTAAAACTTATTATATTTTAAACTTTAATTTTTAAATATATTATCATATTCAAGGGAGGGTATAACTTAAAAAAAATCGTAACTATTTTTATTAAACTTTTAAATTTTTTAAAATTCATTTTATAAAGGGCACAACGTTAATTGTAAAAAGCCCATAACCAATATCATGGAATTGAAACACAATTCCATGATTGTTTAGCAGAGTCGCATCAAAAACAGTGTCAGCGTTAATGCTGATTTTGTAACCCCATAAGTAATTAAATTAATTTAATTTTAACGAAATGCCTAAATGAATATATAATTAAATGTTTAGTCAAAGATAAACTCAAATCAAATGAAATAATGATATGCAAAATTAAAACTTAACAATTAACATTTATTTGTTCGTAAAATAAAATAAACATAAAATATAAAACAAATATGAACAAAAACAATCTATGGTATCTCTTATCGAATCATATTTAAAACAAAATATTTTTTCTTTCTATTAAATCCATAAACCAAATATATAAATAAGTATATTGTAAAATAAAATATATCAAGACAAACAATGAATCAAAGTTAAACTTATCTGTGAGAAAAATATTTAAAAACACTTTATAAGTCCTTTACTATCAAACATCTGTCTTTATCAAGTGAACCGGAGCTTGCAAAGTCAAAAACTGGAAAAATGATTTCTGTTAAAAAAAAAAATGTATCGAAGGCATTTGCATCTGTCAATAGAATTCCAAAAGTCCACGACCAAAAACCGAAGAGAAAAACCACAGCAATTCCTTACGAGCAATAGTTGAAGAGGGGAAGGTTAAAGTCCAATTCACAGGATCCCTTCTACCCGAACATCTCATAACATTGCTGATTATCACATCTCTCCGGGTCAATGAACTCACGTCAATGGCGGACATCTTCTTCTGGCCTCCAAGTATTTAGATTTAGAAATAAAGTCTCATATAACTGAATATATTCTTTAAGCTTAGATGAAATGTAAGAACGGAATAAAATGCCATTACTAAATGAATGTTCTATTTCAACAAATGATTAACTTGACTGATGACACAACTGACTTCCAGAAAAATAACATCATAACACAATATCTAACGGACGAAACTGAGAAAACAAAAACAATAAAATACGAAGCTACTTTTTGTCGGCGAGACTGAAGTATATATACCTCTCAAACGGATTGAACATCAACTTTCTCCCCGCTGTGAGACACACCCACCAATCACTGAAGGATGAATGGCTGATGAGATCGTTACGTCGGATCGCGTAAGCGATTGCGTCATCGACTCTCATCGCTACGCCTCCACATGGCGATATGGGGAACTATGTCAAAAGCCGATGTTTACGTCTGATAAGGTGTGTGAAAATATAAGTCTGCCGGGAAATATAAATTAACCTTCCGTCTACCAGACAAAACACCCATTTATCTACGGCAACACCTAATTTTAATTCCAAACTTGCAAACGGCACCAGTAATATTTTAATATAATTTTGCTTTTACAGTGAAAGTTTAAATTAAGGAATTCGTAATATCTAGACAAGTCCTTTATAAATTCCGGTGTCAATCGACAATTTCTCATTTTACCATTTGACTCCAGAAATATTGCTGTCGGGTCCAATGGACCCATCTGGTAGACGGAAGGTTAACATAGAACTAAAGTTTAATTATACAGTTTATGGACAACAATTAACTAGAAATGAGACTTCTATTTTAAAAGGTAAGTGCACTTTAAATTATATTGAATTGTAAATAAAGATGACTATTGTATTTATATACTGTAAATTTAAGTAATTAAATAAAAATATGTAAAGATTAATGGCTAGATGGAATGGCCTGACTCTCATACCAAAGGACATTTCTTACAGTAAATGTCAGTTAAAAAGGTTGTTTCACAGTGGCAAGAACATAGGGTCTATTTCCTATCATCATTCAAGGAGTGCTGCGTTTTTTCAAATGTGGGGCAAGAAGGGCGCTATTTTTTTTTTGCTCTATACTTTCAACTAAATCATCCTAAGTGGCGAGTGGAAGTCTTTAAAAAGTGTAATGTGGAAGACTTTAGTTTATTCCATAACAATCAAGATGATTTATTTACAATGAGAAAAGTAAGCATAGCTTACGCTTAAAAATAAAATAAACTTAAAACATTCATTATGCCATTACAGAACAAATGCAGCTGCTGCTATACCAGCAATAATGGCTAGAAAGATGAAGGCAAAAGAACATCGAACACAGCTGCCTTTATATCGGGGCTAATCCTTGGATCTTCAATGCATTTCATGAGTGGGTAGAATGTGTGCTATGTCCCCTGGAAATGAAATTTTTAGTTGGTCCCAAATGATTGGGCTAGTTAGGTTTAGTTCTGTTATGTCCCACGTGTAAGGATTCTTAGTCATTGGTCAGGTGAAGATAAGGTATAATAGTAATTTTTATAGTAATTGTAGTTGGTTAAGAAGTTTTTTTTTGGAAAGGAACAATGTCAGCTGGTGTTAACGAGTTAGAATTCTATAGGAATTGTTATGTAAAAGGGGGGCTCGGTTAATTAGATTTTTTTTTTTTGTGTTAGAATTCAACATATCTTATAAGTTGCTCTGCCAGAACTTAAAGTAAAAATGTAATTTTGAAAGGAAACTAGTACAAGTGTTTAGTTCCTTTAAGTGAAAATTGTAAAATATTGTAATAGATTTATAATGTATATTTTTCAGAGAAGAATAATTAATATTTGTAATACAAATTATTATATTGTGAACATGTGTAATTAATCAATATAAATAATTGATAAAGTATAACTTTTTGTATGGATAAAGCTCAATTAGAAAATAGAAAGTGTTTTTGAAATCACATAAATGAAAGTGTAAAGCTGGTGATCATGGACTGGAGGAAAATTTTTACTAATACATGATTATGTGATGTGTATAATTTTTTGTGTATGTATTTATGTAAATGTTTTTAAAATATCTTCGATTTCAGGTGTGCTGGGGCTTGCTGATTTATGGATATACTGGTCTTCCATAAATATTTTTTTTAGATACTTCTGGATAAATTTTTGAGTTAAGATGATTTAGGTGCTGTGGCTTGTAATGAAGAGGTGTTGGTGGAAGTATTTTTTAGTGGCTTGTCAGCTCGAGGGGATAACTGCATTTTTTTAAGGTGTTGTCTTTCCTTGATAACCTTCAGTTTTTCCTTTTGGGCATAGCCCTTGCATGTTGTACAAATGGCAAGAGGGGGGGGGGGGCATTTGATAGGAAATAGACCCTATGTTCTTGCCACTGTGAAACAACCTTTTAAACTGACATTTACTGTAAGAAATGTCCTTTGGTATGAGAGTCAGGCCATTCCATCTAGCCATTAATCTTTACATATTTTTATTTATATAAGACTTAAATTTACAGTATATAAATACAATAGTCATCTTTATTTACAATTCAATATAATTTAAAGTGCACTTACCTTTTAAAATAGAAGTCTCATTTCTAGTTAATTGTTGTCCATAAACTGTATAATTAAACTTTAGTTCTATGTTAATTTATATTTCCCGGCAGACTTATATTTTCACACACCTTATCAGACGTAAACATCAGCTTTTGACATAGTTCCCCATATCGCCATGTGGAGGCGTAGCGATGAGAGTCGATGACGCAATCGCTTACGCGATCCGACGTAACGATCTCATCAGCCATTCATCCTTCAGTGATTGGTGGGTGTGTCTCACAGCGGGGAGAAAGTTGATGTTCAATCCGTTTGAGAGGTATATATACTTCAGTCTCGCCGACAAAAAGTAGCTTCGTATTTTATTGTTTTTGTTTTCTCAGTTTCATCCGTTAGATATTGTGTTATGATGTTATTTTTCTGGAAGTCAGTTGTGTCATCAGTCAAGTTAATCATTTGTTGAAATAGTACATTCATTTAGTAATGGCATTTTATTCCGTTCTTACATTTCATCTAAGCTTAAAGAATATATTCAGTTATATGAGACTTTATTTCTAAATCTAAATACTTGGAGGCCAGAAGAAGATGTCCGCCATTGACGTGAGTTCATTGACCCGGAGAGATGTGATAATCAGCGATGTTATGAGATGTTCGGGTAGAAGGGATCCTGTGAATTGGACTTTAACCTTCCCCTCTAGAATAAAGTTCAACTATTGCTCGTAAGGAATTGCTGTGGTTTTTCTCTTCGGATTTTGGTCGTGGACTTTTGGAATTCTATTGACAGATGCAAATGCCTTCAATACATTTTTTTTTTAACAGAAATCATTTTTCCAGTTTTTGACTTTGCAAGCTCCGGTTCACTTGATAAAGACAGATGTTTGATAGTAAAGGACTTATAAAGTGTTTTTAAATATTTTTCTCACAGATAAGTTTAACTTTGATTCATTGTTTTTCTTGATATATTTTATTTTACAATATACTTATTTATATATTTGGTTTATGGATTTAATAGAAAGAAAATATATTTTGTTTTAAATATGATTCGATAAGAGATACCATAGATTGTTTTTGTTCATATTTATTTTATATTTTATGTTTATTTTATTTTACGAACTAATAAATGTTAATTGTTAAATTTTAATTTTGCATATCATTATTTCATTTGATTTGAGTTTATCTTTGACTAAACATTTAATTATATATTCATTTGGGCATTTCGTTAAAATTAAATTAATTTAATTACTTATGGGGTTACAAAATCAGCATTAACGCTGACACTGTTTTTGACGCGACTCTGCTAAACAATTAACCCCGATGGAATTGTATTTCAATTCCATCAAATGATCCAAACGCGCTATAGCGCGTAAATTATGCAAACAATCGGCGACGGAACTTAAAGAAAAGCCTCACATGCTTCTCGTGGGACAGGTAACTTCGTCAAAAAATCGCTAATAAAAAACATCAAACTTTGTTAAAAATCGGGAAATAGCGACTAATACCTAACAAGATTCGCAAAAAAATGGTTAATTTCGTCACAAAATGGCAGATTTCCTCAAAAGATCGTGGAAAAACGACAAATTTCTTCCAAAATTCACGATAAAACTGAAAATTTTGTCAAATTAGTCGCAAAAAACGATTATTTTCATCAAAAATTAGTGATAAAACGGCAGATTTTGTCAAAAGATTTGTGAAAAAAAAACGGCAAATTTTGTCCAAGAATCGCAATAAAAAGGAAAATTTGGTGAAAAGTTCCATTTTTTCAGCAAAGTTTGCTGTCTTTTGCGATGTTTTAACAAAAACTGCTGGTTTTGCGATCTTTTAATAAAATGTGACATTTTTTCGTGATTTTTTTTAGCAAAATATGCCGTTATTTGCCATCTTTTAACAAAATAGGCCATTTTTTTGTGATGTTTTAACAATATTTGCCGTTTTTTCGCAATCTTTTATCAAAATTTACCTTTTTTTTTCATTTTTTTGATGAAATTTCTGTTTTTTCCACGACTTTTTGAACTGCTAGATTCTAGATTGAACTCTATAAAAGTACTCTTAAAAATGAAAAAGTGCCCTGAAAAATGTAAAAAGGGCCCTTTTCAGAACAGTAGCACCCTGCCCTTTTTTAAACCTGGGGGAAACTCTGCAATTTATTGTGAAAATTATGTTTACTGTTTTCTTACTTATTGAGTTTATTATTTGTAACTGTTTATTTGTCATTTCATATTTATTTACTTAGAACAGATGTCACAAATAAAAATTAAATTAAAAAGTTGACATGTTTCGGTTCAATCATAAGAACCGTATTCATAACACATAAAATCAGTAGAAAAACTAAATGACACTGGATATAAATATAATTTAAAAAACCCAAAACAAAACATTGCGCCCCCTATGATCGTGAGTAGCCATTGCCACCGCGGCAAATAAATATAATAAATTTTGACCATATATTAAAATCAATATGTATAAAATTAATATTAATAAAAGTAGAAAAACTAAATGACTCAGGATATAAAGGTAATTTAAAAACCCAAAACACAAAATATTGCACCCTCTATGATCGTGAATAGCTAATGCCGCCGCAGTTCTCTCTATTAGACTCGCCCTTTAAATATTTATTAAGTAATTCTAACCACAAACTCGGAATGTCATAAGAATAAGAATCATTACAAACCCTATCTCTCCTAGAATATATCTCTATGGATTCACGGATGATTAATTTTCGGAATAAACTTGAAATGAACACTAATTTACTATCTTTAAAACAAATTTTAACCCTCCTCTTTAAAAACAATCTTGATAACGCAGTCTTATCTCTACCAAATTTTATGTCACATTCATGCTCTTTCTTTCTAACCCCAAACTTTCTACCTGTCATACCGATATAAAAATTAATATCTCCCACTTCATTCTTATATGGAATTTCATACACCCCAGTTAGATCATCCTGTGGAAACGGATCAAAAGCTCTGTATAGAAGATGTTTTAACTTAGGAGGTGGCTTAGCAACTAATTCTATTTTAAACTTTTTTAATTTAGCTTTAAGCCTCTCAAAATTACCCTTTATATAAGGAAACAATAGTCTTTTAACCCCAATCTCTTCCCCCTTCTCACATGCATTATCTACCAAATTACAATTAACCTGAGAATTATTTTTATCCCTATAATTTTTAACCAATTTATTAATTTTATCCTTTTTGTAACCATTCAACTTAGCAATATTAAAAATATAATTCAACTCCTCATACAAAAATTCATCAGAACAAATAATAAATGCACGATTAATCATGAACCGGAATGTAGAAAACTTATACCCAAAGGGTGAATACGCAGAAAATGGAATAATATGCTGACTAGCTATATCCTTCCTGTAAACTTTCCTTTTTAACATAGAACCCTCTCTAATAATCCATACGTCTAAAAATGAAATAGCACGATCATTTTCCAATTCAAACGTAAATTGAATATTCTTATCCAGTTTATTAACTTCATCTACAAAAACAATGAAAGACTCAACTCCCCCCTCCCAAATTAAAAACACATCGTCAACATACCTCTTCCAAAATTTAGGAACTTTCTCGAACTTTGCAAAAATATTCTTTTCAAAAGGCCTTATTTTAAACTCAGCTAAAAAACCTGAAAAAAAAACCGAGTTTTAAAGATAGTAGATTAGTGTTCATTTCAAGTTTATTCTGAAAATTAATCATCCGTGAATCCATAGAGATATATTCTAGGAGAGATGCAATGTTTTGTTTTGGGTTTTTTAAATTATATTTATATCCAGTGTCATTCAGTTTTTCTACTGATTTTATGTGTTATGAATACGGTTCTTATGATTGAACCGAAACATGTCAACTTTTTAATTTAATTTTTATTTGTGACACCTGTTCTAAGTAAATAAATATGAAATGTTTTTATACGTGAATAAAAAAGGTGAAGTGATTTTGTTTTTACAACAGTTTTAACATTGTTTATTTGTCATTTCTCTTTTTATTGAATTCATGTTTATTTACTGTTATTTTTTATTTTAATTCTTTAAATTATTTTTATTATAATGTACATCAATAATTATTGATATGAAACTGTAATTTATTTATTTTTATTTCCTTTTTAAAATACTAGAATCGCTTTTATTTTTTTAACTTCATTTTATTTTTATAGTGCAATAAAAAAATCACATGCTATTATTTCATGTAATTTCCAACATATATTAAAAAACAAAATTTTTGCCAAATCGGCAGGGGAAAAAAACATGTGTAAATGTGATGCGTATATGACATCTGTGCCAATTCGAAAATTTGGTTTGCCTCCAAACTTGCTCAATTAGCAATGCTTCTGCTATCAAGCCCTGCTGGCTCAACATCATTGAGAGAGTATTTTCTAACTTTGGCTTCATACACTCTAAACTCAGAAATTGTATAGGTGTAAATAAATGTGCTATAGGATTGTGCGGGGTAAAATTGATCCAGATTATAAATTGTAAAAAATCATTTTCTTCTGTTTGAACAGTCTAAAAAACAAAAATGTTTTATTGCAATTAAAATATTTTAATTTTTAAATTACAGTAATTAATGTTAAGTTTTTTTTTTTTTTTTTAAATCATTAAGACTTATTCACTGTTTCTCCCTCTTTCTCAAAATGTTTCAAAGGGCATTACATGTTTTTGAAGGTTTTAACCAGTTTTTGACGCTTGTCATGTCAGAAACCCACCCTGCTCTTATATAATCTAAATGGCCTCCAATGTATTTCATTAAAATATCACTGAATGGAAAAAGAAAAAAAAAAATATCTGTGTTTCTTTTCTTTTCGAAGTAGGAGCCTCATCTCAGGGTGACGAGAGGGTTAAATGAAAATTAAACACGAAATACATTTCTTTTCATTATACATTTCTATTATTATTAAATGTCAGAGAAAAACTCACGCATAAGGGAGAGAAAACGCAATATAATAGTGTTGGGTAACTCATACATGAAGCACCTCATTTGTCCCATACACCGTGACAATTTGTCCCAATACCTCAATTTTCAGAATTGAAGTACCTCAAAAATTTTGTCATGTTTGCGTCTTTTTTGAAGCGGTGAGGCGTGAGAGCTGTTTCGTTTCGGAGGATGAATGGAATGGGTGCGTGTTTTGTTATCATTGTCTGTTGATGAAAGAGTCGAAATCCACAGTCCCAACAGGGTTGCGGGCTACGTTTGAAGTTTAAGAAAAAGCTTCAGCTATGGGAAAGGGTGACAGGGAAAGAAAAGAATGTAGCAAGATAAAAGGCGAGACGAATTTGGGGAGATTTGATTCTGAAGGAAAGAAAAGAAGAGAGCTATTTTCATTTCTTTCTTTTAATAATATTGAATTTTTACTTCCCAACTTGTGCTTGTCATTGTATATCATTTAAGATGGAAAAGGATTGATAATAACAGAGTGAAAACATCGGTTCCAGCCGTCCTTTTAAAAAGTTTTAACGTCTTTTTTTATGTGGGCGGGGGAGAGGGGGGATCATATAGAGGTCTGCTCTGCCCGGACTGGTGTTACTTAAATATGTTGTCCGTACAGAAAGCAGTCAAAGCAGACCCACACGATCTGATGCTGTTCAATTAAAAAAAAAAAAAAAACCTTAACATATATTTAGGGACCGACTTAGACAGTGGGAGGTCCTGGGGCAAACATTATTAGGAGCCCCTTTCCCCGTTCTATCTTAAAATTTTTCGTAAATTATACTGAAGTGACTAAAACTAAAATTCATACTTATTGTATGTGTAGATAAATTTCGTACCAACTAAAATTCATATCGATATACATAATAGCAGAAGAAAGATAACTTAAAAAAAAAACTATAGAATGCAATTTTTTGGAGGGTGGGGAGTGGGGGGGGGGGGGTTACAGGAATATAAAGATAATTATAAGGCCTTAAGGAAGCACGGGGCACAGAAACAGAGAAGGTTGGAGATGAAGCCCCGTAAAAACTGAAAAAAAAAAAGAATTTTGGTCACTTTTGGCCATTTTTCTTATCATTTGACACTCTTTTAACGAAAAAATAAACTTATATATATTCATGGGGGGGTCGGTTTCTCAAGCCGGGGGGCCCAGGGCGATTGCCCCGCATGCCCCTACATTAGTCAGGCTCTGCATATATTTAAGATTTCTTTAAAGAATACCGCATACATACTTGTGGGATAATTTTACATTATATTTTAAAATTACGATGTGTACGCAAGATAGAAAATATACAGTAGCAAAATTAATGATTACTATTTTTAGAAATATTAATATTCAAAAAAGTTTTCGTTAGAAAATTAATGTAGTTAGAAAAGAAGAAGAAGAAGGAGGATTAAAACATCACAACATTTAAAGCTGCGTTATGAAATGTTGATTATTAAAAATATTTCTCTGTATTTATTAAAGCTTTTCTCAAATTCAAAGGAGCTACATCCTAATACATTTCTTTTCAGAAACGCATAAGATTGGCAGGTGTTCTTTTTCTAAAATTATGTAATCAAATAGCGTTATCTTTTTTTTATCTTATTTTATAAAGGAAATACATCTTCTAGAAAAATACCGTCATTATAAGCGTTTTGAATCGATTTTCCGGTAGCGACAGCGCAGGAAAGGATAAAAACTAGAAGTCACGTGAAAAAAATAGCTTGTATCTGAACAAATAATTTATTTATCAAAAAAGAAAATACGCTATTAGATTCAAATTCGATTAAAATGTTTAAAAAATGTATTTACAGGACGTACACTAGATATTTACGTACACGAGACATTTATTTCACATTTCAACATAATCTCTCTCACATTGTTGCCAATTCAAAGACAGCGGAAATAATATTTCTTTTCTAACGATAAAAATAATTTTCACCTGAATATTATAAAAAGAGAAAAGTTAGATTTCAAACATTACATCTAAAATCACTTATTTAAAACTATTTCCTTATAACATCGTAAAAAAAAAAAAAAAAAAAAAAAAAAAGGCAATTTAACAAAGACTCTGTTGACTGCGTTAATACTATATTAGATGATTTTCACATGTTAAAGTAATCCTATATGTTCAAACTCGAAATCAGCCATTAACAACAGCTGATTTGGTCTTAAAACCTTTTCTTAAAAGGGAAAAGAATTAAAAACCGTTTACAGGGCAATTGTCACTGTTTTTGTTTTTATTATAATTCAGTCTTCATTAAGCTTTTTAAAACGGATCAAATTAACTGATTTTTAGAGTAGGAACGGGGTATTAATGAGTGTAGCTCGTAGTAAACAAAACCCCTAGTTGAAAAAAAAAAAAAAAAAAAAAAAAACTTTTTTAAAATCTTTTACGTCACAGCACGCTGGGAATCTTAAAATTGCTTTTATATTTGTAAACTGTTCTTTTTATTATTTATTTAGTTAATATTAGCATTTTGAGGGGGAATTAAATTGCCCTATTTATTATTTTGTCGGAATAATAAATAAACAATCAAACACAACTTCTTGTTTAATCGAATGTTATTGAAAGATATCGTGTTGATTTCAGGGGGTGGCCTGGGAATGGCATCCGTTCTCCCCGTAACCACAGAAGTTTCTCGCGGAGAAAAATGTCTGGATTCATCACTGAAAAGTGATCAAAGTTTTCTTTTTCACTAGATATAATAATAATACGTATTTTAATTTTTGTAAATGTGATTTATCAAGTAAAAAAATGTATTATAATTTACCACAATTATATGTAAATTTTCTTTACAAATGCTAAGATTCTTCACTAAGGTTTCCCATTTCCAAAGTCCTGCTTCTTGCTTAGTATATGCTGAGCAGTTCAAGTTACACATTTACTTTTAAATCTTTTTTAAATCTAATTATTTTAAAAAATAATTTAAAATTTTAATTCTAATTATTTTAAAAAATAATTTAAATTCTTTACAATTACATTGATTTATTTTTACATAGTACTGTTAGAGGTTGTGCATAAATGATGTAAAATTTTAATTTCAATTTTTTGACCCCCTCCCACCCTTTGTCACAAAGTGTCACAGTTCAACATATGCCCTCATCCCCCCTTAGTTAGTTGTCACGCTTTATTACATAAACTTGTACTTGCAGTTGAGGGAAAAAAAAAAACTACACACTCCTAGCAGGACATCATTTGTGAATTTCCCCTTTCCGAAAAAAAAAAAAAAAGAAAAAAAAGAAAAGAAAAGAAAACTTATAATCAGATAAAACGCGAGTTACTGCATTAATTTGCCGTCGAGCCACCAATTCCATTTATATTTTCCGAAAAATATATATTTCTATTTATCAACCTGACAACAACATGAAAGTACCCACCCTCTGACGTCTTGCCGTCAGTTTTAAGCTGCATACAGCAATACAGTTTACACTGCGAGAAAGCGGAAAAACCTTCACTTCACTCCCAACTCCAATTGTAGTTCCTGGATTTCAACTCCTCACCCAATTGAAGCATGACATTGTCATGACAAAAGTGTTTAGGTTGTACCTCATACAAACGTCATGAAATTTCCGTGTCCTACCCAACACTACAATATAATTCGCTACACATAAAAAGCACAAATCCGGCAGAGGTATGTAAACAAAATATAATGTAAACAGTGAAAACAAACAGTTAAAACAGATCAGAAGGAGTAGAAGTAGATATTATCGAAATAAAAAAAAATTATTCAATTATTTCATTATTTTTATGCTTCAAAACTGGAAAAAACTCTCTATCTCTTTATCCTTTCAAAACATGGTTTTTGTACAGAAATACATACCTGTGGGACCCAGTGTAAAACGTCAAGACTGACGTCACACTGAAAATGCCCTTTTTTCGTTTAGAGCCTGCAACATCATCTAGCTGATTGGTTTCAGCTACCAGCTCTAGCCAATCAGATTACGTGATTTGGTGTGGAAATGGCAGAATCTAAAGTTATTGTTGTTTACATTAAGACTATTCAATCTTGAATCACGGATATTATTTATTTATTTTTGTTTGCACTTTGCAATGCATTGAAGTTTTAAATTCTATATTAAAAAAAGAATGGATGGCGGATATGTTTTGTCAAATTTCCCCCCTATAGTCGAGAATGTTTTTAAATATTTAAGTCAGCGTGAATTAAATTCTTGTGCTCAAGTGTGTGACTTATGGAAAAGGATTGCAGAAACAGAAAAAAGTCGCCGTGAAGATATTGTTTCATTTTTTAAGGTATTTATAGTAAATTTTTTGGCACAGATGTCATATACGCACCACATTCGCACGTTTCCTCTCCCCCCCACCCCCCCCCCCCCGCTAATTGACATTGCACATCTGTGCTAAAGGGAAGATTAATTTATTAAGTTTATAACAATTGTTAGGGAAATAAAACAAGAAAAATTAAAGATTTCAGTGAAATGTGCTGATTAAATGATGCAATTGCATGCATTTAATATGGCTAAAAGTATTAATATTTACAATTTACTCTGAAAATCGTATTTAGTGTCTTTTACTTAATTAAGTTTATAATTGATACCTGTTTATTTATTGTTTCCTTTTTTGTTAAATTCATGTTTATTTACTGTTCTTTTTATTTTAATTCTTTAAATTATTTTTATTATATACTACAGCAATAATTATTTATGTCAAACTGTTATTTATTTATTTTTTTTTTTTTTTCAAATACTAGAATCTCTTATTTTTTCACGTTATTTTATTACGTTACATTGCAACAAAAAATCATGTGCAGATATTGCATGCAATTTTGAATTTTTTTTTAAACAAAGTTTTCACGAAATTGGCGGGGAAAAAAACACGTGAGAATGTCTGTGCCAATTTTTTTTTAATATATATTTTAGAGTTTTCACTTTAAATATTAAAGATATTTAATCATTAGCTATGAATCAGTAAAGTCACGCTATAAGTTCTCACGGAATCATTTCTGCAACATTCTAAAAGAATTAAACTAAGTAACTTTGTAAAATTGAGCTGTCTTCACATTTTTCTCATGTTTTCTTTCTCTCAAAGATTATTTTGATTTTAATTAAAAAAATATAAAAAATCACGAACCCTGTCAATAATCTTTCATGGTAAAAAACTCATAAAATGTGTCATGTGAAAATATAATGAAATTCGTGAGGTATTCACGGGAGTTGATCTTTGTTTCCCAGTTTTTTAGAAAAGAGCGAAATTTTTAGACAGGAGCCTCCTGCCCAATTTTTCTTTTGTGTGAGATTTCAAAATTTTGGGTGCAAATGTTGCCTTCAAAATTCAAGGTGTAGGTGGTTTTTAATAGAAAGTAGTTGATGGAATTAAGGTGAATAGTGAGTGTTGTGTTTACATTAATTTAAATTAACATTTTAAAACCAGTGCAAAATATTTATTTTGACTGTTTACATGTGCAAGTCATTTTCAAAACAAATGAAATTTCTATTCTCTGATTTCGTGATCTTTGAAATGCCACCATTCAACCTTGCTGGTCCATAGTATGCACATTACTTTTATTTTACTTGGATGTTTATTTTATTCTTGTAAACCTTCAGTTGCTCAAGCCATTCTCTTATTGACATCGACTTTAATGCAAACTGTCTTCAACTGATTTTGCACCTCCCCCCCTTTTTTTTTTTCCTTCATAATATCAGCAGGCTTTCAAAAGACTTAGCACATTATTTCATTTTGATAATTTTGACTGGGTGACATTTGGCTTGCATTCTATTTTAACAGGATAGTGTAATTCTTTAAACAAAGGTTAAAAAACTAATACAAAAGTTGCTGAAGGTTAAATAGTAATCTTGCAGATTATTAAAAAAAAAAAAGGCAATAAAACCTGCTTTCATGTGAGTTTTATCAAATTTTTTTTTTTTTTTTTTTTTGAGTGGATTTTTACTCAGAAAAACCCACCTGGATTTTTTTTTTCTTGGGGGGGGGGGGGAATAGTTGGGTTTTCCCAACTCTGTTCATCACAGCTACTGCATTTTCTGCCTTTTTTCTACCGCAAGAATCAGGGTTCGTTGATTTAAATCGGCTTGATTTTAATCACGATTTAAATCAACTGATTTTTTAAAAAAAATCATTGATTTAAATCAGTTTTTCTTTTAAATTATTTTTTAATAAATTTCAGATGAAACAAACATAATAATGTGCTTTAATACAATTTAGTTTTATATACCATATATAATCAAACAACTTTCAGAAAGATAAAGCTTAAGCTTAGTAAAAACGTAAAATAAATGTAAAGATTAGAAAAAAAAAATGCTTTCAAATTTCATTTGAATCAAATTATAAAATAATCTTGCAAGGGTAAAGAAATCTAAATAGAAATACACTAAATATTTGAATATTTACTCATTAGTATTTAGAAAAACTTTTGCAAGTTGAGGTAAAATAAAATTGTATGACTTTATGTGCTGTACTTTCATGAAGCCTGCTATATAAGGATTTGAGCAAAATCTGAATCAGCAATTGATTTATTTATTTAATTTAATATAATTGATCTCAGCCCTTTAGAATAGTGGAAGATATTTTTGCTACAGTTATCGAAAAAGCTCATACTAAAAATAGAATTAATGATCAACTAGCTTTTTACTGCAATAGATTTATCTGCTTCAATCGAACAAATGTTTTTTGCCTTTGGTTTGATACTTTCAGAAATTAAAAATCAACAGATAAAACTGTTAAACCACTGCCATCGAAATGTTCAAGGCCAGAGGACACAAATTGTGAGGTATTCACTAATTGACTTACTTCTCAATTATGTTGGAATTCACACTAGAAAATTTTGAATAACAATTTACTTTTATTTTGTTTGTGGAATATCAATCATCATATAAAACACTGAACACACTGATTAACTTATGATTAATTACTTCTTAAACTTAAACATACACATGAGAATTTGGAATCCCCCAATAAAAAAATATCCAGATGCAGCAACACTGTAGCATTCCTTCTCTGGCTGAATTTTTATTTAAGGATTCCAAGTTCTTATTATTGAGTTTAAATAGTTATTGTTTTATAAGACGATAAATATTCCACAAGTAAAATAAAATTGCTATTCAAAATTTTCTTGTGTAAATTCCAACACTACTGAAAAGGAAAAGTCAGTCGATTAGTGATGACATCTCAATTTGTGTCCTCTGGCCTTAAGTATTTTGATGGCAGCAATTGAACTCATTTTTCTCAGTCAACACTTAAGAGTTAAAAACTTAGTTAAAAACTTCCAATTTTGTTTAAATTTTTTATGTGTTGCAGATGTTTTTTATTTTCATTAAAATATTGAAGGTTGAATTAATTTTTGACATCTGATTTGTAGTTTTTCATGCATTTTGTGTAATCAAGATTTTTTTGATAGCCTAAAATTTTACCTTGAAATAATATGAATCATTTATGTAAATTGTGTAATATTAGTAATAGATAATACTTATAATATGCATGTCTATGTATGTAAACTTTATATTATTTAAATTAAACAAAAAGTCATGAAATAATAATAATGTGTGGCAATTTTTAAAAAAAATAAAAAAAATCTGATTTAAATCAAAAAAATCCGATTGTTTTGATTTTTATTAAAAAAAAATCAAAAAAATCACGAACCCTGGCAAGAATATAATACTACTCTATTTACTATGAAAATTTTGTGGTACAAAAAAGGACAGAGATAATGTGCTTAA
This sequence comes from Maratus speculifer, assembly GCA_964019185.1. NCBI lineage: Eukaryota > Metazoa > Arthropoda > Arachnida > Araneae > Salticidae > Maratus > Maratus speculifer. The sequence goes on from OZ025295.1 coordinate 389,902,950, forward strand.
GACGGCACACTACTGACTGAAAAAGACCCACATGATAGTGCAAAGTCTATAATGGGAGCGTTCTTTTCAAATAGCTCGCTCAAGTTTGAATATTTTGACATGATTTTTATTTTATTTTATTTATTTATTTATTTATTTTTTATTTTTTTTTTGCATAGGATAGCTGAGGATGATTCACAACTGGCCTCGTTTTTATTTTTTCAATTTTGGTGTCAGATTTAAAAAAAAAAAAAAAAATAAATAAAAATAACTTTCAGAACTGGTTTGAACCAGTTATGAAACTGAAACTATCTTAATATGAAAAGAATACAACCAAAATCAAAAAAGTGAAAACTAGGCCAGTTGTGGATCATCCTTAGCTATCCTATGCAAAAAAAAAAAAAAAAAAAAAAAAAAAAATCATGTAAAAATATTAAAATTTGAATGAGATATTTGTAAAGAACGCTCCTGTAGACTTTACATTATCGTCCATGTCTTTTTCAATCAATAGTACTCTTAAGCCTTTTGAAAGCCTGCTGATATGAAGAAGAAAAAAATAAAAAGGGCTAAAATCAGTAAGATATTGGCAGGCATGCTGTTGATGGGATAAAGGTAAAAGTGCTGAGTAATTACACGTTTACTTTAATGCTGACTGTTGCTTTCCCATTCCAGATTCTACCCTGTGAGGCATTCCATTCACACTTCTCGCGAGAATGCACGCTGGACACGTGTTGCCAATTCGAAAGCGGCCTGAGCAAGCAGCTGAAAGAGCTGAAGATGAAGCCGAGGTTCTGCCTGGCCTTCGCCTCTCGCTCAGTGTTGGAGGACTTTGAGCAGCTCTTTCCCAGTTTCCAGTACAACGCCTCTTCGCAGGCCAAGAGGCTCAAACAGGAAGATCTGGTTCGGAAAAGAGCCTACATGAAAGCAGGTACCATCACCACTTATTACCTTATCCATTTATGTTCTATCTACTTGATATTCACATCTACAAGTAATTTGACTTTATTGTTAAACCACATTTACTTTTGACTTGAACAAAGATTAATTCAATTACACAAATGAAACAATGCACATCTTGTCTACTTCTAAATAAAACAAAAAAAGTATTACTTACAGTCTGTGTCTTTCTCCTCAACGTATAAAGCTGTGGAACTTTACTACTACTTACCGGCATAACTTATTTTTCTATAATCTCTTGTTTTTCTTTTCCACTTGAGATCATTGCACATTCTCTCTATGTCTTACACATCAATGTACGAAATCCTTGAGTTCATTAATTTATCTTGTCGAGGATATTTTTCTGACCCACATTTGTTACCATCTTTTTTTTTTTTTTTTTTTTTTTTTTTTTAACAGATGTGTCTGCAAAATGAACTTGGTGATTTTTACCATTCTCGAAAGGATGGCCTATATCTGAAATCTGAGATATTGATGAGTGATTTTAACAGCAGTTTAAATATGTAAAAGTTTTGAAAGCGATCACTCAATTTCAAAAACCAAAATTTCGGTTCTACATGGTTATTCCATCGACCCATTTCGCCAAATTCTACAAATTGTCAATCTAATAGGCAAGTTAAACATATTGACATAAATTTTATTTTAAATAATGAAAAAAAAAACAAATAATTAGTAGAATATTAATAAAAATACAAATAAAAAGTTGAAATAAAAATCACTTAATCAGGGATGCCACCCAACTTGAAAAATCCTGGGTCACGGGGACCCAGGGCTTCTAAAATTCTGGGTCCTTTTTTTACAAAAGCGGGTCCCCACTAGTAATAACTACTTTTTACTTACTACCCCACTAGTATTTTAGGCGCAAAAATTTAATTTATTCATTTACAAAAGAAAACTTAAATGCAATAATTACTATTTTAATAATAATGTATAAATAATTAAAGCCAATATTATTATTTTTTAAACTATTAAGAGAAATTTTCTTTACTTTTTAAAAAAATAAATGTGCAAGATACAAATTAAACTATAAAATAATGCTTATTTGAGTGCAGACGATAACAAGTATCACTATTGTTTGCATTTCTTTTAAAAAGGGGCAAAACTGATTTATTGAAAAAGACTTTTTTCCTGAAAAAAAGAATACTTTTGTTGAGAAAAAGGGTACTTTTTTTTTTAATGAATAAATGTTTTCAGAAGTTACATTCACTGAGAAAGATTTGAAACAATCAAAAAAAGATTGTGAAGCAGGAAAATCTGTTTTTGGAGCAACAAAAAGAATAATTTAGAAGCAGGAAAGTTAGTTTTTGGAACAGAAAAATTCTATCCAGGCATTAACTTTCTTTTCTTGCCCCTTTGACGAAAATTGCATTTTAGAGTGATTTTTTGACGAAATTTGACGTTTTTTGGCGAAATTTCTCATTCTTTCGTGATTTTTAGATGAAATGTGCCGATTTTTCACGATCTTTAGACGAAATGTGCCGGTTTTTCACGATCTTTTGACGAAATGTGCCGATTTTTCGCTATCTTTTGATGAAAGTTACCGTTTTATCACGATTTTTTGATGAAAATTGCTGGTTTTCGCGAATCTTAGGACATAATTTACCGTTTTATCGCCATTTTTGGACGAAATTTGTCGTTTTTTCGCGAATTTTTGAAGAAATCTGCCTTTTTTCGGGATTTTGATACAAAACTAGCAATTTTTTGGCGAATCTTTTGAGAAAATTTGCCGGAAATTATTCGTTATTTCACGATTTTTTTTTTGCGAAATTTGACTTTTTTGCGATTTGTTGACGAAATGTGCCGTTTTTTCATGATCTTTTGACGAAATTTTCTGGTTTTTCACGATCTTTTGTAGAAAATTACCGTTTTATTACGTTTTTTTTTTTTTTTTTTTTTGATAAAATTTACCTTTTTTTCTTTAATGTTTCGACAAAATTTTCCGTTTTATCATGATTTTTGGACAAAATTTGTCATTTTTTCACGATTTTTTGAGGAAGTCTGACTTTTTTTCGGAATTTTGTAACAAAATTAGCCATTTTCGCGAATTTTTTTGACAGAATTTGCCGGAAATCATTCGTCATTTCGCGATTTTTTTAAATGAAAATTGCCTTTTTTGCGATCCTTTGACGAAAATTACGCGTCCCACGGGACGCGTAAGCTCCTTTTTTTGCGTCCCGTCATCGATTTTTTGCATATTTTACGCGCTATAACGCGTCCGCGGCATCCCTACTTAATGATGTTTTAAACACATGTACTGTATTTTATGTCATTGAATAGAACATTCATGATCATCCATTATTGGCATTTAATCTTGTAGTTTGTCAATAGTTTTTTGGTCAGCAGGATAACTAAATAGTACTAAAATTTCTTCATCTTGCCTATCCATTTCAGTAACATTTTCTGCCTAATTGTTACTCTTTTTCTTTTTTTGAAAACAGATGTGTCTGCAGAATGAACTCGGTGATTTTTAACCAAAGTGGCATTCTTGCAGGGTTTGCGAAAACCCAGGTTTTTCTGAAAAAACCCAACCTACATGGGCTTTTTCATGGAGAACCGAATTTCTTCTGGAGAAAATTATTTATTCCTTTTTCAAAATTATAATACAGTAGAGCACCTCAAATCCGTCAGCATCCAAAATTCGTGCAGGCTTGCAGATCTTTCTTCAGTGGCGCTAAAAGAACAAAATTAAAGAAATAATGACATCATTCCAAATCTAATGACCGATTCAAAACATTTTCATTGATCATGGAAAGCACACAGATTTTCCACTGATTAGCGAAACAAGTTTGACAAATCAGAAGCCTGCGTTTTGGGGCAATTTTCACTGTTTGCGAAAATGCAGCCTTCTGATTAGTCATCTTCTTTTGCTAACAAGCAAAAGGTCTACCTTGATTCCGGCATATTTTTTCAAAGAACGCAGCAAAAGTTGGTTCTGAAGTGTAGAGAAGGAGATTAGATACACACATGGATTTCTGTTGCTGCTTTTATCGCATGCGAGATCTTTTATTTTATTTATTATTTAAGTTATTTTACGATAATGTTTTTGTTTTTTTGGGGGGGAGGGTTTGAATTTTAAAGGAAATTATCTTAATTTTTTAAAACAACAAAATTGTGTTATTGAACAGCAATTAATAAATATTTATAACTTGCAAAAAAAAAAAAAAAAAAAAATTAGAACAATTTAAAGTTTTGAAAAAGACAATTATTGATCAAATGTTTCAAAGTTAAAAAAAATAAGTTGTTTTGTTTATATTGTTTTCAATTTTTTTTTTTTTTTCATTCATAATAAAATAATCTAATATTTTATTGCTATTAATGTATTTATTTATTAGTTTTTATTATTTATTATTATTATTTCAGTGGCCTGAAATCCACACGTCGTCGTCTCCCAAACAGTGCGGATTTCTGGCCCTCTACTGTGTATGCAATATTATATTATCAGGGGTCTGTCTCACAATGTCCTGCTTTTGTGAAATTGTTGATTGTTAATTTCTTAAATATGTTCTTTGGTGAGTTCAACTTCTTGCTCACAAGCCAGGTTTCATTGTTAAATGATTAAATTTGTGAAAACTTCAATTTGAAGGTGGAAAAATTCTGTGAAAGGTGTATTTAAAATACAATGAATTTTGTGAAGAGGAATGTTTTGGCATAAAATGTGGTACTTACGTATTAAAGCCACCGCAGCTACAGATTTGGCAGTTTTTAAGTATCGCCAATCTACACCTAAAATTTTTGGGACAAATCATAAAATCAAAACACTTTATTTAAAAACAAAGTAGTTAATCAGATTTTGGTGGAAAATGGGTCAATATAGAGTCACTTCTGCTGCAGTGGTGTTAATACGTAAGTACCTAAAGTTTTTGTGAAGGTTCCTGTTTGGGGATAAATTATTTTGTGTAAGGTCCTGTTTTATGATAAATTATTTTGTGAAGGGCCTACAATTTTCCTAAATACATCCCTGATTACTGTATGTTCAATTAAAAAAAAAAATTAGATACTTCTTGGGGGGTTTTGTTTTTTGAGTGGCAATTTGAAATCAACGTTTAGGGTCATTAGATTTAGCAGATAACAGGGGGAAAAAATGAGATTGGTATTATTAAAATTCTGTAACTAGCACTCAATTTTTGAATACTCTCTTATCAGTGTTGGCATTTTTGCCAGGACAGTAGAAAAAACTGGAAAAAACCAGGGGAAAAATGGAAAAAAAGGCAAAAATGGAAAAAACCTATTTGTCTTTAATGTGTAATAAAATCTGCATGCTAATAAGAATAATAATGGTATAAACAATTAGATTTAACAGTGTACTATTTAATATTTTAATTTAATTTGCTAATTAATTAATATTAAATAATTTAAATCTTTAAAAAATAGGTGAGATTCACTCTTACTTAAGAATTTAAGAACAAAATAAAAAATTACATACCTAATTTTTTTTTCTTAAGTCAGGGATATGTTTAAGAAAATTTTAGGTCCTTTAAAGGACCCTTCATAAAATAATTTATTTTAAAATAGGATCCTTTACAAAATTCTTTAACCTCAAACAGGACCCTTCATAAAATTATTTGTCCCTGAAATAGACGTTTCACCTTCAAATTGAACTTTTCACAAATTTAATCATTTAAAAATAAAATCTGCCCTGTTAATAAACAATTGAACTCACCAAAAAATATATTACTTAGTTTCTTTATATGTGAAGGTTAGAACCTGAAAACACTAATAATTTAAAATTCACAAAAGTATGTCTAGAATTTTCACAAAGACAAGAAAAACTTCCCAATTTAACAAAAGCACCCAGTGAGAAAAGTCTAGACAGACCTCTGTAAGTAAAGTATTTTATCAGTCATTAATATGTATATATATTTTTAATTATCAAAAGATTTTATACAATTTTGTTATTTTTGTTTTATGTCATGAGACTTTAGGAATGTAAATATTTACGTCTTTGGTACTATTTTATAGCTATTTATCTGATGAAACTAGTTTGTTAAAGATAAAATAAGTAAATTAAATTGAAAATTATGTATTGAAAAAACTGTTATGGCTTATTAGGAAACTAGATTTTTTTTTCTGTCACTTTTATTCTCCAAGAAAAGAACAAAATGTTAAATTATTTAGATTTACTTTCAGTAAGTAGCCTGTTGTCTCTTTATCTTTTTGTATTATATTCCCCCTTCCCCCACCATTGCAGATGCTTGTCATGTAGGGCTAACTTTTTTGAAAAATGAAGAGTTAAAACCACTTTTTTCAAAACTAAAAAAGATATTTGAACAAGCGAGTTTGCCATGTCATCTTGTAGCGTATTTGTTACATCGAAAGTACAGAGATGAACTTCTAAATTCTGAACAAAAAGAAAACTGTAAAGCATGGTTATCTAAAATCAATCCTGATTTTATATCTTATATTATTAATTTCGAGCTCAAAGAAAAACCCTTTCCTAGCTCATATTTTGCAGAAGTGATTAATAGTGTCAGTGCATGTAATTGGTGGAGAAGTATTGAATAAGCTTGTGCAATTTCAAAAAACTTCTGTTCATTAGTAGCACACCTTCAAATATGTCCAGCAAGTAGTGCTGCTTTTGAAAGATTTTTTTCAAATTTTTCATTTGTACAAACTAAAATTCAAAATAAGCTATCAACAAATGCTCTTTCAAAACTTGTTTACTCCTATGCCATACTAAAACAGCAAAATTTAGGTTGTAAGGAAGGTATTGCTGAAAAATTTGAAATTTAATAGTTTTCTGCTTTAAATATAATTTTATATTAAATTAAATTTAGGTTACTATAACTGTTTCTTCAAATTTCTAACATATATAAACTATAAACATAAGTGCTTCACTCAGCCTCAACAGTTCTATTATGTAAATTATTAATAATTGTATAAACATGAATAAAGAAGTTTCTATTCATTTATATAAAATTGGAATTTATTTCATTTATAATCTTGTTATAAAAGTTAGTATTCTTTGATAAAGTGCATAATTATTCTTATTTAACTTAAAAGTTAAAATAAATTTAGAATAATATTGATTCTTCAATTAAGTATGCAGTTTATTTTTTCTTTCGTGAAATATTTTTTCTCTTTCTGGGGAAAAAATTAAATGGACAGTCTATTTTTGCCGGGACGGTTTTTACCAGGTTTTTTCCACCTTCGGCAAAAACTTGCCAACCCTGTCTCTTATTCAACTTCATATTTTGATTTTAATTCTTAAAGATAATCTCAATAATTTAAATAAAGATGTATATTTAAAATGGATATCATCAATGATTAAACTTATAAATTCTGAAAGATATATTTTATTTAAAAAGTGTTCTTTCAGTTTGTTTTTATATTTTTTAATACTTTTACAGTTTATGTCGAAGTAAATATATATATGCTGTATTTAAATAATGTACATATTATATGTATACAATAAATAGTGCAGTTTCTTGCAAAGTTTTATCAAATCCGACGTATGTCAAGCTATGCAAAAGTTTACAGAATGCATTTACTTACTTAAGTTAGAGGTTGAATATCAGTAGATTCACATTCAGGATTGCAAAAAAACCTGTTTTTTTTTTTTTTTTTTTTTTTTTTTTAATAAAAAACCCAACCCAGGTAGATTTTTTTTTTTTTTTTGGGGGGGGGGGGGCTTTATTGGTTTTTTTCAATTTTTTTTTTTTTTTTTTTTTTTTTTTTAAGAGATGAAGGCAGGGAAAGTTGCTTTTCTTTTAAAGTATGTTTTTAATTATCTTATAGTACTTTTATTAATTAACTTATATGCAAGTAATTTTCATTGTAAACAACACTAATCAGTATAAAAGGCTGTAAAAAGTTTTTACTTCTGACATATGATGTTATGTAATAACACATATTTAAAAGTTACTTTAAGAAATTACTTTTTATCTGTATTCTCCACTAAAAACACATTTTTTAACAAATCTTTTTTTTTTGTTTTTTTTTTCGTTATTTATTTATCAAAGGATGCTTGATAATATTTTCAAGATATCTATTGTTCACTGTATAAAGTAGTTTATTTTTCAAACATAATGCCAAACTGTTACAAAAAATATTTTACAAAATTATTTCAGTTGCTATCTACATAAACAAATGTAATTATTTAATTTAAAAAAATTTTAAATGAAGTTATAAAACTTATATAATATCCAACAATGTTTACTTTTTATGAACAAACATGGATGGTACAATATGCAATAGGAGATGACATTTAAGGGGGAAAAAACAGTTTAAACAAACAAGAAATAAAAACAAGTTTAAACAAACATACTAAAAAAAATATTTTTTTTTTTTTTTTTTTTTTTTTTTTTTTTTTTTTTTTTTTTTTTAAAGTTCCCCATCCTGTTTTCTTTTTTTTACCAACCCTGACCAAATGTAAATAAGTGAAATTTGTATTCAGTTAGGAACTTGCGTTATGGAATTTTATATTGTTAAATCTTGTATATAAAAGATCTTGTCATTTTTCATCTATGTAAAAATTTTATAATTAGCTATGTATATTGATTTTGGCTCTTTTGTTTTCTTTTTCAAAAAGTGTATGAAGATATGCATTGAATTGAATAAAATTTTTTGTGAATGTTTTTGGCTATGACAAGCAAGTTTTCCTTCAATTTTGAAATATTCCGTTGGATAACAATTTTTGTGCCATTTTCAATATTGTTCTGACTAAAAGTGTATGAAGTTATGCATCGAATTAAACCAAATTTTTTGTGCAAATGTATGGCTATGGCTAATTGATCCTCACTGAATTTGAAAAAAATCCGTCTAAAGGGGGCGCTTCAATAGCGATTTTTGTGTTATTTTCAATATTGTACCGACTAAAAGTGTATGAAGGTATGCCTCGAATTGAACAAAAATTTTTCGTGTAACTGTTTGGTTATGGTTAGTTGGTCCTCCTTTAATTTGAAAAAAATTCGCCAGAAGGGGGCACTGGAATAGCCATTTTTGTGCCATTTTCAATATTTTACCACAGAACAGTGCATTAAGTTATGCATAGAATTGAATGAAATTTTTTGTATAAGTGTTTGGCTATGGTCAGCATCCCTGAATTTAAAAAAAATGCTATAGAAAGGAGCGCTATAATCGAGATACTGTACCATTTTTCTTAATTTACCATTAAAAATTGTTTGAAGTTATACATAGAACTGAACTAAATTTTTTGTGTATGATATTTTTGGGTATGGCAAGTAGATCCTTTCTGAATTTGAAAAAAAAAAAAAAAAAAAAAAAAAAATCTGCCTATCATTCTACTGTTCATCTGCTCGTGCAGATGCAGAAATTCCTTTTTACTCTGATTAATTGACTGAAGCAGAAATTTAAGATGAAAATTGTAGTTGGTATAGTATTGAATAAATAATATTAACGTATTAACATGTGTAACTAATTTTTGAAATATTAAAATGGACATATGAGACAGAAGAAAGTTTTGGGATTGGCACATCCAACTATTTTAATAGCTGCAGTTCATTTAATATGTGTTTGTTTAACTGCCTACCTGTTTTGAGACAAAAACTGATAAAGGAAAGTTTCTTTCAAAACTATATTTAATAGTTGTATACTATGGTATCTATTGTAAACTATATTACAGTAGACTCCCTCAAATCCACACTCCTAAAATCCGCAACTCTCTAAAATCCGCACATAATTTATGGATGTAAACAATGAAACACTCAGTTCATATGTAGGTGCAAAATTTGAATTTTTCAGTTTTATATCAATTCCATACATTGTTTAATTTGTAATTTTGTTAATGTTATTGAATTCATATTTTTTCATGAAGAAAGAATAACTTATTTCTGAAAAAAATCAACATATTGCAGATATAATTGGTAATCACAATCTTACCAAATATATTTATATATTAATCAAGCTTTTTTTAGTTATTAAGTCTGGTTAAACTTGAAATAAAGCTTTGTTATATTATTATCCTGATGTGAATTAGTAATGTACCTTTATGAGGCAAGCTCTATTGAATAATTTAGGAAAAACATATTTAATCTTTATAATGAATATTTAATTGTACAATAGATTATTAACTTGACCCTTAGTTTTAGTATTTTAATCATTTTAAAAATTATCTAATTTTTTTATTATTTTAGTTTATTACTTATTTTAATATTTTAGTATATTGTAAGCATTCATTATACTTTTGATTTCATTATTAATTACATTCAAATTACTTTTTAAAAAATATAAACAAAACCATGACCAGAAATCCACAAAATTCTAAAATCCGCAAAACCTCTGGTCCCAAGCTGTGCGGATTTGAGGGAGTCTACTGTATAATTTTGTTTTCCTCGTTACTAAAAGCTTTCAGAAATTACAAATTTATAACAATAATTTTTGCTGTATTTGAAGGAAATATCTCTATTATACAAGATAGTTATTTTAATACAAAAAAGAGGATTTTAATTCCTATTTTTATTTTATTTTTTGTATTCAAAAATATTAATATTAAATAAAACTGCAAAAGGGTAGTATAATAGAAAATTTGTTATTTAAAAATTTCTCGTATGAATTCAGAATTTCTGTATCCTGAAAGAATCAAACTGAGAACCATGGTCCAATGTTGGAAATTACAGGCCCGGAGTTTTTATCCAGCAGAATTTTCTCTGCTCCATAGGCATAAAAAACATTAATTTGTAAACCACAGAGCATCGATGAGTTCAGGGGCTCTGTAATAGAAATTCTACCCAAAAAGAGCCCAAAAGTTTGGGAATCGCTGCCCTAGACTAAAAACATTTTATTTCAACACCCAATTGTTTGTAACTTACACTTGCAAAAAAGGAAGTAAGCAATTTCTGTTTTCTGCAGAAATAAAAGTGCATTTGAGTAAGCAATTTTATTTTACTTCAGAGAGATGTAAACAAAAATTATTGACATGTTTAGATTCCAATCTACCCTAATTTCCTGCCTATAATCCGCGGATCAAACAATTCTTTTTCGACCCAGAAATTTTATTTCGTAAATGAAGGCAAATATTTACGGCGATCTGAAAAGTTATATTTTATTTAATAAAATTTCTGGGTCGAAAAATGATTGTTTGATCCGCGGATTATACGCAGGAAATTAGGGTAATAAGAACCATAATACAAATAAAAATACAAATTGTTTCACTGTCAATACAAACGGCATGTGACAATGTTAAATTATTTGATTAAAATTATTAATTATTATTAATATTGATTAAAATTATTTGTTAAATTATTAAATTAAAATTAAACTAATTTTTATTGTTACTTTATTATGATTATGGTTCTTATTAGATGGAAATGAAATATGCCAATAATATTTTTTTTTAATTTTTCGTTACACCTCTCTCAAGTAAAATAAAAGTGTTTATTCAAAAGGTGTATTTCTTAAAATCATGTGATTTAAAAATCTAAAAGATTTAATAACTTTTTTAAAAATGCCATAATTTTTTTTTCTCTTTTCAGTGATCGAAACTTGCGTGGGACAGTATCTGCCGGAAAAGTGCCGAATGACGTTCTGCATTGCTCCTGGGATCATCGGGTGCCTTCAAGCAGAGTGCCCGCTCGAAATCGAAGACGGTCACGGTATATCGGGCATCTTGATTCCACATGTTCCCGATCTCCACATCTTCCATTTCCCGATGGACGGAAAACAGTGTGACATTTCCAAGCTGGTACCCCAAGACCTCGACGTGAAGTGCCTGCTTGTGTTCATGACCCCTTACGAGAACACTTTCTACAACAAGATCGTCCAATCGTGCCTGCTGAGGCAGAATTCCAACGTGGCACTGGGCGGGGCTTTTGTCGAACGCTCCGAGTCAGGGTGTGGCTCTTGTGTTGCATTCTGTGGTCGAGGTGTCGAAGCCGCTTCGTTGGTCATCCGGCCGAAGGACCGAGAAGCCGAAATAGAATCGAAGCTGCGGTCCTTCCGGGAGACGGGACTTCTGGAAGAGAGGTGCTTCGCTTTCATGTTCACCTGCGTTGCCCGGGGACATTACGTGTATAAGAAGCACAACGTGGAGAGTTCGATATTCCACAAGTTGTATCCCGAGGTTCCGTTGATCGGGGTGTTTGGCAACGGGGAGATGGGTCTCGATTATCTGCCCAATGTTCCCAACCAGCACCCGGTGTTGCGCATCGGGAAATTGGTGCGGTGTCGAAAGAAATTCCTCCACAGTTATACGACAATATTTGTTCTCATTTCCTTAAAGTTATAATCTATGTTTTGGAAAGATTGTATTTTATGTTGATATTGTTTTATAATTCATGTATATATATTAAAAGCATTTTATTAAATATATAAAATGGAATGCATGTCGTTTATTGTATTTGTTTAAGGTTTGTTTGGGGGGTTACAAAGGGGGCATTACTCATTTTACAAAAAGTAAGATTTTGTGCCAAATAAGTAATCTTAAAAATTATTTAGACAAACCATGAAAAAATTCAGTACTAGGCTATCTTGTCTACCCATTTCGCCAAATTATACAAATCGCCAAACTATTTGCAAAATTATACCAGTTTATGTAATTTTTATTTTAAATAGCAAAAAAACTAATTAAAAATAGCCTGATGACCTAACAAACATGTATAGAGTGTTTAATGTCAAGTAAATGTGACATTTACTATTTTCCATTATTGGTACTTAATCATATAGTTTGGCGATAGTTTTCTAGATAATCAAGTAGTACCAAAATTTCTAATCTGAACTTAGCTTGCTTTTTTCAAGCATGCAAAATTTGCCTTTTACTATTCTTAATTTATCCAATACAGAAAATGTTGCTATAGCTTTTGGTCCTTATATATTATCTGGTACAATTTGACCCAGCAGGATATCAGTTATATTATAATTCATTAACGTAAAATAAACCTAATTTTTTGGCTACTACATATCAAATAAGACTTATAATGTAAAAAAAGTATTTGTTTGAATTTACTGATTGATCGTTCCCATCATGTAATAGGTACAAGTATAATAATAATAAAGTTGCAGAGAATTCTAAGGAATTGTAATGATGTTTAGGTGTTAAGCTGTATTTTCCATGTCATTTCTTTAGAATCCTCATAATGGGCCTAGAATGTATGCCATTTAATTTTGGTGAATTTTGAAGTACAGTAGACTCCCTCAAATCCACAACTCTCTAAAATCTGCACAAAATTTACACATGTAAACAATGAAGATTTCAATTCAGATATAGGGGCAAAATTTGACTTTTTTACCTTTATATCAATTTCCATATATATTTTGATTTCTATTTTTTTTTTTTTTTTTTTTTTTATAATATGACTGAAATCATGATTTTTCATGAAAAAAGAATAAATTTATTGCTGATATTGTTAATCACAAAAATTTTACCAAATATATTTGTGTATAAAGCTTTTTTTTTGGGGGGGGGGGGGAGGGGTGTTATTAAGTCTAGATAAGCCTGAAATAAAACTTCCTTATTTCATGATTTTGATGTGAATTAGTAATGTACCTGTATGAGGCAAGTTTATTGAATAATTTATGAAAAATACAATTTATCTTTATAATAAATATTTAATCATATGTTATTGATATTTAACTTGACCTTCGCTTTTTAATTATATTAAAAAATATATAAATTTTTATTTTAATTAATTACTTATTTTAATATTTTATTATACTATTGTAAGCATTCATTATAGTTTCAATTTCATTACTAATTACATTCAAATTACTGTTTAAAAAAAATTTAAACAAAGTAATGATCAGAAATCTGCAAACTTTTGGTCCCAAGCTGTGTGGATTTGAGGAAGTCTACTCTATTAACATTTAGGTTCATTAAAAAAAAAAAAAAAAAAAAAAAAAACAGGTGGGTTTTGGGGTCTTTATTGGGTTCTTTTTTTAAAGAGTTGAGAGCAGGGTAAATCCTTTATTTGTAGAAAATATCAATAAAAAAAATTCTTATATTTTTATTAATTTAATATACAAGTAACTTTTATTGAAATAACACAAATAAATCAGTGTAAAAGGCTGTGAAAAAATATTTTTACTTTTGACATGATATAATATTATATATAAAAACTACTTATCACCTATTTAAAAGTTACTGTTTGTCTGTAAATTACTAATGAAATAAATTACATTTCATCTGTTAACACATTTTTTATGCTTGATGATATTTTCATGATTCTCTGTGTAGAGAGATTTGAACATAATACAGAGATGTTACTAATGATTGTGATTATTTGATTTGAATATTTTGAAATGGAGTTTAGTATCAACAAAAATGGATGCTACCCCGTGGCAGACTTTTAAGGAAACCTGGACACTGAAACCAATGTTTAAAAGAGAAAACACAATCTTTTTCTGAAAAGCCAAACAGAAATGAAGCCCTGAAACTATCTTAAATATGAATAAAGTATTACCAAGACACCTCAGGGTCAAATCACCCACCCAGATTTTTTCAAACCCACCATCACCAATTTCGATAAAATTCAGTCAATTTATAGAATTTCTAATGCTGATTTCAAAAATATCAATTATATTGAAGTTGATCAAACGGTTTGTGAGTTATGAGCTTTTAAATAAAATCCATAACTTTTTTCAGGTTTAACCTAGAGCTTTTAAATATTTTGTTTTGTTCAGAATAAAGTAAACTTTCATTTAAACAAATTTTTGTGAAGCTAATTCCATGAAAATGCTATCAGAAAATGGCTTTTTGTCACTTTTTTAATTAAAAAAAGGTACAACTTCAGTGGCTGATTTCCCCCCAATGTTCCCCCTTTAATTTTCATCTAATTGCATACATAGGTACCTCAAAGTGTGTTTTTATGACTGATAAAAAAATTTCAATGGACGGTTTCCAGGTTCTTACTTAAAAAAATAAATTCAATGTTACTGACTTTCTCAAGTAACAGAAAACACAAGATAATGTTGCTATTTCTTTTATTACCAGAAATATCATGCATTCTAAAAGTGTGATAAGGTTTTAAACTCCTAGGTGCACCTTATACACGGAATAATTTTTTACTGTTGGATGCAGTCAAAGATATGAAACAAGAAATTATTCCAAGAAGATATTAAAACTCGGAAAATGTTACTTAATTGAAGTATTACTGCATATTTATTTCATTCTTTGCAGTTTTTTTATACAACAGAGCTAATGACATTATCTAAACGCTAATTAGCAATTCTCTTTACTGTTACTCATTCCTATTTCCCGTCATTCTCTTAGAATCCAAAGTCTAAAAATGCATTTCCGTCTTGTTTTCTGGTCTGGTGTAATGTTTGTTTCGACTTTTTTTTTACTGAAATTCATTTGGTCATTCTTCATTAGGGTATCAAATTTATGGTGTGCGTTATATACAAGATTTTAAGAAATCGCCATTTTTAGCACTTTCCAACAAAGTTGAAAAGTGCTAATGCATTCGGTTTGTCTGGCCGTCTGTCCGTGCTCTAACTCCCGTAAATATACTCGGATTGCTATGAAATTTTTATACGTTATTGAGGTTTACCCTAGCACAAACCCTATTGAAAATGAAGTATCTACCATGATTAGTTTATCTACAGAGAGAATCAAAAGTTTCCCATTACATTACGGCCTATGGGGAAAAATCGCTAATATACTCGGATTGCCATGAAATTTTAGGACGTTATTGAGATTTACCCTAGCACGAACCCTACTGAAAATGAAGTATCTACCATGATTAGTTTATCTACAGAGAGAATCAAAAGTTTCCCATTACATTACCGCCTATGGGGAAAAATCGTTAATATACTCGGATTGCCATGAAATTTTCGCACGTTATTGACGTTTACCTTAGCACGAACCCAATTGAAAATGAAGTTTCTATTATGATTAGTTTATCTACAGGGCGAATCAAAAGTTTTCCATTACATTACGGCCCATGGGGAAAAATCGTTAATATACTCGGATTGCCATGAAATTTTAGGATGTTAATGACGTTTACCCTAGCACAAGTCCTATCAAAAATGAAATTTCTACCATGATTAGTTTATCTACAGGGCGAATCAAAAATTTTCCACTACATTACGGCCTATGGGGAAAAATTGTTAATATACTTGGATTGCCATGAAATTTTAGGACGTTATTGAGGTTTACCCTAGCACGAACCCTACTGAAAATGAAGTATCTACCATGATTAGTTTATCTACAGAGAGAATCAAAAGTTTCTCATTACATTATGGCCTATGGGGAAAAATCGTTAATATACTCGGATTGCCATGAAATTTTAGCACGTTATTGACGTTTACCTTAGCACGAACCCTATTGAAAATGAAGTTTCTATTATGATTAGTTTATCTACAGGGCGAATCAAAAGTTTTCCATTACATTACGGCCCATGAGGAAAAATCGTTAATATACTCGGATTGCCATGAAATTTTAGGACGTTAATGACGTTTACCCTAGCACAAGTCCTATCGAAAATGAAGTTTCTACCATGATTAGTTTATCTACAGGGCGAATCAAAAGTTTCCTATTACATTACGGCCTATGGGGAAAAAACATTTCAAGGGAATTTTAAAGATGTTATACCCTGTCAAACGTATTAAAATATGCATTCTATAAAATATAAATTGAAAATGTAGCTATTATTCATTTGCAGGGCCACACAAAAGAATTCCATTAGATAATGGTAAAAGGGGGAATTGTGTGTGACATATTTTAAATATATTGAGCTTTTTCATGTATAATAAAATTGATATATGTCACTGAAGCTTAATATAAATTATACGCTACAGTCTTGCATAATATGAAGTACATAGCATTTACAGGGCCATACAAAAGATTTCAAATAGTATATTCTTTCCGAAGTACCGTATATGTGTCCGATGATGGCTGATGGAGGGATGAAATGCATTTTAATTATGATATTCGCGTTTGTATTTCGCTAAATATATGCACATTATATGGTGTGTATAAATGTTATAGTTGATATACAGGGCTACCCAAAGAGATCACCAATGTTACTGAATATGAGCGTAAATTATTTAAACGTGATTCTTAAATAAGCTATGCATTTTTACGCTGAGCTGCATTCAATTTAATGAGAAATGTTTGCAGAATATAGATAAAGGGATATACAGGGCCATGCAAAGAATTCGGTACATGGACGCCTATGAATGATGATTTATGAGAATGTGGTTTCAGTTGTTTTAAAAGTGTTTTAGTTTACAATAAATTTTAGCCTAATGCTGACGTGTAATAAAGGTACAATGTAAACTACAGGGCTGAACAAAAGTATTCAAGTATGTTTCCATCTAATAGTATGAATTGCTGAAAAAGAAATTTCAAGCTACTGGGTATTTTCTTGCTGAGCTAAATTTTCCCATTATATGAACTGACATATGAAATACAGGGCTGATCTAATGTGCTGGAATACATATTTGGGTATATTTGGCTATACACTATTATTTCCCTAAATAACAAAGTTTTGTTAAAGATTTCATTAAGTGTTGGAAAGTGCTTCATAATCTATGCTTAATGCATGATTTTTCTTACTTGTTACTTGTAAAGTAGGCGTGCGCCCTATATACGAAGTAAATACGGTAAGTATTTTTTATTATTTTATTTTTAAATTTTTGGTTTTGTCATATTTTACTCACATCATATTTACAGAGCGCTTAGAGCCTGATTAAGGCTGTAGGGGGCCCAAGGCCCTGCACATTTTCACCCCCTCCCCCAGACCAAAATAGTAGCTAGATTTTTTTTCCTCTGGGAGTATTTGAGATCTTTGATAATCACACAATTAACAAATTAACCAGAAACGTTTTTTATTTTTGAAAAAAAAAAAAATGCAGGAAACTGCAATTTTAAGAAGTAGTTTAAAAACTTTTTTTTTAATTTCCAGCACTGGGCCTAAGGCCACTGCTTCAGTGTTGAATCCAGGGGGTGGCCCGGAGGGGGGGACATCTATATCGTAGCACATCCATCTCTTCTGTCGTGACTTTAAGTGATGCTTCTGTGATACCTCCTTTACGTATATTTCTACTGCTTGTGTATGAGAAGGCATACACAGTGGGAATGTGTGCAGCCATTCATTATCTTTATCAAAATTGCATCTGATAAATGCACATCAATTATCGCAATGGTATTCCAAACAATTAAATTTACATAATTTTTCTGCTTCAAAGCTGATTGTAGGGCTTTCAAATTTGCGTATATCGTCATTTACCGCATCTCTTGCATTTATTATGTGTTGAAGTGCTAACATTTTAATGTGATGGCTTATCAGGGATCATCAGAGAGCTTTGTAATTAAAATTTGCTCTGGCTGTGCAAAGTAAGAATTGTCCTGAATAATTTTTTTTTTGCTACTTCTTTTATGCTCAGGGGCGTTCCGACCCAGTGTGCAAAGTGTGCGGCACACACAGGCGCCGAAGCAGTTAGGCGCCAAAAGATTTCAGTTGAGAAGCAAATATTTAAAAAATATATCCTTAATTTATTCATACTCATATAGTTATACCTCACACCTCATATAGTTATAAATAATAAAAGGCGCCGTAATTCACATAGCTACACTAAAATATGCAACACTATTATCTCACTGTGGTGGAAAAGCATAATATACAGTTTTATTACCATAGGAGCTAAATTTCACTTGTTTTTTTATTATCATTTATAAGAAACAATTGTCATTTTACTTCAGAATTTATCATAGATAAAAAGAAAATTAATATTCGGAAATACTGGTAAAAGTTTCTCCTATAATTTCAGTCCATGAATAGAGGTAGACTTATATGTTAGAAACGCATAGCTGGCAACATCTATGCATTTTTCCTACCACAAGAATGTTATAGTAAATATTGTCTTATTTGATCGTCGAAATCCTATGATCAAACAAATGGAAAATCTCTATACAATTTTAGTGGTAGCAAAAATGCGTAAAAGTTGGCAACTATGGAACCGTCTTATATGATGCTCGTATAGCTCACGCTGATAGTTATAAGTTCTCTATGATTCAGAAACTATTTTAAAACCAGTATATAACCCCGTCAAAAATGACGGAATTTTCACTTGCATTTCATTTTCATAATATACTTCATACAAACAAACAGAATGAAGATTTTATTATTGAAGAGTTTGTATTGTAGAAAAGCACATTTTTAAGAGAGCAATAAATTTCTACAAATACAAATAATAAAACCTTTTTTTTTGTTTAATTTGATTTTTATGGCGATCACTTAAATATTTAAAAAAAAAATTTTTCTCCAGGAAAAAAAAACCGGCAGGTAAGAGGGGGCGGGGCTCCGCACCTTATGACGTAGTGTAAATTGTTCATTTTTTATATTTACAAAAATGCGATTTTTCAGGAGTTTTGAAAGTGATTGCTGTATTTGAAAACGGGTTTTTCATGCAGTTTCAGTTTGCCGATCGTTTTCGGAAACGGCTTTTTGACGTGAAAAAAATCGCTAAGTTTATGGTGCACATCTATAAGTCATCTATTCCATATCATGCACTAAACATATTAATTACATCAAAACAGATAAAATGTTTCATAATATTTCATACAAACAAACAGAATGAAGATTTTATTATTGAAGAGTTTGTATTGTAGAAAAGCACATTTTAAAGATAGCAATAAATTTCTACAAATACAAATAATAAAAACTTATTATATATTTTTTTAATTTGATTTTTAGTTTTTTCACAAATTTTAATTTCAAAATCAAGATCAGTATTTATTACAACAATAATAATAATTTGCAAAATAATACGTTATTATTAGCAAAATAATTCGTTTTGGAATATGGCGATCACTTAAATATTTTAAATTTTTTCTCCTGAAAAAAAAATAAATAAATAAAAATAAAAAACGGGGGCTTTAGGGGGGGCTGTGTGACATAGTGTAAATTATTCATTTTTTATATTTACAAAAATGCAATTTTTCAGGAGTTTTGAAAGTGGATCGCTGTATTTGAAAACGGGTTTCTCATGCAGTTTCAGTTTGCCAATCGTTTTCGAAAACAGTTTTTTGGCGCAAAAAAAATCGCTAAGTTTATGGTGCACATCTATAAGTCATCTATTCCATATCATGCACTAAACATATTAATTACATCCAAGCAGATAAAATTTTGATTTAAGAGGATGTGGAAAAAAAAAATTCAATTATACTAATGCAGGTATGATAATATGTGATATATCCATTACAACTTGAAGGAGGAAAAAAGCTTTAAAAAAGTAAGCTTCTTATGCTAGCATCTTAAAAAAATTAATAAAACTAAATTTAAAGAGGCCGCAATAGCTATGTAGCATAATGGTTTAAAACAGGTTTGCGAATCCTTTGTTAGTTCATAGATGGCAGCACTAAAGTTTTGTGAGATCAGCGTAAAACGGCGCTTTGAGCCGATAACATACAATCATACAATACATGATTAAAATTAACATACAATAAATGATTAAAAACTTATCAGTTCACACTTCCGCTGTTATCTTTATGTATTATAATTGGGTTTTATATGAAAATATGCTGAACAAACATCATTTCAAATGTAAGAAATTTTAAAACAATCATTTTAGCATTTGTTTTCAGCTAAGCCTAACGTGGCGTTTAGCTGCAGTCGATATCCAATTTGGAGTGGTTTATATCAGAACCGTTCCTACAGTCTCTGAAGTCGCTTTTTATTATAAGTAGATAATTTGCAGCAATAATTTAATTCAGAATAAATTTAAAATTAGATTTTCAAAGGGCAATCTATCTTCAAAAGTTTTGTAGATGAAGAAGCTGTAGAAACCTTAATCACTGAATAACAACTTAATAGCATTAAATAATTAAAACTTATTTAAGGTAATCGATAACTATTACAAGAAAACTATTCAAATATTTTTTTATTTTTAAAAACGTATCCCTTAAAATGGATTTTTAATCTTTAAAATGGCTAGTAAGAGGATACATTCGAATGAGTATCACGAAAACCTAAGGGTGCAATCCTGGCACGGGGGACGCTTTGGAGAATCCTGAATAGAGAAACAATGTAAAACCAGAACTTGGAGTCTATGCACAGGGTCGTAGCTAAGGGGATCTATGGGCGGCTCAGCTTCCCCTAAAATAATTTGAGCCTCCTTGGAAAAGATTCCAAGGTCACTAAATTAATTTCTATTCCAAAAACTCAAATGAAATTATTGTTTAAAATCTAATTTAGTTTTGAGGACCTTTCACAGCTTTTGCAAAAATACTAAATTGTAACTAAAATAAGTGTTTCAACACTTGCTCATATTATTTACACACATGAAGCTAACAAGTTTTTTAATATTTCACTCGTTTTAAACTCGAATTTTTCATCATCCTATTCTTTTCTTAGTGTAAAATGAAACTATTACAACAGTTTATAATGAGACATATAGTAACTACAGTGTGAACACATACTAATTTATCTTTCTGCGTCACAGAGAGAAAGAGAGAAAATATGACCCCCCCCCCTTTCCCACTATTCACTTTTAGCTACGGCTACCGGCTATGCATACACAACATTATCACTTTAGGGGGAAGGGGAGGGGATCTGGCATATGATAGCAGATCTCTTGTGAGGGGTGGGGAGTCTTGATATATTTATAATTTTTGAATGATCCAACCAAAATTTTCTCTTTCTGTTTCCGTTTTTTTTTTTTTTTTTTTTTTTTTTTATATATAATTTTAAAAAATTTTCTTTTTACTTATAACTTGTTCGTTACATCAAAATAATCTGCAACATATATATATATATATATATATGTTAGTTTGTTAACAATTTTTATGAAAATACTCATTAATGAAAATTAAAATAAATGACTGTAAAATTATTTATTTTCAAAATATTGAATATCTCAATGTTTGGTATTCCTATTCTTCTGCTTATGTGTATGCATATATCAGAGCATATTTTAAGGAATTTTCACTGGGCGACAATAGGTATGGACAGTTGTCCCAAACAAATACAAATGTTCATAAATTATATAGGCTTTATAGGTAAATAGAGAACTACCATTATTTGGTTGGTAACTTCGTTAGCCATGCTTTTTCTGTAAAAAGACCTGTTGATAGATTGATTTGTTCTCGTTAACATTACATCAAACAATGGAAGACGATATTATGTTCAATTTCAGTAACGGATTTAATGCTATTGTTAATTTAATTTAGTATTATTTTATTATAAATTATAGATTATTATAGATTATTTGTAAATATTTTGAGTTCTTCAAGACTGTACTCCCAAATTATAAAAATGTCATCCACATATTTAATACAAGCTTAAGGCGTTAATTGTAAAGTGCTAAAAATTTTATTTTTCAATGGACGAATATTAAATTCAGCTACGAAATCCAAAATAGGGGAACCCATTGAGTTTCCATGAATTTGTTTATAATATTTGACCATTAAATATGAAAGTTATTATGAATGATCAGATCAGGTCTTCTGTTTATTCATATTCAATTTAATATCATCTTCAAAATCTTCTATCTGTTCAATACCACCCCAAATTTTATTACAAACTTTCTGCGTGTGAGTCGAAGTTTTTAACTAATTTGCCAACTATAACAGCATGTGCAAACGTTTTTGGGGGGGGGGCTCCCTCCTTGCCCCCCCCCCTTAGAGAGGCCCGTGTGGATATAGTGATACAATATATAGGCTAGCTGTAAGATACTATTTTGGTAATTCCATATATCACGAGGCAACATCGCTTAAATTACAAAACTATGGCTGGAATTGCACAATTAATATAAAAATAGAAATAAGCATTCAAAATAATAATAATAATAATAATAATAATAATAAATAAATAAAAATAAAAAAATAACGTGCGTTAAATGGAAAACTGAATGAGTGTGTTTAAGATCATTGCATAGGCCGTGTAATTTCAGAATACTATTATTTATTTCCCTTGAAAATGACTCAGTAATGTCGAAACATGTCAACAACCAGATAAAACTATTTTACTCTTTTAAAGTTTTAATTTTATATCTCTTTAGCACTCATAAATAGCATAAGTTACTTCCTTTAATAAAGAATTTTCGACAAAGTAATGATTTCAATTGATTTCTTTGCCTGAGAGCTTTCTCCTTCTTTCTGTTCTCTCTATGAATCTTATACAACAACAGCTCTTGGATCATAAAAAAGCTATTCCAATTCCATGAAGAGCTATGAATATCTTCAAATTTAATATTTCTCTTGTTAATCCTGAATATTTATTGGATTTAAACGGTGTATGTTTGGACACAACCCTTTCTGGATAACACCGTGAGGTGTCAAATATGATTTCATCAATTTGTTGAAAACAGATTGATGAGTAAGTCAAGATGATGGTGATGAGCCCCTCAAGTAAGGTTGAGGGGTTGCGACGCCTTAAATTGTAAAAGAATCATGCTTTCGATGGGATTACTTCTGAAGAAGGACGCAGTTTTCCAGCTGCATACAAAGCCATTACATTCTCAATAAAATCGCGACTTTGTCTATATCTAAAATATTTAATCATTCTATAACTAAAAGATACATCAATTTAAGCTATACTAACAACATCTGTTGGTCTTTTCGCCTATCTAACCTGTTAGAGATGCAGATCCTCAATCAATCTTTCCGAAACAAATTCTTTACAACTCAATACAGGTTCTTTTCTTATTGCATCTCTTTATAGAAACAGATAACTTGTTTTTACAACTGCGAAGATGTTCTTTAATATCTGAAATATATTTTTTAATTCCGTAGTGCCTTAATTTATTTCCATCAACTATTCTTCATATTCACCCAGGATAATAAACCATCTCCGATAATAGTTAAAGCATTGTATTTTTTTTAATTTTTCACAATTTTATACAAATTCTATATCAGGCGGTGTAATAAAGAAATCTTTGAATGTGTTTCTGAACTTTTTCACAGTGTTCCAAAAGATCTAGAATTAGGCAAGCCAGACATTGTTGTTCATTATATTTTTTATCTAGAATCGAAAGAATCGCGTAAGAAGCTTGTTCAATTTTTGACAAATCAAGTTAATGATTCACAAAGTTTCTGCATGAGAGGAAGATTGTGCCATACTACTTTTGCTATATTTTTTAACCTGGTACGAGCAGTTCGTATACGTGCCACTAAAAAGCTTAAAAATCCCCACCAGTAAAACTTTATTGTAAAATTTGCCTAATGTAATCGGAGTATTTTCTCGATTTAATAAGGCACAAATTTTTGTTTTAAAAAACCGGTGATAAAATATTTAAAGTTTCGTAAAAGGCTCCTGGCCCGAAAGGATTAATAGTTCTGTGAAAGGTACTTCAAAATATCCGGAAAAGGCAGTTTATTTTTCTGTTTTATAAGCTCTTCAAGGCATACAGCGGAAAGTCAAAAAAAAAAAAATGTTGCCACAGCTTTTATATTCAGTTTATCTGAACTTTAATCACTAATAAACAGGCATGACAAAGTGGCACTTGTGAGAAATGAATAAAATTCAAAGCAAATCTCTGTTCAAATGAATGCAGAGACTACTATTTTTTGTCTGTATTTAATTTTCCCCATTTAAAGTTCAGCTTGTGAACTTATTTTTTACAACATTCACAATTCGAAGTTATGACACAATGCTATATAATCTTGAGAGAATTCATGACGCTTTCTGCTCCTCGCTTACTTTTACTTACATTCTCTTAGAAAAACTGATTTCATTTCTTCTTAGTTTTGTTCTGTAATAAATCGTACTGTAACAAATTCGTTATCAACTCCATATTTCTCGACAGAACCAATTACTTGGATAGAAAAACAATATGGATATTGCAATTGTGCTGTTGTGTTTTATTACTTTTAGTTAAGGATCGACCGAAAAAAAAATTTCACAACGAAACCGAATTTCGGTAATCTTTTTATTTTTGGCCGTTAAAAACGCCCATTTTTTTTTTTAGATAGTTAATATTTACATAAATATAAATAATAATTAATTAATTACACATGTGGCCAAGTTAGCTCTCTGTGCCTCTGACAAAGACTTTCTGTTTTCATATAAAATAAAATTTAATTAAGTCATTTACGACACAGAAGGATTTTCTAATTAAACTATTTCCTTGTAAATGAAAAAAGTTATAGGCATGCATACCTCGATTTTTCTTTTATAAGGATTGTTGTAAATTGTCATCTGTTGCAATAGAATTTTCTCAATTATTGTTAAGTCTACAATTTTTGATGAGCATGAAAAATGTCTCTAAAATTTAACCATATATGCTTTGTTTGCTTTACATTTTCCACTTCCTTTTTGAATCAGTTGTGACTGGTAATTAAAGCAGGGAAGTACATAACAAAATGAGCTGATACAGCTCAAATAAATTAATAATGTTATGAATTTCCTAAGGAAGAAAAAAGAAATGTACAACAAACGAACACCTTGTAACAATATGCTATTTTAAAGTTTTAAACTTAGACCTTTTTAGCAATTAGAAATAGAGGGGAAAAAAGCTTTTTGGAATACAGATAACTTCAGTTTGGTCGAATTTTCGACATTTTCGTCGAAACTGATTTTTTGGTTGATTTCTACTTTTTGTGTTTTCTTTTTAAGGCTACGACGACAGTTGTAACTCTTATCATCTCATGGGTCAAAAAATCAACATACATTATTTTTATTTTTAATGCCGGCACCATTGCCTGTCACTGGGTGACAAAAATTTGGTACTGGGCGACACTCCTGTCGCCCACTTTCTATGTTATTTTATGCCCTGGCATATATATAATCTGCGTTTAAAAAAACAGGTGTAAAGATTGTTTGAAATAATACTTGTGTTTACCAAAAAAGTAAAGAGAATATTATTCAGGAATGATAACGTATGATATCGTAAGGGATAGCGGGGGTCCAGAAATTGCCAAAAATTGATAACATTTATTACATTTGTATAGCCTTTTGTATGTTAGTGTTCTCTGTTCAGTTCAGTATACAGATTTTTGATTGGAGATACTGGCATCAGCTATGGGACAAATTTTAACTGGTAAAAGTGATGCATCAGCCGTTTGTGAAGCTGTTGGCATTCTGTGGAAACTATTATGTATTGAACAAAAGTGGTTTTTCTGAAAACGTTCATCTGAAATCGAGGAAAATCTTCTCTTCACTGACGTCACGGATTGTGATCACGTGAGCCGGCGATGTACAAACAAACAGCACATATAAAATGAAATATAAAATTTAAAAAATATCCGAAATAATTAGATAATCCACAAAAGAAAATACACTTGTTTTGTTTACGTATAGCTGTTAAATCTGAAAAGTTAATACCACAGTGTTTCATAGTAATATTTTTTTTATGTGAAACCGCTGTATGATAAAAAATTCCAGTTTAGCAAACATCTCTTTTGTTATTATTAACAAAAGTTTTACTTTTTGAAATAGATATTTATGTAACATATAGTTTCAACAATGTTATATTTTAGTACAAATATTTTATTATTATTATTTTGAAATTACCATGATTGTTTATTTCGAAATATGAATGAAGTTATTTTATGTGTGCATCCTGAATAAGCTCTTTCTCTTACTAGATATATCTTTGTTTGTATTAGTAGAAAAAAATTACTTCCTATAATTTTTTATTTTGTATGTTTACAAACAAAGAATTTATGTTATGTTATGCAAATCTACCTTCTCTTATGATAAATCTCTTCTGAAATATCATAAATTGGGTTGTATTGGGTTTAGTTTACTCAGTTTGAATTAAAGTTATTTCAATATTTAGCTCAGATTTAATTCAGTAACACTGATAAAATTCTGAAATGTATTTCTTTAAGAGTAGCTTTCAATGCATATATAAAACTAAAAGAGTACTCATCTACTTTTTTTTTTTTTTTACTGCAAAATTATATATATAATGCTATTCATAACATTTTTAATGAAAGAAATATTACATGCTTCCCGATAGCTATTTCATTTTAAATTAATAATTATTGATAATCTTATTTATTTTGGAATACCTAATGAGTTTTTAATAGATGAAACTTTTCAGCCACTGACTGACATAAAAGGAAATTTACTGAAAAATAAACATTTTTATATGGTTGTTATCAAAAAATGTACAGTTAATATAATTTTCCTAATCTCAAATGAGCTTAATATCCAACTACAGAAGACAAACACTATAAGATAATTTTTGGAAGAGAATGGACCGAGTTATGAAGGATAGGAGGAAGATATAATTTGGAATTTTTATGACAGCTGGCTACACTCGCAGGCAGGAGTTTATTTTGAAATTCTATCTGTGAGTGTGGCTTGCTAGTGCCTTGGAGGATTTTCCCAACCACAACAGTATATTTTGAACTTTATGCAATAAAGCTGTTAGCGTAGATGTTGTCTACACCTCTCTTGCTGTTTCCTTGGATTTAATTGCTACAGTTTATATGTCCGCCAATGGATCTTCATACATAATGAATTATTATTTGATTTATTAAGTTTATTTGAGATTTGGGAAATTATTTTACTTACCATTCTTTGTATAACAACTTCATTAAAATGTTCATTTAATGTATTTTTATTTTATATCATTATCTGATAAGTGCTATAAAAATGCATTAGGAATCTTAAAATTAATATGAAAGTTATTTGTAGCAACTAAATTTAAATGAAGCGATTCATGTGAATTTAATATTTTCATTGTTTAATAATCAAACAAAAGTGCATAGCGTGAATATTACAAGAAAGTATTTTTTATAATTTTATCTTTTCTAACTCACTCTATCACTAAATAACAAATTAAGCATAAATATAATCTCCCTATATTAAAACCTTTAAGATTTTCTTCCTTTTTAAGTCTTCAAAAATTGATTTTATATTAAAGAAGTAGATACTTCAATTTTTACTATATATTATATATAAAGAGAGATATGAGAATGGGACACAGTGGACCATCCACTATGTTTTATTTATTTTTAATGACTAACTTATTACAGCATTGGATTGATTACTTATAACCTTTAAAACACATCATTAGTTCAGAATAAACCATTTTATCTTGACTGGTTGTTTTGAGCTTCTAAAAGTAAAATATTTCATCAAACTTTTCTTTATTATTAATTAAAGATTATAGATAAATAAGAAAAAGTCGATTTTTTCGTAAAGGTAAATTAAAACGAGAAAAATTTGTAATCAAAGAAAAATGTCAATTTATTTAATATAGTAAACAATATTTTTGTTTCTATTACTGTTTAAAGAAAATACAAATATGCCTTTTATTACTAAAACAATCTCTGGCAGGTTCTGAAATTTTATTGTTTTGTTTTTGGTGTAACATAAAACAGCTTTACAATGAAAACTTTATGGTTATTAATCTGTAATTTATATTGATGTTATCTTAAAATCTTTCTCGAATCCAAAAGTATTTCAGGAAAATTTCAGGCTCGTGATTATTTTGGAACTTCATTTTTAAATTTTAATGACAATGACTTTACTTTCTTTAATAACTTTACCTTACTTGAATTGTTCCTGTATCTTAGTCTGTTATTATTTTTAAGATATAATAATATTTTTTAGACTTTTTCTGCTTTGTTTTGTGTCAAAATGTTACCTGCAAATTTGCATTACTATGTTTTTTGGAGGTAATGGAGAAATGAAGAGGAATTATATTATTAAAAATTAAATTTACATTATATGTCAAATAATACTTAATAATGGATCGCTCCACTTCTGGGACACAGTGGTCCACTTTATGAACATATGCAAATAATTTTTTAAAAAAATGTATTTAAAATTATGTTTTGAAAAAATTCCGAGGCATGTAAAAATGCTTAAGGGTCCCCTCGCAAGCTAATGCTATTCCTATGCGGAGGCATTTTCCTAATAACTCTTTTGCATTTTGACATTTTTAATTTTTATTTTATTTATTTATTTATTAATTATTATTTTTTTATTTTTTTGCTTTAGATGGTCCCTCTCAAGATCACTCCTTGATTACTTTTTTGATTTTGGTTGCAGATATTTTTTGTAAAGTTGCTTTCACTTCCAAACCTGGTTCAGAAAGTGAAAGTAACTTTAT
Organism: Maratus speculifer; assembly: GCA_964019185.1. Lineage (NCBI taxonomy): Eukaryota > Metazoa > Arthropoda > Arachnida > Araneae > Salticidae > Maratus > Maratus speculifer. Next base: position 389,931,789 of record OZ025295.1, read on the forward strand.
AGAAAATACCTTTAAGGGGGTAGTAAGGTTAATTCGAGGGAAAAAAAGCATATTTTCTATCATTTTTAGTATGGATACAATTAATATTTATTTATTTGTATAATTATAATATAATTATATGTCATTTAAAGAGTATTCTGTGAAATTTTCATTAAGAAATATTAAAAAATGAGCCGATGACAGCGAATCTTCGAAGACGTCCCAAAAAAAAGTTGATTCGCGGTGAACCGCATAACTCATGACTGGATCAACTGAAATTAAAAAAACAAATTGATTTAATTAGTTGATAAGTTTCCTCAGGGAACGCTGTCGAGTTTTTTTTTTTATTATTGATTTTTCAATTTTTTACAAGGCTCGGAAGTCAAAATACTGATTTTTCATCAAAAAAATCTGATATTTTGTTTTTTAAAAGTAAGTTAAAATTAAAAAAAAGAAAAAAACTCGACAGCGTTACCTCGTAATTTATATAAAGAAAGAGTGTGTAAAATTTAAAAAAGATCGGTTCAGTAGATTTTGAGCTACAGAGTTCACCGGCTTCGAAAAAGCGAAGTGTTAGAAAAACACGTTTAAAGTTTCACAGACGCTTTTGTCGAAATCGGAGGGCGGAGACTTACAAGTGTATATCTCCGTCAGTTTTACTTCAATTGCTTTCAAATTTTCACAGAATAGTCTTAAGATGTTGTACATTAATATAAAATAAAAATAAAAAAATGCAAAAAAAAGAAAAAAAAATACCTTACTACCCCCTTAATAATAACTTTAAAAAATATAGAAACAACAGAAATATTGTTTATTCAATTTTTTATTAATTTAGAATAAATTGAATGCATTTTAAATATTACTTTTTCAAAAATATCATAAAAAAAATATAAATAAGCAAAGTTGGTGAACTCGTAAGTTGTAGAACTGCTATTGAATACTATGTCCTTTCTATTTTCATTTAACGGTTTTTGTTCATTCCAAAGTTAGAAGCATTCTTTTTTAATAAACAATGTTTACGCAATGTTTTAAGTAATAATATTTAATAATACTAAATAACAGAATTTCTAGTAAAGGTATTATTTCTGTTTTCATTATTGTTGTTAGCATTTATTATTAGTAGTATTTTTTTTTTTTTTTTTTTTTTTTGTAATAAGTTACATTTACACTTTACACAACAGTAATGTTACTGTTGCAATATTATCTTTGCAGCACAGATGTTTCTAAAATGACTGTAAATTTATGCTCCTATTTAAATGATTAATGAATAGCAGAAAGAATTGCCTTTGCTTTCCTTCTTTCTTTGATCGTTTATAAGTAGATATTAATGTTATTATTTAAATTTGTTTTCCCTTTAAAAAAAATTCTGTTACTATGTGTGTATGAAAGGTTTAAAGCAGTTGCAATAATAATAATAAAAGGGATAAACATTATTGCTTTTATATGAAAATAAATAATAAAGCCTAGAAAATAGTTTTTATACCATATTATAGTTTTTATACATCTGTATCTTATTAGGGTCATCCATAAATATCATACATTTTTTCAATATTTTTACTGCCCCCCCCCTCCCCCCTCCTTTGTCACTAACAAGAAGAGGATACAAAGTTTTTTTACTTTTTTTTATTCTAGCGTTTCAATGAAACTCTGTTACTCTTTGTAAATAAAGAAATGTGTATTAATGAGCTTAGGAACATGTTCTTATTTATATTTGTCATACGTATAAATAATCAGATATTGTAGCCCGAAAATAACTAATACTAATTTTGTCTGTGAAAAAAAAGGATTTGGGTGGGATTTGAATCCCTGACTGGAGAAAAGTGCGAAAAGTAAATGTCTGGTGCTCTGCCAACTGTACAATCGAACCCTCGGAAAGGAGTTCAGTTTATTTGATTATATGTTTTGCGTCAATAATGGGTGAACTTTGGGGGTCGTTTTTCAAGGCTCCTCTGAATATTGCACTTTATCCTTGTGATATGTTTATATACTAACTATACTCTATAAATACCCAAAGGCTCGCTGGAATCGGTGACACAAGCCTCGTATCCTCTCCTTGTAAGTGTCACACTTGGCCATACCCCCCACCCCCACCCCCCTTGTCACATGCCACGCTATATTACACATACATATACTTGCAGTTGAGAAACAAAGCACTATGTATGTTATAGATCATATTTCAAATTTTATTTTTTAACTTTAACTGTGCATTTTAATGACTTTTATGAGAATAACAATAAAAATGATTTGTTTACTTATTTTGTATGAAATAAGATTTAAGTTTACAACAAAAATTATAATTAATATACACTAATAATACAATATTCATTTGAAGGAATAATTGAAAACAGTTGTATTTTGAAATTTAAAATGGAATTTTAAAGCGTATTTCGCTTTAAAATTTTACTTTATGAACACAAAAATACTTTCATTTCAAAATAACTTCGAAATTTAATTTGTTGATTTTTAATGCTTTTATTTAAATCAAAATGTGTGATGTTATCTTTCTTCTTTCCCCCCCCCCCTTGTCACAATTTCACAAACCCCCCTTGCCCCTTCCAAGCGTGACATCATTTATGGATGGCCCCTTATGCAAATTAAAAGAAAATTAAGGTGATTAAACAGTTTTTGGAACTCAAGTACCAGAAAAAAATAATAATAAAGGGGGGGGGGGGGGAGAAAGGAAGAAAAGCACTTATAGCACTTAAAGGTTGAAAATAATTTTTTTACTTTAAATTTAGCACTCAAAGTAAAAATTGTGAAGCACTAATAAAAATATTTCATGTCAATTGGAATTTTAATCACATTCTTTTTTTAATTTATTGATATTTAGGTTCTTTGATTTTCATTTTTGGCAATTTTGTTTTAACCAGGGTGAAACTAGATGGGGCACATGTTCTGATTGCCAGAATGAAAAGCAAAGGAGGACACCAAATGAAGAATTTGTCGTTTCATACAAAAATGTATATATATGAAATAAAAGATGCTCAAAGCTAATGTTAAATCTATGGGAATATTTTTTACAAATTTATGAAAGTAACTTTATGTATAAAAAAATCATTATGCGAGTGAGAAATTTTAAAAAGAATGCTCTCATAGGTTTAACATTTGTAATCTTGTTTCTTATCATATAACTAGCATATCCTCTTAACATTCAAGCTGATGTTAATCCTATGGGAGCATTGTATTATAAATGTTGTATTTATTATAAAAAGATTTATATTTTTAAACTTTTTTTTTTTTTTTTTTTTTTTTTTTTTTTTTTTTTTTTGTAGCAAAGGGTACCAGAGTTAGTAAACTGTTATTGTGTGCAAGGGAGGGGGGGATGGTGCAAAATTTATGTTTGCTTCAGATAAAAAAGAAAAAAAAAATAGGTTTTTTTTCTATTTTAACCTCTAGATTATTTGCAAAACAGTTATTTTGTTCTTTTAAAAATACTAAGAATCCTTTTTAAAGAACACTAGTTCTTCATTTTCTACTTTTAAAAGTACTTAAAGTATTCATAATTATAATCAGTATGCAAGTCAAAAGTACTTGGTAATTGTAATTATGCTATCATTTTCTCTTTCATTTTGCATCTTTATTTATCTACTGCAATTGTTACTTTACATTATTATAACAAACCTATGTTTACTGTTGAATCACTGAAAAAGAGATTAAAAAAAAAAAAAAAAAAAAAAAAAAAACCCTGAAAACTAATTACTTAAGAAATAACAATTGTTTTTTCATTGAAAAACAAAAATTTAATTAAAGTTAATTGAATATAAAAAACATAGTTAAAAATTACTTAAGTTTCAAAACAGAAGGTTAACCGTTTAGATGCCGAATTAATATCGCAATGTAATAATAATTTTGTTTTTCTTATATTACAGCTTCAAATGTTTTAATCTATGCATACAAATTTAGAAAATAGCAAACAAATATATTTCTGCAGTTTTTTTGGCTGTTTTCATTCCAGTGTTTGCATTTTGGAACGTGATTATTGATTGACAATCTATGCAAATATAATAAATTCAGAGTTTCCCCCAGGTTTAAAAAAGGGCAGGGCACTACTGTTCTGAAAAGGGCACTTTTTAAATTTTTCAGGGCACTTTTTCATTTTTAAGGGCACTCTTATAGAGTTTAATCTAGAATCTAGCTGTTCAAAAAGTCGTGAAAAAACAGAAATTTTATCAAAAAATTAATAAAAGGTAAATTTTGTTAAAAGATAGCGAAAAAACGGCAAATATTGTTAAAATATCACAAAAGAACGGTCAATTTTGTTAAAAGATCGCAAAAAACAGCAGATTTTGTAAAAAGATCGCAAATAACGACATAGTTTGGAAAAACAACCGCGAAAAAACGTCAAATTTCGTGAACAAACGGCCAATTTTATTAAAGGATCGCAAAAACAGCAGTTTTTCACAGAATTTTCCGTTTTATTTCGATTTTGGACGAAATTTCCGTTTTTTTTTTCCCCACAAATCTTTTGATGAAATCTGTCGTTTTATCGCTATTTTTGGCGAAAGTAGCCTTTTTTTTTGCAACTCATTTGACCAAATTTCTCATTTTATCAAGATTTTTGGAAGAAATTTGTCGTTTTTCCACGATCTTTTGAGGAAATCTGCCGTTTTGTGAAATTTTGTGACGAAATTTGCGAATCTTGCCAGAAATGAATCGTTATTTCGCGATTTTTAACGAAATTTGCCGTTTTTTTAAGCGATTTTTTCACGAAATTACCCGCCCCACGGGACGTCTATGAGCCTATTTTTGCGTTCTGTCGCAATTTTTTGTGTAATTCATGCACTATAGCGCGTTCGGACCATCGCTGGAGGGCTGCGTTTTTTCAAATGTGGGGCAAGAAGGGCGCTAGTTTTTGGATGAGGGGCAAGAGGGGCGCTATTTTTTAAACTAAAGGGCAGGAGGGGCGGAGCGCCTCCTGAAACCCTCTGGGGGAAACTCTGATAAATTATTTTCTACTATATGCTTTGTATATTGTTCTTGAGTATTTTCCCGAATTCCAAAAACATTTAGATTCTTAGCGGTCAAATGTAAGTAATATAGGGAAAACTGACAGGAAATATGAGTATATTTCCCTCCTATTCTTGTTCCTCCATTCAACCACTCATGTATTCATCCTATTTCAATCTCTAATATTTATCATTAAAGTTTAAAACCATTTCTGAAATAAATTCTATTTTATTTTTCCATTTATTAAATATCCAAGTTTAAATAAATTAAAGTTTCAGTTTAAACATTCTTTTTATTTATTTCAATGTTTAAACATCAACTTAAAATAAAATAAATCTTTTTCATTACTTACTTATTTATTACGTGCTGTCAACTTCATAACGACTAGCAATAATCAAACTCGGCGTATTCCCTCAACCTGCTCAGTCAACAAACGCCGACATTATCAAAGTTCAGACTGACAGATTACCGGGAGCATCGATAGATGGCGTAGCGTGTCTGCTACCTCAGACGCGTGCCTCTCCTTCACAGCAGCATACCATTGGTCCGTTTTCCCCGATCCTTCTAGAGATCGGATGTGACGTATGACCAGAAGGAGGAAGTTACGTGAGGGGGAGTTGCCCAGGACAGGAGTCCGAACTATTTATATTCCCGGCGGAACATTCGCTTTTCGACTTTGACGGCAGCTAGTGTTGACAGGTTGGAAGTTTGTCTTTTTAATTGAAATGTCCCTTTAAGAGTGTTGATAAGAAAAACGTGAAGCGATGAATATCTTTAAGGAAAGTAGATTATATTTTAAATGTTTTTATTAAAAGTTAAACTGGTTTTTAATTGGAATTTAAGTCTTTTATTATGACCACTACTATTCTGCCGTGAACCTGGACTTAGTCTTGAAGCTCGTATTAGAAGATGGAATCTTCGGAGCGGGATGTTTGGTCGTGGAAATGAAGACCATGTGAGAACGTAAACATGAGAGGTCAGCCACCGGCAGTTAAGGTTCAGAAAGGCCCTTTTATATTTTTTTTCATTTTTTAAAATAGTTTTTCAAAATGTTTTTAATCTCTCTTCTTTAAAGCCTTTTTCAATCTAGTTTTAATCAGATGTCTTTTTGAATTAATCTGGCCAACTCAGCCAGTTATTAAGTGAATCTTTTTCTATGAATGTTGCTAGACGGTTCCAAAGGAACCGGGAAATATTTCTTTCCGTCTCCGTGTCACAATATCGATATGGGCAATAGTGGTCCGGGATCTAGGATATGGATGACCATGCCAGATGCCTGGAGTTGTTTATTGGCGGTGACACGTGAGATTCTTTTCAAATATTTTTCTATCTTTTCCTGAACCCGAAAGTCGGTAACCGCTGCGAGGTTCATTTGGAAATTAACTTTACAGATGGGAGATTCACTTAGCTTTTCTTTTTCTCCTTCCTCCAAACAGGTGTTGTGGCAGAACACTAGTTTAGGAATACACACTTAGTGAGAGGAAGTGTTGTATTAGGGAAATGCTAAAGTGGCAGTTTAGTGTTTCTAGGAGACCAGTACATAATAGAGTTGGCTTGACTAAGGTGTTTTTGATAAGTCTTTGGGAGAGAGATTTGACATGTAAAAATTTAAATAAAATATTTAAATTTCTTTTGGTCTTTAAAGTGGTGTCAGTGTGTTTTAAATATGTTTGGTCAACATGATGAATAGGGATGGATTGGATAAGGTATTTAAATAGTTTTTCAATTTAAATAGATATTATCTTTTGACAATTTAAATTATCATTTCATGTATTTAAAATAAATTAAACATTAAGTTGAATTTGATTTAAAGTTAATTAAGTTAAAAATACATTTATATACATTTTTATATAATTTGAAATAGCCTTTTTCTTTTTGGTGCTCTAGTTCATTAAACATTGATATAGAGTAAACGATGGAGAACTTATGTCATGTTTAAGAAATAGATTTTAATTGTTATTTTTGTTTTACTTTTAATGTTGCTCAATAAAGTTGTTATGTTTTTAAACTTGCTTTGTTATTGTAGTTATACACCTTTTACATAAAATTCTTTTTCACAGTTGGAATAAATTTGGTAGGGCTTTCTAATTCAGCTTTCGCTCCACTAGCGTGGAAACTCTGAAAAACACTTTTTAACACGATAGTGACACCTATCTTTGGTGTTCACTATCAAAAGGTTATGGGCCAAAGTTAGAAGCCCTTCCTTTAAAATAATTCTGTTTGAAATTGTCTGTAAATTTTTGTCCAGTTCCGTCCTTGTTTCTTTTGACCGTTTTGGCTCCCCAAGTGAGAAGCTATGTAAAATGTAAGGAAGCTTTGAGATGGGGGGGCTGTTGGTGTAAGATTTGCTGACGTTTTTTTTTGAAGATATGTTTACTGCTTAAAAATTGGTGGTTTTGAGAATCGCGAGTTTTGAAATTTTTGAGTCTAGTAGTAAAGGTGAAATATTTTCCTTTTTCGAATTTTTGTTTAAAATTTTTCCTAGTATAAATTAGAGAATTGTAATTTTGAAATTTTTTTTGGATCTAATAGTAAGGATTAAGTGGTTTTCTCTTTTGAAATTTTTTTTCTGCCTTTTCTGAACAATTTTTTCTGCCTGGTGGTTTGGCTGTAAGATGATGATCTGCCTTCTGTGATATCGATAGAATATCTTCTCTGCAGAGTCATCAATTTTTAAAGTTTTTCCTGTGCCATGTTGCCCAAGTGTTCTTGGTGCCATCTACTTTGGTGACAGATAAAAGTGCCATCTGCTGCTGTGCTGGAATGTGATAGTGCCACTTCATGTGAATCCAGTAAAGTGTGTGATTCTTTTTTTGAGACGAGCCCACAGGTACGACCAATCCAGTGTGAAAAGTCTTGTCAAGTTTGGATGTTCTGTTAGTGATAAATCAAGATCAGTTTGTAAGAGTTTTTTGTGTTACCATGCTGGTTTTCAACTATAAATGTAAAGTCCTGCTAGAAAGAATTAATGGGTGAGTCTTGCATTTGCTATTTTTCCTTGAACTGTCCACAAGATATGACTGGATTGAGCGCAGTGGTCGCCGTACTGGGGCCACTGTGTTTTTTTTTTTTTTTTTTTTTTTTTTTTATATTCTGCTTCATGTGTTTAATGAACGATAAAGTGACATTTTTCCTGTGATTTAGGGGACATTTAATATTTTGACTGTTAGAACTTTTTGAACTTTTGAGAACATCAGTCGTTTTGTGATTCATGGAGATGCACAGATGAAGAATTTGTAACAAGAGAGTGGAACCGTCTGTGAAACTAGGTTTAAGATATAAATTTTTGAAATTTTTTTTAAGGTTTTAAATATTAAATTATAGAAATTTTATTAAGGATAGTATGAAATTGTTTTTAATCAAGTTTTGATGTTAAAGATGTTTTTAAGGTTTAAGATTGGTTTAAAATTGAGTTTAAGCCCTTTCATTTAAGATGAAATCCTAATTTGGCTTTATGATGAATTCTTGCTTGTGATATTTATAAAAACTTTTAAGTTTTAAGTGTTAAATGTTAAAGCTAAATGAGTGAAATTGAGATAATCTTAAGATGTGTTAATATAGCTAGAATTCTCAGATTATTGAAGGCTACAGATCCAGTTCTTTTATAAGTTTAAATAAGGATTAAAAGTTAATTTTTTTAAAGATACATTAAGTGAATTTAAAAGATAAAAGTTTAAATACTGTTTGAAATTTAGTTTTGCTGAAATTTAGTTTTGTTGAAAATGTATTAATGGATTAAATGATTTAAGCTTTTGATTTAAATTCTTTTGAGGGGAGGTTTATGTTAATATAATTTATATATTTAATTTTTAATAAGAAATTATTGTTTAATGAAAATCAATTTGAATTTATTAAAACCTATGATTTCTTAGGGTTAACTAGAGTGTAAAGTTTAAGGATTGTTACCCTTGGAATGAAATCATGAGGGTCTGCATAAAAGGATGCAGTTGGATTCAAATAAAAGAGATTTTCAAATTTAGTTTAATTTTTACCTCCTCTATTAATTTTCGTTTTATTGAAATTGTTTTAATTTATGAATTATTTTTATAAGTTAAAATATCTTTTATAAGTTTAAAATATGTTAATTTCTTTGATTTTTAATTTCTGAACCAAATTGTCTTTACATATTGAAATATGTTTTTTTTTAAGAAATTAAATTATGTTTTTAAATGAAATTAAATTGTGCTTTTAAAGTGAAATTAAATTATACTTTTGAAATGAAATTGAAATTTATTTTTATAAAAGTTATATGATGTAGTTGATCTGTGATATTTACTTAACCAAGGCTTTATAAGTGCAATATTTTTATATTTCCCTAAAGTTTAAGAATGATTAGAGTTTAAGATTAGCTGTTAAGCTGAATAACCTATCATTTATAAAGGGGGGAATTTTTGAACAGCTTTTGCTGCATGTATTGAAAATGTGAGATTTTTTTTTTGCACTTACCTTGTGTTATGCTAATTTTTATAGTCTCAGTAGAACTGTTGTGACTGTTAGCTGATTAGGTGTGGGATTTCTGAGATGGCTATTTTTGATTTAAAAGTGGTGTTGAGTTTTCTAGAAGCTATTTAAGATATATAGAATGGTTATACACATTTGTTTGAATAATAGAGGTTAGTATAAGTTAAGTATTTCTTAGTAAGAGAGAAAGAAATGTGGTTTAACTTGTGAGATGTACTTCAGGGGGGTGGATTTACTGTTTAAGGTCTGTTTTATTGAATGGTTACTTTATATGGAGAATGCCTGATCATAACTGGTAATGATTGGAATCCTTTTAACAATTTTTTTAGTTGCTTCCCTCGGTGTTTGAATTTAATGACTGAAGATCATTCAGGTATAGCTGCGTTAGAATTTGAGTATTGATACCCTCAAGGAGTTGAACATTGAGGAAAGGGGGGCATTCATTGTGATATGTTTTAAGGAGTTTCAATTATCTTTAAGTAGAACTACTGGCCTTTAAGTTAAATTGTGTAAAGAGGCTGGTATGTTTCTAATAGTGTTTAAGGTTGTGATTTAGAGTTAGTTTTTCTCCTGAGATTAATTTTTGTATTCTGTGAGTTGCTGTGGTTAATCCTGCTCTTTTTGTTTTTGATAAAGTTTGAAGTAATGCTGGAATAGTTAATATACTAGCTGTTTATAATCATCGAACTTAATCTGGTACTACTTATATCCATGTCTTATTTGTTGTGTATGAAAGGTTGGTATGGAATCTTTGGCCAAAGTAATGAGATTGTATGAATGCATGCTTTTTGCATATGGTGCTGAAAGGGTTATTTGAATGTGAGGTTTAAATGGATTGTCAAAAAAATAAATTTTTTTTAGATTTTTTTTTGCAGGATATCTTGGATATAAAGTAGTTATAAATTTTGTCTATTTTTATTGGTTGGCAGAGCAGGGGATTGACTTCGTGGCAGAATTTCTTTAATGGTAGAGTTAGTGTTGGAAGTGGATTCAGATCGTCTTTCCTGGAGTGCATGTTTTTGATTTGAGATGTTGGTTTTTGATATGGGAAATGTAGAACTTAGTTTTCTTGTATTGGGACAAGTGAAGATATGGTGATTTTTGAATTAAAGATATGGTTAGTTAATGTTTTATGGTATTTGTGTTAGAACTATTACTTAATAGAGTGTGAATATATCCGAGTTTCAAATTTAGATATAAGTGTAAGAAATTTTGGATGTTTTATGTGTTAGAAAAATTTGAGTTTTTCATGTGTGAGAAATTTAGGTGCTTATATATAGAGTTCATGTATTCATGTCGGAAATTGAAGTATTCATGTGTAAAAGATATAGATTTTGAATTATTTGAGATATGAATATGGATTTTTGGAATTATTTGAGATATGAATATTGATTTTTTTTAACTGTTTGAGATATGAATATTGTTTATGAATTAATGTTAAGAAATCTTTGTATGAGTTTTTGAGAAATAACTTTTAAGGTTCTACTCTACTTGTAAAATGGACTTGTGATATTGAGGTATAGAAATTTTTTTGAAAATTTTAGATAAATGTGTAAGAAAATATTTTTAAATGAATGATGTAACTGATGTTCTTAATTGAAGTCTATTACTGGTGAAATATGTACAGAGTGCCGTCAAATGTTATGTGATGTGATTTTAATTTTTTATTTATTTTTAGTGTGTGAATATGGACTAGAGCCCAGAATTTTTTTTAGATTTTTTTTAGCTTCATGATTTTTGATATATAGAGATTTAGGGGACATTATAGACATTTTTTTGCTGAGTCGATTTGAATAGCTTGTATGTCAGGATTTGGAATTGCTGGAGTTTGAGGTTGGCATTGTTTTTAGTTATGGTTTTTAGGATTGGATGTTTAGGTGATGATCATGGAATACCAATGTAAAGGTTCTTGTGAAAAAGGTAACCTCCTTCTGGTATGTATTGAGTTGGTCTACTTTAGTTTCATGGAGATAACAAGAGGGGGGGCTTTGACAGGAAATATGAGTATATTTCCCTCCTATTCTTGTTCCTCCATTCAACCACTCATGTATTCATCCTATTTCAATCTCTAATATTTATCATTAAAGTTTAAAACCATTTCTGAAATAAATTCTATTTTATTTTTCCATTTATTAAATATCCAAGTTTAAATAAATTAAAGTTTCAGTTTAAACATTCTTTTTATTTATTTCAATGTTTAAACATCAACTTAAAATAAAATAAATCTTTTTCATTACTTACTTATTTATTACGTGCTGTCAACTTCATAACGACTAGCAATAATCAAACTCGGCGTATTCCCTCAACCTGCTCAGTCAACAAACGCCGACATTATCAAAGTTCAGACTGACAGATTACCGGGAGCATCGATAGATGGCGTAGCGTGTCTGCTACCTCAGACGCGTGCCTCTCCTTCACAGCAGCATACCATTGGTCCGTTTTCCCCGATCCTTCTAGAGATCGGATGTGATGTATGACCAGAAGGAGGAAGTTACGTGAGGGGGAGTTGCCCAGGACAGGAGTCCGAACTATTTATATTCCCGGCGGAACATTCGCTTTTCGACTTTGACGGCAGCTAGTGTTGACAGGTTGGAAGTTTGTCTTTTTAATTGAAATGTCCCTTTAAGAGTGTTGATAAGAAAAACGTGAAGCGATGAATATCTTTAAGGAAAGTAGATTATATTTTAAATGTTTTTATTAAAAGTTAAACTGGTTTTTAATTGGAATTTAAGTCTTTTATTATGACCACTACTATTCTGCCGTGAACCTGGACTTAGTCTTGAAGCTCGTATTAGAAGATGGAATCTTCGGAGCGGGATGTTTGGTCGTGGAAATGAAGACCATGTGAGAACGTAAACATGAGAGGTCAGCCACCGGCAGTTAAGGTTCAGAAAGGCCCTTTTATATTTTTTTTCATTTTTTAAAATAGTTTTTCAAAATGTTTTTAATCTCTCTTCTTTAAAGCCTTTTTCAATCTAGTTTTAATCAGATGTCTTTTTGAATTAATCTGGCCAACTCAGCCAGTTATTAAGTGAATCTTTTTCTATGAATGTTGCTAGACGGTTCCAAAGGAACCGGGAAATATTTCTTTCCGTCTCCGTGTCACAATATCGATATGGGCAATAGTGGTCCGGGATCTAGGATATGGATGACCATGCCAGATGCCTGGAGTTGTTTATTGGCGGTGACACGTGAGATTCTTTTCAAATATTTTTCTATCTTTTCCTGAACCCGAAAGTCGGTAACCGCTGCGAGGTTCATTTGGAAATTAACTTTACAGATGGGAGATTCACTTAGCTTTTCTTTTTCTCCTTCCTCCAAACAGGTGTTGTGGCAGAACACTAGTTTAGGAATACACACTTAGTGAGAGGAAGTGTTGTATTAGGGAAATGCTAAAGTGGCAGTTTAGTGTTTCTAGGAGACCAGTACATAATAGAGTTGGCTTGACTAAGGTGTTTTTGATAAGTCTTTGGGAGAGAGATTTGACATGTAAAAATTTAAATAAAATATTTAAATTTCTTTTGGTCTTTAAAGTGGTGTCAGTGTGTTTTAAATATGTTTGGTCAACATGATGAATAGGGATGGATTGGATAAGGTATTTAAATAGTTTTTCAATTTAAATAGATATTATCTTTTGACAATTTAAATTATCATTTCATGTATTTAAAATAAATTAAACATTAAGTTGAATTTGATTTAAAGTTAATTAAGTTAAAAATACATTTATATACATTTTTATATAATTTGAAATAGCCTTTTTCTTTTTGGTGCTCTAGTTCATTAAACATTGATATAGAGTAAACGATGGAGAACTTATGTCATGTTTAAGAAATAGATTTTAATTGTTATTTTTGTTTTACTTTTAATGTTGCTCAATAAAGTTGTTATGTTTTTAAACTTGCTTTGTTATTGTAGTTATACACCTTTTACATAAAATTCTTTTTCACAGTTGGAATAAATTTGGTAGGGCTTTCTAATTCAGCTTTCGCTCCACTAGCGTGGAAACTCTGAAAAACACTTTTTAACACGATAGTGACAAAGTGGAGTTCACTATCAAAAACGATAAAAGCAAATAATATACTTTTTATGCAAAATAATGAATTTACATATTCCTTAATACCTGTGATAAATGCTTAAACATAAATATTTTCATTTCAAAAGTTCAAATCAAACTTATATTTTATAGGAAAAATAAGGACATCGTTATTATGTTGGAAAAATATATGTTTTGTATTACAAATAATGCAATGTTCCCATTTGGGAACATTGGCGTTTAAACGGTTAAAACTGATACAATTAGTAAAAAGCAAAAGCATTGACAGATAAGAGAATTGAGGTACTACTACTTCAATGCTTCATGATAGAAGTCTTTTCTTCCAGACAAAATAAATGAAAAAGCGAGTAAAGTAAGGTGCGAAGTATGATTTTATTTTGAAGATTAAGGAAGAGGTTCCTTTAACGAAGCATTCAAACATTTAAATGCTAAATTAATATTGACTACTTGAGCTTTTTATTATATGCAATGCATTTGCGACATATTTGAGATCATTTTATAAGCAATAATGATTCACATCAAAACTGTCCTCAGGTAAGATACTGGCTGTGCCCCTCTTATTGCTGATTAAAGAACAATTTCATTGCTTTACATGATTATAAAGTAGATTTTAGTAAATATATGACTTCTAAAAACCAACATAATGAAAAGCCGGTGTAGCCCAAATAAATGTAGCATTCAGCTATTTCAAAGTTTCATACAAGGAGACCAATCTTTTATCACCAGACAAAATAGAAAAGTGAAAAATGTCTGTATTAACACTATGCAACATATACTTTGCTGCTTATTATTCCTCGCTACCTGTTTTCACTTAAGAAAAGCTTTCTGTAAAGACTTTCTTTACAGAAATAGACTTTTCTGGAAAACTTTTTCTTCTTTCTCCCCCTGTTTGTGTTTTTCTTTATATCAGTTTTTATAAATCAACTACTCATATTAACAGAATCAGTTTTTATGCATCATATCATCATTTTATGTGCTCTGAGAAAAGTCCCTTCCCTCTCTCCCATATACACTCATCTACTTCTCTTTGTTATTAAAAGCTGAGTATTGTTTGAGAAAAAATTGCTTGACAACACAATATCTAAATGAATTATTTTTTAATTAAAAACTAGCCAATTAATACTTAGTGACTTTATAGGGATAAAAAAAAGTTTATTATTTTATAAAATAACAGCCCATAACACATTTGAATAAATTTGTTTTAATTGTTATTTGTTTAGTAAACAGTTTTCCAAAACAACAAAAATATTTATGTGTTGATATGTACACATATATTCATTTAGCATATTAAGTAGAATTATATTCTGCACATATAATTAAATTAGTTAAATATTTTCTTATATTTTTATTATCATCATCACCACAATTTTAAAATTAAAAGCCATGATTCTAAATTAAAAATATATATACAGTAAAACCCCGATAATTCGGATTAATTGGGACCGGACCCAATCCGAATTATCGAAAATCCGGATTATCCGGAGAATTAGAAAATAAATGAAATAAAATATAACATACTAACAGAAAATCACCTTTATGTTAAACTTATTGAATATTTGCAGATAGTAATAATGTTTACTTTGCTTAATTATTCCGAAAGCATGTCAGAAAAAGTTTTTTTTTTTTTTTTTTTTTTAGAATACGGCGATGAAACAAGTTAACGTTATGGAAATTAGCCAATCGCTTCTCAAACTTGAAAAAAAAATGACTAAACCGATCCGAATTATCCGGAGATCCGGATTATCGGGGTCCGAATTAGCGGGGTTCTACTGTACTTTTTTTATTTTACATAAAATTTATATTGGAATAAAACTTTTCTAGACACGTATAAAAAAAGATAATTAATCCAAAAATGTAAATAGTGGTATTTAAATAAGAATCAAGAGTAAAATAATTGTAATTATACCCCTCCCCCCCCAAAAAAAAGTATATTAAAAAAAAAAAAAAAAAACTATGCTGCAACGGTGGTTTAATAAAAGTATGTAAATAGCATCATATTAAAAAATAAAAACAAACTGTATGAAGTAGTGGCTAAAAAAATAGCTAACCAAACGTAAAAATATCAAAGTGCTATCAAAAAGCAAGCTTGTAAATAAACAAAAAAAACCACGCTGTCGTTTAATTTAAATGTCCTTTGCATTTGATATACCCTTTCTTTCTCCTTATTGGCTTATCATTCATCGAAATCGTTTGCAATCGATGCACTTTTTGGTAATTTTGCAGACGGCAGTAACTACCTGCAAGCGTTACAAATGCATGAGTATTTGCAGACCTATTGCAAGTATGCCGTCATCCTATGGCAATTTGGCTCATTTGCAAGCGTTACGTTTACATGTACTCCTTAGCCATTTCATAGTGAGTCACTCTTCGAAAGAGCTGCTAGTGTTTTTTTTAGGTTCACAGATTGCTGGAGGAAGGTGAGCGGACTCCAGAATGCGATGAAGGAATGGACAGACTCTTCTTCAGGGATCTTGAGAGGATGTGTTTCGACAAATTACGAACATTAACAATAATAGTTCTAATAATAATAGAACATAAGTTTAGTAATATTAACAAAAATTACAAATAAAAAAATATATGAAATTGATATAAAGCTAAAAAAGTCAAATTTTGTCCCCATATCTTCACTGAATGTTTCTTTGTTTACATCCGTAAATTATGTGCGGATTTGAGGGAGTCTACTGTATTAATTTAAATATAGAATTTTTTTTTGCAAGTCTTTTAAATTTTGAGTCTTTGAAAATATCATTTTTCAAACAGTTGTTATAATTCGTTAAATTACAATTTTTTATTTTTTTTATTATTGTATCTACCCACAATTGGAATTTTGATTGAGTTAATCTTTATATAAATATATAAGAGTAATTTGATGGATAATTGTGTTCATGAACATGTACAAATAATCGAAAAATACATTCTAGAAAAATTCTCGCAATAACAGATTTTGCGATTTTAAAGTAATTTTCATGAATTTGGGCTGTTTCCTCATTCTTATAACGAATAGTTGGCTGGTATAAAACTGATTTCTAAAAAAACAAGAAAGAAAAAAAAATCATGCATCAAACACAGATTATGAAGCACTTTTCAACACATTCAGTATAAGGTTACAAAACTGCACTTTTAAAAAAATTAAAATATTATGTCTCATTTCACCATATAACGCATTTCAGCAGTTCTCATGTACAATCAGAAAATTATCTGAAATTTTTAGCAGCCCAATATATGATATAGAGATTTGTATCAATTAGCAACATGCATTCCAAAATTGAATTTATTTAAGAGATACACATATTTCAGTTGAAAAATCCCCTTCAGCAATTTCCTTTAATAAAGAGAAGGGAATACTTTTGTGCAATCCTGTATATGAGGTATAATTATTTATATGTAAACTGTAATATGCAAAAAACTAATTAAATTTAAAAGCGCATACTGAATTTTAAAACGTACTCTCCAGGAATTATGACACAAAGGCAGTAGGGTAACTGATTTCGTTTGTGTGTCCTAGTAAATTAATAAAAAATGCTACGAATGCTCTGCTTTGACATGATCATAGTGAAATTCAGTGATTTATATTACTTTCAATACATTTTAAATAATGTCATTGAAATACTCTCCAAATAATTTCCTCCCTATACCATAATATAATAAAATTCTTTTGAGTGTCTCTGTAAATGAACCACTGATGCTTCCTATGCAATACCAAACATGCTTTGGTGAGCCTAAATAAGTTTTATCAATTGCATGAAAATCCAAGTCTATTTACAGGAGTTAGAGCATGAACAGATGGACAGAAAACCAAACGAACGACGTTGTTGGAAAGTGCTAAAAATGTATATTAAAGTACAATGATTATAGTTTATATAAATGTGAAGAAAATTTGGAACATTTATAAATGGACACTGAGGTGGAAACTGGGCCACTGGCCCAGTTTCCACCTGTAAGATCAATAGCTTCATGAACGGATGTTTTAGGTAAATGCTATTTTTATGACGGAGAGACAAGCCAATACAATAAAACCCTGATCTATCGTTTTATTTCTAGGGTCCCTGCACAAATTATGAATAAGTAATGTTAAAGAAACTCGCTTGCATTGTTCTTAAAATAATTGTTTACCTGCATTCATTATTTTAAAATATTTCTCTTCATCAGAATGAAATTTAAAATCAGGCAAATCCATGTGACATACAAACTGGAATTACTTAACTCATTTGTGCTGTTTGTGTTGATATTGGTAACAATAAACAGATAAAGAGTGGTTGTATATAGCAGAGGATGCGATTATGCTTCCATTGATCAAGATGTTGCGACATGCAGTGTCCTACATTTAGGAGAAATGTGTGATAGTGCAAAAATTGAAAATAACGGCATTTCTAACTACAGTAGACTCTCTAATATCCGCACATAATTTACGGATGTAAACAATGAAACATTCAGTTCAGATGTAGGTGCACAATTTGATTTTTTTAGTTTTACATCAATTTCATACATTTTTTTTTAAATTTGTAATTTTTGTTAAGGTTATTGAATTCATGTTTTTTCATGAAGAAAGAATAATTTATTTCAGAAAAAATCAAGATATTGCTGATATCATTGGTAATCACAATCTTACCAAATATATTTATGTATTAATCAAGCTGTTTTAGTTATTAAGTCTGGCTAAATCTGAAATAAAGCTTCGTCATTTTATGATCCTGATGTGAATTAGTAATGCACTTTTATGAGGCAATTTTCATTGAATAATTTAGGAAAAACACATTTTATCTTTAATCATACAATATTGATTATGAACTTGACCTTTGATTTTAATATTTTAATCATCTTCAAAATTATCTAAATTTTTATCACTTTAGTTTATTATTTATTTTAATATTTTAGTACATTGTAAGCATTCATTATAATTTTGATTTCATTATTCAAATTACTTTTTTAAAAAAATATAAACAAAGCAATGACCACAAAATTCTAAAATCTGCAAAACCCCTGGTCCCAAGCTGTGCAGATTTCAGGAAGTCTACTGTATATGAATTTTTATATATGCATATAAAATTGGAGAAAATGACCTGAAAAATGTTGTATGTTTTGCCAATTTGTTTTTTGTTTAAAAAAAAAAAAAAAAAAAAAAAAAAAAAAAAAAAAAAAAAATTACGAAAATTCAAATATTATTGACTTTTTAAAACAAATATCAATTTTCTATAACTTCAATTTATTTCTTTTACAGTCTAGTAACCAACAACTTGGTATTTAATAGTATACTTTTATACATTGCACTGCATTTTAAATGCATAAACACTGTGCTCTTTTGTATTTTGAAGTTTCATCGTTTTTTACCCGAACCCCTTGAAAAACGATGGATCAAGGTTCTACTGCCATCTCTTCTTTTGTCATCTCAACAAAATGACAAAAAGCAATTAGAACAAATAATTTTATTCAACTTGATTCATTTCTCAGCACAGATAGAAATCACTTGAAATGCATAAATAATAATTTACAAATAATAATAATAACAACCTTACATTGTTGGATAGTGACATTTTCATGTCCATCACAATTTCCTTTTATATACAGACATTAAAGTGACATTTCATGTTGAACATAAGTCAGTATCAAAACTATTCTTGATGGACTAAAATTCATTTCTGTTAATTTGTCATTGAGAGCACATTTCAACACTGCCTATGACTGTAAATTGTAGAAAAATGCTTTTAGAAAAGTTCATGTTTTTTATCAGTAGGAATAGTATGTATGGAATAAAGAATCACTTTAAACAAAATTGCTCCTTCTAGCCTAGATTCATTGAATTAAAAAAAAAAAATTACTATGCACACTCGTGGAAAAAAAAAAAAAAAAAAAAAAAAAAAATTTGTTAATTTTTCAAAATTTTCATGAACCAACACTGCTAATTTTGTTACCCAATAATTAGACTTCCTCAAAATTGTTTCAGATATAGACTGCAAGGCAGATGTATAAATCATCAATGGATGACTAAAATTTCAGGATTAATTAAAACTTAATTTTCTGCACATGAAATTGCAATGCAGGGGCCTGCGAAGAGCTGCTGTGCCGAGGCAAAGTTTCAATTTGGCGCCCCCTCCTCCAACTTTTTCTTGTGACAGGCTGAAAAATGATGTTGGTAGTATAAATTTAGCACCCCCTAAATTTTCTGCCCCCTTTCACATGGCACTGTTGCTATGAGTCTGCTAAGTTTTACCTCAGAGGCAGACTTCTATAAAATGAAAAACTTTCTGCACACGGAAATACTGGGTGAAAAACTTTTTGAAAATTAATGCTTAGTAAAATTATGTGTTATATTATTTTGATATGGATGAAAAGCATGTTTTTTATGCAATTTATGGACGAAAGTCACGTTTTTGCACAATCTTTGGATGATAAGAGTTTTTTGCACAATCTTTGGACAAAATTTGCATTTTTGCATGATCTCTGGATGATATTTAAGTTTTATGCACAATCTTTGGATGAAATTTGTGTTTTTTGCAAAATCTTTGGACAAAATCTGTGTTTTGGACAAATTCTCATTTTTATCTGTAAAATTTCATGTTTTTTGCACTGTCCTTGGTCGAAATGTGCATTTTTATACGATTCTTTGTTGAAATGCCTGTTTTTATGCAATTCTTTTTGGAAATGTGGGTTTTTTTTATGCCTTTTTAAATTATTTTTTGTTTTCAGCTTGATGCTGCTTTTTAAACCATTCAAACTTAAATGGTTATATAATCCATAATAACAGCAAAATCAGATTTCTAATGGTTCTTTGCAACTCTGCCATTACATTTTTAGGGTCAATTTTGTTTGCGGAATTGCCTTTTGAATGTTGCAATCGTGGATTTTATTTTCAATAATAAACTTTTGTGTTAGTTAAAAAAAAAAAATCCTCAGGCAAAGTGTAAGAATGACTAAGAGAAAAAAATTTTTGATTCTTCAAACTTCCTAGTGGAGGGCTTTAAAATGCACCAAGTCTCAATGGTAGGGGTGAGCAACACACCAAAAGATGCGAGTTATAAGGATAGACACAAGCCAGTTCCATCACCCTTCTGGCTCGGCTCATTTTTGCTCCACTAAATTGTGGAATATCGGCCATCCCATAAAGCCAAGATATTATAGCCCCACTGCAATTAAAGTGGGCTTTTTTTAAAAATCCTTAAATGCCATAGGATATGTTAGCTTTCTACATCAAATCCAATATCTTCTAAAATACAATTAGAATAATGTGGCCAATAAAATACATACTAAAAATGTTATGAAATCAATTTTTAACATCTAGATAGCTGTACCCAGGCTTTTTTTTTATTGTTGCCACAAGTACTTTTGTTTTGTTTGGAAGCTTTCAAAATACCTTTCTTTTGTTCTGCAGTGATCAAGTAAAATTTATTCCTTATCATAGTTAAAAATAATAATAATAATAATAATGTGTGTTTTAATATCATACAATTTTATCAAGGAAAATTATTTTCTAAGTTAAAGTCCAGTGTTGCTGACTGGCATTCAATCTATATGTAAGCTAAAAACAAAATATGATATTTCTCATGATTTATTTCAGAAATGAAAGCTGAATACCGTTTTCAAATTAATTGTTGTAAAACCAGGCATCTAAAGGTTAAGCAAGAGAAATATTCCTGATGATGCCACGGCACAGTGTAGGCAGATCTTGAAGCTATCAAAAATAGATTCAACTGATACGATTTCATCCAAACACTTCAGAAAGAAATGTTTCACAACACTGTTGTCATCTGTTTCAAGAGTAACGGAAAATTCATATAAAAACTTTTGCAATAAATAAATTTGTTGAAAAGAAGTAAAGGGCAAAATTAGCACTAACAGCCAGTAAATGAGAAAAAGTGGCCAGTGAAAAATTGTCTATCAGTGGCCACTCTTTCTTATGGAGAGAATAAAATTTTCTAGCATTTCATCAAGGATTTTACTATTTTTTTTTTTGTTGTTGTTCTAATATATTTATATTAACATATTCAGGGCTGCCAGCAACTTTGGTACAAAATAGTAGAGACTTAGGGACCTAATGATTAAAAATTAGGGACTTTTTAGGGACCAAAAGTCTGAAATAGGGACCTTTTTAGGACCCTTTTAGGGACCTGAAAAATAAATATAATATTTATACAAATCAAATACAATTTTTAATAAAAAAAAAGCCATTTAATTAATCTTTTTATTTAATTTTATCTATTTATAATTATCTTTTTATTTAATCCTTTTATTTAATCAAATATAATATTTACAAATTTCTTAAATTAACCTTCTTTAGGTTTGTTACTCATAAAATTTGTAATTAAATCATTTTTTCTTTTATATTTATAACACTAGACAAGCTATCAGCTTTATCCTTTTTTACTTTCAGTTCCTTGTTAGCTGTTATACCAGCTGCAATAAAGTTTTAACCACTTTAGCTTCAGTTAAATTTCCTTTTTCTAAAGCAATTTTTAACCTTTCATTGTCTTCATTGATCAATCTGTCCAATACAGTTACGTCTACATTCACATTTTTGTTTAAATCTTCCGACTTTTTTTCAAGAACTACAATTGTACTTTTATCTTTTTCAGCTTCTTTTTTTCTGATTTCTTCCTCTTCACTTCAAGTTGTACTTTCTTTTTTTTTTTTCTTTTTCTATCTTTTCATTTTCTAGGTAACTTTGATAATTTTGATATGCATTATTAACCTTTTTTATCATTTTACTAGTTACTGGTACTAGAGCTGCATGGTTTTCGACAAGAATCGTGTTTATCTCGCAATCTTTTGATAAAAATCCCATTTCTTTTCAATCTTAAGACGAAAATCGCAGTTTTTTATGGTCATTTAGTGAAAATCTCAGCGAAAATTTCCTTATGAAATTAATTCCTTAGCATTTATTCACGATCCCTAGACAAAAATCCTGTTTTTCTTGCGATCTTAAGTGAAAATCTTTTGATAAAAATCTCATTTTTCTCGCAAACATTTGCCAATAAAGGCGTTTTTTTTAACAAAATTGCGGGTGTTTTTTCAGGACTCACTAAAATTGCAGGGTTTTTTCACTACAATTTTTTCATTTCTTCCACTATGATCAGTTATGTGCTATCATCTACAATATAAAATTTTTAAAAAAAGTAAATTTTCTTGATAAATTTTGGTAAAATGTAAGGAAAAAATTAACTTAAGACACAGTATACATAAAAAAAGGGACTTTTAGGGACCAAGTTAAAAAATAGGGACCTTTTAGGGAAATAGGGATCAACTGGCAGCCCTGCATATTTATTTGGGCTATTCAGTTTTAGATAAATACTTATAAAATTTTTACTGCTTAGTATTTTTAAACAAAAAAGTGGCCACTTGAAAAACTAGTCCAGTGGCCAGTAATGAAATTTCCCAATTTTGCCCTATAAAAGTAAGACATTTTAATGTTGATACTTTTTCCACTCTAGGGACCTTGGAATATTTTATTAAGCTTGGTGCCAATCAGGATTTAGAAAAGTGGCAAATACATTGATTCACAATTTATTTAGTATTAAAACGAACGCAAATATGAAATAAAAGTTTTAATAAAACTATACAAGATGTTGAAATTTCGTGAGTGCTTTCAGCTAAACATGATCAAGAGAGCTAAAATGAGAGGATAGTGGAAGCACAGACAACCAAGTTTACAGCTCAAATTCCAGAACTCATTTTGTGTACTTGGATCGTATTTGCTAAAATGACTCACATTCGTTTGAATAAACAATTTTATATTACTTAAGAGAGGTGTAACAAAAAACAATTATTGACATATTTCAATTCTAATCTAATAAGAGGTAGGCCCAACCTCAACATTGTCCAGGTAACTATCTAGGTAGCCCTAACCTATCTGCTAAAATGGACTTGGCAGATAGGTTGGGATTATTAAGGTTTGACAGATTACTTGCATTTTAATAGGCAAATCGAATTTAACTCATTCTGGAATTTCAGCTGTGAATGCAATGAGGTGCCTCCCAGTCAGAGATGAAACCAAAACCAAAAAAAATAATAATAGGAGCAAGAAACAGAGGAGATATATTCTTTAACCATGATATACATCTTTGAAGGTAATTCACAGTTACCTTTCACACGACATGACAGTTTTAATGGTTTAACACTTTTAGGTTGCAGTAATAAACAAATCAATATATTCCTAGTATTTAATCTGATTATTAAGGTGAATAGGATACATCAACATAATGCATAGAAGTTTTTACATGCATTTTAATTCAGAAAGTAAGATGGGTAAATAACTATGTAAAAAAAAAAAAAATTATGCTTGTTTCTATATGAATTTATATATAATTTGCTTCTGTAGGTATACAAAAATGGTTTCTTTCTATTCCATAAATTGTGTAAGTGTTGGAAAAAATGGCTTGTGTAGAACCAAACAGTCATCAAATTTCCAAATTTCTTTTTCACACCGAGGCCATTTTGTCAAGGTCCCTTAGACTGAAAAAGTACCCACATTTCATTTCATTAAAAAGTGGCAATTGAAACAAATTAGTCGAAGCCATTAAGGAAAAAATAATTAAAGTTATTTATGTAAAATCAGTATAAGAGAGAATTGTATCCAATAAAATAAGTTGCTTCTGAAAAAAAGCTCCCTCTTTTTAGGAGGAAAAAAAAAATCAATCCACTTTGACACCTTCATACAGAATGAAAATTTTAATATAACAATAACACTATAAAAATACAACACAATAGTTTTATATATCATTTAATCAATGTAGTAGATCCAATAACAAGGATCTTTTATACAGTTTTATGTTATTTACAAAATGCATTGAAATTTTTCACTTGGTTCCATTTGATTATTCCATCAATCCATTAAGCCAAATTATATAAAATGCCGAATAGTAGATAGAACAATTAATACATTTAAATAAATAAATAAAAAAAAAGGGGCTAAAGAACAGAATTACTTTAATGATGACATTCACTTACGGCATAGTCAGACATCAAATATAAAGTCTGATTTATTTAGATGATTTTGGAAAAAAGAATACTGATAATTTATGTATTGAAGGGCATGATTATTAAATTAACCCTCTCACAGTGCTCAATTGCTTCTCTTTTACTTTACATTCATTTAATATCACCCTTTTTTTGCCTTAGTACTTTTATTCACAAAAAACAGGCAAAAAGGTTAAAACAGGTTAAATAAAATTTTGAAATTCTAATTAAAAGGAAAAGGGGTTTAAATAAGAGTCTTAAAAAAATATATGATGGTGAGAGAAAAAAAAATCTCATGTAGCAAATTCTCCTGGGTTAAACCATGAAAGAATGACTGAGCCTGAATTTTTTCCTCCTCACCTACAATAAATACCTAAATTATCAAACCTGATCTGACCACTTCTATTGTATGACACTGTAGTAAAATAAAACAAATTCACAAGGAAAAGCTTTTCAGAAATCTCTTTTAAAAATTTTTAAATGCAAAAAAAAAAAAAAAAAAAAAAAATGCCTGTCCAAATTTTGATAATCTCCAAATGAATATTTTATTAGAAAAAACATAATTTTGATTGTGTACAGGTACTTCCTTTTTCATTGGTCACCAAGGGTTTTCGTGTATTTTTATAGGAATGCTTATAAATTGCAAGATATTTATATTAATTAATTATAGTTTGATGCTATAATATCTTTAATATCACTTCTTTCTCTGTATTATTCAAAATAACATTCCATTTAAAATATTTTTGTCTGCAGTCATTTAAACATGATTTCTAGAAACGGAAAAAGCTGGGCAAGACGGTTAAAGGGTTAAAAAGTTTGTGAAAATGATATAAATAAGCATAAAAAAAAAAAATTATTTTGTATGCATTGATTCAGATGATATTTCTGTCCTAGACAAATTGATTTTGCTTATAAAAATGCAAAGTGAGAAAACTAATTTTTAAATACATTATTATAAAAATATTTAATTTTTTCAATGCATTTTTAAGTTTCTTTTTAAAAAGCACACACAAATTCATGAATAATTAAATTTACAATAGCAGCTGATGCAGAACACACTTTATAAATTTTTTAGTTGTGCAGATAATGCAGGGTTCCCAGCAAAACATGACGGACAAATTCCCTGATTTTTCATGACAAAATCTCAAAAAATTCCATGACTTTCCCTGACCAAATTTCAAAAAGGTCTTTACGGGAATACAGTAAAATTTGCCACTTATTTTCCCAATCCTTTGTCAAAATTAATGTTTTCTTTCTTTCAATTGTTCTTCAAACTTCTAGGGTTTTTTTTTCTTTAGCGACTTTTTGATGAATTTTGAGATTTTCTTTATAGAGACTACTTGATGACTTTCGCATCATTTTTCATTTTTTCTCCAAGATTTTTCTATGACTTTATAGAAAATCTTTGTAAATTCCTTGATTTTTCAGACATATTTTGAAATTTCCACGACTTTCCCTGACTACTTTGAAATTCCATGACGCTGGGAACCCTGTAATGTGTATTAGGGCATAATTCAGTCAATGGCTGTTATAGAAGTTCTCATCATCTGTACTGGAACAAAATTATATATAAGATGATCCAGAATTGTACAAACAAATCAAGAATATGTAAAATTGCCAAAAAACCACTCATTAGAGTGTTTCACTTGAACTGAACTTGGTCCTGATTTAGTAAAAACATTGCAATGAAAATGCAACAACTCATTTAGTATGGGATGCTGTAACATCGCCAGAAAAAGCAAGTGATGATACTGTATGTGTGGATCAAAATAAGCAGTGCATACTAACTCAGGGTCTGAACCCAAGACTGTATCGAGGCCCCACTTTTCCAATTATAAGCATAACTAGCAGCTTCATGTTTGAATCCACAATAAAAGTAAAATATAAAAAAGAATACACCTGTAAAAGTGCATTGAAAGGTGAAATCTTGATATGCTATTCAGAGTGAGTAAAAT
The DNA here is from genome assembly GCA_964019185.1 of Maratus speculifer. Taxonomy (NCBI): domain Eukaryota; kingdom Metazoa; phylum Arthropoda; class Arachnida; order Araneae; family Salticidae; genus Maratus; species Maratus speculifer. Next base: position 389,958,132 of record OZ025295.1, read on the forward strand.
TGCAGATTTACGTAAAGGATTGTTCTACTCTGGATTTCGAAATTTATATTGCACTTTATTGTCATTAGTTTAGTTTACTTTAATATTTTCTGTTAACTATAAATGTACATTTGCATCTTGCATCTTAAAGCAGTAGGGGAAAAAAAAATTAATTTTAGGTCCCCTTGAAAGAAAATGTAGATTCCTGCAATAATCAGGCCCTGTATACACATAGGATAGAAACTTCTACAATTTCTTTTGATACTATCATAAAAAAAAGTAAGAATGTCTATTGAAATATTATTATACTATTCTGACAATTTTCAAAAAAGTCAACCCAAATAGTGAGGGTACAACATCCTGTACTTTTGATTAAATATGTAGTCACATGTTCTATGACAATTTTTCATAATCTTGATGCATGCCCTCTCAATTTGACAGGCGAATTTTGGAGCATCCTATATGTATATGTATATATACATATATAAATGCAAAAAAAAAAAAAAAAAAAAAAAAGAAAAGGAATAATAATAATAATAATAATATATTTTGTTGAATGACATGTTTTATTTACGGTTTCTTCTTTGTTAATCCAAACTTCTGTCCATCTGAGTGTTGAATAATGAGAATTTCACTGCATCTGTTAAGTAGGTTGTAAAAATTGCAAAGAAAAAGGACTTATTTAAAAGAGAAAAGGCTCCAAAGATGGATTTTCAAAAAGAAATAAGATCCAAACTTAACAAAAAATTGCTAAAAGGGATGAAAAATATACTTAGATCAACATATGTTTTATCCCACAAATGGTAACATTTTTAAAAACAAGAAATTGAAAAATGAAACCAGTGCAAACATCAAAGTAGAATAAAAATGGATTCTAAACCTGCATAGCATCACTTTCCAAATTTTAGATCTCAATCCCTGCCAACAGAAATATTTTAACACAGTGCATAGTTAGATCATGATTGAGAAGGGTTACAGATATACTACTTGATTAACCCCTCAACCAAAAAACTATAAGATTAAATGCAGATAACGGATGATAGTGAATGTCGCATTCAATCATGTGTTTAAAACGCCATTAAATGATTTTTATTTTTTATTTGTATTTTTAGTAATATTTTACTAATTATTTGTTTTTTGTTATTTAAAATGAAAATTATGTCAACATGTATTAGTTTGGCAATTTGTATAATCTGGCAAAATGGGTCAACGGGATAACCAAGTAGTATCTGTTGTTTTCACGACAACAAAGTGCAGCTGCATTTGTTTCTACATCTATCAGCTAGGTGGCACTGAATCTAATCAAACTTTGGCAGCACACAAACATTTGCAATGATTCAACCTTGCGATCTAAAATTTGAAATGGGATGCTATTACTGATCAGAAATAACAGTAGAAGTTAATTCACCTTCACAAATATCTATTTTTACTTCATTTTATTTTTTACTTGCATTGGTTTCTATCAAGTCTCTTGATATTTTTTAACAATTTCTTGTTTTCAAACATTTTTACAAAAATATTTGTAGCAACAAGGATACCTAGAAAATGTCATTGTTTGTGCAACGAAGCAAATGTAGTTTTAAATAAAAGTACAGTACCTTTTAAGTGTATTTTTTGTCACTTTTAGCAATTTTTAGTTTAATTGGGTTGATTATAAGTGATGATCACACATCATTTTTCAGAAATAAGTTGTCATCTTATCGATATACATAAAAAATAGGTAACATTAATATTGAATAAAAATTTTAAATAAATATGAGTAACATTAATCAGTTCATTCATAATTTTTTTTATAGAGGCTTAAAAAAGAAACGATGTCAGGAAGAATCCTTCCGAGTATAAAAAAAGAAAAAAAAATTCTAACAACACTATACACAACAATGGGCCGAGTCAAACACACATATGGTACACTTTATACACTGTACAAGAGCTTGTGACGCCTAAAAATCTCAATTCATTCATTTCAGTAGGGAGAGCTAGGAGAACCCTTCGCTACGTCCTGGCATTCTGAAAGAAAAACTGAAAAGAAAAAAAAAAAAAAGTTACAAGAGCAGGCATCATTTTTAACACAGTTATTCAATTGGTAAATAAATCGTAACAGTTGTAAATTTCGAAATGTATGAAAAAAGTCCTTCAGCATTGGCAGCTTAGCTCAGAAATCCTTGGTTTGAATTCTGGACCAGACTTTTTTTTCACCCACTTCGAAATTTACAACTTTTATAAAATGAAAATACAAAAGTATATTCTTGTAGACTCTAAAAATACAATCCCACAAAAAAAAAAAAAAAAAAAAAAAAGTTGCTAAACATTGTCTACAAAAGACCCTAGCATGACTTCCAAATAGACTCGTAAGGCATTTCTTTGGTTTGGTAGTAATGTATTTGCCAGAGAGTTATACACTTTTCTCCTCATTATTTTGTATATATGATTTTATATTTTCCCATTCATTACAATCTTAATCTTATTGGTCAATAACCTTATTGGTTAATTCTCTCAAGCAGCCTAAATGACAGACCAGATGTTATCTGCACAGGATATGCTTGCCGGATGTTGTGCCCAGTTAGCTTAGATGGTAAAGCCTGGTAAGCCAAGGATCTAGGTTTGATTCCCATCCTGGGCAATTTTTCGCTCAGTTGGAAAAAAATATTCAATTCATGTGATAACTTTACCAATCAGTCTGATCGTGTTAAAATAGATAAAAGTGACTTATTTTTAAATAGTTCTTAAAAGCTTTTGGATCTGATTTTAACCAATGACTGATAAAACTGACCTAGGGCCACAGAGAGCCTCTTGCACAACTTATTCAAAAGTATGGTTTAAAACTCCCATCAATCAAATCTATGCTGACTTCACTGAAACCAATCACTGATAAAACTAACCTCAAAGCCACATTTCTAAAATTATTTGGGTCCCCACAATTGAAAGATTTTAATGGTGAAAAAGGCCTTGAAGTGAAATGCACGGTCAAGTTAAGATACCTGATTTTCATTTCTGTATTTTTTGTTTGTATCCATATTAGCTTCATAAAAAGAATTAGTAAGACATTTTTCTAGAATCGATATGTTGCAGTTTAATCAGGCTTTACAGTTTTATAGAAAGCCAGCTTTTATTTTGATTGAGTAATTAAGATAGAGTGTGTAACATATACACCCTCTCTCTGCCTAAACGTATAAAAATAGAAACAATATTATTAGGTTGCAAAAAGAAATGAGACAATCGGATGCTAGGTAAAATGGCAACCGTGAAAAGCTGTTGGACACCTAGAAAAAAAAAAAAAAAATTTCTTCAAATTCCCAATTTCTAACCCTGTATCAATACAGGTCTAATACATGCTTATACTGCTATAAGCAGAGGCTGTGGAAGACACATGAAACAAAAGCTGTGCGTTGAATCTAAGAGACATGGAAAAGTTTTGATGACTTTATTTAAACTTTAATTAATCCATGTTTTAAATAACAGCTTTTAATTGATTACTGTTCAGAGCAAACTTTGTTAAAAATGACTAAAAGAATCATTCAAATATTTCTTTAAAACAGCACTCATTTTCATTACACCGGGAGCTTTTTCAAAACAAAAACTTAAATTTAAATTATAAATAAAAACATCATAAACGAAAAACTAAATATATTATTCGAACTGAAACTATTAAATCATAACGAGAACTTGATGGAAATGAAAAGAGAGAGGGAGAACAATGAAGTGGGAAAGGCTATTTCAGAAACCGATTCCACTTCTGAAAAGATCTAAGACTAGTTGATTAACAAAATAGAAATGCCTCATGTTGATACTTTAGTTAATTTAAGATAATCTAGGTAATAAAGGGTATTACTTTTTAAAATAAAGAAAAATGCTATTAAGTTAATAGAATATGTGTAAGGCCTTAAGTGAGAAGTATAACCCGGCTGATTAGCCAACATAGACAAAAGTGACTCACTTTTAGATCTGACTTGAGAGGAGCACTTGGCCTCTGTTTGAAAGGGGGAGACGTCACAGTTGCTTATTAAAGAAATGTAGGATTCAGGATTGTTTCAGAGATTACTGTTCACACATAACAAGAAAAATATCTTTCTCACTTTATTTTTGAATGATCATAGTATTGTTGGCTTCATACTAGGCACATGAAAAAGGGGAGAAAATCACAGTCTGCTTTCTGTTTTTGCCATTGCCATTATTCTTTTCTCCTCCTTATTTTGCATTTTTCCATTCATTAAATCTTTAATCTTATTGGTTATTATCAGGGTTGGAAAAAAAAAAAACTTTTTTTTTTTAAACATCCTTTTTTATTACATATACATGCATATTTACTGATAAAAACAGACATTATTGGTTTATAAGCAGTGTAACTTCATTTAAAATAATCTAAATTTAATAATTATAGTGAATTTATGCTGAAAATTGAAAAAATTCATTTTTCAATTTAAACAGTTTTAGCAAACAGTCTTATGTTGAAAGTTTTAAAAGTGATTCCACAGTTATTCAAATAATAAATTACAAATACTTCTCAGGATTCTTTCTTTCTGAATGACGATTTGAAGTTAACATATTTAGTCGTTAGACTCAGCAGATAGCAGAGGGGAAAAAATTATTATTAAAATGCTGTAACTAGCAACCAGTCTTTGTTTTTAATTCTTCAAGAAATTCTCCAAAAAGAAACATTTCTTTTACAGTTTGTGCAAAAACTTAAAAGATCATTGTGTTACATTATTAATTGCATTAAATAATCTGCATTATTAAAAAAATTAAAATATTTTCTACTAAATATTGAATCTATTTTATCTTTGATCAATTCACATGCTTGAAGTTTTTTCTTTAGAGCAATAGATATGTTCACCAATGTGTACTGATTTTAACTCTATGCATAAAAAAAATGACGTAAACCCAATATATCTAATGCTTATTGCTGAAATAAAGTGTTAAAAGTAGAAATTATTTATATCCAATAATCTGAAACTCGTAAATTGTAAAGAAAAAAAGAAAATATCATTAGATTTCTTTAAAAAAAAAAAAAAAAAAAAAAAAAATTGAATTGCTTTTTTTTTTTAGAAAAAACCAATTGGTTTAATCCTATGCATAAAAAAAGACTTAAACCCACTATATATAATACTTATTACTGAAATAAAGTAGAAATTATTTATGTTCAATAATCTGAAACACGTAAATTATAAAGAAAAAAAGAAAATGTCATTAGATTTCTTCTAAAAAAACCATTTGGTTTAAACAGTGGTTTTAACCCCTGGTTATTATTCTGTCAAGCTGCCTACACGATAGACCAGATATGACCCATAAGGTTATCTGCACGAGATAGGTTTGCCGGTTGTTGCCCAGTGAGCTTGATAGGCCAAGGATCTGAGTTTGATTCCCGGCGTGGACAATTTTTTGCTCACTTTGAAAAATATTCAATTCGTATGATAACAGGGTTCATACTCATTTTTCAAGAAAAAAAAAAAAAAAAAAAAAAAAAAAACAATCCCCTGATATATATGTAGGATGTGCAATTTTTCCATGTCAACAATTAATGATATTTTTTTACAACAATTCCATTTCTTCAAAATAAAATAAATATAGGCAACATACATAAATTTTGTACATCACCAATATAAACAATATGATCAGAATTTTAAAGGGAAAACAATTTGTGTAAAACAGAAGGGGGACTGAGCTTAAAAAAATTGCTGCAAGAATTTAATTTCCAGTTTATGATTTTATTACCCATTTGAATACAAGTGCCAGTATCAGTTTAAAAAGTCTTAAATACCTTTTAAACTGATGTGAAATCTCACAATGTTGGGAAGTATGTCTGATGATTGAATGAATGTTGACAGATGAGCAACAGCCATTGTTCTCAATTTCCCAGAGTTTTGTTAGGTTTTCCCAGGTTTGGGGAACTTTTTGAATTATCTTCCGAGTTTCTGCTGATATGTACAACCCAATTTTATAACCTGATTTTCCCAAGAATCCCCCGATGAGTATGAATCATGGATGACTTTACCCATCAGTTGGATTGCGTTAAAAGATGAGAGTCTAAAAAGTGCCTTACTTTTAGATAGTTCTTGAAAGCTTTCGGATCTGACTTGAGGGCTTGGCAGTATTCCTCTATTTGAGCGGGGGCCACGTTCAGGGTGGGTAGGTACTGGGCCTTGAGGTAGGTGACCAGCTCCTCCCCCCGCTTGTCCAGCACGCTCTTGAGGCAGGCGGCACTCTCCGAGAGTGCCAGTATGGTCTGGGCATCGGTCAGGTCGAAGGTGTCTTTCAAGGGAGCCATGAAACAGCAGGGAACGATGTGGTTGTACATGAATTCCACAAAACCAGCCATGCCATCCGCCCCACCCCACAACTCCACCATCTTTTTAAGAATGCTGAAGCATGTCTTTTGAGCCTGTACACAATAAAAATATATATTTTCAAATCATATGAAATTTAAAAAAAAAAAAAAAAAAAAAAAAACCTTATTATTTAGGTACTACTTGGTAATTCTGTTGACCCAAAAATCATCACCAAACTATAATGCCATTAATAGATGATCGTGAATGTCGCATTCAATGACATTAAATAAAATACATGTGTTTAAAATGTCATTAAATGATTTTTATTTCAACTTTTTATTTGTATTTTTATTAATATTCTACTAATTATTTGATTTTTTTTCATTATTTAAAATGAAAATTATGTCACTATACATAATTTGGCTATGAGTTTGGTGAAATGGATTGATGGGATAACCAAGTAGTACCCTTATTTATGACATATCAAAAAATACATAATACGTTATATAACGAATGTATGAGGGGGAATCCCAAAATAAGTTTCCTCTGGTGTCTGTAGTATGTATGAAACTCAAACAATGTGGATGACGACATGAATGATAAGACACCTCTTTACTTTTTCACATAAGTACCAAGTACATTGATCAATTTGCCACACTGCTTCTTAAGCCCCCCATTAAACATCAGGGCTTTGAACACAGTAGGGGGGTGATGGTGCGTTCATGAAAAAATACCTGAAATTTTAGCGAGGAAACATTTCTATCATTATTTCGAAGGCACAAGGAGGGGGAGGGGGAGATAACATAATTTATTACTTGAAGGCCAAATTAGATAATATATAAACTTTAATGATGTTTAGCAATCATATGAAATTGATATTATAACCCTCTCAAGTGTTTGGAGCGTAATTTTTCGTTCACTCAGCTCCAGGTTTAACTGCACTCTAAACACTATTTAAGATATGTAATGGTATAGATTATTTAATGATTTTCCAATACATTTTAGAATGCTCTCAAGGATTACGTTCATAGATGGTAAAAAAAATCTTATTTTCTGACTATTTAAAAGAAAATTGAGGGAAAACAAGATTACAATTTTACCCATTTGCATGACGCTCTGAGGGTTAATTTTGTTTTAGGAATTGAACTATCAGAAAAACTTGAATTTTGGCAGTGTAAATTTAAAAAATACCTCAATTCAGGTATATAACCTGAACACAGACAATCTGCTTAACACTTCTTCTGCATGCAAGGCCCTGAGTTTTTCAAGCAGTGTTACATCATATTAAATAATCTAACATTTAAATTTTAAAATATTCAAAATTTGATTTTCATTTGTTCTTTTTCATTTAAAATTTAATAAAAAAAATTATTTTACTTTTCAAAATTTCATACAGCAAATAAACGATCTTTCTAAAATCAAATTGCTTAAATTTTTAAGTCCTTAAGAATGATCCTTTAAAAATAGTTGCTCAATAATAGTAATAATAACGACTTAATATTTTCCTTAATATTTAAAATACTCTATCTTTTAAGATTCGTAATATTTGATAAACAATTCTCAATATCTCAAAGTCTCATCAGTTTAAATTAAAACAATCTTTTAAAATTACAAATTTTAAGCTATATATAATTCTAGATATCATCTACCTTCTACTTTTAATATTAATAATAAAAATAAAAATAAAATATCAATTTATCTTTATAACATAATCTTTAATTTGTAAAAATTGTTATTTCATTTATACTCCATGTGCACCATTTTTTCTTTTATTTATTATGCAAAAAAAATAGGGTATTTTATTTCCGATTTTTTTTAAAAATACTATCTATATTCAATAGATAGATTAAATTTTTCTGGTTATTTTGATATATCCAACACCAAAATCGGTCGTATAATTGCTGAAACATGTTATTTTGTGTAATTCAATGTTTGTATCTTTTAAATTTTCCCGCTGTGAAACTATCCGCCATGACACTGCATTTAGATGTTTTTTCTTTCAATTTGGACGCCATCTTGGCAAAAATAGATCTCTGCAAAGAAAGCATGATTCACCTCACTCAATTCTTAGAAGACGCCATGAAGAAGAAAGCTTCCGATTGGCTGAGAGAGGTCCTCTACCGAGGCGAGTCATACGATACTCGTCGGCGCGCTTTTCATTCCGTTTTGAGCAGGTAATAAATTTCCTCGCTCCCCCGACCGGGAGAATCTTCCCGCGTTGGCGGGGCTTTCCTTCGAAGATCACTGAAGTAAAAAGATGCTGGTATTATCAACAGTTCAAGAAATAGCTTTACATCGAGTATTTAGTAGCGTTCCTAAAGAGTAAAAAAGTTCAGGCATTCCAGAAACAAGTGGCGTTCCAGACTAGGAATCCTAGATACATGTTCCAGAGTTCCTGACGGTCGATTCTAAAAGGTGATATCCTAGCTTCAGTCATCAGGTATAGTTCCGACCAATTAGGTCTATAAAGAATCCATAAAATAATAACTCCTGAAACAAGTTCCATTAACTTTCTCACCATCTTACGTAGTAAAAATTTATGGAAAGCAAACGGTGACACCGCCTCTCACCAACTAATCATCGTTGCTGTTTAATGACTCAAAAATCAGTCAGGGTTGCCACTCTAATCTTAAAAAAAATTCCCTGTATTTTCCCTGTACTGCAACGCGTTTATTCCATGTTGAGTGTGAAAAAATACATGTGTGTATGAAGGCTAATTAGAAATGTTATAATTTGCCATTACCAAATTCCCTGTGTTTTCCAGATTTTTTAGGATTTTTTAAAAAATTCCCTGGATTTTCCCTGTTTTGGGAGGAGATTTAAAATTCCCTGTGTTTTCCCGGTTTTCCAGGTTCTCCAGGTGGCGTGGCAACCCTGTCAGTGTGCTCCAAACTGTCCAACCTACGATGAATGAACAATAGCCTTTACAACATCAGTTGATATCGAACTATTTTTGATGATTGAATATCACTACTTCCAATGTGATGAATTAGGAACTATTCTAGTTGTTTCTTTTTATTTAGCAGACTATCTTTTATTCCATAATCAGTATACTGAACATTCTTCAAAATCGAATTTAATATTTTAAGATTTCATTATGAAATATAATTCCCTTTGTTTTACAATAGAGTACTTAAAGTAGTGTAAGTAAATGATCCAGATCTTTACATCTTGTGTTCTTCCTCAATATTGAATAAACAGATTTCTTTGTCTAAAAGATTTGTCGTCTTTAATCTACATCTTGGTGGTGAGTAATTCTTTTATTTTTTTTAGATTTGATTTCATTTCAGTAAGTGATAATTGAATTAATTATTTATTTTTATTTATTTATTTATTTATTTATTTTTTGATCGGCACTATGCGATCATGGCCGTTTACGTGTATACTTTGCATGTTGGGATTTTCTATGCACAGAGTTGAGATTATGGTGTTGAATTAATTAAAATTTTTTTTCTTTTCTTTGATTTTTTAGCCATATTTTATTATCTTGCATCGAGGATTCCGGCATGCGAAGTTTACATGTAACAAGCAGTATGGCAAATGCCTCAATGTACTTGGTACTTTCATGTCTCATTGTATTGTTTGACTTGCATACACACATCTGACAATAGAAACTTATTTTCAGACCTCCCCCCTCGCATAAATAATATACATTATATAAATAGAGTCCCACTAATCTGAGCTAATTGGGAAGGAACAGTTTAAGTTATGAACTACAGTGTTTATAATTATTAGTCATTAGGTGCATGCAAATTATAAAGTAAGAAATACATACACAAATAATTAAACTCTTTCTACAGCTCATTATAACCTGCAACCTTAGTAATAATAAAAAATTTTGAGTTTGAAACTGCAGAACAAATACTCTCTAAGAAAGTTTTAGTGCATTTACAAAAATGATTATAAAAGATAAATATCTAAAGCATTTTTAAATTAGATTGAATTTGTATCATTAGAAAATTTTGGTTCAGTTCTTGGCATAATTTCATAAACTTTTAGGTGGTACAATATTTCCATGTATTTTTCATAACTAGTGGGATAGCCCATTTGGACATTCTCTTAACTGAACATAATTAAGTATTGACTGTTACTGAAACTAAATTTTGATAGTCTTGGACAAAGGCACAGAGCCAACCTGAGTCACCATCATAATTCATTAATAATTATGTATATTTATGCATGCATTAATAATTTTTTTTTTTTTTAATGGACATTTTCTTTCTGTTTTCCGTTGAAAATAGGAAGACTATCAACATTTAGTTTCAGTAACGGTCAATACTTAATTATAATGTTCAATTAAGAGGATGACCAAATGGGCTGCCCCACTAGTTATGAAAAATATATGGAAATATTGCACCACCCAAAAGTTTATGAAATTATGCCTAGAACTGAACTAAAATTTTTGCGTATGATTATTTCTGGTATGGCAAATAGGTCTTCCCTGAATTTGAAAAAAAATCTGCCTATTATTCTATTGTCCATCATCTCGTGCAGAGACGGAAACTCATTTCTACTGCGATGAAGCAGAAGTTTAAAATGAAAATCAAAGTTGGTATTGTATTGAATTTTAAATGTTAAAGTGTTACACGTGTAACTAATTTTTGAAATATTAAAATGTATGTATGAGACAGAAAAAAGTTTTGAGATTGGCACATCCAACTAATTTCAATTAATTTTAAATTCAAATATTAAATAATTTGAAACTGTTTGTACAACAGTAATCTTAGTTTTAAAAATTTTGATTTGTAAATAACAACATCTGTTAATAATGAATAAACATCTTAAATTATTCTTTAGAAAATTATTTCATAGAAATATAATACAGTAAAACCTCTATAAGGGACACGCCCGAATAGCGGACACCTCTATTTAACGGACAGTTTTCCAATCCCCACTCCCAAAAACTGAATTTTTGTATGTTTAACCTCTGAATAATGGACATTCCGAATAGCAGACACTATTTTCAGTGATAAAAAACAAAAATGGTATTTTTTAACGAGAAAAAAAAAGTAAAAAGTTCCCTAAATTTATCAAGACATTGTATCATAAATTTTGTGATGATAGATAAATGTAGACCGTGAGCTAGGGAACCCCCCCTCCCCCCCTTCATGTTCAGTGTTGAATTGAGGGGGTTGCCCGGGAGGGACATCTCCCAGAGCATTCAAATGTCCCCCCAGAAAAGTTTGGGATTTTATTCTTTTAATGATCCAAAAGTGCAATTCTCCCCTCTCCGACCGGAACTCTATAATGTCCAATAACATCACATTGAAAAACAAATTACACGTAATCACAAGCAAAAGTAAACTTTTGTAACAGATTTTTTTTTTTTTTTTTTTTTATAAGAATGCAATAAACAGTGGATAAAGATGTGCACAATTTTATTTCAGTTTTATTGCTTACTTTTTTTTTTTTTTTTTTAATTTCTAATTAATCATGTATTAGAGGTTTTAGGACGTATAAAAGTCAATTAATGAAACATTAAGTATTTCTTAGTGATTTTTGAATCTATGAGGTTATCCCAATAGCGGAAGCCTCCGAATAAGCGGACAATGAGGTGTCCGTTATTTAGAGGTTTTACTGTACTATAAGGAGGTTTTAAAATGTGAAAAAAAAGAATACTGAAAAGTGCTTTTGAAACTATTGCTTTTCACATCTAATTTCTGGTTAGTTAAAAAATTTATAATTTGCCAACTGCCAGCTAATTTTATCAAAATTTTTTGTCATTTCAAAGTAGTGTAGCAATGCTGTACACCTAGGATGAGATCAAACATCCACTCATTTGGAGTAAAATCAACATTTCTGATAATTTCTAAGCAATTAGACAGGGCTCAAAATATTATAATATATCTTTTATTTTAGGTAGAATATAATTTCTTAGCCCATTTTTCAATTATTATTACTACACAGACAGATATAACACTTAATGTAATGAAAGAAATAAAATCTTCTTTTACCACTGGATCAGGAAACTCCACAGCTCCTTGAATGACCGTTAACAATATGCGCTCAAAGTTTTGGCTGTCTGGAAAAAAGAAGAAGAGAAATGAGAAGGAGAAATCACACACACAAAAAAAATTGATATCTTAGAGTAAAATATAATTTTAAACGATTCTTAACATAAAACTTTTTACACTGATGCTTATTTAACTGAATTTAATTTGTGATAAAAACAAATTTATATTGAATAAATCATATTTTCATTGAAATATAACAAAGTGATAGATACTGTCAAAGGAAAAGCTAATGCATTCAATGAAATTCAACAGTAAAAATAGTACTATTTACCCTCTCCCTTGATGTGATGTTAATCAAATATTTAATTTAATTTCATTAAGAAACATTAATTATTGAAACTACATAGCTATTTTATTCAGCTTCACTGTTGCTTCAAAAAAAGAAGTATCTATTTTTTATCATCATCAATCTTTCTTTTAATATTTTCTTTTTAAATCTTAATAAAGGTAGATAAACCAGCCTGTAGCATCTGTTATAAATAAAAGCATTGAATGCATGTCTCCTTCGATATCCCTGTGATTCATTGGATTATTTTATAGGATATTATTAATTTTGCATCTCACAAATAATCATTTCATTCTTCCATTAGACATCCTATATGGATTGCACTTCATTGTGCAATTCCATTTAATGAATTAAGCAATATTCATAAACAACTTGTAGTTTACTGGTTAATTTATTATTTAATATTATAGATAAATATTGCATCTGCTGGGTGGAATGAACATTTCTTATAAACAAAATGTAATTTCTTTTTAGAAAAATAAGTTCATAAATCAAAAGGAATACAGAATCTATCATTTCTATTTTCAATATAAAGAGAACATTTTATTGAAAGTACAGTAGACTCCCTCAAATCCGCAACTCTCTAAAATCCGCACATATTTTACGGATGTAAACAATGAAACATTCAGTTCAGATGTAGGTGCAAAATTTGACTTTTTTAGTTTTCTATCAATTCCATATATTTTTTAATTTGTAATTTTTGTTAAGGTTATTGAATTCGTGATTTTTGATGAAGAAAAAATAATTTATTTCTGAAAAAATAAAGATATTCCCTTATATTATTGGTAATCACAATCTTACCAAATATATTTATGTATTAATCAAGCTTTTTAGTTATTAAGTCTGGCTAATCCTAAAATAAAGCTTTTTTATTTTATGATCTTGAGGCGGATTAATAATCTACCTTTATGAGGCATGTTTCATTGAATAGTTTAGGAAAAACACATTTATAATGAATATTTAATTGTACATTATTGATTATTAATTTGACCTTTGCTTTTAGTACTTTTATCATTTTAAAAGCTATCTAATTTTTTATTATTTTAGTTTATTCCTTATTTTAATATTTTAGCATATTGTAAGCATTCATTATATTTTTGATTTCATTATTAATTACACTCAAATTACTGTTTAAAAAATGTAAACAAAGCAATGACCAGAAATCCGCAAAATTCTAAAATCCGCAAAACCTCTGGTCCCAAGTTGTGCGGATTTGAGGGAGTCTACTGTATTATTATATGGTTTGATGTAATAATAATATAAGATTTAGTTGTCACAGAGTTTTCCCACAGAGGGTTTCAGGAAGGCGCTCCACCCCTCCTGCCCTTTAGTTTAAAAAATAGAGCCCCTCTTGCCACTCATCCAAAAACTAGCACCCCTCTTGTCACTCATCCAAAAAAATAGTGCCCTTCTTGCCCTACATTTGAAAAAATGCAGCTTTTTCAGCGATGATGCGTATGCGTTAAATTACCCAAAAATCGACGACTGAACGCAAAAAATAGCACTTACATGTCTCACGGGATGCGTAATTGCGTCAAAAAATCGCAAAAAACCAGCAAATTTCATTAAAAAATCACAAAATAACAACTAATTTCTGGCAAGATTCACAATAAAAGGCTAATTTCGTCACAAAAGCCCGAAAAAACGGCAGATTTCTTCAAAAAATCATGAAAAAACGACAAATTTCGTTCAAAAATCACGATAAAACAAAAAATTTTGTCAAACGATTAGCAAAAAATGGCAACTTTCATCAAAAAAGCATGATAAAAAGGTAGATTTCGTCAAAAGATTTGTGAAAAAGGTGGCAAATTTCGTCCAAAAATCGCAATAAAATGAAAATTTTTGTCAAAAGATTCGCAAAAAACGCAAAATTCGTCAAAATATCCCAAAAAAATGAAAGATTTCGTCAAAAAATCGCAAAAGTGAATGCCAAACGGGAATTTTTATGTTCTAAAAACAAATTTTCTTGTTTCAAAATTGAGTTTTTATTGCTCCAAAAGCAGAATTTCCCGATTAACAATCATTTTCGTGTGGAGAGAAAATTGCATTCGGGGCATAATTATATAGTTAGAATTTGAAGCCCCCCCCCCCTCATGGTTCTGTTCACAAACCGTTTTTAATTGTCCAAATCATTCTAAATGTGACTCCTGAAAGTATTCCATTCATTAAACAAAAAGAACTCTTTATTCAACGAAAGTATTCTTTTTTTTTTAAATATCTTTTTCAATAAATCCGTCTTGCCTTTTTTTTAGGAAATGCGAACAAGATCCCTCTCCCGTTACAAACTATGCACTTTTTTTTGTGACCCTTTTTTGAATTTTGTGTTTTTTCATGTTTAAATGTGACAAAATTGGCAGTTTTTTGAGATCTTTTGAAGAAATTTGTCATTTTTTTTCTTCTTTAAAATTCGATGTTTTTTCGCAATCTTTTCACGAAATTTGTCTTTTTTTTTGCGATTTTTTAGCAAAATCTGCCGTTTTTTCGTGATTTCTTAACAAAACCTACTGTTTTTTGCTATCTTTTAACAAAATCGGCCTTTTTTGCGATCTTCTAACAAAATTTACCCTTTTTTTTTAATCTGTTTTTCAAATTTTTGGATTTTTTTCTGGATTCTTTGACGAAATTTCTGTATTTCCACGATTTTTTGAACTGCTAGATTCTAGATTAAACTCTATAAAAGTGCCCTGAAGAAAGTAAAAAGTGCCCTTTTCAGAACAGTAGCGCCCTGCCCCTTTTTAAACCTGGGGGAAACTCTGGTTATCATATTAGTTATATATGATATCAGATTTAGTTTATTGGGATTTTATGTTTTTTGCTAAGTTGCGTCTCATTTTTATCTTGTTGATAAAATGATGCAAGTGTTGGCTAATTTATGCCAACTCAAGGAAACTGGAATACACAACTGTTTTGTGGCAGAAGATTAAAAAAAAAATCAATTATGTAATCAATTATGACACCTCCCTGCTTTAAATTTATGGCTAGAAATGTGTGTGAATAGAATAACCAATAAAGACCAGTTTGTTGTACTAATGGATTTATAATTTTATAATTGTCTGTTTTTTAGACATGGGATAAGAGCTTTTTTAATGGGTTCCTGCTCCACAGAATTACAAACTCTACTGTCTAAAGTGTGGGGGTTTTATCTCCTCCACACTTGAGTTATTTTGTCTCATTGAACTACTTCTGATCAAAACATTACAAGATGGGCAATGGCTGTGCTTTCTTTCTTCTTACAACTTGCAAAGCAGATGCCTAAACAGGCCCATGAGAAACAGGGAAACAGACAGTGTCCATCTATACAATATGGCCAAACTTGTATAATTTTGACATATTTTAAAAGCTATTTAAACAATAAAATTTTAAAAAAATTGTACAGAGCTATTTGCAACTTAGAAAGTATTAATTTTTCTTTTTAAACTAATAATTGAATTCATTGAATCAAAAAATAAAATTAAAGACAGTTTACACTTTACAGTTTGCTAAAAATACAAATTAAATATGCGCCGAAATTTAAGGACAAAAATAGAAAATTTCTGACAGATTTGCCCTTTGTGGGAGTGCCTTTGGATTTCAATACCTGCCAAAGTCCCAACTGTCTATCATTAAAAGGAAAGGTTTTCTGTATGGGAAAAGAAAGCATTCACTTTAATGACCTTCTTCACTACTTGGACTTTTACAGGTAAGCTTCTGTATTTGCTGAAGCCTTCAAAAATATGTTTTGGTGGCTCAACTATTGAAGATCTTGTATTACTTTTGATTCACAGAACATCTGTCATAATGATGGTGAGATATGCGGGTGAGGTTTCCAATGACACATACATTATGACAATATAAGTACCTTTATAATTCGAAATTAAGACAAGATCTTCAGTAGTTGAGTGACCTTATTTATATTTTATCCGGAAATGAAGAAAATTACTTGTAAAAATTCAAGAGATGGTGAAAAAGGTCATTCAAGCATATGCTTTCTTTGCACAACCAGAATACCTTCTTTTTTTTTTTTACGGTAGAGGCAGCATGTTTGAGAGTGGGTACTCTATTCTAAAAACACTCCCACAAAGGGAAAATCCACAAGAATTTTGCTAGTTTGGGTTTCATACACGTTGATGCCAACAGTTTTTATGACATTGTAAATGTGTCTGCAATGAAGATTATCTGGCCATCGCTTTTGGTAAATATTTTTGTCAGCTGGCATGACTTCCAAGGGGAAAAAGACAACTTTTCCTTTGAGTCTGGCAGACATACCATGGTATATAGAGTTCAGTGTTAAGCTGGTAACACAGGTCTCCTCAAAAATTTATGTATATAAACAATGTAATGGTTTAATAAGAGCTACCCTTGCTAAATTTTGACACTAAATCAGAATTTGTAGTACATGAATAATTTTCCACACCAACATTTTGATTTGTTGGACAGGGTGAGGGTGGAAGTCCTGAGTTGTACTTAAATAGGAGAACTAAACTCATTTTTGTGTGTATGGCAAACAGATCTTCCTTGAATTTGAGAAAGGAGCACTGTCATAATGTTTTTTACATCATTTTCTTGATTCTATTGTCAGTGGCTCATGCAGAGACAGCAACTTGCATCCTACTAAGCTAGCTATTTGCAAACAGCTTATGATAAGGGAAAACTATTGATTTTAATAAAGATCATGATCCACATTCACTCCTTTTTACCCTGATTGAAGCAGAAATTCAAAGAAAAAAATCAAAGTTAGTACAGTATAAAATATTAATATGTGATGGACTGAAATGCATATATGCCACAGAATAAAGTTTTGAGATTGTCACATCCGACTAGTTTTAGAGTTAGTCTTCCAACATTTTATTTTTATTGTGTCCAACATGGATACTATAGAAATAGGTAGAATTTTCTTAATCAGCCAGACAAAAAAGATGAAATAAAGTTAGAAATAGTACCCACCCTGTGAGGAGATGACTTCAGTGATGTTGTTGGTGAGGATGGCTGCGATGAAGAGGAAGTAGCTCCTCTGGAGCAGCTGGCGCTCGTTCTGTGCCGACTGGTCGTTCTCTTCGATCGGCTGCGAGAGGGCGCTGAAAATCGCATTCACCAGCGGCATGAAGATCTGCTGCACAAACGGAACCACCGCTTTCTGCAGAAGGGAGGATAAAATAGAATTTGCAAAAGAAGAAATCAAATTTCAGTACATCTAAAAATAACTCAATTTCAATTACACATCTTAAAGCTTAAACAAACACTTTAAAGCTTTCACAAACATACCGTAATTTCTGGAAGAAACGCCGCATCGGGAAAAATCACTCAAACAAATTTAGAAAATGATATAAAAAAGTGTCAGCCATTTTTTCTTCCTTAACACTCTAAAATACATAATTCTAATTATATATATCGTAATATTGTAAAATGGCATGGCTTACTATCTTATATTTTGTTCCAACTTCCATTTTTCTTCTTTGCCGGCATTTTCCAATCTTCCGATCTTTTGTTTACATGTTCAAATCAATCGCTTATCTTTTGTTTTTCCGATCGTCGCTGATGGGTGTGTTCATCCTGGTTTTATCGTTCCGTTCGGTCGCAATCCGCAAGCATCGCGGATCGCAACTCGTAAGTGGCTGTCTTGCATTTCTTCCATCGCAAGTCAGGAGCTCGCTTGCTCAACTCGGAGGGGCGTATCCAGTTTCGAATTGCCGCTGCTATTTAAACCGGCTGAGATATGTTGTGCTGGGGATTTTGAAGCGATGTTATGAGCTAGCAATATTGAAGTCAATATGATATAGTTTCAGAAATGTCTTTTAGATTCATCCAGTTTTTAAAGTTAACAAACTTGTGTTTAATTACGTCAAATCCGTTGCTGGACATTTAATTGTGAAAATGGTTTTTCAACTTCGCCCGTTTGTCATTTTACCAGCAGTCATAATCCATTTGTGTTTTTAATTAAGTCTTCATATTCATTTGTGGACATTATTATCTTCAGTTAAAAAAAACTCTATATGTTTTTAAGACTTTTCATCGAAATAGTTGGTGTGCCGTATCATTGGAATTTTTCAGTACGTCGATAGCTGTCATCCATAAGTGAGTCCGTTTTGTTTTCAGTGCTATCCTAATATTGTTATATGCCATGCCATGCCATTTAATAAGTAATATTATTTCATTATATAGAATGGTTTTAATTTAAATACGGAATTGAACTTATTTTCTGTTTACATTTTACCAGTTATATTTTTCATCTAAGTTTATACATATTTTTATCTAAACTTGAATATTATTTCATGACATAGAATAACTTTAATATAAATCTGGAACTGAACTTGTTTCTGTTTACGTTATGCCTGTTATATTTTTCACCTGGATTTATACATGTTTTATTTAAACTTGCACTAATTTTTTCGTTAATAAACGTTAGTCTTATTTCACTGAAAAACAGTTTCTTTAATGAATGTCTTACACTACACTGTCACAATGTCACCAATACTTACTCTCTTAGGTCACCAAAGTTGCACTATTATAAACTGCTAAATTTTATTTTGTTTTAGACGGTTCTTGTTACAGAACCGATCACGGGTTATGGGCCCAAAGCGAATACGCTTTTAAACCCTTTACGGCGGCCATAACCTAATTGGTGACATTTCAAAAAAATTTGACAGTTGTTTGTAGTATGCGGCCATTGGACCTCCGAGTCATTTTAGAGGGGGGGGCCGCAATATAAAATTTTTTTTTGAAGGTTAAATGAATTTTTTTTTTCTATTGATATGAAATACAAAAAGGTTTTTTTTGGATAACTTATAATAGAAATTTTGTTTATGTACTATCTGACTACTAAGTACGTTATTTAAGAAAAAAAATTTTTTTTTCTTTTTCCTGTCAAATCTTCTGTTTAATGCATGGCCATGGCTAACATACAGGTGTGCATAGCAAAACTGAATTCTCACAATTATGGAACTTGGGCAGCTGACGTCAAGTATCTACTATTAGATAAAAATGCGTGGAGCATAGTTAATGGCACTGAAAAGGCTCCTGATGAAAATGACTCTGTAGCGACAAAAGAATATCAATCCAGAGTCAGGTCTGCCCTATCAATTGTGTATTTAAATGTTGAAAATGAATTCCGGAGAATCATAGAAAATATCGACGACCCTCATGAAGCCTGGACTAAACTTAAACTGCATTTTCAGCCTGATAACCGGGCACGCCACATGCAGCTCTTTGGCGAAATACTTTCCTGTAAAATACAACCTGAGGAGCCCGTTGATATGTTTGCAGCTCACCTCCAAAGACTTGCTGACCAACTTGCTGCGATAAATGAGCCAATCAAAGAAACTTACCTTACATTTCAATTGCTTAGATGGCTCCCGAAGAAGTTCGACAACATGGTGCAAGGGATTCTGCGATGGCCAGACCAACAGTTCACGTTTAAAGATGTTCTTACAGAGTTAGTCGCAGAGGAGTCCCGTATCAAACTACGAGAGGACGACAGAATAGATGCCGTGCAGTCTCATTTCTCTAGAGCCCGTTCCTCAAAGAAGTGTTCCTTTAAGCCTAAGTTCAGAGGTCGGTGTCACAAATGTGGACGCAGAGGACATTTACAGAGCCAGTGTAGAGTGCCTGATGTCACCCGCCAGGAATCCTGTCTTAGCTCTAGTTCCAGAAGTTCCATGATGCCTAGAGACTCCTCCAATTCCGGTTCCGTGGTGTACAGAGACTCTTCCAGTTTTAGAAATTCTTCTTTGTCCAGAGGTTCCTCTTTTTCCAGAAATTCATCGAAAGACTCTTCCGTATCCAGTCCTGTCCGTGCTCAATCTGATGGTCATAGATCCAGAAAAGATGTGCCTCGCAACCGACGTCAACGTAAGCCAACAAGCCAGGTAAATTACCTCATACAATCTAATCTGAGTAACATAAAATGAGGTGGAGACGCCTGGGTCTTTGACACAGGTGCCTCCCACCATTTCTGTAAAGATAAAAGTCTATATGTTAAGTTTAAACCATTAAAAAATGAGGAATTGGCTGTTGCTGTTGACGGTGCTACTTTCCCTATCAAGGGCACCGGTTTAGTGGATTTAAAAATAAATGGGGAAATGGTTCGCTTCGGCGACGTCATGTATTGCCCTAGTCTAAGACATAATCTAATTTCAGGTCCCAGACTTGATAAAATGGGTGCCAGGTTCAAAGGAGGTGAGGGAAGGGTCAAGGCATATCGGGATTCTGGCACACTTTTTCGTGCTTTTCTTAAAGATGGCATTTACTGTCTCTATCCAGATCCTAACCATAAAAATAGAAATAAAGACCCTAAAACTAACCGTAATCAAAATCCTAAAAAGGTACGTTTCCAAGCCTCAACCGTTCAAAAAGATGATTTTAAACTCTGGCATAGACGCCTTGGGCACATCAGTTCCACATTAATTGAACATACTCTAAAATGTAATGGCGTTAGGGGCTTACCACCCATTAAATGTAAAGACTTTGAATGTGAAACATGTAAAATTAATAAACACAGACGAACATCATTCCGCCCAATAAACCAAATAAGATCTAAACGACCTCTAGAACTGCTACACACTGACCTGTGGGGTCCGACACAAATAACAGGGCGAAACGGGGAGAAGTATTTCCTAACTATAACAGACGACTTCTCTCGCAAAGTGTCGGTATACCCCTTATGCAGTAAAACACAGGTGTTTAAAGTATTTTCTAACCACGTAAAAAGAGCAGAAAGGTTTTTGGGCACCAAAGTAAAAGAAGTTCGTAGCGACAATGGGCGGGAATTCGATAATGAAGCATTCACCAAATTCTTTGAGAACAATGGCATACGACACGAATTTACCAATGTATATTCTCCGGAGCAAAATGGAGTTTCAGAACGTTTAAATCAAACAATAATGGACGGGGCTCGCTCAATACTCAATGAAAGTAAACTCAGTCTCAAATTCTGGCCAGAAGCTGTCTTATACATCGCATACACTCTTAACCGAATATGTCACAAAACTCAGAAAAAAACTCCTTTCGAATATTATTGTGGTAATAAACCATCCATAAGACATTTACGACCCTTTGGTACGGTGGCATATGTGGGGGTACCTAAACAACTAAGAAACTCCAAATTCGATCCGAAGGCTAAAAAGGGTGTTTTAGTGGGTTACGCAATGTCTACAAAAGGCTACAGGGTATGGATTCCCGAAACCAATAAAATAATAGAGACAATAAATGTTAGGTTTGGTGACGAATCTGTATCTAGAAGTATCCACAAACACAGTGAACAAGGTCCAAGCTATTCAATAGGCACAAACCCATTTACAACTTCGGAGCAGCGCAACGGAAGCGATCTGGGACCCTCTTACATCCTAAGTTCCGAACCACCTGAAATAGACCCTTTGACTGACCTTCAACCTGACAGATTTACTTCAGAAACACCACCCACTCAAAGTATTAGACCGAGTACCTCTGAATCTTCCGACTCTGCCTCCTCACACCCATCTGAGGGTGACAGTGATGAGGATGGCGAGGAGTTTACTAGAACTCTCAGGGAAGCTGTCTGGTTCCGTAAGCCTGTAACTAGGCCTGACAAATCGAGAACCGACGTCTACTATTACGAGTTGGGTGAAACACAACGTCTAAGATCACTGAAGGAAGTAAGAGATTACTGTCAATCTAATGGTATCAAATTTAATCCGTCACTGTTCAGTTTTAAAGGAAGCAATAAGTACCAAGGCATTGTAAAGTCCACTCCTAGTGCTAGCTCAAGTCCTAGTTACACACCTCCACACACCTCTTTCTCTGAAACTCATAAAACCAATACCTGACTAGAAGACTCCATACCTAACACATATAAACAGGCATTAAAATCCCCTCAGTGGGAACTCTGGAGACAGGCAATGCAGGAAGAGATGGATGTTATAAATAAAAGACAAGTATGGATATTAACATCTCTGCCACCCAACACCGAACCACTAGGCTGCAGATGGGTATTCACCATCAAACGAGACGACAAGGGACGGGTTGCAAGATATAAAGCGAGACTTGTAGCACAAGGCTATAAACAAGTCAGGGGTGAAACGTACGATGAGACGTTTTCGCCCGTAGTCAATTTCAGTCTAATTCGCTTTTTCTTTGCAGCCCTTGTCTCATGTCTCGGATGGATCCACACTCAGTGTGATGTAAAAGGAGCCTATCTGTACGCCCCTCTTTCTGATAACATCTACATGAAACAACCATCAGGGTTCGAGGTAAAAGGTAAAGAACATTTAGTCTGCAAACTCCAGAGGGCCCTTTATGGTCTCCACCAAAGTGGACGAGTATGGTTTTATGAATTACATAAGATTTTAATTTCTCTTGGTTTTAAAAAGTTAGAGTGGTGTAATTGCGTCTATACGTTTTCTAATTATGTTGTTTTATTACTATATGTGGATGACTTTGTAATATTAAGTAACCATCAGAAACATATTAATGAAATTTTAACCCTTTTAACAAAACATTTTGACATAAAAATCCTGGGGAAAACACGCAAACTACTTGGTGTTGAATTTGAGGAGGATGGGAATGGCACTGTTTCAATTCATCAAATGCAATATATTGATGATATTTGTACAAGATTTAAAGAATTCAACTTTCCCATTACATCACTCCCTATAATTAAAGGTACTGTATACTCCAAGTCACAATGTCCTCAAACCGAAGCAGAAACCCAGGAAATGTTACAATATCCATACAGAAGTGTTTTGGGCTGCCTTTCATTTTTAACAAGCAGGACACGTCCTGATATTTCGTACGCTGTAAATATCTTCAGCCAATTCCAGAGCAATCCTGGGATTGTTCACTGGAATGGTCTCCTGAAGCTTTTAGGGTATGTCCAAAGCACAAAACACTATAAACTGAGGTTACCTTGTCACCACATAAACCTAATAACTTACACCGACGCGGATTTCGCCGCTAATAGGGATGACAGGACATCAATGGGGGGACAACTACTAATGTTAGACAAAGCTCCTATCATGTGGAGAGCCTTTAAACAAAAATCTGTCTGTTTGTCTACTATGGAATCAGAATTTGTGGCTTTAACAGAAGCAACTAAAGAGCTTCTATGGTTCAGTAGGATCATAACTGAATGTTATGACAAACATATTTTTACAGGTCCACAAGTTAAACCAACACTTTTAGTAGACAACATGGCCTCCATTGATTTTCTTAAGTCTCCCATTGAAAATTACAGAACGAAACACATTGACGTAAAATTATTTTTTGTTAGAGATCTTTTAAACCAAGAGATTTTTAATGTTAAACACGTAGCCAGTAAATCTAATCTCTCAGACATTTTCACTAAACCTTTAACAAAGTTTGATCTTAAAAAATTTATTGATGTAATTTTTAGTTATAAGTAATTGATATATATACATAATATTTAAATGCTATGAAAAAAAACTCCTCCTCCTTTGAACTTGTGTCAAGCATTAAGATGCTTGTTTAACTATTCATGTTAAACCTTGAAGTTTAGCATCTTTTTTTTTAAAACTGAAATTTTTGTATATTTCAGTACTTTTCTTTTAAAAAATGTTTGAATATGTGATTATACTCTTGTTATTTCATATTTGTTTCGTATGCATACATTTCATAATATCATTTCATAGGTTTTGATATACCCTCATTTCCAACATCGCGGACAATTTAACTCCCGCTGGAATGTGGTCAGACCTCAGGATCGTTCATCCTCCGGGATCCGAGCAGCCTCGAAAAACGCCTCGTGAGGTGCCCTTGTAAATAGCCAGAGTGGTCTGCAGGGGGTAGCGGCGTTCTTGAGTGTTCTGATCACAGGAAGGCCTGTCGCGGGCATCGTTCTTTTTAAGTCTGTAAGTCCCTGTTTTTGTATAATGGAAATGTCACATAGGTCCCGTCCGTGGTGTTGAAAATCGAGTTGTATTTTTTATTGCATATGTAAATATGAAAATTTTTCTTCTCGTTTTAAGAGTATATATAACAAGTTTTTTTCATATTTAAATTGGCCAAATCATTTGCAAATGTATATCGTTTCAAAAGCTTAAGCATATTTTTTTTTTTTCTGTGTTGTCTTTCACGTGAGCGCTCACAGTCATTTAACTCTGTCACTATCATAATCATAATTCATAATCGTTATCATGATCATGATCGTTATTGTTCTCATTATTGAAATTTTCTCATTTGCATAACATGTATCTTTCATATATTGTCAAAGTATTTTCATATTGTAATTCATGTATATTTATTCTTCATATTATCCTGAATTTGCGTTTATATGATAATCATTCTCTTCCAGAATAAATATGCAAATGTATGATTGTTTAAAATTCATTTGAATATTGTACAAGTCAAGATCAAGAAAAAATCATCATATTAAATTGTTATGTAAAGGTAACTCGTAGTCACTTGCACGTGACGAGGTAATTGTAATTATCTTTCATGGTTTTTTTCAGGAAAACGTTATCTTTATAGACTTTTGCTATTGAACTTTATTCGACGTGAAAAAAAACTTTTCGTTAGAGTTACAATTGTAACTGAACTTTCATGAAATGAAAAAGTTGTTAATCTAGTTGTTATATAATTGTTAAAATTGTTGTTATTGTTGAATATTGTTATTAACATTATTGAAAATTGATGTTTTTGATTAACCCTGTTGAAGTTATTGAATTTGTTGCATTTATACTTGTTAATGTTAAGTTTCTGTTTTACTGATAACTATCGAAGTGTGATAGTTGATATTCTAATGTTTTACATTATTCTATATATATATATAATTTACAATATCTGTTAATTATCCATTTTATTTTTAAGTACGAGTGTTAAGGGGGGGGGGGTGATTGTCAGCCATTTTTTCTTCCTTAACACTCTAAAATACATAATTCTAATTATATATATCGTAATATTGTAAAATGGCATGGCTTACTATCTTATATTTTGTTCCAACTTCCATTTTTCTTCTTTGCCGGCATTTTCCAATCTTCCGATCTTTTGTTTACATGTTCAAATCAATCGCTTATCTTTTGTTTTTCCGATCGTCGCTGATGGGTGTGTTCATCCTGGTTTTATCGTTCCGTTCGATCGCAATCCGCAAGCATCGCGGATCGCAACTCGTAAGTGGCGGTCTTGCATTTCTTCCATCGCAAGTCAGGAGCTCGCTTGCTCAACTCGGAGGGGCGTATCCAGTTTCGAATTGCCGCTGCTATTTAAACCGGCTGAGATATGTTGTGCTGGGGATTTTGAAGCGATGTTATGAGCTAGCAATATTGAAGTCAATATGATATAGTTTCAGAAATGTCTTTTAGATTCATCCAGTTTTTAAAGTTAACAAACTTGTGTTTAATTACGCCAAATCCGTTGCTGGACATTTAATTGTGAAAATGGTTTTTCAACTTCGCCCGTTTGTCATTTTACCAGCAGTCATAATCCATTTGTGTTTTTAATTAAGTCTTCATATTCATTTGTGGACATTATTATCTTCAGTTAAAAAAAACTCTATATGTTTTTAAGACTTTTCATCGAAATAGTTGGTGTGCCGTATCATTGGAATTTTTCAGTACGTCGATAGCTGTCATCCATAAGTGAGTCCGTTTTGTTTTCAGTGCTATCCTAATATTGTTATATGCCATGCCATGCCATTTAATAAGTAATATTATTTCATTATATAGAATGGTTTTAATTTAAATACGGAATTGAACTTATTTTCTGTTTACATTTTACCAGTTATATTTTTCATCTAAGTTTATACATATTTTTATCTAAACTTGAATATTATTTCATGACATAGAATAACTTTAATATAAATCTGGAACTGAACTTGTTTCTGTTTACGTTATGCCTGTTATATTTTTCACCTGGATTTATACATGTTTTATTTAAACTTGCACTTATTTTTTCGTTAATAAACGTTAGTCTTATTTCACTGAAAAACAGTTTCTTTAATGAATGTCTTACACTACACTGTCACAATGTCACCAATACTTACTCTCTTAGGTCACCGAAGTTGCACTATTATAAACTGCTAAATTTTATTTTGTTTTAGACGGTTCTTGTTACAGAACCGATCAAAAAGCATCACCGTAAACGCCGCAGTTGAAATTTCTGCGGTAATTGTGATTGACATGCTAATCAGAAACACATTAACAAGCTGTATTAAGAATGCATAAAAATGAAATTATTAATCAGAAAATAATAATTTAAATACAAAATTCGAAATTAATAATATTATTTAAATACTATATTTTCAGGGATAAGCACCACGGCGTATTCGGTGATTTTCTTCCCTTACAGCAATATGTATTAAAGAGGTAATTCTGTTCCGAAAATTGTGAAAAGGCAGTCATTAATACAAAAATTTGAGATGTAAAAAAAAATCGCGATTATCAACAAATGGTCGTAAAAAAAGTTTATTCGCAAAAAAAATACCAAGCTTCATGAAAGATCACAACAAAAGCAAGTAACTGTTTCTTATTAGCTTAGCAAAACATTATCAATGAATCACTTATCAGATTTTCACGATGTTGCAGCAGCTAAATCATTGACTTTCTAATATACGTAGACGACACATCCCATTGTTCTCTCGGCATGGTTTCGAATCCAACATCTTTGGCAAAAAGATGCTTTTTTTTGACGGTGATCGCTTTATTGGCAACTTTCAGATTTCACGTCTCTCTTTCAGGCGTGCAGTCAACTCAAGAAATAACAATATGAGTTTCGGCGGGAGAAAAACCAGTTTGGTGCGCTAAATTGCCCTCCGTCACGTGACGGAAGGCAAAGATCCTGGCGTAAGAAAAGGTTGCCATTGTGGTGTCTAAGTATCTTAGGTCATTGAGCTAAATAAACAAATACGTCATGATAATGGGTTTTTTTATCCAGTGAGTCAAACAGTGTGCTTTTTGATGGGTATCTATAATATCCTTAAAACTTAATGTATTTTAAATATTATTATTGCCAATAGCTGAAAATTTTAACAAAATCGGCTAATTAATAACGAAAATATTTTTTTTTTCATTTTTTATCAAGGAAAAAGAGAATTTTGGTTTAGTTTCATATTTACAGTTCATTATTTCTTTTTGCTATTCGAACATTTTTTTTTTCAACAACGCAAAACTTTCAGACTTATCCATGGGATCTTTTTTTTTTTTTACTTTTTAAAGGAATACAATTCACACGAGAACTCTGTGAAAAATGAGTCTATGAGTTCTATGAAAAATGGAGTCTGGTTACGCCGGGCCTGGACTTGATTTCACTGAGTTTTCTTGGTTGGATGGGGCAAACTTTTAGCATTTCATGCATGGTTAATATATTTCGTTCGGCTGGATCTGAAAATTTCAGCTCATACACATTATTTTAAATTTAATGTCTGAATCTTTGGAACCAAAAAAAAAAAAAAAATCTTTTCAGATTTTTTTTTTTTTTTTTTTTTAAAGATTATAAAAGATTTGGGGGGAGAGAAGAGGGAAATCCCCTTCCTGCATTAACTATGCATTTTTCTGTGTCCTTTTGATGCAGTTTATGTTTTTTCACAATCTTATGCAAAATTTGAATAATTTTTTTGCTGTCTTCTAATTAAATTTGCCATTTTTCGCAATATTTTGATAAAATATGCCGTTTTTTGCAATCTTTTGTCGAAATCGGCGATTTTTCTTTGAACGATTAACGAAATCAAAATTAATTTGTTTTCATGACCATTTGTCGGAATTCGCGATACATTTTATGTCCCAAATTTTGAATTTATGATTTTGGATTTTTTTTTTTTTTAATTTTCAGAAAAATTCAGAAAAAATATCTTGCTTGCTTCAAAAAAAAATATGGTGCGTAAACAGTGCATTGGTAGAAACGTCGCATCACTTGAAATTTCATTTTAAGACACGTAAACACTGCGGCGTTTCTTCCGAAAATTATGGTATTTACTTTTGTCAATGCATATTGTTTTTCACCCTCTCTCAAGCAAGTCTATTTACATGTATGAACTAGAAGGTTTGAGTTTCTTTCACAAACTTCAGACAAGAGTGCATTACTCAGTAAGTAGCTTCTATTTTGAGATTGTGCCATTCACCATAATTGGGCGATCTTTTGACACCATACTTCATAGCCATTGGCATTTCGGATTGTGTACTTCAGGTAAAAGTTTGTATATAGATTGTCAACGGATTCATGCAAAAGAACTCTTTTGAGTTGTCTATAAAGGTTTGCAATGTGTAGGATCATTTGCCTTGTTTGAAATAGGTACTTTTTTCTCTATAATATTATGTAGCAGCATTATTCATAATATTGTTTTGTTTATTTTTAGTTTATGACATCGTAATGTCGTTATTTTCTTGTAAATTTAATCTCATCTAACCTTTAACAAATCTCTCTTAAATGGAACTGTTGCCATAAATTAAGTCCAAACTATCCAATTGACTAGAAGAGTTGATGCTACATTTCACAGAATTTGTGTTATGGGATTATCAGGAATCTGGACATGAAATTATTCTAAAAATAATCCATTTTATTTAGGATATGTAAATATCTTCATATTTTTCTTTATTACAGAAGTGATAGAAAGAAATATCAGATTGAAATGCATTTTCTCTTCTCGTTTTTATAAGGTAACAGCTTCTTATCTACATCAATCAAATCCAGAAAAACTGCAGAATTATAAGATTTAGATAAATTTATAAAGTACTCCATTTTAAATGAAAAAAAAAAAAAAAAAAAAAAAAGACTTTGACAAAAAATTGTGTTTTCTCTGCAATTCTGACAAAAATAGCATTTTTCAAATTATCATTCTACGAAAATTGCATCTTTTTCGTGATTCTTCGAAAGAGACAATTATTTCCGTGATCTATTAACAAAAATCACGTATTATCAGTAATCTTTTGAAAGAAATCGTTTTCCTCTATCTTTCGACAAAAATCTCTTTTTTTTCTGCAGTTCTGACAGAAATAGCATTTTTTCTACAATCATTTGAGGAAAATCGCGTCTTTTCCATTATTTCTTGACAGAGACTGCGTCATTTTTGAGATTCTTCGATGGAAATAACGTTTTTCTTGAGATCAGTTGACGGAAATCACGTTTGTTCTGCAATTTTTTGACGAAAAACAAGTCTTTTTGCAATTTTTTAAATGAAATAGTGCTTTTTTCTGCAATCATTTGATAGAAATAACTCTTTTTTCTGCGATCATTTGACAAAAATAACATTTTATTCATAATTTTTGATGAAAAATCGTGTCTTTTTTTGCGTGTCATTTTTGCGATCAATTTTTCTCATCGGAGATTTTTCCGTCCTGCTTCCATCCTGTGGACAGAAAACTTGCACCCATGAACATTTGCCAAGCAGCGTTTGCAAGTTTGCATATTTTCTGTGTTACACGGTTTTCAAGTAATGCATTTCTATATAAAAATAATATTTTTATATGAAAAATAAACATTTTGCAGGTATTTTTTTTCTCTCTTTTCACATAAATGGCATATTAATAAAAACATCCCTCTACCACTAAAGTTATAAAATCCATCACTTGTAAATGTCTGCTGAGCCTGAATTTATCATTAGCCATGTTTATCACTAAAAATAATATTTTTTAATACCAATTAAATTTTCCAATTTAGATTTCATATAATTATACTTTTATTTTACATAGTTAATGTACTTTAATTTTGAGCATGTTTTGTTTTCTGTTGATTTCTTGCAGTTTCTTTCCACTGTCCTGGAAGAAACCCAACTCTGTTGCCAAGGCTCTGTTATCTCTTGCTGAATTCACTTTGACAAGAACGTGGACATCATTCTATTCTATACTTTTAGGAAACAATCATGGGGTGTTCATCATTTGACAGCTGTTAAATTGTGCAAATAATTTTTTTTTTCCCTTGCAAGTGTCAATGTATAATTAGAATAGGATGCATCTCAATAAGAAATGAGCTGCTCACCTCAAAAACTGTTAGCGTGTCTAATCATGCTGCCTACAGAAATTGAAAGGAAAAATTCCCTTATTTATTGGGATAGAAATGATAATTATGTATCCTAACTCTCAAAAAATAACTTTGCAATTTAGTGCAGTTTATAGGAAGGTTGAGAATGAATTGTAACTATTACTGTTTTTGCAAACCTTAAACTTGCTGATGATCTGATTGATGAGTGGGATGAACTCCTGTATGCTTCGGGTGTCGGAAGATTTGAGGAGCTGCTCAGCAGCGATCGGGAAGTAGGGCAGAACTTCCGACTCCAGACAGACGACCATCCGGTGGAGGTACTGTTTCACAGCGGACTGCAGGATGGACTGCTCGTGAGGCAACTGAGGAAAAAGACAAAAGCTATCAAATGATGAGCCATCAAATTTCAGCTTATGCGGCACTTACGTATTAATGCCATCGCAGCAGAAGTTGCCCTAATGTGACAACAAAGAACAACCTTGTTGTTCGCATGTGCACAGAAAAAAAAGGCACCAAAAAAAGAGCAAAAGAAAAGCACTTAAAAAATAGCGTCAAAAATCAGCAAACAACAAGGCATCAAGCAATCCAAAAGATAACTGCTTATGCATGCAAACAACAAGATTGCTCTTTATTTACCCATTAGCACAACTTCTGCAGCAGTGGCATTAATATGTAAGTACCGTTTATGCTCAATTATAATGGACACACTTCATTCTATTAAGACAAATTTTCTACACTTTGCTGGCTTATATCCAAAATAAAAGGTTTAAAAAAATAGATAAGATATTTTTAAAATGTTTTTTTAGGTCAAACTTTCTCTCAATAAAATGACAAAATTATTCCTTTGCATACATAAAATCAAACTAAAGTTTGGCTCTCAATTAAATTATGAAATAAAAATGATCAGGACCTATGTTACATGGTTAAATTGATATGAAATCGCATAGCAATAATAAACACATATTCCTTTATGTGAAATTTACATAAATCTTTTCTGTATATTTGTTTTATTATTATTATTATTATTATTACTGAAAACTAGCGCTGTAAAAAGTTTACAGTTGTAGCCTACAAAGCACAAATTCCTATTTTATGTTTATACAAAATATACAGTGCAGAAGATAATAAAGAAAAAAATATATATAATGCAAAATAGAGATATTGCAATGAAACCTTAAATTTGCATTTCCTTAATTACAAATGAACATTTTATGAAGGGTCTTGTTTTGAAATGAAAAATTTTGTGAAGGGTCCCCCAATTTCTTCCTAAACCAAATATTATCTTAACCCAATCAAGTAAAAAATCAATTTTATTTGTATGTATTATCAATTGAGGCTCTAATGCTATGTATGAAAAAATCAGCAAAAGTTATTTCACTCAAACAGATTTTATTTATTTTTCATCGTTTTACCATCTCATTTACATTTGCACTCATTATTTTAATAATATATTGATACACAATAGTTTATTACTAAATATTCTTTAGTCATGTTTGTCAGTGATAATTTTGCATAGAAACATTCACACTCTTAGGATTCTGATCTCAGTTGGTGAACAGAAATTTATGTCTCTTTAGATGATTTTACGTGGTAAAGTATTTAGTTTTATCAAAAAGAGTTTTTATTTTAAAAATAGGATGGCTTTTCCTCTCATTTCAAAGAAGCATTTCGATAAGCATCTCATCAGTATCAACAGAATGAAAAAATATTAAAATGTAACAGTTTAATGAGACATGATGTCATTTTCTATTCAGACTTTTAAGAGTTATTTTTAATTAAAATGAAAAAAAAAAAAAAAAAAAGTATCAATTAAGGATATAATAAAAAAAAAATAAACAAATTCCATTTTCTCTTTTCTTTGCAACAACTTTGCAGTTATCTGGTTGAACACCATTTTAAAGAAATTTCACAAAAAGCTTCTGAAATAAAAAAATCCTTCCGGCCAGTACTGTGAGGAAGAGGTAGCTTTCATATACTTTACTTTAAAAAAAATCAAGTTATATTATTTAACTATACAAAGCTGAAATTATTAGAACACAATAGAAGATTCAATACTTGTTTACAACAATACTGAAAATGAATGGGAATTTCAAGAAATTAATGAATTTTATACAATCTGTTTTATTTAAAGATTTGATGGCCAAATTCATCGATAAAATGAAGTGCCTTCCATTTTAAAACAACATAATAGATGAAATGAACTTGAACGAGATCTTAGTAAGTAAAGTCATTCAATACCCACGCTTACTAATATCAAAATCGGTTGATATATCCGAGTATTGTTGCAGGGAAATAGTTTTTTCAAAATGTCACACACTTTAGAAATTCAAAGTGCTATAATTCAGCCATTTTAAAAGAGAAGAGATAGACAAAACAAAAAAATGCTCTGCAATCTTTGTATCAAGGTCAAACACATAGAAGAAAAATATTTTTCAACTTATAATTTTTTTGTGTATAATTTTAAATAAATTTTTTTTTTTAAATGGTCACCTTTTTGAAACAAGATGGAGGATGATGCTGGGCAACGAACTCGATCGAGACATTTGTATGTATTATACACACCAAATTACACCCGAATTGGTTCATTAATATGCATGTTATCGCGTGACAAAAATCAGATTATTTCATAATGTCAACCATACTAGAAATTCAAAGTGCTATAACTCAGCCATTTTTTAAGATACAAACAAAACAAAAAATGCTTTGAAATCTTTGTATCAAGCTAAAACACGTAAAAGAAATATCCTTTTTAACTTCTAATTTTTGTGTACCTGATTTTAAATTTAAAATTAAAAAGAATAATTTTGTTCTTCTGTATAATATTAAAATAATAAAATTATATTATAATAATTTCTGTTATTTTGAAAGAGGATGGCAGATGAAACTGGCCAACGAACTCAGTTCAGACATCGGTATATACCATGTGTATGTATACACCAAGTTACATCCAAATCGGTTCATAAATACGCGATATTATTATATGACAAAAATTAGACCATTTCAAAATGTCAACCACATTAAAAATTCAAAGTAATATAACAGCCATTTTTAAACATATAGACAAAACAAAAAATGCTCTGCAATCTTTGTATCAAGCTCAAACACATAGAGGAACAATCTTTTTTAACTTCTAATTTTTGTATAAATTATTTTAAATTTTAAATTAAAAAAAAAAAATTTAAATGGCCATCATTTTGAAACAAGATGGAAATGAAACTGGCCAATGAACTGGGTTCAGACATCAGTATGTACTATGTACACACCAAGTTACCTTCAAATCGGCTCATAAATATGCGTGTTATAATGTGAGAAAAATCAGACTGTTTCAAAATGTTAGCCCCTCTAGAAATATATATACCTCAGCCAGCTATAACTCAGCCATTTTTAAAAATATATAGACAAAACAAAAAATGATTTGGAATCTTTGTATCACGGTCAAACACATAGAAGAAAAATATTTTTCAATTTCTAATTTTTTTGTACTTAATTTTAAATTTAAATGGCCACCATTTTGAAACAAGATGGCAGATGATGCTTGCTAACGAACTTGGTTGAGACATTTGTGTGTACACACCAAGTTTCATTGAAATCAGTTCATAAATACAATAGTTACAGCATGACAAATATCAGATATATCTATGTATGAACATTTGAACAGAGTATTTGGGGTATTTGGGGATCATGAACGGTGAAAATATACCAACATTTTCTGGACGGCTGCAAAAGGCAGCTTTTTACTTTTTGTAATGAAAGCTATCTAATATAAAAATGGAAAAAAAAATTAAAAAGGACAGCATGGGCACACCTAGAGATAAACAATTTTTGTTTTAAAATATAACTATCAAAACTGACTCAAAAGAAAGCTCAGGGTTGATGACTTAAAATACAGCCTTATTTTTTAAATATATAGATTGTTTGAAATCATGCTTCATTTAAACAATTAAGACTTTTTTCTCTTTATTGTAAAGACAGATACCAATTTTGATGAAAAGGATGAGGGCCAGACTTACATTTAAAGCTCCTAGAAAAACCCGCAGGGCCTGTAGGTAGACATCGACACAACCACACGATTTCATGGTCTGCTGGTTGGAGAAGGCCTTACTTGTGCGACTGAAAAAGAAAACCAATCAGCATTGAGATCCAGTTCATTTCCGGCAGATAACACAAATCAGTTCAGCTATTCATCATTAGAAATGCACCATATAGTGATTTTGACCAAACACCAAATCCTGTCGAAGGGTCAAATGGAAAGACACGCTCACTAATGCTAATCCTATGGAAGAAATTTATAAAGATATCATCTCGGTTGCATTTCAATATTTTTTAATGATTATTTATTTATTTATTTATTCGCATTGGATATCTGAGATAGCTCAGTATGCAGGCCATCTTTTAGTTCTTCGATTTTGATGACAGATATTATTTAGAAGGGTGTTTTCACTTTCCAAACCGGTTCAGAAAAAGAGACCAAAATATCAAAAGATATCAGTAAAGAAAATCAAAAAGTAAAAAAGGGTCTGGATACAAATCTATCTCAGCTATTTAATGCAAAAAGCATTTAAAAATATTAAAATGTAACCGAGATATCTGTATAAATTTCTACCATAGGATTAGCATTAGTGAACGGGTCTTTTCATTTGAATGAAATAGCCCCTTAAGAGTTTCAAAATATTAAATAATTCATTCTAAAACCATTTTACATAATATTCTATCCCCCCCCCCCCATTACACACACACACACACAAATGCTTTGAATTGTTTTTTAAGAGGAGGATAGTTTTAAAGCTTCTTTAAGTGATAAAATTTCAAATGTCATGGATTCCACTCTGAATTAAAACAAATGAATAAAAATTTCTTATATTCTTAAAAATAAATAAATAAATAAATAAATAAAAATAAAAAAATGAAATGAAAGACAAATTTTGAAGGGATTGGAAGAAAGATTTGACACTCATATACTGTTCATTCGTCAGTTGGTTCAGTTTCTTACATAATACTTTTCAAATAGCGAAAAAAAAAAAAAAAAAAAAAAAAAGTGTAAAAGAACTCTTTTTTATTTAAATACACACTTGCCAAGTTCTGAAAACCAAAATTCAGGAGGTTTCATTCTTAAATTACAGGAATGCCACTCAGAAAATAGCAAAAAAGAGGAAATTATGCATAAATTAAAATTTACGACATTTTTCACAACTTTATGTGTGAATTTTGAAAATTATATTGTTTATAATAAACTAAATAAAAAATTACAGCTTTTCTTTTGTTGTAAACTTTTAATTTATAAGAGTAAGTTAAAATGATTTTTCTTTAGTTCACAGTATTTTACATCAATTAAGGTAACCCAGCAACAGGTTCAGTGAAGAATTTTATGCATCGCATCATTTTAAACCAATTCAAGTAACCCAGCAATAAATTCAATGATTATTCCGCGAGTGAATAGCAAAATTTTGCAAGGTTTTTTTTTTTAAATTAGACGAAAATAACTGTTTTATTTCATGATCGTTTGGCGAAAATCGCCGTTTTATTTAGCGATCGTTTGACGAAAATCGCCGTTTCACATCATGATCGTTTGATGAAAATCATCGTTCCACATCGTGATCTTTTGACAAAAATCGTCGTTTCACATTGCGATCGTTTCAGAAAAATCACCGCTTCGTTTCGCAATCGTTTGACGAAAATCGCCGTTTAATATCGCGATCGTTTGACGAAAATAGTCGTTTTATTTAGCGATCGTTTGATGAAAATAGACTTTTCACATCATGATCGCTTGACGAAAATCATCGTTCCACATCGTGATGGTTTGACGAAAATCGCCGTTTCACAAAAATCATTATTTCACATCGCGATCCTTTGACAAAAATCACCGTTTCGTTTCGCGATCGTTTGACGAAAATTGCCGTTTTATATCGCGATCGTTTGACGAAAATGGCCGTTTTATTTAGCGATCGTTAGACAAAAATCGCCGTTTCACATTGCGATCGATTCAAGAAAACCACCGTTTCGTTTCCATTATCGTTTGATGAAAATTGCTGCTTTATATCGCGACCGTTTGATGAAAATAACCGTTTTTTTCGATCTTTTTACGAAAATCGATGTTATATTTCGCGATCGCTTGACGAAAAAGGCTGTTGTATTTCGCGATCGTTTGATGGAAAAGGCTGTTTTATTTCGTGATCGTTCGACGAAAATCGTTATTTTATCTCGTGATCGCTTAACAAAAATCGCGAATTCTTAAAAATTAAAAAAAGCGGAAATCCGCCAAAAGGCGGAAAAGTGGCATCCCTGAAATTAGGAGATCAATGAAAATTTAATTTTTAAATGTAACCATGCTTAGTGCATGTATAATTTGAATCAGCACTTGGTTATGACTGAAGATTAAAAAAAAAAATAAGTCACTCTTACTCAAACAAAGAATATAAGTACTTCTACAAGTAGAATGCATTTAAGCAAAATACTTGGGATGTTTTAAGCTTTTAAATTAACTGTATATCACAGGGGATGGAGAATAAAATGAAGATCTTAAATATTTCTTAATTGAGGCAAATTGTTAATAATCCAAAACATGTCCATAGTAAGAGAAAAAATCTTAATGATTCAACATTTATGATGAATCTGAATGTAGCTTAGACATAAAATACTATTGAGAAGTCACACTGATCAACAAATACACCTGTACTGGAATTCTCATCACTGAATCACAATACATTTAATTGTAAAGTACTTAAAAATGTAAAAAATCAAAACCTACTGCAAAGTGAAAAATAATTTGTTTACATAATAGTAATAAGAAATTAAATTAAGAGCATAGTATTAACCATGTGTATTATTATATTTATGCAAATTAATTTGATTTTTTGGAGTCAGTGCCAGCTAGAGATGGGCATTATTTAACGTATTAGGATAAATAACAATGTTATTCATCAATAGTACATTATTTAGTAACATGTTAACGGAAAGTCCCTGTTAAATTTGTAACGCAATGCCCAAAAAGTATGTAAAAAATAAAAGAAAAGCTGAAAGAAGTTTTAGAAATTCATATTTAAAATTATAATAAAAATAAAATTTACAAAATTTGTTTTCGATACTAATAAAAAAAGAAGCTTAAAAAATGTAACTTTCAATTAAAAAATTCCTTCTTTGAAAGCGCAAAGCTAAAACGAAGAAATCTTTAACAGTGCAGGCAATCAAAACTCGTCCTTTTATGTCTTAGTAGTTTTTAATGACTAGATACATCATTCACATCCATTGCAGAAAAATTAGTAAAAACCTTGGAAGCTTTATAAAGTGATTC
The DNA here is from genome assembly GCA_964019185.1 of Maratus speculifer. Lineage (NCBI taxonomy): Eukaryota > Metazoa > Arthropoda > Arachnida > Araneae > Salticidae > Maratus > Maratus speculifer. The sequence continues at coordinate 389,995,836 of OZ025295.1, forward strand.
GCAAACAGCCAATCAAAGTCCAATTGACTGGCACACACTGGCCATCTGCCAGAAATACAAAAACAAACAAAAAACAATCCACGTCTGTTAAAAAATTCCCAGAAACGGTATGGCTTGACAGTTATTTTATTACAAATATTCATTATTGTTGATTCTATTACTGCTGTTAATTTAACACGAAAAAAAATATTTTTTTTTCTCATCATACGTTATCAGTTCAACTGCTGTAATTTGTTATTCAATAAGTAGTGTTGCATAAAACCATTTTAGTAGATGAGATTTATTGGAATGAAAAACAAGACCTGTTTTTCAATAAAAAAAATATCACAGGACGGCAGTAATTCCGACTTCATTTCGTTGGCTGAGTAAATCTGTCAGCCATTTTTGACCCAGTGATCTTTTCTTTGAATTTCAATGTTTAAAAGGGATCAGAGGGTGGATATAATTTTGATTTCATAGCATTTTTTGTAAAGCTACTGCGATTAGCCATTTTTGATCCAGTAGTGTTTCTAATCCGAATGTTTGAAAGGGATGTAGTTCATGGTGTTTGAGAGTCTTTTTCTTTTTTTATTTGATACTAGATATTTTATCGAAAAGAAGACCTGCGTTATTATTATTAATTTATTTCTTAGAGTCTCAACACTGTGTTTTTTTGGAAATATGAGCTATAAACATTTTCATTTCTGTGATTTTGTTTCATTGTAAGTAGAAGAAAGACAATGACATTGCACTGTTTGTGCAAGGATTTAACTTTAACACGCATGTAACTAATTTGAAAAACGTAATAATAATCTGTCTGGTGTTTGGATAAATGTTTTTGATTAAAAATGAATAAATATTTTCAGGTTCTTATAGATTAGCTTTGTACAGGTGAGGTGTTAATAAATAAGGCTGCAGTAAAATCATGTTTTTTTTGTTTTTGTTTTTTTTTTTTTTTTACAAATTAGTTCTTAAAGAACTGTCTTTTCTTATATAACATGTTTTTTCTTATCGTTTTCTCAAAGCTAATTTCTAAACCGTTAGTTTTAGAGATATAGTTCCAATTGCAAAAATGTTTCAAATTTTGTTCTGCATCATATAAAAATTGATTTACATTAAAATAGCGTTTTTTTAAATATTTACGAATTTAAAAAAAAAATATATATATATATAATGTCTGGATCTTATAAGTTTCTCTGTGTTTTAACATTTAAGACAGTAAAAATTTATTCTTCTGTGACCAAAATGTACCATGTCACGATATTTGCAATTGAATGAATTGTCAGATTTTTAGTCACCTAATATGAAAAACATGTTTTTAGTATTGCATTAATAAATTGCATTTGATTAAAACTGTATAAGGAATATTTACATGTTCTTGTGCAGTGGTCTTTATGCACATGCATTGATACACATGGCAGCAATTAAGTTAAAAAAAACTCTTATTTTTTCTTCTTTTTTTTCTTTTTTACAAATTATATCATTAAAAGCGTGTTTATTTTTATACAGAGTGTTTCCTGTTAATGTTTACTAGAAGATAATTTCTAAGTCGTTTGTTTTAGAGGTATTATTGTTCGAGTAACAAAAATATTTCAGATTTTGTCATGAATTATTTAAAGTTCAATTTACATCGAAATAGATGTTTTTTTTTTTTAAATAAGAAATTTAAAAAAAATTATAATGTCTGCATCGTACAACTACCATTCAAAAAAAGTTTGTTCATGTTCTAACGACTAAAATAGTAAAAAAGTTTTTTTTCTATATCTAAAACTTACTGAGTTGAAACTTAGAATTTTATGAATTTTTGATGCTTTAGTCAATATAAACATAAAACGTGTTTTTAGTGCCAGAAAACTGAAAATACATGAAATTAAAAGTATCATAACTACGTAACTTTTGTCCTGTAAAAATTACATTTTTAACCAAAAACTTTTTTTAATGATGTGATTTCATCGAAAAAAAAGCGTCTATATACGTACATCCCAAAATTATTTCAAACATTTTATTTAAAGGCCATTTAGTTAAAACATCTGTTGACAGTATACAGTCTTTAATTATATGTTACAAAAATAACAGGTTGTTGGAACCTGTTACTTGCGCCAGTGTGGAAAGATGTAACATGTTAACCAAAAATAACTATATTTCCCATCTCTAGTGCCAGCCAGACAAGTTCAAAATTAAAATTGATTATCCAATTTAAATCGTAACAAGGACCACCAAAAATGTAGCAGAAAAAAAAAAAAAAAAAAAAAAAAAAATCCAATTTTTAATAAGTCAAGTTGGACAGCATCCTATATTTTAAAATCTGTGATTAGCCATGATTTTTTTTACATATCTTGTATAAACGCATTAGTTTCATATTAATCCTTAAATAAGGACACATAATTATGGTTGATAATCTCACTGGAAAATACACATTTATAAATTAGAAGAAATGTTTAAAAAATAATAAAGTTAAATTTTTTAATTATATATAAAATTGTAAAAAAAAAAAAAAAAAAAAAAAAAAAAAAAACCCTAGCAGATATTTGGATATGTGTCTATTGGAAAATTACATGTAACTTGGCTTGGCTGGCACAACCTCCAAAAAATCAAATTAATATACATAAATATAATAATGCACATGGTAAATACAATGCTCTTTCTTTATTTTTTTTATTGCTATTATGTAAACAAATTTTTTTTCACTTTGCAGTAGGCTTTGAAGTCGGTTTTATTTTTGGTAGAAAAGTTTATTTATATGAAAAATTTTGCATTTATTTGTATAAAATGTTGTATTTATTTGTATGTCTGCATTTATTTCTATGAAAGTTATTATTAATGGTTAATTTTCTTAAATGGCACATCAAACAGCCCCCTCCCCCCCAAATGAAAAAGAAATACACGTAACAGCATACTTTTATTTAAATAGGATTTTGTTTTTAGAAAATATCTTTATAAATTGACATAATAATGACCTTATAAATTCTGAATATCTTTATAATGAGTGGAGAGTGTGAAAAGGTATTTTGAAGCATTCTGCTTGGCTGTATATTCAGCAGACTGAACAGGCTGAATGGATGGTGTAATTAAATGGGTCTATTGCTATGGATGAGATCTTAGTTCATGACATTTCTTGTAGCCAACTGTTTTAATCATTTTTGTCATGAAGACATTTTTTTGGTAAATATCCTAAACTGCCTCAAAATGAAACAAACAAACTTAACAAATGAAAACATCTTTTTTAATGCATGAAACAACAGTCTGTACTCTATGCATTTTTGCTTTTTTCTTTTGAAAGGGGTGTGGGGCTAGAATGAGGGAAGGTGAAGATATTTTACCTGGTGACAGCGATGGCATGGTTCATGCATTTGGCCACTTCCCTCCTCTGGTTCTCGTCCGCTATCAGGGGCAATTTCTGCAGGAGAGTCTCAAACTTCTCAGCGACGGGGGTCAGCAGACTCTCCAGTGCCGCCTTCTTCGTCTAGAAAGAAGAACAATGGAACACACCTCATTCATTTTGCTTGACACATCTATAAATACTTTATTCATAATAAAAGCATTTGTATTGAAATTATCTTAAGAAAGAATAAAACCCTTAATGGCCAGGAGTGGGGAAATACATCATTTTACTTGCCACTGGCAAGTGAATTTTATGACAGGGTAAAAAAAACGCAAACTGTATAAATATGTTGAAAACCTTTTTCTTTTTTCCTATTTAACTGTATTTTGCAACTCTTCAAATTATTGCAATGTAAATGTAGTCTAAGTAAGTAAGTAGTGTAAGTCTGTAATGTCTAAGTTCTATTCTATATTAAAATTTCCTCTCTTGTACATACGGTAGATCTTTATAGATATATACATTTTTAGATCATTTTATACATTAGAAGTTTCCGGTGTGCAGACTGCATTTATTTTTTTAATATGATTCATTTTATGAGAATTTATTTCCATTTTAAATTCAAATTTTCAACAGTTTGAGAGATAGTTTCAAAGAAAATTATTATAAATTGTTGCCAACTACTAAAACAGCCCAAAGAATAAAAATTCCCTCAAACTAAAAATTTATTGACACATGATTTTTATAAAAAGAAAAAAACTTCCATATGAATATTACATATTAAAAACAGGAAAATATTCAAAATTAGGGCATGAAATCTATATTTACATGTGAATTTTAAAAGAAATAGAAAATTGTAAGATAATAAAAACATCAATATGCAATATATGATCAATGATGATATTATGATGGCAGTCATAAATGAAAGAAAATTACATCATATTAAAAAACAAAACAGTGCAAATAATATTTCCTCTCTAACAATAAAAATCATTTTCTTGTGAATATTACAAAAAGAAAGAAAAGTTTGGTAAAAATTACATCACATTTAAAACATTACAATTAAGAATCACTTGCTTTTTAGACAGAAATTGCATCTATTTCGTGATCCTCCAACAGAAATTGCATCTTCCCTGCAATCATTTGATGAAAATCTCTCTTTTTTTTTTTTTTTTTTTTTAATTTAATTTAATTTTATTTTTTTAATTATTTGACGGAAATTGCATCTTTTTTGTGATCCTTTGGCAAAATAAGTGTTTTTTTCCATGATTCTTTGACAAAATTCGAGATTTTTTCATAGGAATTGCGTCTTTTCTGCAATCGTTTAATGAAAATCGCAGGTTTTTTTTTTTTTTTTTTTTTTTTTTTTTTTTGCGATTATTTGACAGAAATCGTGTTTTTTACATGATCCTTTGACAAAATTTGCGACTTTTCCACAATCTTTTGACAGAAATCGTGTCTGTTTTGAGATTTTTTTGTCAAAAATCGTGTTATCTCTATGACCCTTTGACAAAATTCATGTCTTTTTCGCAATCTTTTCATAAAAGTCATGTTTCTCTGCAATCATTTGTTGAAAAACATGGCTTTTTTTATGTGATCATTTGACAGAAATCCTGTCTTTTTCGCAATTCTTTGACAGAGGCCGCATCTATTTTGCATTCTTTGACTAAGGTTGCATCTTTTGACAGAGTTAGTGTCTTTTTCACGTTACTTCGACAGGAGTCACGTTTTTTCAGCATGTTTTTGACAGAAAATGTGTCTTTTTTGTGATCCTTTGACAAAGACCATGTCTATTTTGCATTCTTTGATGGAGATGTCTTTTTTATGATCCTTTGACGGAAATAGGGCGTTTTTTGCGATATTTCAACAGAAACAGTCTTTTCTGCGATCCTTTGATGGAATTAGTGTGTTTTTTACAAGTTTTTGACGGAAAACGCATCTTTTTTTGTGATTGTTTGAGAGAAATAGCTCTTTTTTCATGCGATCATTTCATGAAAATCATGTTTTTTATTTTCAATCCTTTGGTGAAAATAGAGTTTTTTATTTGCGATTATTTGAAGAACAGCGTGTCTTTTTCGCCATCTGTTTCTGTCCTCGGATATTTGTTAAAGATGGAATTCCGTCAGAACAAACAGACCAGAACAAACTTTCATCCATGCATCATGCGTTAAGCATAGATTATGAAACATTTTCCAACACTTCCCGAAATCTTTAGGAAAACTTTGTTATTTAGAGAAATAAGGTGTTAATGTCCATAGCCAAATATGTATTTTAATTCTTTAGAACAACAGCCCTGTATTTTATCTGTCGGTTGATATACAGTAGTCGGTTGACTACATAATGGGGAAATTTAGTTTAGGGTGATTATCTCCAAATAAGCCAAAATAAGAGTTATGAGGGAGTGACTGTGAGGGAGTGATGAATTTTAACAAAATGCTCATTTACTTTTTTGCCTTTATCTGAGTTGAGATTAGGCTTAGTGGGCCTTAACTATATCCAAATACGTACAAATCAGTAACAAATAAAATTGTTTAATATTTACCTCCATTCATTAGAGGCTGATGAGGGAGTGATGAGGTGCTAATCCTTCTTCATCACTCCCTCACCAGCCTTAAATGAATGCAGATAAATATTTTAAAGATATCAATTCTTACTGATTTAAAAGTATTTGGATATAGTTAAAGCCTACTAAGCCTAATCTCAATTCAGATAATGGTTTAAAAAGTAAATGGGCATTTTGTTAAAATTCCTCACTCCCTCATAACTATTATTTTGGCCTATTTGGAGAGAATCGCCCTTTAGTCAGAAAATCCTAACTGGTTGAAATTTCTCTTTCAGCAATTTATACAGATACTAGCTGTTACCCGTGACGTCGTTCACGTAGCATTAAAAAAAAAAGATATACGCTTTAATTAAACAAAATATTTCATTAAAAATAATTTAAAATATATGTATAACAAATATCTTATACCAGGCTATGCAGTAGTTTTTTTTATACGGGACTTAAAGAACTCAGTCAAGTAAATGGAAAATGTGTTAGATAATATGATCAATCGCGAAAATGAAATTGCAACCATTTATGCTGTAGAACAGCTGTAACGCACCCCAATTGTACAGAAATCATGTTGTAGTGCATTTCAGAATTCCATATCAAAAAAAGAAAAATCATGTGTTAAACCTAGGTAATAAACAAAATATCCAACATTTCCATAATACATAACTTCGCCGGCCCATTCTTTTCTGCAGCTGTGTATATGATCTATGTGTTTGTAAATATTCTAAATACAATGTTAAAATTTTGCTCAGTTAGAAAAAGTATAACGAAGATTAAAATTCACCTTTAGCAATTTCTAATAGACAGAAACGTACTTGAATTCTTTTGTATAGTCCTGTATATTACATTCAAATATTTATACGGCCGCATATTTAGCTTAAATTATTCAAGCAAGAAACCTGATTCTAATTATTGAATTCATATTTCCGGGAATAGCTATTGCACAGGTGACCATATATCCAGTTTATTGTATAGTCCGATACATGATTTATTTAAATTCTACAAACATCTCTTATTATACCAAATGTAGCTGAACTCCAGGATGCATTAGTTTTCCTTAAAATACATACGATAATTGAAAAAGCTCTTCAGCAATCTTTTCTAATAGACCATACTTTGGATACAATATCTGAGATCTGGACACAGGTCCAAAATTTTTTATGCGTCTCTGTAAATGAACATCAAATGTGATGCAAATCATACTTAACTGCAAGCATATTGTAGTAAATTTCAGTATTTATTATTGTATTGATTATCTCAGTATATTAATTTCATCATATTTGAAATAGTGCAACGTAATTAAAATACGCTGGGAATATTTTTTCCCAGTAGACTATTATATTACCGAACAATTTTCTATGATCTTGTAAATGAATGTTAAACCTTTTCACCCCATTTTCTGCAGAAATCCTGTTTTAGTACACTTCAGAAACTGATGTCAATTTCAATATTATTAAAATAACATTATTAAAATACGCTGCAAATGGTTTTTCTTCACAAACCATGATATATTGAAATACTTTTGAGCTGCCTGTACGCACACTTAACAAATACTATACTTAAGTACTACACTTAACGTAAGTACTATACTTGTTTGTAAGTAAGTATAATTGTTATATAGTTGTTATAATAAGTAGTATACTTGTTATACTATATTTGTTTAAGTACTATACTTAATTCGATAGTAACCATGTTCTTGTGAACCTTAAAAATGCATGTGTATTTCATTACATTTAAAATTATGTAACATTATCAAAATACAACACAAATGATTTTTTCGCCGTAGACCATAATGTAAAGTCTCCCTTTGAGTGCTCCTGTGATTCAGCTATAATTGCTACCTGGTTCATTTTCAATGCCACACATGCTATGGCAAATCTCAATAACGTATGTTATTTTCGCATGAATCCCACTATATTTACTCAAGTTGAAACACGGACAAACAGACAGCAGACCCCAGGCATTCGGCCTACAGACAGGTTGAATTCGTAAACACTTTTAGACCATGTTAAAAAGTGTAAAAAAAAAAAAGAGTAGTTTCCGTAAAATGAAAAAACAGAATTTTTGAAAATTTGAAAACCTATACTTTGTTTCAGATATGACGTTACATTGATATTTTTAAAATTCTTAATGGAAAGTATTCCTGTGACGTCACAATTGGTAAAAAGTTGAATTTTATAGCCTCGAACCGAAAGAAAGAAAAAGGTTAATTTTTATTACGGATTAACATCTGTAACAACTACTAAAATATTTATATTCTTGTAAAGTGTGAAGTTATATTCTTGTGAAGTCTTCTAAGTGTAAAAGAAATTTTATATAATCGTCTGCGTGATATAAGAAGAAAAACAGTATTCCTCTGACGTCACAATTGGTAAAATCGCGGTTTTAAACCTCGAACCGAAAAAACAGAATAGGGTCCATTTATTTATTTCATTTTGTTTTATCACGTGAAAATCTTTCAGTTGAAAATTAATTACAGAAGAGAAATAATTATTCTGGTTTTTTTTATTTTTTGGCAACGAAAAAAGAAAGATGATTAAATATTATGGAAAAATTTTCAATTTATTCTGTATGAAAAATAGTGAAATATTGAATTATTAAGAAAAATATTTGAATAAAATAAATAAAAATTAGCCTATGTTCATTTCAGACCAATAATCTATCTATATACAAAAATTCATAGACATTAATCCATCCGTTTTGAAGCCAAGTTCATTCCAATTTTTCGGACACACTTTCACATTTATCTATAATAATAAAGAGAGAAGGATGTTTGTCTGTCAGCGCTGTTCGGATTTTTTTTTATAATTTTTTTAGGCGATTTTTAGCGTTATTTTTGCGGTTTTATCCCTTCAGTGAAAGAAATACGGTTTCATTCTTTTAACCCAATATAGCAATTTTTTTTTCTCTTTTCAGCAAAGTTTATTCGGAATTTGTACAGTGATTTTTGAATTTTTAACGAATTTTTAATGCGATTTTTACTATTTTTTCTCATTTTGCGTTTTTTTTTTTTTTTTTTTTTTTTTTTTTTTGAGATTGATAAAAAGAAAACCGTTTTAAACTTTTAGCCCTAAATTTTGTGTTTGTTACGAATTTTAGATTTTAACGATTTTTAATGCGATTTTCAATGTGATTTTTAACGATTTTTCAAGATTTTTTGCGTTTAGCATCTATTTTTTTCATAGTTGTTCTATCAAAATCTTGAGCTGTTGAGAATGCAATAAGTAGTATTTTTTTTGTGAAATTTACCTAAAATGTCAAAAATTTAGTTACCACTATTTTCGAATAGCAATTTCATAAAATATCTTAAATTCTTGCTTAAGACCGCTACCCCCTCGAGTAATATATCACCTGATAGGTTGTTTAACAGAGTATCGTTTTGATAAAGTTTTTAAAGAATAGAGTGCGCTAGCTGGTGGTGAAAAATGGAAAAATTTGGAAATATAACAATGTGATTTATTTTAAATTTTAAAATGGTTTATAATACATGATAAAAAATTTAAACAAAGAATGGTGTGACACATTTCAGGGTGTGTGAAAGGAGGGGCGCGAACAAAATTAAGAAATGTAATAAGGAGATCTGTTTTACACTTTAAGGTAGTTTATAACGCATGTTAAAATTTTTAAAGTACTGGCGATGCTCTGGAGAGACCGCTGCACGAAGTTATGTATGACATTTTACACTTTGAAGGCCGATTTTCAGTTTTTTAAAATTTAATTCATATGCGAATTTTAGTGGGTTTCGAGGAGATTTTTCCACATTAGCGAAAAGGAAAACGGTTTCATTCTTTCGACCTAAATTAGTGAATTTTGTTCTCTTTTCAATATAATTTATTTGGATTTCGTGCAACGATGTTTGGATTTTTAGTGAATTATTTAATGTAAATTTTGCCGCTATTTTTCGACATTAGTAAAAGGAATTTTGCTTAAAACTTTCAGGCTGATGTATTAAATTTTAGCTGTTAAGATTTATGAATTTCAGCTAATTTTAATGCGATTTTTCGAGATTTTTTGCATTTGATGTCGGATTTTTGTCATTCATGAGATATTTATTTCCAATTAAAACGTTTTACCCTATTAGAGTAAATTTTGACCCCTGTGATTTTTTAATATTAGTGATTTTTAATGGACTTTTCAATGCAATTTTTAGAAATTTTCTGAGTTTTATGGTGATTTTTTGATATTCGGAAGTAAAAATTGATTTCAAAATTTTAATCTAATATAATTTTAGAGATTTTCAACGCGATTTTTCAAGAATTGTTGTGTTCCGTGTCGATTTTTTTTATCTATAAAGGATTTCCTTTCACTACGTGATTATCCTGTCGACCAATTTCGCCAAATTATACCAATCGTGAAACAAGCCAAATTAAGCAAATAGATTAATTTTTATGTTAAATAATGAAAGAAGAGATAATTTAGAAAAACATTAATACAAATACATATAAAAATAAGAAGTAAAAACAACTTGATGATGTATCAAACATATGTAACATGTTTAATGTCAAGTGAATATGGAATTTACGATCCGACATTATTGTAGTTTAATCTTATGGTTTGACCCAGATAGTTTCTTGGTCAACCGGATAATCAAATAGTTCAGATTTCCAATTAGAATGTTTTATCCGTTTGATGAAATTCTGATTACTGCGATTAAAAAAATAACTAGCGATATTTAGTGCATTTTTCAATGCGTTTTTAATGAACTTTTTAATGCGATTTAGTACTATTTTTTTCGATCCCCACCACAGTGGAGATTTAACAATTAAAAAATTATTTTGGTTTCAAACTTTTAGCCTAATATAGTAAATTTCACCATTTACCTTTTTTAATTTTGTTGATTTTCAATGTGATTTTTGATATATTTTGTGTTCTGCGTCGATATTTTTGCAATTCATGTAAAAGAGAATGGTTACTACGTTTTACACGACTAGAATATTTTTTTATTCACGGGATGCATTTACATTTAGCGATTTTTAATGAATTTTTCAATGGTTTTGTATTGGTTTTTTGAATCTCACGGCTATTTTTTGAAATTTCGAAAGGAAATTAATTTCAAACATTTACAATTCATTTACGAATTTTGAAATTTAGTGATTTTTTAATGCAATTTTTAGCAATGTTTTCATTATTTCTCACGTTTTACGCGGATTTTTTCATTCGTATTTAAGAAATAATTCAGATTACATTATTTTACTCTATTAATGTAAATGTTGTCCCCCGCTATTTTTAAATTTGAAACGATTTGTCATGAATTTTTGAATACAATTTTTAGATGTTTTCGAGTCCACGGAGATTTTTTCCCAATTGGAAAAGAAATTTCTAAATAATTTGTAGCTTAATGTAGTAAATTTTGACATCAATGATTCAGATTTTTTGTGTATTTTCATAAAATGTTTAGCAAGTTTTGTGTCGATATTTTTTAACTAATAAAAGAGTTCAGATTTCAATGTTTTGTCCCATTATGGTAAGTTATGTCCACAGGAATTTAATATAAATGTTTATCTTACTAAGACAAATTTTGTCCAGATTTTTGATTTTTACTGATTTTTAATCTGTTTTATAGGGATTTTTCAAGTTCTGTGACAGTTGTTGACATCGGTAAAAGAATTTCGGTTTCTAACTTTTAGCATAAATAGTACAATTTGTTCTCCACGCTTTTATGAATTTTGCCAATTTCTAATGCGATATTCAATGCAATTTTTAGTTAGTTTGGGGGATTTTAGGTGGTCCGTGTTGACTTTTCCTTATTCATGAACGATTTCCGATTACAATATTTTCGACTGAATATTAAATTTTTACGCCATGACTTTTAAATATTCAGCGATTTTTAATGTAGTTTTCGATACGATTTTTAGCCATTTTTTTAAGTTCCTTGGCGATTTTCTGCCATTCAGAAACCAATTTTGATATCAAACATTTTGTTCAATGCAGTTATGTTTCGAATGCAATGTTTTATCTCTTAATATGATTTTGGCGTTCCATGCCTACATTTTGTAATTTATGAATGATTTCGATAATATTCGAATTCGGTTTTTAATTTCTTCGCTAATATGATAAATTTTCTCCTGTGCGATTAAAGATTTTTATTGTGATTTTTTAGCAGTTTTTTTTCGTATTTCAATGCTTTTTACATTATCAATTAATTAGATTCAAAACATTTATCCAAGTAGAGTAAATTTTGAGTTCCGTGATTTTTGAAAATTTTGCCATTTTTAAAGCGATGTTTACGTTTCTTGTTCAATGTTTTGAGGTTCAATGTTCATGAGGGTTCAATGAGGTCATGAGGTTCAATGTTTGGCCGAATTTATTAAATTCTGATCTCTTTTCTTCAAAGTTTAATCGAATTTTGAAACACAATTTTTGAATTTTGTTTTATATTTTTATCAGATTTTAATGTTTTTTGCGATTTGTAAGATTTTTCCACATTAGTAAAAATAATCCAACTTCAGTTTTCTAGCCCATCTCTTTTCAACGAAGTTTAGACGAAATTCGTGCAGCATTTTTAAAATTTTTAGAGGTTTTTATTATGATTTTTAAAGTTTTTTTTTTATGAACCCGGGCAACGCCGGGCAGAACAGCTAGTAATATATATAAGGATACAGTCAAAGGTCTATAATCCGCACACCCATAATTCACTGTTTCCTCATTGTTTTCTCATTTTTTTTAAATTTTTCTAAAAAAAAATGTTTTTGGATCACTAATTTGTAAATTTTTTAACTGTTTATTTCATTGTTTATATTTGTAAAATAACGTGAATTATAGAAAATAGTGGATTATGGGTGTGCGGATTATAGATCTTTGACTGTATATAAAAACATACTTGGATACTTTTGTCCAGACCTGTTGTTTACCTGGTAACTTTGCTGACACACCAGTATTTTGCTGAAATTTAGTTCAAACAAAAACACTCTCAAAATATTTAAATCACATTTCCAGAAATTATCCTTCTTAGGCAACTATATGGCTAATTCTTTGTGTGACCTTGTACATCATTTTATCTATGATCCATCCTATATAAGTATTGTTTTATTGAAAGGAATTTTGGAGAAAGGTTTTCATAGAGACATACCTCTGGTTTGAAGTTGCCCGAAATGATGAGTATAGCGACCGTTTCATACAAGTAGAGTTGGTCATCGGGTGACATTCCATTGTGAGCGTAACCATTGTCCGGGGGAGCCAGCACTAACAATTCCTGGAGCTGATTCAGGATCTCTTCCGTATAACTTGCCACGTGGGACCTAAACACAAGGAGTTTTAAACGATTGGCATCATTTGTTTTCAAAAAGGGGCAAACTAAGTACGATCTAAAATTTTAAAAGTGGACAAGTATGTCAGTAAACAGGGTTCATACAAGGCCATTGCTGGATGTGAATAATAGGGACGGCTAAAGAAAATGTAGCAGGGAGGGGGGGGCTCATATTTTCTCTCTTTCTCTGTGACGCAGAAAGATAAACAAGTGCCTATTCACACTGCAGTTAGTCTGTTTCTCCTTAAACTGTCGTAACGACTTCATTTTATACTAAGAAAATAGGATAATGAAAAATCCAAGTTTATTATAACAAGTGCAACATGTCATATTGGCTTCCTATGTGCCAATAGAATGGAGGAGTGTTGAACACACTTATTTCAGCTACAATTGAGTCGTTCTGCAAAACTGTGCCAAAACTGAATTCGATTTTTGAACAGAATTTCATTTGGATTTTCAGAACATGAATTCATTGAGCGACCATGGAATCTTTTCCAGGGGAAGCTCAGAATGTTTTAGAGGAGGGCTCAGCCTAGAGGTCTGCACGGGCCGGAATTTCCAGGCCCGGGCCCGACCTGAAAGTTAAAATTTCGGCCCGGTCCGGAAAAAAGTTTAAAATTCGATCCGAACCCGGCCCAGCTCGAGTGAATGTCTACAGAACATTGATCTTTAATCTTATGTGTTCTTTTATCTTATGAGTTCTGACCAGAAAAAAAATTATATTAGTCTTTTTTTTCCCATGTTTATAATCTCCATTTATGCAGAAGTGCCGTAGGTTGCGATATTTATGCTTTTAAATGAATCTTTGTTTGTTGTATGTAAATGTTTCAGTTATCACTAGTATTATTAATCCATATTCCCTGTAATGGAGACAAAAAATCAAAAAAGCGGTATATGGTAAAATTTCCAAAGACAAAATCACTTTGGAACGAAAAAAAATGCATTCCCTTCTTAACAGATGTAAATGTTTAATATATTTTTTTCTCCTGTATTGTTGTAATAGAGGTATTGTTGTATACCTGTATTGTTGTACAATAATACCTGTATTGTTGTATTCATTTTGCAGGGATGAACATTTTAAAAGAAACTTTCAGTTTTCAGTTTAAAAAAAAAAAACTCCGTCATAATCATGTTTTTTTTTTTTTTTTTTTTTTTTTTTTTTTTTTTTAAATAAAAAGTCGAGAAAAGGATTTTCATATAGAAAGATTCAATAGGAACTGATTATTTTGGTCATGAAAACTAGGAAGAATGGAATCAGTCTCTGCTTCGTACGAAAAAAAAAAAAGTTTAGCCTGGCCCGATACTCCAGCAAAAAAATTAAGTCCTGAGCCCAGCCCGGCCTGAAAAAATTAGTGACTAGACCCAGCCCGGCCTGAGTCTTCAGAAGTAAGGCCCGAGCCCGGCCCAGCCCAAATGCCATTATTGGAAATCGGCCCGAGGCCCAGCCCGTGCAGACCTCTAGCTCAGCTGCCCTTAGCTCTGAGTGCTCGATTTAAATAACAAAATTCCCTGACTTTTCCAGAATTTTTAGACCTTATTTCCTACAATTTCCTGAACCACAATTCACAACATTTTAAATAATACAAATTACAACTCTAGATTTTAATGATTACACTTATACAGCAAAAAAAGAATACATGGACGCATTAATGAGAACAATAAGTAAACTTGCCTCTGAAAATGAAAGCAATCTATAAAATTGAAACTAAAAATTTACATCATTTTATATTTAAAAATATAAAACAGAATAAATTAAAAACAATTAACCATCTTAGTGCTTAACATAATTTCAAAGGGCAAAGTAAAAGTAGCAAAATTTGCACAATTTCTATGATCTTTTTTTTTTATGATCTTATCCTATATCAATAAACTTTTACAATAAAATTTTACTTATTTTAGCTCTAAAATATATGTAGATTAAAAACATGGAATAAAATAGATGCGCAATTTAATTTTAAGCAACTTATTTTGCTTAAAAAAACATACACATACATATAAATAAAATAATAATAATAATTTTTAATTTATCATTTAATTTTTCATCTTTACATGTTTTAATTTCAGCTACTTTTTTTTTTTTTTAAACTTGCTTTGTAAATTTTTTCTTATTTAAATATTCATGAAGTCTTATCTCAGCCACATTAAAATGGCTCAACATTTTCTTTCACTAAAGTGTTGCCTATTTGTGCAGTTGAAACATCTTTCAGTTAAAAATGCTAATTTAGTAAAAATTCCAGTTGCAGGTTAAAAATCAGAACTTTTTTTGCAGATGGACCTCAAAACTTGGGAGAATCTTGATACTGGATAGCACATAAAAAATTAAACTAAATGAATTTTCCAGGTATTCCAACTGTGTAGAAACTCTGGTAAATATAATTTTTTTTTCTTTTAATCATTACATAGGCATATCAACCCTTTGACAGTCTTTCAAAAGGGCAAAATTATGTCGCTTTCTCTGCATTTTTCTTTTAAATAAAATAATAATAATAATAAACTGATATTTTCAAGAATAAAATTAAAAAAAAAATAATCTAGAATATGAATCTAATCCTTGAGTGTTAGACATTGTTGAATATAAGAAAAATGCATTAAATCAATAGAATTGTATTGCTTGTATTGCAGTGGAATCTGAAGCTTAGTAAAGATATTAACATGGGCTTGTCAGTGAATGGTTTAATGTATAACTATACCATTTGGTTGGTTGCTCATTTCTTTTCATACTTCAGGCACCTAAACCGAAGTCATCAAGCACAAGAAAATATCCTTTATTTTATGTAATAGGGGAATCGAATGATACGTGTCTGACGGTAGTGAAGTGATGCATAAGCCAATAAATAAAGAATACTGCCCAGTTAAACTGATGGCATTGAGCTCACAGGCTACAAATACTAATTGTACATTAAAGCCTTATATTTTCAAGGGTTAATTCCGTTAAAAAATTAAGAAAGGGAAACAGCTCTCTTCTTTCCTCTTTTTTTATACTTAATCATTGAACCTCCTATACTATCAAAGACATGCTTTATCATATAAAAAATCTATATCCAAAATTCAGAGCAAATTAGATAATTCTTAATAAAAACCCATTTAGCATTTATATAATTTAAAAGGAGTTATCCCCCTCTTTTATACTTAACCATTAAACTTCCAAAACTATTCAGAGATTTGAACGAAATCTGAAAATTCTGCTTGAAAAACCCATTTATATAAATTAAGGGGGGGGGGGCATTAGAACCCCTGTTCCCCCTATTTATACTTATACAATGAACACCTAATAACAGTCACTGAATCGCCTCATCTGAATGATCCTAATCTAAATTTTGAACGAAAACTTAATTCTGCATGAAAATCCCATTTATATCAACTAACGGGGGGGGGGGGGGGAGGGGGGATTAGAACCCCTGTTCCCCCTATTTATACTTATTCAATGAACACCTAATAACAGTCACGGAATCGTCTCATCAGAATGCTCCTAATCTAAATTTTGAACGAAAACTTAATTCTGCATGAAAATCCCATTTATATCAACTAACGGGGGGGGGGGGGGGGGGGGGCATTAGAGCCCCTGTTCCCCCTATTTATACTTATTCAATGAACACCTAATAACAGTCACGGAATCGTCTCATCAGAATGATCCTAATCTAAATTTTGAACGAAAACTTAATTCTGCATGAAAATCCCATTTATATCAACTAACGGGGGGGGGGGGGGGGGGGGGGGCATTAGAGCCCCTGTTCCCCCTATTTATACTTATTCAATGAACACCTAATAACAGTCACGGAATCGTCTCATCAGAATGATCCTAATCTAAATTTTGAACGAAAACTTAATTCTACATGAAAATCCCATTTATATTAACTAACGGGGGGGGGGGATTAGAGCCCCTGTTCCCCCTATTTATACTTATTCAATGAACACCTAATAACAGTCACGGAATCGTCTCATCAGAATGATCCTAATCTAAATTTTGAACGAAAACTTAATTCTGCATGAAAATCCCATTTATATCAACTAACGGGGGGGGGGGGGGGGGATTAGAGCCCCTGTTCCCCCTATTTATACTTATTCAATGAACACCTAATAACAGTCACGGAATCGCCTTATCAGAATGATCCTAATCTAAATTTTAAACGAAAACTTAATTCTGCATGAAAATCCCATTTCTATAAATTAAGGGGGGGGGGGCATTAGAACCCCTGTCACCCTATTTATACTTATTCAATGAACACCTAATAACAGTCACGGAATCGCCTCATCAGAATGATCCTAATCTAAATTTTGAACGAAAACTTAATCCTGCATGAAAATCCCATTTATATCAACTAACGGGGGGCATGAGCCCCCCGTTCCCCCTCTTATACATATCGAATGAACTCCAAAAACTAATCAGGGAAGCGCCTTGTCAGGATATACCTACATACAAAATTTCAAGTGGATCCGATATTTTTATCATGAGTTATCGCGTTACGCACATACATACAGAACGGACGGGCACATAAGCTCTCAGGCTATGATAGCCTGTGAGCTAAAAATGAATACCACGAGTAGCTCAATCGTAGGTTTATCATTGTATTTTCATACTTTTGATTGCATTGAATGATATTAAATTTTGACTTAGGCACCCCTTCGCTTCAGGCGGATCATTTGATTTCTCTTCTGCAAAATAAAGGTTTATATCTTGTGCTCGATAACATAGGTTTTTGTGTCCTTAAAAAACTATGGCGTTATTTGAATAGGTATGAGAGAATGTCTTACTTGAGGCATTTTATAAACCTGGAAAAGAGATAGGAGGCTCGGCTTTTCACGTGAGGATCGTCGTTTCGCAAACCCCTCTTGTCCAGAAAAGCAGCCTGCAAGGAGACATTTAAAAAGACTTACTTCGTGTGGATCCAAATAAAACCTTTACTAACTGGTTTCATAAACAAGAAATTACTACCCCAGTTTGTTTAAGAACATGAAATAATCACAAAGGTATGTTGTTAAATAAAAAAAATCATTGCATGTAGTTAATAGGATATAAAAATTGCAGAGTTGCACTGCAGTTATAGCAGAGAACAATCTGTTCAAGTTTTGTTTTATTCCAATCCAAACTGAAACTGGCATTCTTCTCATGCAGCTGCAATTTCAACAAGGAAGTGGCATCGAAGCAATTCATTAGTTCAATAAACAAGTGCAATAATGTTCAATAATATAAAGAACATAGAAATTGACGTCTGAATTTAATTAAAAGGTACATACACATATTAAAACAGACATAAACACAATTAAATACAATAACCCAACATGTAGTGAAAAATTAGCTGAGGCCAGGAATCGAACCTGGGTCGACAGTGTACCCCCAGTGGCAGAACTATCTTCAAATGTCTGCAACGCTTACAATATTTTCAAAAATAGTCTGCAAGACACAATGTGTTATATAAATATATTATTTGTGCTATTGTAGTGCTAATTAATTATGGCAACATATGTGTGTGTATATGTGTAAACTATTTCTATCATTTATACCAAAAAAAAAACCAGACAAATCCAATTTTGCCAATATATATATATATATATATATATATATATATATATATATATATATATATACTAGCGGACCCGACAGACGTTGTCCTGTCACAGACAGACGTTGTCCTTCCTGGCACCGACACCAGAAAATCAAATAAATGTACTTAAATATAGTAATACGCACGATAAACACTACGCTCTTAATTTAATTTCTTATAACAATTATGTAAGAAAATTATTTTTCACTCTTCAGTATTTTTTGAAGTCGGTTCAATTTTTGATAAAAAAGTTTATTTTTCTCTTTTTTGTTAAAAGTTATTGATTTTCTGAAGTCAGTTAATCAAAATTATAAAACAGGCTATATTACTGTAAAGCATACACGTTTGACAGAAGCGGGGTTCGAACACGCAATCTCTTCGAGAAGCAGAGCTTATTGATCGGTTCTGAAGCAAGAACCGTTCTAAAATTAAATAAAACTTAAGCAGAGATAGAGAAATTAAAATTGGTGACCTGAAATAAATATTGGCAATATGTGGTAGTGTTATAAAGTCATTAAAGAAGCATTTAATTAAAAGATAAACTTTCGTTTATTTTTTTCAAGAAAAAAACATATTCAAAATAAAAATATATATATATATATAATAATAAACAAAGAGAAATTATATCTGGTAAAATCAACCAAAAAAGTAATTTCTGAAATTATATTATCTATAAAATTAAAGTCATACTTTAATACAATAAAAATACTTAATTAAACAAACAGCATGACGTAAGGTAAAGAGAAAAAAGATTGACCTGTACAGGTTGCAAGATAAACCACTCACTGAAGCATAACTGGAGGAAAACAGACTTCTTGAAACAGATGATGACGAAAAATAATGTCCGGGAAAAGTTCAAAGAAAGTAAAAAAAACCTTGGATGTTAACACAGTTCATGACAGCAAAATATTCATTACGACATTCCCGCTATCGACTAACAGAAATTATTTCATAAGACAACATCATCTTTCACCACTTAAAATAAACTATCACTGAACTTTCATAACTAATATTTATGACAACAAACGGCCTTTACTAGACCAAAACATCGTCAGACCACCCGCCGTCAAAACAAACCAACTGATTTAAATACCCCTCGCGATTCTATACATCGCCAGAGTGCAACGCCCCCTTTGCGTCTGCCGAAGTTGAGCAAATGCATTCCTGCTTTGCGAAAGGGAGATACGGCTACTCGTAAGTTGCGATTTGCGAAGATCGCAAATCGCGATCAGACGGAAGAAAACGATCATGAACGCACATGTAAGTGTTCAAATCGAAAGTAAACAAATAAGTAACCGATTTAAAAATGGAATATGCCATGGAATAGGGAAAAACAAAATAAAGGGATTGGAAATAAGATAAAGATGAGATAAGATTGAAATAAAATAAAAACCAGTAAGTCATGCTACATTATCTTATTACAATATATATATATATGCTTATAGAGTGTTAAGGGTAGTGAGTAGGCTGACATTCGCCCCCCCCCCTTAACACTCGTACTACAAAGAAACTAATTACCAAGTATTACCAAATAATATAAATAATATCAAAGGTCATATTGATCATTTAACAACATAGGATATCAGTATATCTACTATCATACTTTGACAGTTACTAGTGAAGAACAACTCAATATTATCGTGCATAAATTCAACAAACTCACAATATCATATAACAAGGTTAATTTCCAAAAATGAACAGCTTTTTAACAATGTTAATAACCACACAATATGAATAACAATTTGATAACTATACAACAACAAGATTAACAATAACAATTTTTTTTCATAGCACAAGGGTCTTTAGTTACCATAGTAACTTAAAAATTTGAAAGTCTTTCAGGTACACAAACATTTCAAAAAAAGTTCATGAAAATTTGTTACCATGTTACCTCGTCACATGCAAGTGACTACGATTACCATTACATACCACAACATTCTTTAGTATGTTGATTTTCTTGATCTTGGCCTTGACAATACACGATTATATTTACATACATTTGCATAATTACACTAGAGTAAATGATTACCATACAATAGATTCATAGACATTACGAATATGAAGAATAGCAAAACATGAATTACAATGCAAAAACACTTTGATAATGTATGGGAAATTCATGATATGCAAAATAGACACATTCAATGATAATAACACTAATGATCATGATAATGATAATGACTGTGAATATGATAATGATAAGGACGGTGAGCGCTCACATAAAAACAAACAACAACAATAACAACAACATGCATGCTTAAGCTTTTGAAATAACACACATTTGCAAATGTTTTAACAAAGATTTAAAATGTGAAGGACACTTGTTATGCAATTTCTTAAAAGTAAAACAACCCTTTTCATATTTATATATGCAAAAAAAAAAAAAAACACAGCTCAATTTTCAACACCACGGACGGGACCTATGTGACATTTCCATTTTTCAAAATAGGGACTTACAAAACTTAAAAAGAAACGATGCCCGCGACAGGCCTTCCTGTGATCAGAACACTCAAGAAGGCCACTACCCCCTGCAGGCCACTCTGGCTATTTACAATTTCACCCCTGTGAGCCGCTTCCTGGGGCTGCTCGGGCCCCGGAGGATGAACCATCCTGAGGTCTGATCACATTCCAGCGGGAGTTAAATTGTCTGCAATGTTGGAAATGAGGGTATTGAAAAACTTATTTATGACATTAGAACATATGCATATGAGACAAAAATATGAAATAAGAAAAAAAACAAGTGTATAATCACATATTCAAACATTATAAAAAAAACACTGAAATATACAAAAATTTCAGATTTGAAAAATGAAACGTGTTAAACTTCAGGGTTTAACTTAAAAAAACTAAACAAGCATCTTAATGCTTGACCCAAGCCCAAAGGAGGGGGAGATTTTTTTTTTTTTTTTAAATACTTTTTACTTTTAAATAAAACATATTTAAAACATTATATATTACTTATAACTAAAGATCGCTTCAATGAATCTTTTAAGATCAAACTTCGTTAAGGGTTTTGTAAAGATGTCTGAGAGATTAGCTTTACTAGATACGTGTTTTACATTAAATATCTCTTGGTTTAAAAGGTCTCTAACAAAAAATAATTTAACGTCAATGTGTTTTGTTCTGTAGTTTTCTATGGGAGACTTAAGGAAATCAATGGAGGCCATATTGTCTACTAACAAGGTTGGCTTAGTTTGTGGGCCTGTAAAAATGTGTTTATCATAACATTCATTTATGATTCTACTGAACCAAAGAAGCTCTTTAGTTGCCTCTGTTAAAGCCACAAACTCTGATTCCATAGTAGACAAGCAGACAGATTTTTGTTTGAAAGCCCTCCACATGATAGGAGATTTGTCTAACATTAAAAGTTGTCCCCCCATTGACGTCCTGTCATCGCGATTGGCGGCGAAATCAGCATCAGTGTATGTTATTAGATTTATGTGATGACAAGGTAGCCTCAGTTTGTAGTGTTTGGTGCTTTGTACATATCCTAGTAATTTTAAGAGACCATTCCAGTGGATGATACCTGGATTACTCTGGAATTGACTGAAGATGTTTACAGCATAGGATATGTCGGGGCGAGTCCTGCTTGTAAGAAAAGATAAGCATCCCAAAACACTTCTGTACGGATATTTTGACATCTCCTGGGTTTCAGTATCTGTTTGAGGGCACTGTGCTTTGGAGTACACTACGCCTTTACTTATGGGAAGTGATGTGATGGGAAAGTTAAATTCCTTAAAACGTGTGCAGATATCATCAATATATTGCATTTGATGAATTGACACAACCCCTTCCCTATCCTCCTCAAACTCAACCCCAAGAAGTTTACGTGTTTTCCCTAGGATTTTGATGTCAAAATGTTCAGCTAATAATTTATTTCATTTATGTGTTTCTGATGGTTACTTAAAACAACAAAGTCATCAACATATAATAATAAAACAACGTAGTTAGAAAATATATAGACGCAATTACACCAATCCAATTTGTTAAAACCAAGAGAAATTAAAACTTTATGTAACTCATAAAACCACACCCGGCCACTCTGATGGAGGCCATACAATGCCCTCTGGAGTTTACAGACCAAATGCTCTTTCCCTTTTATTTCAAAACCCGGAGGCTGTTTCATGTAAATGTTATCTGAGAGAGGGGCGTACAGATAGGCTCCTTTCACATCGCATTGCGTGTGAATCCATTCGAGGCATGAAACTAGGGCGGCAAAGAAAAAGCGGAATAGACTAAAATTTACGACTGGTGAAAATGTCTCGTCATAAGTTTCACCCCTGACCTGTTTGTAGCCTTGGGCTACTAGTCTCGCTTTGTATCTTGCCACATGCCCTTTATCGTCTCGTTTGATGGTGAAGACCCATCTGCAGCCTAGAGGTTCAGTGTTGGGTGGTAGTGATGTTAATTCCCATACATGTCTTTTATTTATTACGTCTATTTCCTCCTGCATTGCCTGTCTCCAGAGTTCCCACTGAGGGGATTTTAAGGCTTGCTTATATGTGTTTGGTATGGAGTCTTCTAGTCATATATTGTTTTTACGTGTTTCTGATAAAGATGTGTGTGGAGGTGTGTAACTAGGACTTGAATTAGCACTGGAAGTAGATTTTACAATACCCTGGTATTTATTCTCCCCTTTGAAACTGAACATGGTTGGATCAAATTTTATACCATTAGACTGACAGTATTCCCGCACTTCTCCGAGTGATCTTAAACATTGTGTTTCACCCATCTCATAATAATAGATGTCGGTCCTCGACTTATCTGGCCTAGTTATGGCCTTACGGAACCATACAGCATCCCTCAGTGTTCTTGAGAGTTCCTCGCCCTCCTTGTCATTTTCATCTTCAGATGAGTTAACGGAGGCGGGTTCAACGGTTTTTGAGGTGCCTGGCTTAGGTGATGGAGATGGTGATCTTTCTAAAGGAAATCTGTCAGGTTGAAGGTCGGTCAAAGGGTCAATTTCTGGTTGTTCTGAACTTAAAATGTATGTGGGTCCCAGGTCGCTTCCGTTGTGCTGCTCTGAAGTTGTAAAAGGGTTTGTGCCTATTGAATAACTTGGGCCTTGCTCGCTATGCCTGTGAACATTTCTTGGTACAGATTCATCCCCAAATCTAACATTTATGGTTTCTATTATTTTATTTGTATCGGGGATCCATACCCTGTAGCCTTTAGTTGACATCGCGTAACCCACTAAAACCCCCTTTTTGGCTTTAGGATCAAACTTTGAGTTTCTTAACTGTTTGGGCACCCCTACGTATGCCACAGTACCAAAAGGGCGTAAATGTCTTATTGAGGGTTTGTTGCCACAGTAATATTCGAAGGGTGTCTTTTTCTGTGTTTTATGACATACCCTGTTTAGTGTGTACGCGATGTATAGAACTGCTTCTGGCCAGAATTTTAAACTGAGTTTACTTTCATTAAGTATTGAGCGGGCCCCGTCCATTATAGTCTGATTTAAACGTTCCGAGACCCCATTTTGTTCCGGAGAATACACGTTGGTAAACTCATGGTGTATCCCGTTTTCTTCAAAGTATCTTGTAAAGGCTTCGTTGTCAAACTCCCGCCCATTATCTCTACGGACCTCTTTTACCTTAGTGCCTAAAAATCTTTCAGCTCTTTTTACATGATTAGTGAATACCTTGAATACTTGTGATTTGTTACATAAGGGATAGACTGATACTTTTCGTGAGAAGTCGTCAGTTATAGTTAAAAAGTACTTCTCGCCGTTTCTACCTGTTATTTGTGTCGGTCCCCACAAGTCAGTATGAAGTAATTCAAGGGGTCGTTTTGATCTTATTTGATTTATAGGACAGAAGGAAGTTCGCCTGTGTTTGTTAATTTTACATGTCTCACATTCAAAGTCTTTACTTTTAATAGGTGGTAAGCCCCTTACACCATTACATTTCACAGTGTGCTCAATTAAAGTGGAGCTAATGTGTCCGAAACGTCTATGCCATAACTTAAAGTCGTCCTTCTGGACAGTAGAGGCTTGAAAACACACCTTTTTAGGACTTTGACTATTTTGAGTTTTATTTTTATTTTTAGGGCTGGGATCTGGGTACAGGCAGTAAATGCCATCTTTAAGAAAAGCTCGAAATAGGGTACCACTGTCACGATATGCTTTAACCCTACCCTCACCTCCTCTGAACTTGGCACCAGTTTTATCAAGCCTAGGGCCAGATATCAAATTGTGCCTTAAACTTGGACAATATATAACATCGCCGAAGCGAACCATCTCCCCATTTATTTTTAAGTCCACTACTCCGGTCCCTTCAATAGGAAAAGTCGCTCCGTCAACGGCAACAGCCAACTCCTCATTTTGCAAAGGTTTAAATTTTACATATAGGTTTTTATCTTTGCAAAAGTGGTGGGAGGCACCTGTGTCAAAGACCAAGGCGTCTCCACCACATTTAATATTACTAAGATTAGATTGAATGAGGTAATTTACCTGGCTTGTTGGCTTACGTTGACGTTGGTTTCTGGTTCTATAGCGAGGCACATCTCTGCTAGGTCTGGAATTACTGGGTTGGACTCGAACTGGACTGGACACCGATGATCCTCTGGATACCGAGGAGTTCTGGAATGAGGAGTCTGAGGAGTCTCTCGAAGTAGTATGGAGGCAGGACTCGGGACTGGAAGCTTGGTGAGGCAATTTACACTGACGAAGCACATGGCCGGCTTGACCACACCTGTGGCATCTTCCCTTGAACTTAGGCTTATATGCGGACCTCTTGGGTGTGCGAGCTCGGGAAAAATGGGATTGGACCAGATTACCTCTGTCCTCTTCTCGTAATTTAATGCGGGATTCTTCTGCTACCAACTCGGTCAGGACATCTTTAAACTTGAACTGCTGTTCGGGCCATAGCAAAATTCCCTGGACGAGATTATCAAATTTCTTAGGGAGCCATCTCAGCAACTAGAATGTCAGATAGATTTCCTTTATCGGCTCATTCATGGCAGCCAGTTGATCAGCTAGTCTCTGAAGGCGTGCAGCAAACATGTCGACCGGCTCATCAGGCTGTATTCTGCAGGATAGGATCTCGCCGAACAACTGCATATGGCGTGCACGGTTATCAGGTTGAAAGTGGGTCTTAAGCTTTGTCCATGCCTCATGAGGGTCGTCGATGTTTTCTATGATTCTCCGGAACTCAGTTTTGACGTGTAAGTATACTATGGACAGTGCTGACCTGAGCCGTGCCTGATATTCTTTTGTTGCCACTGCATCACTGGTATTCGGAGTCTCTTCAGTACCATTCACGATGCCCCAAGCATTTTTATCGAGCAGCAGGTATTTTACGTCCGCTGCCCAGGTTGCATAGTTGTGAGAATTTAGTTTGTTTATGCTAACCTGTACATTGGTCATTGCCATGCTCTTAACTAGACTTTATTAAATTTAAACAGAAAGGAAAAGAAATTTTTTTTTTTTCAAAAAAACGTACTCTAAAACAGTCAGATAGTACGACAAAAAAAAATTTTTACAAAAAAAAACCTTTCTATTTCATACCAGAATAATTAAAAGTTTATTAAAAAAAAATGCTATTGCGCCCCCCCCCCCCACTAGAAATCACTTGGAGGTCTAATGGCCGCATGCTACCACTAGTTTATGATATTGCCAACGAAGGTTATGGCCACCATAACAGGTTAAAAAGCGTAGTAGCTTCGGCCCATAACCCGTGATCGGTTCTGAAGCCAGAACCGTTCTAAAATTAAATAAAACTTAAGCAGAGACAGAGAAATTAAAATTGGTGACCTGAAATAAATATTGGCAATACGTAGTAGTGTTATAAAGTCATTAAAGAAGCATTTAATTAAAAGATAAACTAACGTTTATTTTTTTCAAGAAAAGAACATATTCAAAATAAAAATATATATATATATATAATAATAAACAAAGAGAAATTATATCTGGTAAAATCAACCAAAAAAGTAATTTCTGAAATTATATTATCTATAAAATTAAAGTCATACTTTAATACAATAAAAATACTTACTTAAACAAACAGCATGACGTAAGGTAAAGAGAAAAAAGATTGACCTGTACAGGTTGCAAGATAAACCACTCACTGAAGCATAACTGGAGGAAAACAGACTTCTTGAAACAGATGATGACGAAAAATAATGTCCGGGAAAAGTTCAAAGAAAGTAAAAAAAACCTTGGATGTTAACACAGTTCATGACAGCAAAATATTCATTACGACATTCCCGCTATCGACTAACAGAAATTATTTCATAAGACAACATCATCTTTCACCACTTAAAATAAACTATCACTGAACTTTCATAACTAATATTTATGACAACAAACGGCCTTTACTAGACCAAAACATCGTCAGACCACCCGCTGTCAAAACAAACCAACTGATTTAAATACCCCTCGCGATTCTATACATCGCCAGAGTGCAACGCCCCCTTTGCGTCTGCCGAAGTTGAGCAAATGCGTTCCTGCTTTGCGAAAGGGAGATACGGCTACTCGTAAGTTGCGATTTGCGAAGATCGCAAATCGCGATCAGATGGAAGTAAACGATCCTGAACGCACATGTAAGTGTTCAAATCGAAAGTAAACAAATAAGTAACCGATTTAAAAATGGAATATGCCATGGAATAGGGAAAAACAAAATAAAGGGATTGGAAATAAGATAAAGATGAGATAAGATTGAAATAAAATAAAAACCAGTAAGTCATGCTACATTATCTTATTACAATATATATATATATGCTTATAGAGTGTTAAGGGTAGTGAGTAGGCTGACACTTATGTCTGGCGCCTTAGACCGCTCGGGCATTCCATCTGCACTCTATTCATCGAACTTATTCAACACTTTTAATTAGCGAGAAATCACTAACTATTAGTTTTTGCCTAGTTACTAAAAAAGTACTGAATCAATTTCAATGAAATGTGAATCTAAACCATTCTCCAATCCACTGGAACACACACACAAAATTCCATTAAAATTGGTGCAGTCGTTTAGAAGGAGTTCAGTAACATACACATGCACAGAAGATATATATATATAAAGATAAGGATTCAAAATTTCAGGTTTTTGCGCCGAAGACATTGCCAAATTAGGAAAATGTGAATTATCTCACGAACTACTGGATTTAAACGAATATGCTTAGTACCATTCGATTTAGAATGAAAA
Source organism: Maratus speculifer (assembly GCA_964019185.1). NCBI lineage: Eukaryota > Metazoa > Arthropoda > Arachnida > Araneae > Salticidae > Maratus > Maratus speculifer. The sequence continues at coordinate 390,023,620 of OZ025295.1, forward strand.
AATGCACTAAAATATGTTATCAGTTGAAAAATAACTACAAAAGAAGATTTTTAAGGAATTTTTTAAAAGTTCGTTCTTTTTTCTACTCATCTTAGGGGTGGAATTTTCGAAAATCCCTTTTTAGCGGCATTCGATGTTATAAGAAGTATTTTTCCCCAATTTTGTAGATTTTTGGTTCGGTAGATTTTTTTGTGCTGTGATTAATACGAAATCCTGACTTTCTTTTATATATATAGATAAGTATTGGAAATTTCAGGTTTTTGCGCCGAAGACATCGCCAAATTAGGAAAATGTGAATTATCTTACGAACTACTGTATTTAAACGAATTTGCTTAATACCACTCGATTCAGAATGAAAAAATGCACTAAAATATGTTATCAGTTGAAAAATATCTACAAAAGCCGATTTTAAAGGAATTTTTTCTAAGTTCGTCCTTTTTTTTTTTACCCTCCTTAGGGGGGGGGGGGGGGGAGATTTTCGAAAATCCCTTCTTAGCGGCACTCAATGTTATAAGAAGTAATTTTACCCGAATTTTCAAGATTTTTGGTTCGGTAGATTTTTTTTGTGCTGTGATTAATACGAAATCCAGATTTTCTTTTATATTTATAGCACTTTTAATTAGCGAAAAATCACTAACTATAAGTTTTTGCCTAATTACTAAAAAAGTACTGAATCAATTTCGATGAAATGTGAATCTAAACCATTCTCGAATCCACTGGAACGCACACACAAAATTTCATTAAAATCGGTCCAGTCGTTAAGAGGAGTTCAGTGACATACACACGCACAGAAGATTTTTATATATAAAGATAAGCATTGCAAATTTCAGGTTTTTGCGCCGAAGACATCGCCAAATTAGGAAAATGTGAATTATCTCACAAACTACTGGATTTAAACGAAACTGCTTAGTACCATTCGATTCAGAATGAAAAAATGCACTAAAATATGTTATCAGTTGAAAAATATCTACAAAAGCCGATTTTAAAGGAATTTTTTAAAAATTCGTTCTTTTTTCTACTCCTCTTAGGGGTGGAATTTTCGGATATCCCTTCTTAGCAGCACTCGATGATGTAAGAAGTATTTCTGCCCCAATTTTCAAGATTTTTGGTTCGGTAGATTTTTATGTGCTGTGATTAATACGAAATCCTGACTTTCTTTTATATATATAGATAAGCATTGGAAATTTCAGGTTTTTGCGCCGAAGACATCGCCAAATTAGGAAAATGTGAATTATCTCACGAACTACTGGATTTAAGCGAATTTGCTTAGTACCATTCGATTCAGAATGAAAAAATGCACTAAAATATGTTATCAGTTGAAAAATAACTACAAAAGCCGATTTAAAGGAATTTTTTAAAAGTTCGTTTTTTTTTTTTTTTACCCTCCTTAGGGGGGCGGAACTTTCGAAAATCCTTTCTTAGCGGCACTCGATGTTATAAGAAGTATTTTTACCCCAATTTTCAAGACTTTTGGATCGGTAGATTTTTTTGTGCTATGATTAATAAGAAATCCTGACTATCTTTAATATTTATAGCACTTTTAATTAGCGAAAAATCACTAACTATTAGCTCTTGCCTAATTACTAAAAAGTACTGAATTAATTTCGACGAAATGTGAATCTAAACCATTCTCGAATCTACTGGAACGCACACACAAAATTTCATCAAAATCGGTCCAGTCGTTTAGGAGGAGTTCAATTACATACACACGCACAGAAGATTTTTATATATAAAGATATATATATATATATATATATATATATATATATATATATATATATATATATATATATATATATATATATATATATATATTGGTGTCTTTGATGAAATTTGCGGTTTTTTCGCGATCTTTTGACGAAATTGCCGCTTTTTCGAGATCTTTTGACGAAATTCGCAGTTTTCTCGCGATGTTTTGACGAAATTTGTCATTTTCACAATCTTTTGACGAAATTTGCCGTTCTCTCGCGGTCTTTTGACGAAATCTGCCATTATTTCGCGATTTTCTGACGATAACTGCCGTTTTTTCGAGATATTTTGATGAAATCTGTCGTTTTTTTGCGATCTTTTGAAGAAGTCAGCCGTTTTTTCGCGATTTTCTCACGAAATCTGTCGTTTCTTCGCTATCTTCTCACAAAATTTGCCATTTTCTTCACAATCTTTTGACGAAATCTGCTGTTTTTTGCGTGATTTTTTGACGAAATTTGCCATTTTTTCAGAATGTTTTCATTTTTTCACTTTTTGTTTCAGGATTTTTTGACAAAATTTGTCGCTTTTAAGTGGTTTTTTAACGAAATTTGCTGTTTTTAGCGATGTTATGATGAAATTGTCGTTTCTTCCCACGACCCTTTGAAGAAATTCTAACTTTTTTCGGGATTTTTGGACAAAATTTGTTGTCTTTTCACGATTTTTGAAGAAATTAGTTGTTTTTTCGTGTTTTATAAAAGAAATTTTTCGTTTTTTTTTTCGCGATGCTTTGATGATTGCGTTTCTTCTCGCGATCTTTGGACTAAATTTGGCCTTATTTTGCGATATTTTGCCGAAATTACGCTGCCCGCAGGACACATAAGAGCTCTTTTTTGCGTAATTTAAACACTATAGAGCGTCCGTGCTATCGTTGAGTCTGCAGAGGTCCTTAAAAGTCTGCGACGTCCGTCGCGATGTCGCGCACATTCTGCCACAGGGAGTGTACCATGCTGTTGCTCTTCCATCTAAGCTACCCCGGTCGATATTCTAGCTTGGTAATTTCCCACTAACAAACCATGTTGGGGAATACCATTGGCCGGCAACTGCTTGTTAGCCTTATTAGTGGGAAATTACCGAGCTAGGGTATCGACCGGGGTAGCTTAGATGGAAGAGAAACAGAACTGTACACAATTGATCCAGGTTTGATTCCTGGCCCCAGATAATTTTTCACTACATGTTGGGTTATTGTACTTAATTGTGTTTATATCTGTCTTAATATGTATATGTACCTTTGATAATTGATATAAAAGTCATTTTGAAAAAGAATGCAATCAAGTTTTTCATTAATGTTAGAGATGATTTATGCTAAAAGACATTGTTTAAGAAAATCAGAATGTTTTATGATATAAATATTTCATTGTGGTATGCAGTGATTAAGGGTACTAGAGACAGAGGTCAGTCAAAGGTCAAAACTCGGTGTGTACCTCGATTTTAAAAGAGGAAAAAAAACAAAAACAAGAAACCTGCAGCATGCACGGGTCGTTGGGGGCCACTGTAATACTTACCCATCATGGATAGGCATACTATAATAACGTATGAAAATAAAACATGTGCAAACTTTTTATGTAATGCATTGCAATACCAAAACAAAATTAAAATGTACATTTAAATATTTTTAATGCTCTATTATGGAATTGCTGATGAACCCATTTTGACAAATTATATAAAACACCAAAATACTCAAGTAGTACTGAATTGCATAAAAGAAACATCCTTATAACTCCAAAAATAATAATCCTATTCACTAAGAGTTTGTCGCATCAGATTAAGCATCTCATTTTCAATTAAAATATTTCTTTGAATTGAAATACAGGGTCATGAAAAATCAAAGAATGTGGAAAACAGGATTACAAATATCTCGGCAACTCATAATCCGATTGACTTCGTTTTTTATGCAACATTTGTGTTTTTTTATTGCCTTTTATGTCCATTCCTTAAAGTAAAAAAAAATTGAAATTTTTTATAATCAGAATGAATTTTTTGAGAGTCTGAAAAAAAAAATAGTTCAGGATAATCAAGGTTACTGATATTATTAAATAGGCTTCGCCCCATTCTTACATACTAAGTACATACAAAATTTCAAGCCTCTATCTCAATTTGTTCGGGAGATAGAGCGTTTACAGACACACAGACGGACGGATGTCAATTTTTTTTTTTTTTTCTAAAAATATGTTTTTTAGAATCTCCAGCATCAGAAACGTGTCAATTGATCAAAAAAAAATTTTCAGCTTTTCAAAATGATTGCAGATATATTATGTATGATGATTAAGTAAAATAGGATAACTAATTATTATTCTGTATGAGCACTCACCAGTATCTCAGGAATGAGTTGAGGCTCTTGGGCAAAAAACTTCTCAAATCGGACGACGGTCTCAAAGAACTGCAATGTGACAGCAACGTGTCCTTGCCTGCTCACGCCCGATCTCACAAGCTACAACAAAGAAAGGAAGAAGATTTACAAATTCAGAAGGAAAAAAAAACAGAGTTTGCAGGGATGCCACTGAGAGAAAAAAAAATTACACATAAAGTTGTAATCAAACATGCATCAGTCAAACAGTCAGAAATAGGATATGATCTCATTATAGCATAAAAAGTTATAGGAGTACATAAAAATGTTTTTAATTTAGTTCCAGAGTATGTTGTATATCAATTATGATAATCCAGCAACAGATGCATTGAGCTCTTTGAAGAATTTTATTTCTCATTTTCTTAAATTATCAGAGGTAACCCAACAACAAACTCTATGATTATTCCAAGAGGAAATAGTGAAAATGTGTTGGGTTTTTTTCACAACTGTTGAAAAAAATCATTATTTTAATTCATAAGCATTTGAGGAAAATGACTGTTTTATTTATTTCACAATATTTTGACCAAAAATCACCATTTTATTTCATGATAGTTTCATGAAAACCGCTGCTTTATTTTGCAATTGTTTAACGAAAATCAATTTTTCATTTTGAGGTCAATTGACAAAAATTACTGTTTTATTTTGCAATCATTTGATGAAAATCATCACTTTATTTCATGATTGTTCAACGAAAAATCTCCGTCTTCTTTTGCAATTGTTCGACAAAAAACACTGTTTTATTTTGCGATCCCTTGAGGAAAACCGCTATTTCATTTCGCAATCGTTTGACAAAAATTCTGTTTTATTGAAGTGAAAACTTCTTTAGAGGCACTGAGCACTTTTTGTATGGGTAAAAACTTCCAAACTCGCGTCAGGGTCACGTGATGCTGATCGAAAAAGCGTAAGATCGAGAATAAAATTTAACATTTTATTCCCTCTGGTATCAGAAATCTGGTATCCCTCTGGTAAAAGAAAAAGTATGACATCGCGCATTGATTACATTGCACTTTCCAACCATTTTTCTCTCTCTCTTTTTTTAAATTTTTGATTGTATTTAAATAGTAACAACATAAATTGATACCAAATGGAATAAAAAGTTAAGAAAGAAAAAACATGACATTGCACATCAATTTATGCTACATTTCAAAACCATCTTTAAAAATTTTAATTGTATTTAAAGTTTAACAAAATATACTGTTACCAGATGGAATAAAAAGTTAAGAAAGAAAAATCATGATATTGTGCATCGATTATGCTGCACTTTCCAACCATTTTTAAAAAAATTGTATTTAAAGTTTAACAACTTATATTGTTTGATTACTATTCAATTTGTTGCAAGTTTCAGAAGATACGGTCGTCCAGCAGCAGGAGTAGCTATTTATAAAAGGTTGTTTGATGTAATGGGCATATATTTCCACAATTCATGTGAATGTGCATGTGAGGTACACCAGTATGTTTAGTAGTAATGTTTTTGATATCAGTGATATATGTGTTTGTTGTTGCCACTCTGAAAATGAAAAACTAATTGTATTGGTTGCCATTTATAAGTGCAAATGAGAATTTTTGTATGAAAATTTATTTATTTGTTCTAAAGAGGCTTCTGCATTACTTCAAGATAGAATTGGAAAGAGATTTGATGATTTGCCGATGATTTTGAGTAGGGATTTCAACATCAACTTTGTGGATGATGAAAATCTACAATTAATTGAATTTTTAAATAGAAAATTTGATTTAACAATGACCAACATCGCAATCTTAGCACAGAGAGATAAAAAATTACAATTGATGCAGTCATTACAAGATATTTAAATAGAATTGAATCAAAATTGTTTGCTATATATTTTAGTTACCATAAACCTATAATATCAAATCTAGAATATAATGATAATAATGATGATGATGATGATGGAAGAATTGTTGAAATGGGGATGAAAATTCATAAGTTTTATGGGTATTTATTTCAAAGAATACCAACTGACGATATTTCATATTTCATGCATTTGTAAATTTATGTTTTAAGCAATAGATTGCAATTTTTGTATGTAAAATAATATGCATTATTTTTCATGTACAATAGCGCATTAAATGAAAATTATAATATAATTTTTGTAGCAGTAGTTTATAATAATGAATAAAAAACACTTCATTTAAAAGTATTTTCTGCACAATAAAATATGTCCAGACGACTAAAAAAATACACACATAATTGTTCAAGTTTTCACTTCTGTCGGCACTCCCGGAGTGCCTTTTCGATTTTTTTGAAATCATTTGACAAAAAATCACAAATTCTCAAAAAATAAATAAATAAATAAATAAATAAATAAATATAATGCAGAAATTTTTATTTGGCAGAAAAGCGGCATGCCTGATAAGGGAAATAAAAGAAAGATAAACTGAAAATGAAATTACTGAAACATAAATTTGAATTGCAATACTTATTGGTTAACAAAAATAAATAAAAAAACATTTAGAAAAATTTTAAACCAGAACTCACCAGGTGAAGCATCTGCATCATTTCCATTTTATATTCTCCAGAACCGGCCTGCAAAAGACTGCTCTGATTGTTCTGGAAAGACAAAAGAAAAATCTTTAAAGTTTCAGATAAATTTACACTTTGTATAAGATGGCACTTGGATACACCTTTGTTTTACAAGAGGGAAAGAAAGCTAGTATAAATGCAAATTTGGATTTATAGTAAAAAAATGGATTTAATGATTTTTTAAATTATGTTACTTATAAATGAAAAACTTACGTCATATAACTTTTTTTTTTTTTAATTTCCACAAAAAAATTAACTGTTTTTGTTTGATTTTTGAAGATTAGAAAGAGACCATTTGAAAAAGAAAGTAAAAAATAACTAATTTTGAACTATGTTTAAGCTTGTTACAAAATGAGACTGTTGCTAAACGGCAATGAAACTCAGAATTGACGGAATGGCACTGTGTTGAGAATTCTTTTATATTGTTCTTGTATTCATACCAAATTTACAGTTCCAAACCATGTACAGAAACAACCTTAAATCATAACAGACCCACTGTTGTGCTTCGCAGGTGTCACCACACATGTTGGCAGCATCTTTTCTTAGGTAAAACATCGTACAAAAATCCACCTTTTAGTTCTAAAAATTTCAACTTAGATTTATTATCCTAAGAACATTTTCAAATTTTTTTTCTGTCCAATCTTGATAGGTAAGGTCCCACTGGATTTATTTCTTCTCGTTCTGTACTTTTATTAGTGGTTTTCGGATGGCAGTATGGCCAAACAAAAGAGCGTCTCTCAATTGTCTTTTTTACAGCTATGAGTGAGAGAGATTTGTTTACTTTATGGCAAATTTCTGGTACTTTTAGGCCTCTGTTCCAATTGCTTGTAACAACAAGAAATTATCCTCGTTAGAAGGGATGCTTTCGGCATTCCTGAAAATGTTTGATGATGATTACTGCCCTTTTCCTTGCATTGAACCATTGTGCAATGAACACATGTCTTTCATAATTTTAACTGAGCGACAATCATATGTTCAGATCTGCCTTTTCGCTACCAGGGTTGGCAAGTTTCTTCCGCAATGGAAAAAACCATGGAAAAAACCACCCGGAAGAAATAGGTTTCTTCCAAGTGGAAGAAATAAAAGAAACTTTTTCTTAAAGAATTTACCATACATTTTCAATTTTGCAAAATATAATAAATATCTTCTTCCTATAATCTAATATAAATTAATTTCACTAGACAAAAACAAACATAATTAAGTTGCTAAATTAATAATTACATCAGTTTTTTAGCCAAGATTACATACAAAACTTATCTATTGATCTTCAACCATTGGCTAAATGAAAAGAAATTTTATCTAAAATACAAAAAAATCAATTAAATGTTATCCATTTCAATCTAATCAACATATTTTTTTTGTTATTTAAATTTCTGAAAGTAGTAGTAAATAGTAGAGATTCTTTACTAATGGTGGAATGAAACCCATTTAAATAAAAGCTTTTAATTTACATTAATTTTATTAATGTAAATAATGTATAATAATTACAATATTTAATAGAGATTAATCAAAAATACGGTTTTGTTTTCGACCCAAAATCAGAGTTTTGCCAATAAAGAGGGTGAAAATTCGGCCAGATTGAAACACTTAGTATTCCAAAAATCTTGTTTCTTTCTTCAGAAATTTTTAATATTAGTTATTGATTTGAACTGTATTGCCCCAAATGAATGTATTGCAATGAACTTCATTGTTACCTAAAACTAAAATATTTTTTAATTAAATGAAATTCGTATAATTAAAAAATCTTTCTGTGTCATGGATGAATTAAGTGTAAAATGAAAATAAAGTTTTTGTATTATTAACAGTTTTACATAATAAATACTTTACATATAATTAATTTCAATTATGTATATTTATGTATGTATTTATTACTTTAAAACATACAATAGCTTAAATTTTTTTTTTGTATGTTATCATTTTCGGCTAAAAAGTGGGAAGATCATCTAAATTTAGTTTTGGACTTAAAAACCTGTTTTGGTCTGTCCTCAGTATTAAAAACAATTATTTAAATCTTTATTTTCTAAGTACAATACAACATAGTATAGTAAAAAAGTTTTTTAGCAGTAGGATGCTGCAATCAATTTCTCAACTTAAATTGAATAAAAGCTTAAAAAAAAAAAAAATCAAGTCCTACACTTTAGGATAATTTAAAAGCATTTTGACATACCCATAGATGTTTTTGTTCGGAGATATGCAACCGCAAAGATACGCAATAATCCCTTCAGTATAATTACTTATTCAAGAACTTTAAACTTTCATTCATCATTTATTCAAGATTGAATTTTGAACAAGAAAGAATCACATCTGGCAGTGGTTGACCTTGTTTTTATTCTGCATATCCCAGCAGGCGCACCCAGTGTTTTAAAGAACAAACTTTGTTCCTGCTTTAGAACTCTAAATTCTTCCTTTTTATTTTTTATTTTAAGCTTCACTTGTCTGTTTGCTTCCTGGCAGAAGAGAAGACTTAATGCTCTCTCTCCGTTTTTATTTTAGTCAAGAATCACGAATTAAATAATTTACTTTGTTCAAATCACTAATGGAAGTATTTTTCTAAGATTGAGTTTCAATTACATCTATTAATTACAATTTAATTTTACAGTTTGCAACAGGAGACACAACTAAACATAGTTTTCTCTAAGTGTTTTTTTAGTCAACTATTTAGCTGATGGATAATTAAGGGCTGACATCATTCACACAACTGAAGCTACCCAGTTTTCTGCGCTGCTGAGCAAGGTAAGAAATCAATTTATTATTCTTACCAAACAGTTATCTGTGAAGAATTAAATATATTCTCATATTTTATAACAGTTTTTAGAAAACTAATCTTTTAAAATCAGCACTGAGATATTCACGCTAGATGAAAAATATAAAACATTACAAATTTACTTACTGTGTTGCACAATTTAAAATAATGCACATTTTTTATGAAAGTAATATATTTTTATATGAAAAATAAACAATTTGTAGATAGGTTCTTTTTCTTTTTTTATAAATCAAGCAATTAATAAAAAAACCCTTCCTTCTACCTCTAGGGTAGTAAAAAACTATCACTTGAAAATGTCTGCTGAACTTTAAATTAGTTATTAAAAAAAAAAATCTTTGCAAAAATAGTATTTTTAATAATAACTAAATTTTCCAATTTAGATTTCATGTAATTATACTTTAATTCTTTTACATAGTTAATACTTTAACTTTAAACATTTATTTTGGTTTCTGGTGTTTCTTCCATTTCTTCTCGTTTTTTTCCACTGTCCTGGAAGAAACCCAACCCTGTTCGCTGCATTTTCTTATTTTAAGACTTTTGACAGAAGTAATCTGAAAATGAAACTAAAGAAGAAAATGTGGGTAGAACTTCAATAAAACAGTGTCATTTTAATAGAATCCACAAAGAAAAACTAACGTAATAGTTAAATAAGAGACCAGTAAAAGTAAAACCACAGTTTAAGTGAACATCTGGGAAGAGCATTAACTAAATAACAATAAATGCTTGACTTGCTCATAATCGGCATTCTTTGATGTTTGGAAATATTGCACTTTCTTGATAATTAAACAAAATCGTTTTGGATTAAAAAAATTTGTCTTCTATAGCAAGGGCTATAGAAGATGTACAGATGCAGTATTCAATATATTTTCAAATATTTCTTGAGTATGTTTAGTTAATAAAAGATTTTTTGAATTGGTCTCAAAAATTTGGCCTGTAGTGTATATGTATGTGCCCAGCTAACAGAAAAATACCAAAATAAGATTTTTTTTTCTTTTGCTGTTTGTGAGTAAAAAATGACAATAAAATAGGATGTATCATAATGGAATCTTTGATTCTGAATTTGTAGGTTTTAAGTAAAAAAAAAAAAAAAAAAAAAAAAAAGGCTAAAGCTAAATTAACAGTTTAAAATAGTGAAAATATGAAGCTATTATTATCTCATGATATTACTTTTAAAATTTAATGATAAGCACATATTTTAAAAGGCTACTCAGAAAGACCAATTTGCTTATACTTATCTATGGAAGACATTTATAAAGATGTTTCAGTTGCATTTCAATATTTTATTTAAATTTTCTTTCATATGTTTACTTTTTTTGTTCATTGGATAGCTGAGATCAATCTGCATGCAGGTTATTTTTGAATTTTTCGATTCTGATTGCAAATTTTTGTTACGAGGATGCTTTCAGTTTTGAAGCTCGTTCTGATATTGAAAGCATCTTCATTAAAAATACCAGTACAGATTGATCTTAGCTATCCAATGGAAAAAAATAAATTAATAAAAAATTAAAAATACTGAAATGCAATTGAGATATCTTTATAAATTTCTTCCATTGGGGTTTCTTCCAAATGGGTCTTTTTGCCTGACTGAAGTAGCCTCTTAAAATTCAAAACTTTGACAGTTTAATTTAACAATGTACAGCATGTCATTATTTGTTTTACTCATTGAGATTTAGGAAAAAAAATCCATTAAAAGATTGAATAGTATAAATTAAGACAGACATTTAAAAAGTTAAAATTTCCATACAAAAAATAAAAATACAAATAAAAATACAAAAAATAAATGTTTTGCCAAACTATTTCAGCTTGGCAAAATATTTACTCTTTGTATATTTTAATCTTTATTAGTGTTTTGTTTTTATTTTTTGTGTGGAAATTTTAACTTTTTAAATGTCTGTTCTTACAAGGAAGGTCTCCACAGGGATGCAGAAAATGCTTTTGCTCTCAACATTTCCCCCAATCCATATAAAAATTTCCCCAAACTTTTACGATATGTTATACAGCCATAGCTGTATAACATATAGCTGTATTTCCTCATGTTCCAGCTGTATTTCCTCGTGTTTACATCAGCTGTATTTCCTCAGCTGAACTTTTACAGTCTAACAGAATTTTGAGGAAATTTGTATTTTTTTCCCACCGTTTTGACGAAATTTTTTGACCGAATTTGCATTTTTTTCACAATTCTCAAACAAAATTCGAAGTCTTTCACCTGATTTTTTTTTCAAAATGTGCCTATTTTCCACGATCTTTCACCAAAAATTGAGTGTTTTCCACAATTGTTTGACATAATTTGCATTTTTTCAACGAAACTTCCATTTTTTTTATGATCTTTTGCCAAAATTTGCTTTTTTTGTGATTGTTTCTCAATATTCATGTTTTTTTTTTATTTCTTCAATGGAATTCCCTTCTTTTTTGCAATTCTTTGACAAAATTCATATATTTTTTTTTTTCAACGATATTTCAACAAAATTTGTTTATTTTATGTGATCTTTTGCAAAAAGTCACATATTTTACACGATTTTTCATTTAAAATCTTATATTTTACACAATCCTTTAAAGAATTGCATTTTTCGACAATCCTTTAACAAAAATTGCATCTTTTTCATAATCCTTCACAAAAACCATGTCCTTTGAAGGAAATGTCATTTTTTTTGCTGGAATCCTTTGACAGAAATCTTAATTTTGTCGCAATCCTTTGATGGAAATTGCATTTTCCTCTCTGAACTTTTCACAGAAACTGCATTTTTTTTTCATGATTTTTAGACAAAAATTGTAGTTATTTGTTGACAAAAACCACATTTTTTTCTATGGTACTATCTTTTGGTTTTTTCTGTGATCCTTAGAACTTCGTACTCCTATCTTTGTCGTATTTCATCTGCTATTGCTACCTCTACTCATTAAAAATGCCATCAAATTTTAATGCATATTTGTATCGATCTGTATTACCATAGGTACCTAAAGATTTTTTCCCCCAAACTTTCTCAATATATGTGTGAGTATATATTATTCTGAGATCAAATTTGTAAAAGTCACGATACAGATCTTTTTAATTGTAGGGGCAATTTATCTGTCTTGAGTAACTTTGTAATTCATTGTTAAAATCAAAATCAATTGTATATTTTTGTGCAAAATTTCCCTAGATGACCAAAATTTCTCCCGATCCTAGATCGTCGGATCAAACATATTCTGCACCCCTGGGTCTCCATGCTGGCATACTCAGAATTTTTTGAAAAAAAAATACTAATTAAATTACTCATGTAGGTAATAAAGGATCAGTCAAAATGAGTGGCAGAATTACAGTAAAAATTATGTAAAAAATAAAATACTTTCGAAAATTTGGCATCAAAAGTTGAAACGTCACGCAATTTGGCGAGAAGCACTTTTCCTTGCCAAAAGCAAGCAATTTTGATGCAGCTGAAAACTGTTGGATTTTTAGAATGCGTGTAAATTGCATTTAATGAATTTAAACATAAACAATGAAAGAGTTTAGTATACATTATCTATATATTTTGCTTGTTGCTATAGTTGATTATTACTCTAAGAAATATTTTTATATATAAAAAAATCATATTGAGAAAAATTATTTTCATACATTTTACGCATTATTGAAAAATAAAAGCCACATGTTTTCATAGCAACAAAATTGAATCAACAATGCTCAATTGGACTTTGAGTTTGAAACAGTTTCAATTTATTTAAATTGTGAATTTCACTTTAAATCTCAAATTTTGATGGTTAAATTTGAATATAAATACATATAAATATCGACATAACAAAATTAACTTTAAAACAAACTAAAAGAGACAAAAATAAAGTTATTTAAATTAAATTTATCTGAACAAATTCAACATGAAACTTTTTAACCTTAAAGTGTATTGGACATAATTTTTTTTTTTTTTCTCAAACTGCATTTCACCACCAACCGATGAAAAATTGCCAAATAATGAAATTTTCATTATTTTTTTACGGATGTTGTATGGAAGTTCGGTTGAAATTATTTTTATAAATGTATAAAGACCATTCTGTAATTTTTCCTATTTTTTGGAGTATGCGTGTAAGGAGCCTTTCCTTGTCAGTTTATTTCATTTATTTCCTGTCTGAATCCAGTTTGAACAAGATTAAAGGTATATAGGAATGCTTACTGGCACTGCTTCTCCGAGCAGGTAGAGGAATGTGATGGCCACTTCGATGTCCTCAAAGGGAAGCGTCTGCCAACGATTTAGTGTCTCGGTGATCATCTGCTTCACATGGTTGAAGACAAGGCTCAAGTCCTGAAAAAGAAAAACGGAGAACCTGACAGGACACAAATCAAATTTTAAAAGCAGAATTTTCTGTGCCAGTCTGCAGCATACTAAAATTTACCTATAAAAATAAGTCAAATTTGCCTTCATAAGGAAACTATAACAAAAATTACGAAACAAATACCATAGATCTAGAATAAATATATTTAAAATAATCCCGCTGCCATGCTGGACAGTGTCTGCTACTGGGGTTAAAAGTATTCTAGAAATCTGTAAAACTTAAAAATTATCATTTGTAGAGTGGATCTCATTGAAATTAAAAAATAACAAAGATTGACTGCTTCTGATTCCTATATTTAAAATGATCAACATGACAATAGCATTTAACATCTTATCCTATTCTATCTATTTCTAAAAACGAACTTATTATTTCTTAAGGGAATTGAACAAACACTCTTAAAAAAGCACCAAGACTCCTATAAACAGGATTAGAAATTAGAAAAAAAAAAAAAAGCATCAAATGACATCTACAATTTTTTTTCTAGGAGACAAACAGCATTTCATTGTTGCAAATTTATGTTGCATCAGATTTTCTCATTACTTTTTGCAATAAAATTAACAATAATATTGTTTCTATTTTTATATGTTAAAGCAAAGGGGAAGGTATATATATTAAACACTATATCTCTATCTTAATTACTAAACCAAAATATAAACTGATTTCTATAAAACTGTAAAACCTGATTAAACTACAATGTATAGATTCTAGAATAATGTTTAACTATTTTTTTTTTTACTTCTGTAATGAAGGTAATATGAATACAAAAATTAACAACACAAAATATCAAATACAAACAAACAATACAGAGATTAAAATCATGATATTTTGATTTAAAATCAGGCCCTTAACTTGATCATGCATTACATAAGAGTACCATAAGTTAAAAGCCTTTTCAGTGTTAATATCTTTCAATAAGGCTCCTTATAATTTTAGAAATGTACTCTAAGTTCAATTTTATCTGTTATTGGTTAAAATTAAGTGAGCTTAGATTTGATAGACAGGTGCATGGGAGTTTTAAACGTTGTTTGCTTTCGAACAAGGTGTGCAAGAGTTTTAGGGACACCCTTGGCCTTAAGTCGATTTTATCAGTCATTGGTTAAATTAAAGTCTGCTTAAAGGTCATTGACTAATGCAAGGTCAATCACATGCTACTGTCCAATATTTTATGGAAAACAGGATTATTCAAGTGTGTGTCGCAGAAAGGAAAGAGGGGGAACTTATGCTAAAGCCGGTATAAGAGCGTTTGTTTTAAAAAAAAAAAAAAAAAAAAAAAAAAAAAAAAAATTCAATAAAATAAAGTGAAAAAAAAAAAAACTAGGCACCAAATTTGATGACTAGATATAATTTTGTGGTTGCCAAATGCAGTAATTTAGTTGCATTTGGCGACTAATGAGCGCTGATTTCTAATCCTGTCTTATAAAAACAAAATACAGTAAAACCTTCATTTAACAAAGTCTTAGTGTTACACTATAATACTTCGTTTTGAAGAAAATTCATTCATTTTTTAATTCAGGTAGCAATTTTATTTTTGATGCATTGTAGACATATGAGAAAAATTTGGTTAAAATAAAAAGAGGTAAATGACAACTGAATTGTAGCGTATCTCGTCTCTCTCTGTCTCTTTTTTTTTTCTTTCTTGTATTCCAAATTTTTAACTTAAAAAAAATTCTGCACTATTATTTTTTACAGGTCTCTTATAAAAAATACACTATTCATAAAAATTTTCGCACTTTTGTGAGATCCAAACAGAACACCTGTAACATTTTAGTGAAATTGAAATTCCCTTTTTATCATATCTAAAACTTTGAGCATTTCTTCCTTTGACTGACAAATAGTTTCAAGTATCTATTGCAATACCACCTCTCTGTTTGAATGTTGCACATGCACTGATGTATTCTAAATGGACAATAGTAATAAATGTTCATTCTTCAAACCAGATTTTTTTTTTCTTTTTAATTCATAAAAGTATCTCATTGATCCATTTCATATAAATTATATCATGTGTTCTAACTCAAAAATATATTAAAAATAAAGTATTTTTTTTACCAAGCTATATGCCTGGTTATAGCACCAGTTACTCTCTTCAAAGGTTACATTAAATTACAGGGTGGCTACAGAAATGATGAAAAAAAGTTCCCTGATTATCTATATCAGATTTCCCTGATTTTTATTATTAAAGAACATGTATGGTATTTTTTAAACGTATGCTGCTTTCTTGTATAACACACTTATCCAGTTTGCAAATATCTGTTTTGGGAGGAAAAAACAAAAATTGTACACTATTTAATTAGCAGAAATGTCAAGTATTACGATTTATCCCCAATTGTTGCAGATTTGCAACAAAAGTAACAGCGTTACAGGCATCAGATAAAAAAACTGCTAATTTCGTCAGAGGATTGCTTGAAATGACACGAATATTGACATAGGATTGCAAGAAAAACGCGAAATTTTGTCAAAAGATCTTATAAAAAAAATACTCATTTCTTCAAAGTTTCATGGAAAAAAGTGCAAATTTAGTCAAGAGATCGTGAAAAAGCACGAAATTAGTCTTAAAGATCATGTAAAAAAACCAAATTTCATCCAAGGCTTGCGTAAAAAAAGTGAATGTCATGAAAAGTTAGCGTAAATGCAAGAATTTAGTCAAAAGATTGTGAAAAATGCACAAATTTCATCTAAAGATCACGAAAACACAAAAATTTCATATTACTATCACGAAAAATGTGCAAATCTTGACTAAAGATAAAATGTTAAAATTTTTTTCAATAAACCACGAAAAATGTACAAATTTCATGAAAAAAAGGAAAACGTGAAAAATATCCAAATTTGTCAAGAACTCGTGAAAAAGTGTACACTTCATCAAGAAATTGCGAAAAATGTGCCAATTTCGTCAGAAGATTGCTAAAATTGACGAATTTCATCGAAAGATCACGAGTGAACTAACTTTTGAAAATTTGGCTTTCTAAATGGGACAATTTAGCTTTCATACAGACAAATATCACTTGGCAGCAGTATGGCTTTATGTCTCTTTATCACATCTTATTATTGGTTTAAACATAGCTTGTTTGGCAACAAATCAATGTTGTTGGTAATGTGAAAACAGAAATATTTTTGCATAGAGAAAAATTTCCCTGATTTTTGAGTATTTTTTATAAAATTCCCTGATATTTCCCTGATTTTTCCAGATTGATAAACTTCCCTGATTCCATGATTTCCAGAATCTGTAGCCACCCTGAATTACATGAAAATTAAATCGCAGTAAAAGAAAAGAGTTACAATAATTTCTGGGCAATGAATAATATGCACAGAAGTGCAATGAACTTCATTTTAAAACCATATTTTTTGTAATATGGAGATTAATTTACATTTTAATTGCATCTAAAACTAACATTCATCAGAAAATTTCATTAAGTGGGGATTAATTAGGGATTTTGTTAAATGGAAATTCCACTGTACCTTTTTTTTCTCTTCTATTGTACTTTTTTCTGAACTTTTCTCTTTTCAGCAGGTACAACCGCACAATTATTGTACGGCAACAAATAATCCAACTAACAACGATCTTTGAACGGTTACAATAAAAATTTTACTGTATTCCCTTGCATGCCAGAAAATATGAGGTTTTTCTATTGGAGGATGTGTGGTTGATTTATTGTGGGTTTTTTAGCAGCATCTTTCAGTTTTAAGAAAACCTTTCCTCTTTATCTCTCTCGCTGTATATATTAATTAATATTTAAGTGATTACTAGGTTTTATTTAACTTAATATTAAGCAAAATTTTCATGCATAATAATGTTACTACTCCAGGATGACGAATCAAGTTAATTAAACTATAGCACAAAATTACTTTTTTGTATAAGATAAGCACATATTTCTCTGTTTATATATTTAAATATTTATAATATTTTCTTGTTTTATATATAGTAAGAATATTTCTTTTTATTAAATCATTTTTAAGATAATCTATTTTTACATTGAAAATACTGGATGGGTTCGGGGGATGAGCTTTTTGTAAAATAGTACGAGACATATGAAACATGTTTTTATTTTCTTTATGTAAACTAATTAGAAAAGTTGGAACAAACTCTTCCTGCCCAACAGTAGAGTCGCTACTTACTACTGAATACACCACATTCCTTTTCATTTTTGAAATTCCTTTCTTTTTTTCGGCATCCTGAGAAATACAGTAATAATGCTAAAAGATGTTAATTTTTAGATGTAAACATCTTTAGTGAAAGCTTTAATTTCAACAGGGTCTGGTTATGAGTGAAGATTAAAAAGAAATAGGTCACTCTCACTCAAATAAGGAAAGTGTGTACTCCTTACAAGTAAAACACATCTAATCATATAGTGTTTTAACATATTTTTAATCTGAATAAATATTATATAAATAAAAAGAATATTGTCCAGTTAAACTGATGGCAATGCGCTCACAGGCTATGCATACTGATTGTATTTTAAAGATTTATATTTTCAAAGGTTAATTCCGTTCAAAAAAAAAATTAGGGGGGGGGGGACAGCTCCCCACATTTTCTCGTTTTATAGTTAATCATTGAGCTTCTTAAACTAATTAGAGATATGATTTATCATATAAAATTTTGAACAAAAACCGATAATTCTGCATGAAAATCCCATTTATATAAATTAAGGGGAGGGGCGTGAACCCCCCAGTCCCCATTTTTATACTTATCCAATGAACACCTAATACTAATCACGGAAGTGTCTCATCAGAATGATCCTACATCTAAATTCACATAAAATAACTACTGATCAATCATACTAAAGAACAACTACACCTATACTAGAGTTTTCATCACTGAATCACAACACACTGGATTGTAAAATAATAGAATATTTTTTAAAAATGTGAAAAATCAGAAGAAATATGTCAAAAATTTGGAATACAGTGATATATCATAAAACCAAGGAGAGCTGGCGAGTTTGTTATTACAACATTAATAAATGAACCCATCATAGGAACACTTACGAGCATGGTCAAATTGTCAAAGATCACTTTCAAAGATTTCCGATATTCCTCAAAGTCGGCCTCTTCACGTCCCTGGAAAACAAGCCAATCAATAACATTACTTAAGATTGAAACTAAACATCAATTAATCAAAGATGAACACTTAAGAGATTTCTAGGTAATGTTCAAAAGTATTACAATGTAAGCAAAAAAATATTTTAAATTCAATTCCAACCTGTCTTTCATCTTCTTTTAGTGCCAATGTAAATGAAAAGATTTTTAATTAAATTATTTTTGCCTGAAAGTTTAATTATACAATGGAATTTCAATAATGCCACACTCCATGCAAAATGAATTTGTTTATAAATAACTTAGCATTTAAAAATTTATTTTAAAGATCATTTTAAAACTTAAAATGTGCATATAAATGAGAATGTAAAAAAAAAAAATAAAACTGTTGAAATACACATAAACTTATTTCTATTTATTTCTAGAACAGAGAGCTAACAATAAATGATTACCGTAAAATACCGTTGATCCGCCCCCCAAAATGTGACGAAAAATCATAAAATTATCAGAGGGGGCGCTTACACGGGATTTTTCTGCGATATTTGATGAAATTTGCAGGGTTTTATCGTGATACTTGACAAATTTTGAGTTTCTTTCACGATTCTTTGATGAAATGTGCATTTTTTCGAGATTTTTAAATGGAATTCACATTTTTTTCGCTTTTTTTACTTTGCAAATTTCGTGTTTTTTCTGCGATTTTTTGACTGTTTATTTATAGATACGACATATTTGCATTTTTTCTTACAATCTTTTGACAAAATGTGTGTTTTTTTTTTTTTTTTTTGCAATCCTTTGCGAAATTCACAATTTTTTCGCAATCTTTTGAGGTAATTTGCATTTTTTAAGGGATTTTTTGATGTAATTGATGTTTTTTTTAAATGATCCTTTGATTGCATTTTTTAAGATCTGACATAATTCGCATTTTTACAGCAATCTTTTGACGAAATTTGGGTTTTTTGGCAATCATTTGGCGAAATTCATGTATTTTCGCAATCCTTTGCAGAAATTTGCGGGGGTTTTTTTCGTGCTTCTTTGGTGAAATTAGCGTTTTTTAAGCAATCATTAGATAAAAATTAATTTTTTTCATGATTTTTTGAGGTAATTTCCTCCCCCTTTTTTTTTGAAGGAAGGGAGGGAGGGGGGGGGGCTTTCTCGGGATTCAAATTTTTAAAAAAGTGGGCAGGGGGTGTTTGATCGGGAAGGGTGGATTAATGGTATTTTACGGTATATATATGCTGAGAGAATACAAGAGAAGTGATTTGAACTAAAATAAAATACACATATAAAATGAAAAAAATAACTTCTTGTTATATCGCTTCTACCAGGATATAATTAAAGAAGTGCCATATAACGGAGGGACTTAAAAATTAAATGAAAAAAAATAATAATAACTTGGGTCTTTATAAATCAAACTGTCATAATTGCATGATCTTGTTTTTTTTTTTTACTTAATGTTAGATGCATAACATGTATTCATTATGTCATCAAGTGATTTTTAATTTGTTTATTTATATTTTAAATGATTTTTTTTTACCAATTTATTATTTTATTAATTAAAATAACAATTATATTCTTAAATGTCAGAGATGTGACATTAAAAAAGAAAAAGCACTGAAAAAACATTATAATGCAGAGTTACATCATAGTAACATATGTTTAAATTGACGTCACAAACATTTACTAGCCGAGAGAAAAATTAAAGAAATATAAAGTATTTAAATAAAGATCCCCTGTTTTTTATGTTTGCATTAATATATTGTTCAAAGTTATTGATGGTTGTTACTTTAGCAAGGATTTTCTGAATCCCTTGAATTTTTTTTGAGATTCCAATAGCAATACTCTTTAATTAACAACATTCTTTTAAGTAGGCAACATTCTTTAATACCTAACTACCCTTTGTTTTTATGGAAATGGAGTTGGAATAAAATATTCAAATAATTTGATCTGAGCATTTTTAATTTGATTAAAATAAATAACTTCCTTTCATATATATGTAATAAAATAAAAAAAATTTGCGCCATTTTTGTTCTCTCTTAGCTTCAATTCTAAATTTGTGGAACATGTTTCGTAATTTGTAACAGCTAAAATTCTTTTTCTTACTTTAGTTATTAATAAATTATTGCTTGCTTCTCAAAAAGGCGGGAGGTATTTCGTAAGCTTTTTACTTTCTGGAATATTCCTGGGATTTTAATTTTATTTTTTATTTTAACATCGCGTGACAGGTGTTACTACGCGCTGCTAAAGGGCTTGTTCTTCCAAGGAAAAAATATAGTTCTTGCCAAGGACCGCCTGCTACGACCAATTAGAATTGATCATTTTTGTCCGTTTGAGGCTCGAGTTCATCCTAATTGGATTTTTAAAATGATTGACGCGAAGTAGGAAGGGCGCTAGTTTTGTCGTGAAAATGATTATTTTCATTTGGCTTTTCAGGAGGTCAGAATGCATCTTTCCTTTAAACTGCTCGGAAGCCATGTCATTTTTTCCGAGAATGTAGAACGGCGGAATGTTGCAGCTTAGTGAGCGAAGGCTGTAGTGATAGATGTGTAAAACGGTGATCTGTGGAGTAACTTAAGTTCGTGCTCTAAATACTAAAGAACTAAAAAACTGATTTTTTTTGCATTGTTATTGGAGAAACTCCTACGAGAACAAATCCATGGCTTATCCACTTACCAGAACGACTGCTCATCCCATTATTGAGTCTTAGTGAATAGTACTATTCTACAACCAACATGGTATTCTACTAGAGCTTATACACTATTATAGAACATCGTCGTCGTTTTATTACATATATATATATATTTAATTAAATTTGCT
The DNA here is from genome assembly GCA_964019185.1 of Maratus speculifer. Taxonomy (NCBI): domain Eukaryota; kingdom Metazoa; phylum Arthropoda; class Arachnida; order Araneae; family Salticidae; genus Maratus; species Maratus speculifer. Next base: position 390,045,157 of record OZ025295.1, read on the forward strand.
GTGCTATCATCTATGTAAGAATTTATTATAATTATAAATTAACAATTTGGATTTATTAATGAAAGGATAAATTGTTTTGAAAGAAATATTAAATAAAATTCTCCATGTGATTTGTGACCCTTTTACTAACCCACTTGTTTTTACATTTAGAATAAGTAAGTGTAGTCTGTCATATTGTACTACTTTAAATAAAAATGAAACAAGGGGGTAAAATACTCACATGGCAATTAAAATTTGTATCCTTGTCATACTTATACTTAGTAACCACAATACATAAAATAGCCTGTAAAAGAATGGAATGATTCAGTTACAAAAACAATATAAGTATTAAACTAAGGAAGTTTCAAATAACATAATAATATGATCTTCCAATAAACGGACAGTATAGTATACAAACACAAAATAAAAATAATAATTATACGTATTAAACTAACAACATCTACATTACTAAAAGTATGTGTAGATACATAAATGAAATAGAGAAAAATAAATCTAATTTTAGAGCTTTATTATTTATTATTTCTATAAAAAATTTGCATTTATTTTTCAAAGTTCAATTGATGGAAATAATTTCAAACCCTCAGAAAAAAAAAGAAAAGCATCTTTACAAGTATTTTCTGGCAACACATTTGGTGTTTTAAGTACACAATAGGTATATAAGTTATTGAACTCCATCCTGTATCTGTGATACATAAAATACATCCTGCTGGAATTTTGGACTTACTTAATCACAACATTTCTGTGACTGAACTAGCCAAAAAGAAATACTGCTGCTGAATAATTAAAATTTGATGTAGATGGGGTTCAATCTCTAATTACCAGACATCCTGGGTTCACTATTGTTTGATAATTTTAAATTAATTTCACATATCAATTGTGTAAATCAAACAAACATCAGTTTAATTATTTTTTCAGCTTATCAAATTTAGATAATGCAATGTGCAGTCATTTAATCCCTTCCGAACGAGAATCTTTTACATCTTTCATCATTGTTTTTTTCTTTTAAATAGAAAGTTAAATCATGAAAATGCTTGGTTTAAATAAGACAAAATTTACAATAAAATTTTACTGGTGAGAATAATTAAGGATTCTGAGCACCTTATGCAGAACAAATACTGGTCGCTTGTTCCAAAGAGGTTAAGAATATTTTTTTTAAATCAAACTTTATTGTAAAATTACAGGCAACAACAATTGGTGAGATTTTTTGATGAATTATTATATTATTATTTTTTTTTTAGTTCAATCGTAGTGATTGGTAAGCATATCAAAATAAATCGACCTATTTCTAACTTGGGTACTTTTTCATTATCAATTCTTATGGTATTTTAAATAGAATAATGTATTTTATGTTCCCTCTTTAAAATAAATAAATAAATAAAAGAGTCAACACATCATTTTCTTTTCTTTCTTAACTTTAAAATTAAGATTATAAGTTAGGTTTGAGAAATTGGAAAGTTAATTTACATTCTAACAGTCTACAGAAAATAAGGATGTAGCTATTTTCTTTAATAATTAGTTTCTATGATATGCTTGTTATATCTACCAATCTTCACAATAAGCTGATAATAACATGGAATACCAATAACAAAACTAGTTGGATGTGCCAATCCCAAACCTTTCTTCTACCTCATACATATGTTTTAATATTTCAAAAATTAGTTACACATATTGATACTTTAATAATATTAATTCAACACTATACCAACTTGATTTTCATCCTAAATTTCTGTTTCAGTCCATTAATCAGAGTAAAACATGGTTAGTTAAAAGTTAACGTGGATCATGATATTTATTCAAATCAATAGCTTTTCCCTTTTTCTGTTATCATCAACTATTTACTACTACTCAGATTAGAAGGACACAAAACCCTGTCTCTGCACGAGTCAAAGGACAATAGAATGATAGACAGTGTTTTTCAAATTCAGGGAGTATCTGCTTGTCATACCCCCAAAATAACCATATATAAAAAAATTGGTTCAATTTTATGCATATCTTCATACACTTTTGATGGTATAATAGCAACATTCAGACAGACATTTTGTAAAAATATGCTTTTTAAAGTCTTTGACCCCCAAAACGTGTAAATCCATGAAAAACCAAGAGGTCTAAAAAAAATTTCGATTGCAATACCTTCTGTTGAAAATAGAAGAAAGTAAAAATGCAAAAATGAGGTTATTAATAGACAAGGTAAGTAAGCAAAATGCACCTCTACACTCTTTGAATTTCTTAAATTTAAAAGCACATGCTGAATTGAAAACATACTCTTCAGCAGTTATTGCACAAAATCAATTTCTTTTGTGAGTCCTTGTAAACTAATTTACTATGAATGCTCTTTTTTTAACGCCATCGTAGTGAAATTCGGTGATTTATAATATCAGTTTCAATACATTTGAAATAATGTTATGTCATTAAAATACTCTCTATACGATTTCCCCCCCCCCCATACTATAATGTAATCAAATTCTTTAAAAAAAATTTCGATTACAATACCTTCTTCTGTTGAAAATAGAAAAATGAAGTTATGAATAGTGAAGGTAAGTAAGCACCTCTACACTCTTTGAGTCGGAGAGTCCATAGGCCCCTGCTGTCACTTTATATTTCAAGAACTGCAAGTACTCCCTCGCAAACTCTATCACGGCCAGGGACACTTCGTCGTCATCGTTACTCAAAAACTTCAACAGCAGCCTACTCTTCATGCTGATGGCATTCACAGCGATGGACATGCCTGTGGCATCTTTCACTTTCTGAAGCCTTAAGGGGAAAAAAGAAGTATCTTCAAGTTACTATTCAACCTATTTAAAAAAACAAGCAATTAAATGGCTAGAGATAAAGTTCAACAATAAAAAGAGTAGAGTAAAAGTGGCAGTTTGTGACAAGGGGATGGGAGCATGAAGATATTATGAAGATATTAAATTATGAAGATATTAAAAAATTAAAACATTTTGTCTTCAAAAAGACAAGATTTAAAGCCAAATTAAGAATGTTAAATTCTATTTCAAATTCCAAAATATTACTGTTTTCAATTATTCTTTCATATTAATATTTTATTATTATATTATATTAATCATTATTATCATTGTAAACCTTATTACATGTAAAATGCAAATCTTTTTTTTTTTTTTTTTTGTTCAGCACACAAATGCCATTAAAACAGATAAAGTTCAACAGTAAAAAGAGTCGAGTAAAAGTGGTTACAAGTACTGCTCCTTTAGGGGCCGTCCATAAATGATGTCACACGTTTTTTCCATATTTTTTACTCCCTTCACCCCCCACCCCCCCTTTGACACAAAGTGTCACACTTCACTTTACCCCCTCCTCTCTTGTCATATGTCACACTATATTACGTAGGTAAATACTTGCTCTATGTTTCAGATCCCATTTCAAATTTCATATTTTAATTTTAACTATGTGTTTTAATGGCATTTGTGTGATGAACAATAAAAAATGATTCGCATTTTACATGAAATATGGTTTACAATAATAATAATGATTAATATAGAGTAGTAATAAAATATTAAGATGGAAGAACAATTGAAAACAGTAATATTTTGGAATTTGAAATACCGTATTTACTCGTGTATAAGGCACACTTTTTTTCAAAAAATTAGGGCAAAACTCCTTGGTGCGCCTTATACACGGAATAATTTTTTACTGTTGGATGCAGTCGAACGATATACATATGAAGCAAGAAATTATTCAAAGAAGATATTAAAACTTGGAAAATGTTACTTAATTGAAGTATTACTGCATATTTATTTCATTCCTTGCGTTTTTTTATTCAACAGAGCTAATGACATTATCTAAACGCTAATTAGCAATTCTCTTTATCGTCACTCATTCCTATTTCCCGTCATTCTCTTACAACCCGAAGTCTAAAAATGCATTTTCGTCTTGTTTTCTGGTCTGGTGTAATGTTTGTTTTGACCTTTTTTTTTTTTTTACTGAAATTCATTTGGTCATTCTTCATTAGCGTGTCAAATTGTGCACGTTATACATGAGATTTTAAGAAATCGCCATTTTTACTTTTAAAGTAGGGATGCACCTTATACACGCGTGTGCCCTATACACGAGTAAATACGATAGAATTTAACATATTTGGCTTTAAATCTTATCTTTATGAATGCAAAGCAAAATACTTTATTTTAAAAAATAACTTCATACTTCATAATTTAATCTACTGCTTTTATTTTAATCAAAATGTGTGATGTCACATTTCTTCCCCCCCCCCCCCCATTCAAGTGTAACATCATTTATGGAGGGCCCCTTAAAACCAATTAGAGCTGTTATGAATAAATAAGAATGAGAGCAAATAAGATGTTTCCTTACTTTTAAGAAGCTACTTGAGTGAAATGAAAAGACGTATTGCTAATGTAAACCTACCTTTCTATTCCTATGGGAGAAATTTACAAAGGTATCTCAGTTGCATTTGAAAATTTTTAAAGGATTTTTCTGGCACTGAGAACGATCGATCTGTATGCAGGCCATTTTTTACTTTTTCCATTTTGATTGTAGTTTTTTTTTTTTTTTTCCCCATGAGAATGTTTACACTTTTGAAACTGGTTTCAAAAGTGAAAGTGTCTTAATTAAAAATATCTGCCAAAAAAAAAAAAAAAAAAAAAAAAAAAAAAAAATGGCCTGCATACAGATTGATTGTGCTATCCAATGCCCCCCCCCCCCCCCAAAAAAAAAAATTACAGTAAAGCCCCAATAATTCGGATTAATTGGGACCAGGCCGAATCCGGATTACCGAATATCCGGAGAATTAGAAAAAAATGAAATAAAACAAAAGCATACTTACAGAAAATCACCTTTATGTTTAACTTATTGATTATTTACAGACAGTAAAAATGTTTCCTTTGTAAAAAAATGTTCGTAATTTTTTGCTGTGCCAGTTTTCTGTACTTTTTGCGAGCCGTACGGTCACGCATCCACTTGAGCATACGTAGTTCGTTGGGTGTAGTGTAGATATGAGTTTAAGTAAGAAAGCTTAAGGTATTCTTCCAAAAAGATTTCAGAAAAAAGTTTTTTTTTTTTTTTTTTTTTTTTAAAAATTCAGAATACAATGATTAAACAAGTTAATGTTATGGAAAATAGCCAAATCGCTTCTCAAACTTGAAAAAAAAAATGTCCAAACCGATCCGGATTATCCGGAGATCCGGATTTACGGGGTCCGCATTTGCGGGGTTCTACTGTATAATATTTAAATGAAACTGAGATATCTTTATGAATTTCTCCCATAGGATTATCATAACAGAGTGGGTCTTTTCACCTGACTGGAATAGCCTCTTAAGTAGAGATGGATAAAAAATTAATTTTTGTTTGCTGTCAAAAATCAGAGGGTCATCAAAAATGCTGTCAAAAATTCATCATTGTAATTTGATCAAAATTATTTGTATTTTAAAAATCTCATTTTTTTTTTTCTTTTGAAATTTTTCTACATGACTCATTGATTTGAGCTGCATTGACACAAATGAGAACATTATTATTAGAGAGTGTTATTTTATTTTAATATTGATTGCTATAAACTTCACTACTCATAATTATTAGTCATGACTGATTTAAGACATGAGTATAAATTACAATGCAAGCAGTACCCTATGACTAAATGTTTAACAAAATTTTTACATGCACATTAAAAGCTGCAGACTTAACAGTAATATAAAAGTATTCGTTTGAAACAGCAGAAGTACTTCAAATATTCTTTGATGAATTTTTAGATTAACAAAAGATCACTTACAAAAACCATTCTAAAAAATAAATCTAAGTATATACAGCAAAAACATATTTTAATTCAATTCATAGAATTAATAAATCATTCTGTGTTGCTGATGAGCCAATTTTATTTTTATTTTATATGAAAATAAAGAAGTTTTGGTTAGAGGCACAACGAGATAATTTCGGCCACATGTATAATTAATTATTAATTACTTTTAAAAAATTGTAAACACTTTTGTTTTTAGACGAAAATAAGTATATTACTGAAATTTGTTTTCAATTTTTGGTCTTAAACCTGTTTCGACTGACCCTTACTTTTAAGTAATTTATATTTTAAGTTTTCAGATCATTCATAAGGACTAATAGAGAAAGGATTTTACAACCAAAATTGATACCAAATTTCAATAATTTTCTACATTCTGCCAAAACAAAAATATCCCAAAAAAATATTTCTTTTAGTAATTAAAGCATGTATAAACATAATTATTTGTTTATTAAATGGTGTCTCAAGTTGACTCTGTGCCTAATCAGACCAAAGCTTTATATTTTCATATAAAACAGGGTTGTTTGGTTTAAACCATGCTGGTTTAAACCAAGTGGTTTTTTTTTTAAAAAAAAACATGTTGGTTTTTTTTAATTTGGCTTTTTTCCCTTTTTCCTAAAGTTTTCATTTATTTTACACATTATTAAAATGTGCAAAATCAAAGTTATGGAGGAGCTACAAGCAAAGCTAAAGACAAATTAAGTGACAAACATCTTTAATCAATCTAATTTTTCTTACTAGCTATAAATTGACATGGCAAAATATTTTTCTACAGTGAACTGTGGAGGATTAAAAAAGGTAGTTAGTTTTAATTCTTTTTTAAACCTTTTATTTTTAAAAAAATGCAAAAATGGCATATGCCAGCCAAAAATGCAATTTTACTGCTTGATTATGATTTACTAAGGATTGCATCATGTATCAAAGCATCAATAATGACATAATCATAAGTCATTCTTTACTAAAACTAGAGGAAAGGAAAATATAATCTGGTTTTCGTTTGAGGGAATAAGAAAATACATCAAAAACATGTTTAAGAGCCAAATGTAAAAATTGCATGCAATGTAAATGCTGTCAAATTAGCTCTTCCTTATAATACTAGGTATGATTCATTTTCAGATGCTATAGATGTTTACCTTAAAAATTGCCCCACTTTACTTAAAATTTGTGTAGAAAATAGGAATGTTATTGATAAAAAAAAAAATTCGAAAGCTTGTATCTGTCTAATTTTTATTTTAAAAGAAATGTTGAAGATATGTTTAAACTGTTAAATTCTATTGCAGTTGCCCTGGATAATAGTAATAAGTTCCATTACTAATGCAGTTTATAATTGGACAGGTCTTCAAAAAATATTTAGAGAAAAAAAATGTAAATAAAGAAGTCTCATAGTTTTTTAGTCCAGGTATAAAGTAGCCCTAACACCCATGCCCTTTTAGGTATACATGCTTGAACCACAATAAAGTCAAAGTGAACTATGTGAACAAAAAAAAAGGCCCAGCAGCAAAAATTTATGGTTGTGTCTGCGACATCAATGCAGGATGAAAATTGTCTGCGGCAAGGCGTGTTTATGCACATTAAAATATAGTTCTTACTGATTAATGTTATAAAAAGACAACTATATTCCAATTATACTATAACCTGAATAAGTAAATAGTAAAATTAATATTTTTTGAAGAATTAGACTAATAATGAATACATAAAGTGATTCTTTAACAGGGTTCATACAGAGTTTGCTAAATGAAAAATAAGGACTCTGTAAGGACTTTGTAAGGGTTTCGTTAAAAGAAAAATAAGGACTTTCTAAAGTTAAAAAAGAACAGTACATATAATTACTTACATTAAATTTTAATCGTAATAGATTGAAATTTTACATAAAACATAATTATGTAATTATATAACAAAATATATAACATTAGTTGGCTAGTAACTGTTTTTTAGCATCTATTTCTTTGGTCAGGGAGGAAATTTCTTCGTTTTTTCTTTTGCAGATTTTCTATAATTGCTCGATTTTATAAATTATTTAATATTTTTAGTTGATTCAGCTTTATCAGCTAATTCACTGGCCTTATTTTCTAACTCCGATACTTCTTTTTCAAGAAGCCATATTTTTTTCTTTATAAAACCTAAGTCATCTAAGTAAATCAGCAGCGTGTGTGTGTGTGGGGGGGGGGGGGGGGGGGAATTCTGCGAGTTCCCTCCCCCCGGGAAGGGAGGTTTATCCGCGATCTTCAGACGAAATCGGCGACTTATCTACGATATTTAGCAAAAATTGGCGATTTATTGCGACTTTTTGTCGAAATCGGCCGTTTTCCCGCGATCTTTTGACGAAATCGGCGTTCTTCCGTGTTATTTTTTATTAAATTGACGTTTTCTTCGATGATCTTTAGGCAAAATATGCAATTTTACGCGATCTTTTCTCAAAAACGGCATTTTATCCACGCAATCTTTTGACAAAATCGGCGTTTTTTCCGTGATCTTTTGACAAAATCGCCGTTCTCCCTTCCCTTTTTTTTAAAATATAATCGGCGTTTTTTTCGACAATTTTTAGGCAAAATTTGCATTTTTACACGATCTTTCTAAAAAACGGCGTTTTATCCCCGCGGTTTTTTGACGAAATCGGCGTTTTTTCCGTGATCTTTTGATGAAATCGGCGTTTTTTTCCAATGATCTTTTGACAAAATTTTAATGAAATCGGCGTTACATCCGCAATATTTAAGCGAAATCGACGTTTTCCCGCGGTCTTGAGATGAATTCGCCGTTTTATCTGCGATATTTAGTGATATTGCTATTTTTCCGTGATCCGCACAGGAAATTCGCGTTTTTCAGAGATCTTTTGACAAAGTTCATTTATAAAAACATCGACAAAAACGTCGTTTTCCCACAAAATATTGACGAAACGTGTGCTTTTTCGGCGATCCTTTCACGAAATTTGCATTTCTCCGCAATTGTTTTTTCCGAGCGCTAAACCGTATACAAGTTGGCAACTATGTGGAACTGATAACCCAATTTCAAACTTTCGAAAGAGGATGCCTTAAAATTTTGGAAATTTCGTACAAGAATCACCCCTGGAGTGTTTGGCGATTTTTTTAAATATTTTACGGATCGCGTTAATATTAAGCACACGTTAAAAAATAAGGACTTTAAGGATCCTTATTAAGGACTATCGAAATATAAGGAGTTTATAAGGACTTTTAAGGTCCGTGCGAACCCTGTTTAAGTTTGAAGTTAAGGCTAAATCTGTTTAAAATTAAATTGAAATATAGAGTACATCTATTGAAAACAAGGAAATTTTATTACCTTGCCTAAGTATTCATATCTACAGAAGAAATAAATACAATGATATTAAAGAAAAAAAATCATTTATACTGTCACATGTGAAATTGTGATAAAATGAAGAAAAGAATTCCATTGAACAGTAGATGCTATACTGCTTCCTTAAATTCTCAAAGCATTTGTTTACTTGTTAAATCATAATAAATGTTAAAATAAAATGCTCAAATGTGCTAAAAAAATTTTTCAAAAAAGGGGGACAAAAATCACTTAAAATATCAAAATCTTAAAATTTATTCAAAAAGGCTGAATTGAAAATTTAAAGTCACCATTTCTTTACCGTAAAGTATATATGTTATAGTTTTATAGCAGTGATACCTTGAAATACGAAGTAAATATTATGAAAAAGAAATTTTGAATGATAATTTTTATAAATACACTAGATGTGTATCTAAAATTTTGTTAAAATTTGCAGTGCTAATTTGCGGTCAAAAAACGAATTTTAGTGCAGAAAAATCTGTTTTTGGAACTGCAAAAAGACAATTTTGGGACAGAAAAATCAGTTTTTGGAGAAAAAAAAAAAAAAAAAAATAAATAAATAAATAAATAAATAAATAAATAAATAATTTTGTAGCAGCAAAAACAAGAATTTTGTAGCAGAAAAATACACAACTTATTTTTCATTTTTTTGCGCCCCTTTAACGAAATTTCATTTTTTTTTCATGATTGTTTGACGAAATATGCAGCTTTTTCGCGATATTTTAACGAAATTTACCATTTTTTCGCGATTTTTTGACGAAATCTGCCATTTTTCGCGATCGTTAGTCAAAATCTGCCGTTTTTCGCGATATTTCGATGAAATCTATCGTTTTTTACGATCTTTTGTTGAAATCTGCCATTTTTTGTGATTTTTTTTTTTTTAAATCTATCGTTTTTTCGCGATCTTTTGATGAAACTTACCGTTTTTTCGCGATTTTTAAAAAGAAATTTGTTGTTTTTTCATGACCTAATTGATGAAATCTCGTTTTTTTGCGATCTTTTGACGAAATATGTCTTTTTCGCGATCTTTTGACAAAAGATTCCGTTTTTTCAAGATTTTTTGACGAAAGATTCCGTTGTATATGCGATTTTTTGACGAAATTAGCTGTTTTTTCACGAATTTTTTTTAACGAAATTTACCATTTTTTCGATGAAATCTGCCGTTTTTCAGCGACATTTTGCTGAAATCTATCTTTTTTTTACGATCTTTGAAATATGCCGTTTATTTGCGATTTTTTTATGAAATCTATCGTTTTTTCACGATCTTTTGATGAAACATCGTTTTTTCGCGATCTTTTGATGAAACTTACCGTTTTTTCGCGATTTTTTGATAAAACACCGTTTTTCGCGATTTTTTGATGAAACTTAACCTTTTTTTCGCGATTTTTAAACGAAATTTGTTTTTCCATTAGTTATTCATGAAATCTCTCGTTTTTCCGCGATCGTTTGACGAAATATACCATTTTTTACGAGATTTTTTGACGAAATTAGCCGTTTTTCACGTGTTTTAACGAAATTTACCGTTGTTTCGTGATTTATTGGACAAAATCCGCCATTTTTTCGCGATCTTTTGACGAAATCTGCCATTTTTTCGCGATCTTTTGTCGGAATCTGCAGTTTTTCGCGATCTCTTGATGAATCTGTCTTTTTTTTCTCGCGACCTTTGGGTGAAATTCGCTTTTTTTTTTTTTTTTTTTTTTTTTTTTTTTTGCGTTCTGTCCAGTTTTTTCCCCCTAAAAAACTAAATATTTTTTCTTTTCCAAGTTGGCTAATTTATCTGCAAGGACTAAAATAAATCTGCGACGCACGTCGCGCGTCACGCACTTTCTGCTACCGGGAAAAAGGATATATTAAATTTTACAAAACAAAAATATCCATGTAACTCGATACTTGCACAAGCACAGATAATAAAATTTAATGCTAAATCTTCACCTTTTAAAGAACAAAAAAACAGAAAAAATAAAGTTTGTATTTTAAAAAAAAAATAAATAAATAATAGTAATAATTTTTCTAAGCCTATGTCTCAATTTATGTAAACATTACATTCGTTGATGTATCAAGTAAGTCAATACACATGTATTTTTTAGCATTAATAAAATGCATATTGATATTTTTTAAGTAAATATATGTAGTAAGAGATTAATAATCATTTGTTGATGTTAATAATAATACTGTAAATAATTTCTAAATTATGCATAAGAAAATGTTTTCTATTTCAGCTTATTTCTGTTAATTTGCCCTTTACTATGTTCTTCATTATCAACCTGCATATAATTATTTCTTAAATTATTATCTAAAAGATTTATATAAGTATACTAATAAATTAATAGTTTATTCTTTTTTCACACAATGAATATTTCCCTATAGAAACCTAAACTTATAAGATAATTTAATTATAAATTTTTATGCTTTAGTTATTTAATTATCAAAAAAATAAATACTAATGTGAATGTTTAACATTAATTAACTATTAATTACAAAAAATCCTCATGACTTTCTAAAACTCAAGTTATTTTTCTCGCAAATGCTATTTAAATAATGATTTGAAAAAAACCTGGACCAAAAAAACCCGGTTTTTTGGTTTATTTTTCAAAAAAAAAAAAAAAAAAAAAAACAGTTTATACCAACCCTGATATAAAATAAAATGCAATTTATTTCATCAACAACGCAAAACAGGGATGTGTTTATAGTAGAGCTGTTGCAAACCGTACGTATTCGTTACTAAGAAACGGGTATTCTCCAAGATACGAAATACCGGGTCGTTATTTAGAAATACCACTCGTTAGCCGTTATCGGAGTCCATATACAACCGAACAAAGAGGAACTAACTTCAAACGCTGCTTATGTTTGTATAATTCATAGTTTTTCGCGAGTCCGCCTCAACAAGTATATTAAGGTACATATTAAAAAAATATATATATTAATTGTGTATTTGAATAGAAATGTCCACTACTTAAAATGAAACCAGTGAAACATGCGATAACGGAAAGTAGCATTAATCGAGTTCTCAAAAACGTTTTACCCCGCTTAACATCGTAAAATTTTCCTAACATATTCATAGACCCAATCTGATGCATGAAATCATAAAATTGGCACTGATGGCCATAGAAGTGATATCAAATCGAATAGCATTTCGTATTGAAGATCAAGTTATAATCTAATACTTTTATATGGTGACCAGGGGCGTGCGAAGACAAAATTGCGCCCGGGAAAAATTTACAATTTGCCCCCCCCCCCCCTTTCAAATTTGTCTTGTAATAGGCCAAAAATGACGTTATAAATTTTTCACCCCCTAAATTTCCGCACCCGGGGCGGTCGCCCCTTTGACCCCCTTTCGCACGGCGCTGATGGCGATCCTTCAAACATAATTCTTTCCAGAAATACTTCATCATTCTTTAATTACATCTATAACGAATATTTTATTCTACAACTAGCTGACCCGCCCGGCGTTGCCCGGGTCCGTATTAACAATATTAAACGAACTTGAAATTTGTATGATTTTATCATCAACTCGTAACATGCAGAAATGCATTGTCTGAAATACGTAGCCACTGACTGTGTGAAAAATCAGTTTTAAAATCAACTAATATTAAGCTCTAAAAATACTCAAAATGAGCAATGAAAAACGCGGGAGGGAATATGTATCCAACGATTGCATGATTTTCGTCTAAAAAAGTTGATATTTACCCGTAAAAATCACTGTTAAGTCACGTAACTAATTATTATTTTCACATACAAATCCCAAGTGAAATATTTTGAATTTCAAACTAATTATATCACAATTAAATCCGACTATACAATGAATGAAATCGATACACGATGGTAGCTAAAAGGTTGGTATATAGTACTATAATTTCAGAGCTATTTAACAAAAGTAAGTGTTATTTTTAATCAAATCTTGCGTATAGGTTCACTCTGTGTATAAATTCCTAACCTTAAACTTTTATACCGTAACCAGAACCTGTCTGTAACCAGAGCCTGATTACTAACGGGGCACTCTCTCACCAGAAAAAATTTATAGAAATTTTCGTCTTCTTTAAACGCCCTTTTCATACAAGATTACTGTCATGAATAAGGAAAAATTCTTTTTTTCTTTTTCCTGGTGGGAGAGTGCCCCGTTAGTAATCAGGCCCTGTCTGTAACCTAACAGCGACTTAACAGTACCCTACCGTAAATTAAATATAACAAAAACCTAGCCTAAATGAATTCACTTTATTGTAACATATCCTTATTCTAACCATAACATAAATGCAATTTAACTTTAACCTAAATAATATAATAGAAAAAAACCATTTTAAAAAATTACTGTTTCTTCGTAAAATATGCTTCAGCTGTAATTCGTTTCTTTCAATTCGTTTTATTAATTCGCGTTTAAAATGAAATAGACGCCCTCTCGCGGACAAAGTCTGAAACGAAATAGAACTGATACCGTGAGCATCTTCCGCTGAAATCAGTGTTTAAAAGGCCGATAAATAAATAGACAGTTTTATAATAAATAAATAAATAAACAGTTCTATAGCGCATGCAATGTTGGGTTCTTTGTATTAAAATTATCTAAAATCAAAATTTTATACACAAAGTTTAGATCTATAATATAAAAAAGTACATTTGACTTACTCATGATTTACTCATTCTTGCTTCAGCTTCTCTAAAGCAATTACGAGATTTTCCAGCATCTAGAAATTCTAAAATTGTCGATATTTGTAATTTATCTCCCATAATTAAATAAAAAAGATAAAAAACTGCACCTTAAATAGCTCTTTAAACGGGTTTCGCTATGCTACGCTACAGCATGGAACAAACAGCGCTACGTAAACAAACGATTATCAGGTCTATACAACGCCACCTCTCGGTCATTACAAACGCGAATACAAAATTCCTTCCTCGTGCTTTTGTTTGAGACATTAAGATTTCAGCGATAAATGGTTTAATATTGCAAACCACGGAGTAAAACACTTCTTACTCCGTGCTGCAAACCTTTTTTCGGTTTACTTCGCCTCCACCTATCTTCTTTTTCTCCATGGTGTACAACAGCTGTGATAAAAAAAAAATCCTCATTTAAACTGACAATTTGCCAGTCCATGAATTTTAAAGGTCTGTCCCAGCTTTTTTAATTGTTTCTGCGAAAATTTTATGCAACCAATCAACCATAAGAAAATAAAATGGAAAAAAAAGCGAAAAAAGGCGCTTTTTTATGAGAGTGAGCTTTGGAATTTAATTAATTACTCAGTTAATAAATAGAATTTTGAAATTCTGAGCTTCAGGTGCATCAGAAGAGACATTGGTCTACTCTCAAAAAAATTTTGAGCTTCGTACGTGCTGTAGATTTTGCTAGCCATCGCAGACACACAGACACACACACACACAGACAGACAGAGCGTTTTGTTCTTTTATTAGTATAGATAAGCTTCCATTCTTTTTATAGTGAAATTATAAGGAAATTTTAATAGATTAAATGTATAATTAAGGCAAAAATAGTTTAATTAAACTCTTAAATGATAAACACGCGTTGTTTTTCTTTTGCTTACAAGGAAGGTCTCCATACGGGCATACTCAGAAAAATCTGAAAAAATTACAGAATGTTCTTCTCATATAGTTATATATGTTTATAAAAAAATTTCGGCGGAACCTCCTTATAACGTCCGTAAAAAAATAATAAAAATTTCGTTTATTTGGCGATTTATCTACGGTTGGCGAAAAAACGAAATTTTGAAAAATACACTTTTACGCTTCGAATACTTTTTAAAGAAAAAACTTTCTATGTTCAATTTATTTAAATACGTTTAGTTTAAGTAATTTTAGTTTTGCATTTTTACTTTACTTTAAGTGTAATTTTGTCACATACGTTTATATGTACTTATAACAAAATTAAATTAATATATTTTATCATTTAAAACACAATTTAAATTGATTAAAATTGTTCCAAATTGAAAAATACACTGTTAAAAATCTGCTGCATTTTGTTGCAACGCACTCCTTTGCTTGTATAGAAACGGTTACTTGGCCGTGAAATGGAGCTTTCTCATTGGTTGGAATAGAGATATTATATACAAGCGGTGGAGTGCGTTGCAACAAAATGCAGCAGATTTTTAACAGTGTATGACATGGTCAATTCACCGTGCTATGGAGCATTCTCATTGGTCAGAAGAGAGATATTCTATAAAAGTAGTGGAGTGACGTTGCAGTAAATGCTGCAGATTTTTAACAGTGAAGTCAATTAAAATCAATTTTCAGATTCGTTAAAATCGTCTGCTTTTGGCAAGGAAATGCACTGCTCGCCAAACCCCGCGTCGCTTTCAGCTTTTCACGCCAATTATTCCAAACTATTTTATTTTTTTACATATCTAATAATGTAATTCCGCCGCTAATTTTGACTGATCCTTTATTACCTACATGAGTAGTTTAATTCGTATTTTTTTCTAAAAATTCTGAGTATGCCCCCAATGGAGACCTTCCTTGTTAGATCGATGTCTCTTTTCTAAATCGAAATATTAATACATAATATGTAACTCAAAGAAAAAAAAAATGCGCAATTATTTTGTTTAAGTTTTAAAAATGCATATAAAACTTCATATCTGTAAGGTAAATAGTACAATCCCTAAACGATCTCAAAACAATCGTTCTTTTAAAGGCTTTTTTTTCTGCTTCAAAAACTCCCTCCAAATTCACACTTAACGTATTCGGCAAAAGAACGGATGCTGAAATAATAGAACGCATTTCTATCTTTCTTCTTCCTAATACCTAAACAACTAAATGAAATACCCGTATGTGATTATAACTTATACGGAGTCTCAAGTCCGGAAATCTAACTCTCATTTTGCAGACAATCGGGCTTCGTATAAATCCCGAAATGAAGGTAGTGTTTGAAATTCGTCTCATTCCGTTTTTCAGCAGCAACGAGTATTCAAAGAAACGATTCAGTATTTTGTATTAGAGGTAGTATTAGTAATCAGTCGTATTATTGCAACTATTTATTAACGAATACATGCGGTTTGCAACAGCTCTAAATACCTATCATTCTATTTGTATTAGTTATTCTCGAATCTCAAATGATTTGGATTTCATATGGCTTGTTAATTCATTTACTTATTTTATTATGACAAGAAAAAGATATAAGAAGTGGATATATTTTTGATAAAGCAAATGATAATTAAATGATAAATCAAAATGTGATTCAAAATATATATCAGAATATCAAAATATATAAGTCACACAGATTTCATTCACATATGAAGAAAATGAAATGTTTCTCATTTTCTTATAAATGCATAAAATGATTTAGAAATGTTATTAATCATTTTATGATAATTTTTAAGACTTGACAAACGCAGAAATGTCATCATGAGGGAGAAATTAGCAGTCGCGTACAGAAATTTAGTTTAAAATGCTGAATTTCATAGAATGTTTGACACTTTTCATTTCATAGATTTTTCAAAACATTTTTCAATCTCATAGTTTCCGAATAAGTACACTTGTAAATTTCTCGAGATTAAAATTGCTTTCACAAATGTGTCAGATGTTACCTCATTTTGATTTGAGTAGACCTTTTACAGAATCAGAAAGATTCGCATTATTGAACAAGGGGGGGGGGATAAGGATTTAAGGTATGTTTATTTTTTAAAGTAATTTTTAGAATATTTCTGCAGTACAGCGCGTGGGGGTGAGGGGGGGGGGGCGTCATGAATCCGTGGCCTCACCGTTAAACCCGCTATTCAAATACGCATATGAAAATATGATCTCCACCCTGCATTTTCTCGAGCGCCCCCCCCCCCCCTCCCATTACTCATTTTTAATTATATCCCTGTGTACAATTATGCATTGCATTTTAATCAGGGGCGTAGCTAAGGGGGTGTTACGGGCGGCTCAGCCACCCTAAAACATTATGAGCCCCCCCCCCCCCCCCCGAAAATATTCCTAGGTCAGTAAATGAATTTATGTTCCAAAAACCGAAATGAAATTCTATTGAAAAATCTAATTTAGTTTTGAGGACCTGTCATAGTTTTGAAAAAATACTAAATTGTAACTAAAACAAGTATTTCAACACTTGCTCATTTTACTTGCACTTATGAAGCCAACATGATGTTTAATACTGCACTAGTTATGCGCTCGAAATTTCCATAATCCTAGTCTTTTCTTAGCATAAAATGGAGTTATTACAACAGTTTAATCAGAAACATAGCAACTAAACTACAGTGTAAATTACAGTCTTTCTGCGTCACAGAGAGAGAGAGAAAAAAATATATGAGTCATCCCATTACATTTTCTTGACCCTCCCCCCCTCCCCCCATTCCTAATTATTGACTTTTCGCTAAGGCCCTGGTTTTAATATTCTATTTGCATTTTTTAAATAAAAGTTCAAAATTTCAATAAATGTAACTTTTACGGATAGATGGCAGCACTAACTAATACGAATTCTAATGAAAATCACCGTAATCACAGGCGATAACTTGATGAATAAACTAAAAAACTTTGTAAAATCACCATAAAATGAAAAATTAAGCAGGACGCGTTTCGAGCTACAACAAAACAGCATGGTGATTTTACAAAGTTTTTTTAGTTTACTTATTAATACGAATTCTTTCAAAGATTATTCTATACGATGTATGCCGTATGCTCGATGACTGCGAATACCCAGTTTTTGAACAGTAACGACTAACGAAACGAATACTTTTTAACGGGTAGAGAATTCTAAATCAACGTTACAATACGGGTATTCATTTTGCCGTTATTTTCACAGCACTAGTTTATAGGAAAGTTTTAGGCACTTCACAAAATAACTTATCTTAAAACAGAATCCTTCACTTTTTTTTTTTTTTTTTTTTTTTTTTAATCCCCAATTGGGACCCTTTCACAAAACATTTTACCTCAAAACACGATCCTTCACAAAATTATGTGTCTCTTAAATAGAGCTTTCACAAAATTTTTTCACCTTCAAATTTTTTTTCACAAGTTTAATCATTTAAAAATAAAATCTGGTTTGTAAGGAAACAGTTAAATTCACCAAGAAACATATTTACTTATCTTTTTTATATATGAAGAACAGAACATGAATGCATCGATAATTTAAAATTCACAAAATTATGACTAGAATTTTCACAAATATAAGATAAATTTTACACAAACAGGATCCTGTGAGAAAAGTCTGGACAGACCCCAGCAAAATGATTTACAAATATGATATATGGATAATATATGAATTTCATCTCATTAAAAAATGTTTTAGGTATACATACCTTGATTTATCTTTTATAATGATTTTAAATTTGAAAATGACCATCTGTTATACTAGAACTTTCTCTCTCCGATCTGTTCACTCATATACAAAAAAATGACATTTGAAAAACTTTTAAATGAAAATTATTATGTTAATTACTATTTTTGAAGTACATTATTTCCCATTATTTTCCATTTATTAGTATTCCCTTAATCAAAAATGAAAGTTACTTTGAGATCAGACGCCACTCAAAACAAGAGAGAGAAAATGAGCAGGGGTGCAGAATATGTCTGATCTGGGAAAATTTTAGCTGTCTGGGGAAATTATACAACTGATTTCGATTTTAACAATAATTACATAATTCCTTGACATACATTTTTTTTTCACTACAATTAAAAAGATCTGTATGGCGATTTTCACAAAATTGTTTTCAGAATAACATGTACTCATCTATAATTTTAGAAAAAAAAAAAAAAAAAAAAAAAATTCTGAAGACCTATGGTAATTTAGAACGTATGTGAGCCGTATCGTAAAATTCTGGGGGGGAATTTCAATATGGATTGGGAGGAAATGTTGGGAGTAAAAACATTTTCTGCACCCCTGGGCAAATCCCTTTTAAATCTCACCTCGTCCAGCTGTTGAGAATAGCCACACCCATTCCATTGACCAGGGTGGCTAATTTCACCATGAAGTCCTCATCATCAGGAGACTGCAAAAGGAACACAAATAAAACTCCATAACTATAAACACATCAACTTAGAACATATATATATATATTACACTAACGTATGTGGCATAGAAATTTCGATTATTTTTTATTGTTTAACTCCCTGACCGACAAGCAAAAGGGCAAAATTGTAATGTCTTTTTCTCTGTAATTTATTTCAAATGTTAATAAAAGAGGGATATTCTATCATGGTATAATTTTTTTTGTTATGTATATGCTTATAAGCTTTGAAAGTATCAATCATTACTTAATTTCTTAAAAATGGATAATATTTGTAGAATTATATTAATTTAAATAAAAGCTTCAACTGCAGTGAAACCTGCAGCCTAGTGAACAGATATATCCAGTCGCAGCGTTAATGGTAACGATCAAACAAAATGCATCTCAAATCAGGTTTGTTTAATTTTCGCAGGAGTTTCCTCCTTTCGCTGCAATTAGGGAACTTCATAATATTGTTAGAAATGCCAGTAAAAGATCCCTCGCCGAATGCTTCAAAGTGAAGATGAAGTAGATTGAATCGAGAACAAGAAAAGCTATGTAGCAATTATAAATAAGTAATGCACCAGGCTAACATAAAAATACAGAGTTCCTGATTTCTCGGTACAGATGTCATGTATGCACTATACTAGCACAATTTTTTTCTGGCCTCAATTCGGTGAAAACTTTGTTTTCAAATATCAAAAGCATATGTATTTTTTAACTATTTACTATTATTTTGAAAAGGAAATAATAATAAATAATAATAAAAACCTAGTGAATAATTATAAGAAAAAACAATTTAAATCATTAAAAAAAAAAAAAAATAGAAGTAAATAAACAGTTTATTAATAAATAAACAACAATAGCCAATTACTATGTGAGGCATATAATTGACATTTTGTTGCAATCACGCCAATGAGGTGCGTATATGACATCTGTGTCTATTTCTTTAGCAGAATCTTTTAATTTGGCCAAAAATTGAGCAATTAAAATAAATTATGAATAAAAGCAGTATGATTTAATGCTTAGTGTACATTCAAAAGAGACCAAACTGGTCACCAAGTGTACCAAAAAATTTTCACATCTTTAAACTACCATTTCAAATAATTTAATAGACCACTCTTGTTTCTGTATATAAAATTGCACTTGAAGAAGCACTCATATTTATTATTTCTAATCTGTATAATAAAAGCCTAAGTCATGTGACTGTTATCAACAGATCCCGGTTGACCACTTCACTTTTTGTAAGCCAGGCAACGATTTTGGTACTTTAATGTTAGGGGCCATCTATAAATGTCACACATTTTTTTCAATATTTTTGACGCCTCTCCCCCACTTCTCACATGTCACGCTATATTATGTAAACATATACTTATAGTTTAGCAACAAAGCACTATGTTATAGATCATATTTCAAATTTTATTTTTAATCTTTAACTATGTGTTTCAATGGCATTTGTGAGCATAACAGCAAAAATGACTCATGTGCTTAATTTGTGTGATATGAGATTAAGGTTTAGAACAAAAAACATAATTAACATACAATAATAATACAATGCTATTAATTGAAAGGAATTGAAAACAGTAGTATTTTGGAAATTGAAGTGGAATTTAATACATTTGGTTTTAAATTAAATAATGCACTTTGTACATGTCACCAAAAACAAAGCAGTGTGTGTTTCGAGCTACAACAATAACAGCTCAGCATCAGCTGAACCAACATATGTCAGAGATAAACTGAAAGAAAGAAGGTGCAGTGTGACAGGTGGCGCTACTTGAAAGAGCACAGGTGGAAGACAAAAGCGATACCAAAATAATAAAAAGAAAGGGAAAATGGCAGAAAAATGGTAATAAATAAAATAAAAGATAAAAATAAATAAATAAAACATAAAATAAATAAATATATATAGACAAGAAATGAGGGAAAGAACTACAAAAGCAACTTCCATGCAGGAAAGAGGTTAATGAGAGATCATTGACAAGATTAATATAATTTTTACAAATCAAATAAGCATCACGAATATTTAAGTGAGAAGAAGAGGCAGGGTAAGCAATAATTCTGGCCATAGAGAAATTGAAATAATGACTGGAAGCAATCAAGGACCTGGATGATTCCTGATTATCAATATACCTTCTGATGCTCACCCAATCTTTACTTCAATGCCCTCTTGGTCTCACAAATGTAACCCAAATTGCAAGAACAAGGAATGAATTTGTAGTTGTAACTCGAAATGCATCCTGCTGCTTTATTTCTCGTTTAATGGTGAATTGTACAAAGCGTATTATTTTAATTTTAATGACCAAACTGGTTGCCAAGGGCTGTAATAATAATTTATTGTTTATAATTAAAATCTGTTTACTGTTTATATTATGAAATGATTTATCATGACAAAAAATCTGATTTGTTTACATTACTATCTCTTGGGGAGCATTTATGAGTGATAGAATGATTTGAAGGTCATTTAAATGAATATTATAGTTATTTATAATAATTTATAGCTGAGTTAATGTGCTTTATGACATTGGAATTAAAGTATATGCAGATAATTTAATAACCAGTGTAATATAGTTATGTATACATTTTTTTTTATAAACATAATATATATATTTTTTATTTAATCCTGGCTCCTTAATTCACTTTCAACACACAGTTTTTTTCTATACTTGTTTTTTAAAAAGCATGTCCGCACGAGTTTGATGTGCAGAACTCCATCCAAGAAATGTTCATGTAAAAACTGCATATAATGTATAAGTGTAATAAATTTAGAATTATATTTCCCTTAACCCTTTCAGGGGCAATGCAGTTCAGTTGCTAAGTTGTTGAAATGAATGGATGACACCAGAAATTACATACAAATAAGAAAACGCTCTATTTCATAATAAACTGAAAATACTTTTCTATTACCACGATGGCATTAAGGAATAAAAAGTAAGTGTTTTCATAAATGGATCACAGGGCAACACAGGCTTTTTTCAAAAAAGAAACAAGACAAAATCTGTAACGTTGCATAAAATACAAAAAGCATACAAATATTAACTCTTTAACCGTTTGTCCCGGCTTTTTCCGTTTCTAGTACTCATGTTTAAATGGCTGCAGACAAAAATATTTTAAATGGAAAGTTATTTTGAATCATACATAGAAAGAAGTAATATTAAAGATATTATAGCATCAAACTGTGATTAATTAATATAAATATCTTGCAATTTATAAGCATTCTTATAAAAATATATTAAAACCCTTGGACAGTGAAAGGGTTAATGAATTAAAACTTTAGATCATTTGTTTAAACAAATTTTATATTTTAAGTACCATAATTTTCGGCATATAATCCACGGATCAAACAATAGTTTTACAACCCAGAAACATTTTAAAATGAAATGCAACTTGGTAGATCGCTGTAAATACTTGTATTCGATCTCTACATAAGATTTCTGGGTCCAAAAAGAATTGTTTGATCCGGGGATTATACACCAGAAATTACGGTAAGTTAGTAACAGGAAATATTAGAAAAGGCGCAAAGAAATCCTCCTAAGGCAACAGGGTGGCCGTAGGCAGTGGGTTGGACAGTTTTGGTTTAACACACCTCATTCCTCAACTGAGAGTCTGCTTTTAACTTCTAATCTACTGTCACCACACAGTACAGTGGACTCTCTTTATCTGAACACTCTCTAATGTGAACCCCAGAATCATGAACAGATTCAGACAGTCCTGGCCATAGACTTAAGAAAAGATGAACTCTCTGTATTTTGAACACCCCGGTATTATGAACGCTAGTTTTGGTCCCCCTTTCTACTTCATCTCTCTGTAAACTGAACATGTGTTTGCATTTGGAATTTGAATTCCCCTGTCATGGAAATATGGAGAAAAGTGTCAAAGAACAAAAAGATTCAAAAATAAACACACTGCTAAATTTTAAGCATGTACTTGAAGTTGAAATTGATTGAGATAAAATGTTCAACAGATTTCTGCTGGAAGAGAATGATTTTTGTTTTTAGAAAATTTTTATTTTTTGATTAGTTTTTAGACCATTATAATAAGTTAAAATAATCCAATTTCAGCTCCCTCTATTTTCAAATAATAGTTGATTTCAGCATAAGCATCCTATTTTAAAGATTAGTTTTTGAATTATTTCATTAATTGATCAACAACTGGGAAAATGGCAATTAAAGAAACTTTGTTGTTATTCAATTTCAGCAAATTTTATTTTAGCCCATGATAGGATATTCATTAAGGTCATGTTAGTTTACTTCTAAAACATAAAATAAAATATAATAAAAACCTTGTAGTACTGACCTTATTTGATCAACTACTGGCTCAGTCATCTTACATAGTAGCAGTTGTAATGTATTTCCAATCTCCCTCTATAATCTGAACATTTCTGGCCGGTCCCATGAGTGTTCAGAATAGAGAGAGAGTCTACCGTATAAGGGAAATTTTGTAAGGAACTATTATATGTAATAATTTTAGTTTCTTGTTTCCCTCTACATGCAACATACTTCTTAAGTTCTAGACCAGGGGTTCTCAAACTATGGTATGCATACTAGTCCTGCTACATGAAACTCTGTATATTGGTATGCAAAAGTGCAATATTGCTAGATGAAATGAAATAAAATATATGGCATGTGAAATCAAAAAATACAGTTCAATCCCCCACTCCTCTTTCTTAATTTGTAGGTTTGCCTGCTCTCTGTTATTATTGCTTTGACAGAATTTTACTCTTCTTTGCTTATTTTAATTTCATTTCTATTAGAATATTTTGATAAATGGAATTAATTTTTTGATAGATGTTGAGCTGCTTTTTCATCCTCTCTGATAATAATAATAAAAAGAAAGAAAAAAAAGAAAAAAAAAAAGAAAAAGAAAAAAAGTTTTCTTCTATTACTGTATTTGTATGAATGTATAATGTATTTATTTCAAGATCTTGAATTAATAAGAAGTTTACTTTCAGAATGCATGTGAATTTCTTACATAGGTTATTCACTAATTAAATTTTCTTATGTATTTTACTATTGATATAGGCATAGTATTCATATAACAAAAAATTCATAAACAAGGCGACTTCAAATGTGTATTTTTTTTTTTCCATGCTTTACAAATATTTATGTTCCCTGTTTAAGTGCATCGATATCTGTCACTAAAAAATGATACACTTTATATTGGTTTTTCTGTATTGGATTTGAGCTTCTCTTCGAGTGATATGCAAAAGTATGAACTTCTATTTAGTGGTACTTCAATCTAAACGTTTGAAATTCCCTGTTCTATGTAATTAAAACTTTCTTGAATAAGAACAAGAAAAACAAAAGAATACACAATGAGAAAAACAATTCAAAGCATTTCATGTTAATATTAATGATGTGGTTTCAGACTTTCAACTTCAAAACTCCTTGGTGCACAAACATTTATAAGCTGTGTGAATTAATAAGACCTTTTTTTGTATTCCATTTTGATTTATGTTTTTGTTGTTCTATGCTTTCTTAAGACGAGACATACGATTGTACGCATTTATGAATTAAGGTGTAAAGAAAAGAAAGAGAATTCATGTAGTATTTATGTTCGTTTTGTCCATTAAATGTTATTGTTTCGTGCAAATGGATGTTTTCTGAAGAATAATACTTAGAATTAAGACTAGAGAATCTACATCCGAGGTAAGAGGTTTAGATTAATAGAGATTCTGATACAAAACAATTAATAGGACAGATTTACCCCAGTGAAATTCAAAACACCCGCTTGTTCCAGCACAGTGACGTAGGATTCCACGAGTTTTATCTTGGCGACGGGGTCCATCCCTTTGGCGATAATCTGATGGATGCAATCGCAGGTCGCCTCCCTCAGTTCGGGCTTGGACAGGAAATTGATGAAGACCTGAACGAAGCGATCGTTGGCAATCAGACCAATGTCTATCCATGCAATGTAGGAGCCAATCACTTCCAGGCACAGGCACACCAAGTCAGGATTCAAACTCTCGTAAGTGACCTGGAGGAAATTCAAAGATCGGCATTCATGCAGTTATTTTGAGGCACTTTTTTACAATGGCAAGAGAGATGGGTGGTCAAATGGTGTAAATAACTTTAAAATATCTCTATTCTAAAAACAAATTGATATTTTTATTATACCGACACCATGCCAAATTGTAATGTAGTACAGAAGAGCCTAAAATCAGGATATAGATGCAGATTTGTCAAGTTCTGAAAGTATTTCAGAAATCAGAAGATATCTTTGTCAACGAAAGCTTGTTCATTTTTAGATGTAAAAGTTTAAATTTCAACAGGGTCTGGTTATGACTGAAGATTAAAAAGAAATGGGTCACTCTCACTCAAATGAGGAAAGTCCTTACAAGTAGAACACATTTAAAGCATGTGATGTTTAGGATGTTTTAACAGATTTTTAATTTAACTGAATATTATAAAAAGGGGGATTTTTGTTACACATAAAACTTAAATAAAACTATAGAAAATATCATAAATAAAATCCTTATCAATACGAAGTATTAAATTTTCAACAGATAGCCATAGCAACAGAAACAAATCTTAAAGATTCATTATTTATAATGAATCTAGATGTAGTTTATCACATAAAATACTACTGATCCATCATACTAAAAAAGAATTACACATGTACTACAGTTTTCATCTGTGAATCACAATACATTTGATTGTAAAAAAAAAAAAAAAAAAAAAAAAAAAAAAAAAAAAAACAGAATATTTAAAAAATGAGGAGTATGGAGAAACATCTCTTGGCAAGTCTGGTAATAAAAAAGGGAAGCAGCAAAATCCTATTTAAAACTCTATTGGATTATTTCTTACCAATATATGATGCCATGTGTCCACCAGTTTTGGAACACAAGTCTCTCGCATAGTGTCTTTGATGAGTGTACACGAATCCAATTCCTAAAAGAAAAACAGAAATGCGCTCAAATAACAATACTAATGTTGTACAAACAAGTCTAATCCATGAGTAAAAGCTTTTAATTGGGAAGAGCTCCTTATCCTCTTTTAAGGGTGAGGGATGTTGTCGTTCTGATCTTTATCACTTTTTCATTACTTTAATGCTACTGGTGAATAGGGAATAATTTTGGAGGTTTAAACAATGTTTTTCTCTAGATGTAATATTACGTAAATATATTTTTTGTGCATTTTTATATGTAAGTATACATTTTTATACAGGGTTGGAAAAAAATAAAAAAAGTCAGATTTTTTTTAGAATCCTATTTTTAATTACTGTGTTTTTATGTTTTTACAATACATGAAGCAGTTTTTTATAATAAATAACTAAAAAAGAATAAATAATATTTATAATCTATAAAAATAATATAAGAAATAATTATATAGTTAAGAAAATATTATATTCTAGTTACTGATTGGTACTAAAAATTAAACATCTAGGCTTTGATCTAAAGCCATTCTATTATTTTGTAATTGAATTGTGGATAACAAATAACAAATAAATTTAAATATGATGTAAATGAATAGAAACTGGCAAAATTTAAAAAACAAATTCAATACAGAAAACTCCCTCAAATCCGCTGCCCTAATATCCACACATACTAACTCTCTAAAATACGCACATAATTTACAGATGTAAACAATGAAGCTCTCAAGTCAGGTATAGGGACAAAATTTAACTTTTTTATTTTTATATCAATTCTATGTACAGAATTTCCCCCAGAGGGTTTCAGGGGGGGGGGCTCCACCCCTCTTGCCTTTTAGTTTAAAAAATAGCGCCCCTCTTGCCTTTTAGTTTAAAAAATAGCACCCCTCTTGCCTCTCATCTAAAAACTAGTGCCCTTCTTGTCATTCATTTAAAAAAAATAGCGCCCTTCTTGCCCCACATTTGAAAAAATGTAGCCCTCCAGCGATGATGCAAACTCGATATAGCGTGTAAATTACGCCCAAAAAAAAAAAAAAAAAAAAAAAGCCTCATACGCGTCTTGTGTGACGGGTATTTTCGTCAAAAAATCGCTAAAAACCGACAAGTTTCGTTAAAAATTGCGAAATAACGACTAATTTCCGGGAAGATTAGAAAAAAATGGTTAATCACAAAACATCATATTTCCTCAAGAGATTGTGGAAAAATGACGAACTTCTTCCAAAATTCGCGATAAAACTGAAAATTTTGTCAAATGAGTCGCAAAAAATGGTAACTCTTGTCAAAAAATAGTGATAAAACAGCAGATTTCGTCAAAAGATTTGCAAAAAATCAAGCAAATCTCGTCCAAAAATCACCAACAATAAAACGGAAAATTTTGTGAAAAGTTCCGTTTTTTCGCGATTTTTTTAAAGCAAAATTCGCCGTTTTTTGCGATATTTTAACAAAAAGCTGCTGTTTTGCGATCTTTTAATAAAATTTGCCGTTTTTTTCGCGATTTTTTTTAGCAAAATATGCTGTTATTTGAGATCTTTTAACAAAATCTGCTGTTTTTTTGCGATCTTTTAACAAAATTTGCCGTTTTTTCGCGATCATTTAACAAAATTTACCTTTTTTTTTCTTTTTTTTAAATTTTTGGATGAAATTTCTGTTTTTTTTCACGACGTTTTGAACCGTTAGATTCTAGATTCAACTCTATAAAAATGCCCTAAAAAATGCCCTGAAAAAATAAAAAGTGCCTTTTCCAGAACAGTAGGGCCCTGCCCTTTTTTAAACCTGGGGGGAAACTCTGTATGTATATTTTAATCTGTAACTTTCATTAATATTGCTAAATTCATGCTTTTTCATGAAGGAAGAATAAATTTATTTCTGAAAAAAATTCAAGATATTGCTAATATCAGTGGTGATCACAATCTTTTTGCAAAATGCATTTATACATTCATCAAGCTTTTTTTTTATTGTTGAGTTTGGTTAAACCTGAAATAAAACTTCTATACTTTATGATATTGATGTGAATTAGTAGTGTGCCTTTATGGGGCAAGTTCTATTGAATAATTTAGGGAAAAATGCATCTCATCTTTATAATAAATATTTAGTTATACATTATTGATTATTTACTTCATCTTTGTTGCTTATAATATTTTAATCATTTTTAATTATCTAAATTTTTATTATTATAGTTTATTAACTTACATAATTGTTTTAATGTTTTTCTATATTATAAGCATTCATTAACTTCAGTTGCATTATTAATTACAATCAAATTACTGTTTAAAAATGTAAACAAACCCATGACGAGAAATCCACAAAATTCTAAAATCCACACAACCTCTGGTCCAAAGTGTGCGGATTTGAGGAAGTCTACTGTATTCATTTAATGCAAGCTATTTATTAAGGGATAAAAATCACAATTAATTCAATATTTTTTAAGCAAATAGAAATAAATCAGGGATTTAATTGTTTGAAAAAAAACACTAATTTAGAAGCTTTGTCTACTCCTAGTTTATTATGAAGGCTTGAATGAACTTCTCCAAAAGAAGAAAATTGTCTTTTTACTCCAGTAGATGAAGCCACGGTTGTTGTTATTTGGCAAATAAATTCAAGTTCGCTTATTCTCTCTTTACCTCTTATTACATAAAAGGATTTTCGCCAATCATAATCTGTCATAATATCAAACTTTTTTCTCAAGCAATGGTAATATTTGGAATGGGTCGTTTTTTGCTTGAAAATGTGCTACAGTGGTGAGAAGATTTAGACAATCTTCTTTAATGAATGCCAAATCTTCATTATTTTTCCTTACATTAAGTTTCATGTCATTTTGATTTAAAAGAAAGAACCTTAATAAAACTCCAACAAAATGACAGCCATTAATAGTTTGTTTATATCTTGCTTTAAATTTTGTAATTCTATCGTTATCTAATACATTTTCTAACTTTTTACCCAAAATTTTCCTTTGATATGTGCCAATATTCATGTGAAATTGCAAAAAAAATTGATTTAAATCAAATGATTTTTTTTAAATCAATTGATTTAAATCATGCCAACCCTGTTTTTATATATGTATATAATAAGTATTTACATATGCATATCTGTATATATATAATTATATACAAATATAACATTTTTAATATAAAAATATATGTTAAAAGAAAAAAAAAACATGTTTTTTTTTTTTTGCTATCCTGAAGCCTATGGGAAGGGTCCAAGTTTCTTTCTCAAGGAATTTAATATTTCAAGATATTTAAGGTCAAATTCAACCTTTTTTTTTCTTTTTTCAGAAATTACATAAAAACAAAACAACATCAGATTTGTTTATAATAAAAACATTAGCACAAAAAAAAAAAAAAAAAAAGTTTAAGAACAGGAATTAATAATTAATCTGCGAGAAATCTACAATGCTGCAGTAATATTTGCTAAAGCCTTGCTATAGCAATAATTTTCAAAATAAGACAATTTTGCCCTTTATAAGTACTTAACATGCAAAAAGTGAATTTTCTGCACCGAGAGAGATGCACACTCAACACAGAGCCAGAAAGAGCCAATACAAAGGCTAAATTTTTAAAATTAATTAAATAATACGTGCAATGGTTCAAAAAGAATTTGCACATTAAAAAAATACCAATCCTAAACACTATAAAAAAAAGTAAGCTGACTCTGTTTACTTATTTCATGCCTCTTTAAGACTATTTCTACAAGTATTACACTTTACAAAGTTTTGATTCTTACTCATTATGCTTCTAATTCTAAACATAATTAAATATTAAAACAACACTTCAATGTATTAAAAATGATTCAGAATTCTTTTAATCTAAAGCATACAAATAATATAGTGTCAAAAATCAAAGTATGTTGAAAGATGTCATTTGATATTGGCATGAGAAAATTCAAATGTGTAAAACAATACATGAATGACATTCTAAAAGGCAATCTATGAAACAGAATATAAAAATGGAGATTAGAAAAAAAAAAAATTGCAAAAGAGTGTATAAAAAAAAAAGTATCCTAAGTGTAAAAGTGTAAAAAACAGCTTAAACGTGTAAATTTTACACCTAATGTGTGTGTTGGGGGTTTCTTACTTTTTGAGTGCGAGGAATTTCTCGATCTGCAATTTCCGAGTTGATGGTCTGCAGAATTCGCAGGTAAATGTAGACGGCCGTCACACCAAAGTTCAGAGTGCCCAGTAGATCTTCGAAGAAGGTTGGCCACACATTCGGGTAATCAGAGAGGAACACCATGCAGATGATCTGAGCAGCTTTGTTCTGGATGAGGGCGCCATCTGGATCGGCAGACGAACACTGGAATACAACAATATAAAATAACAACATGTCAAGTGTAGCAAATGAGTGCTATAACAAAGTTTTAAAAATATTCAGATCAGCAACAAATACTACAGATGCAGTACAATGGCCAAAGTGTTTTGTACCTCCCTGTCAATACTAGCTGCTTTCTTTTATACAGAAAGTAACTTGTAGTCGATCTCAGCAATGTAGATCCATTTCATAAAATATGAAATAGTTTAATGTAATTAAAACACATCCCAAAGAATGTTCTCCAGGGGTGTAATGGAGAGTATATGCCACATACCCTCTGGATTTTTTTTAAGGAACACTGTATACTCTCTGTTTGCAAAGAAGGTTAGAATACTTATAATCTAGGGTATACTTTCTGTTTTGAGCGTATACCCACGTCTTTTTTTTTTATGACTACACTACTGATATTCCCTCCCGTACCATTATTTATGGAATATTTTTGTGTGACCCTGTCAATGAATAACAAATATTCCTTCCATCACAGATTGTATCGAATCTATATTTCAGTATACACTTCATACATACATATCAATTTTATTATGAAGAAAGAGAGTCACATGATTAAAATATTATTTTCTCCCATTGGGTATAACGTAACTGAATACTTTTTATTGTCTCTGTCATTGAACTATTCATCCGATTTCCATAAAATTTGAAATGGCATAACAAAATTATGCAACAATACATGTAAATTTTCGAAAGATTCGGTTGGGTAGTTTCTTGCTCTGTTCTATGCAGACAGATGGACTGAACGATGACTCTAAGTGCTGCATATTTACATAATTTTGATTGAACATAACTGAAAAAGTATTAAATCATCATCAGGGTTCTTTTTTCAGGCATAGGGAACTTTCTGAAAATTTTACTGGCCAGAAAGCGCCAACTTTCAGTACTCCCCTTTTATCCAGGTCAAGTAGATAGACCGGCAGGAATGAATGATTGTCAAAAATAGTAAATAACTACAATTTAAAATACACAACATGAACTTTTTCAAAAGGTTCACTGGTCTCTCAAAAGGACCTTGATGGTAACATTAAGTCTATGGGGGCATTATATTCAAATATCTCACTCAAATTTTAATATTTTTACATGGGATAGCTGAGGACGGTCTAGAACCAGGCTAGTTTTTGCCTTTTCGATTTTGGTTTCAGTAGCAGCAATTTTTCACATTCCTGTCATGTGCATGGAAGCTTAGAAAAAGTAATCCATTTGTAAACTGTAATATATGTGAATTATATAAATAAATAAATGTTATACATCATTTAGACCCTATATTAAATGATTTTTAACTAAATCCACGAGTGCCGTTTTGAAGTAATGTCCGAATCTTTAAAAGTGTGAAGTCTGCTAAAATATTTTAGAAATAGTTTAACAATTTTAACTTAAAATATTTAAGCTAAAGCATTTTTCATTTAATTTAAACGAATCTATGATTTTTGTATGAATATTACAAAGAAGATATATGTTTGTGTGCATATAAGGAAAAGTACAGTGAAACCTCCAAATAATGGACACTCCGAATAAGGAACACCTTTATTTAAGGGACAAAAGTTACGGTCCCATAGGTGTCCCTTATTTGGAGGTTTCACTGTATTAATTATTTTCCAGGGAAAAAATTAAAATAAATAAGAGAAAACAGGGGGAAAGAAAAATAGTCATGTAAGAATTATAATTGAACTACTTTGTAACACCCATGGTTTAATAATTAACGTTTAATAATTAATGAATGAAAACGTTATGAAAACTTCAAATATATTATAAATAGTTACTTGGTAGCATGAAATTTTAAATTTAGGGATTTAAAACGAGACTGATAAAAATAAAATTAATAAAAACCTTTCAATATAATTAAAAAAATTAGAAAATACTAAAAACTGTTAGTTATTCAAAACACTGAGAAAATTCACCAAATTAAATATCAGTTCAATTAATTGTAGTTATCCTTCTGCTAAAAAATCAAGTGCTGTTAAAATTCTTTCAGTTGATTACTTGAGTAGGTTAGACTGACAGAACCATGAAACGCTTTGAATCTGTTGGAATCGCATAGATAACATAGAAATAAATCAAGTTTTCTAAGTTTTATTTACAGATAACTATTTAAGGAAATCAAACCTTCTAATTAATCTTTTAAATGTTTAGCGTCAAATCTTGACAGGTACCATCTAATAACATTATATTGTACTAGCTCCCTCCTTTTTTACACTTCAGAAACTTTTGATATGATTTCTCCTTGCCTAACCTAAATCAGGGTTCCTACACAACTTTGGTTAAAAAAAAAAAAAAAAAAAAAATCTTCCTGACTTTTTACAGTAAAAATTTGGCTTATATACCCATCACAATGGACAATTTTAAATCTAGATAAATTTTATTTAAAAAAAAAAAAAAAAAAAAAAAAAAAAAAAAACGTGCTGTATGATTTTTTACTTTTAATTGTTTTTCATATTAATCTTATTGCTATAGTTTTTATATAACAGATTTAGATTGGATAATTAAAAATTTCTTCATTTACAATGATAAGTTTTTCTAATGGGACATCAAAAAATTCTCCGACTGCTTTAAATATTTAAAAATTTCCCAGACCTCTTTGTTTAAATTTCCGAATTTTCTGACATTTCACTGTTTCCCCTGACTGATAAGCTGCACAGCCAACATCTTGAATCAGTTCCTCAAAAATAATTCACAACATCATCTTTATAATTAATACAATTGCATTGATCATTAAATTTATAATGGTAAAATTATCACTACTTCTTAGAAGTTCCTTTCATCACTGATCTCTCCTTTAAGTAAATCATATAAATTTCCACTAAAGACCATCACAAATAAATGATTTCATTGAAAATAAATATAGAAATAAATAAAAAAAAAAAAAACTCAACAGGAGTATGGCTCATTGCCCTTTAGAGTCCCAGGAGACAACATTATTCTTCAAAATAGTAAGATTTTTTGAAAAAACACTACAGAAAGATTGAGTTCTCAAACTCTTACAGTTTTGCATTTAATTGAATTTAAGACAGTTATATAAATTATTACTAAATAATAAAAAGAGGAGAAATTACCTGGGTTTGTATCCAGTGGCTCACAAACTTCCTAATAATTTGTTGCTGAGAGGGATCGGCAAAACGATACCTAGAGACAATACAAAGAACATCAATATGCAATACTACCTAACACCCTTAAAAAAATAAAGTATCCTTTTAACCCTGTATCTGCAAGCAAACGGAATTTTTTTCCCCCCTTTCAGCAGGTTAGCACCAGAGTTCTCAGCATTGCGTCACATTACGACTAAATTCTTTATTTGATGAATAAACAAGTGATTAGATTTGTCTAATTGGCAACGCTCAATTTTTGCTGTTTGATTATTTTCTTTTTCATATACCATATATACTTGCATATAAGTCGAGAAATTTTAGACAAAAAAAGAACTTCAAAGTGGGGAGGTTGACTTATATGCGATACCAAAAAAAAAAAAAAAATCTATAAATAAAATATTGGAAAATAGTTTGCTAGCGAATCGGTGCTGCAACCCCCCATTATGTTTGTAGAGTACAAAATCGAAAATCCGAAATCCTTCCAGCATCGATGATTCTGAATTTAAGATATTTTTTAGTTTATTTTTTTTAAAAATAATCTACCTTAACCTGTTGCAAAAAAACAAAAAAAAAAGTGTGTGATTTATGTAATTTTGGAACGATTCAGAGGAGTTGATCTTTTTGGAACAATTCCAAAGAATTGTTTCTTTTCAGTGTCTAGCATTTTGGAACAATCCAGAGGAATTGCTCCTTTTCGGAGTCGTTTCATTTCGGAACGAGTCCAAGGAATCGAACCTTTTCGGAGTTGTTGCATTTCGGGCCGATTCCAAGGATTCAGTTCTTTAGGGAACCATTCCAAAAAGGATCGATTCTGCAAACTCCTCCCATTTCGGAATCATTCAGAAAAGGACATATTCTTTTTTACAGACTGGAATCATTCGTTTAGTTCCACTGTCGGAATCGCTCCTTTTGAACTGTTCCTCAACAAATGACACATCTCAACTAAAAAACTGATTAAAGTTAACGTTAAAATGAGTTATTCAACAAAAAGTAAGTTTAAAATAAGTAACATTAAGTATATTAAGTATATAAATAACAACAGTAAGTACTGTTGTTTTTGTCCAAATCAAGAGAAAATTGTGTTCGAGCGTTATTATTTCTCGATGCCGGCAGGCTGATATTTCAAAATATGCGACTTCGTAATGTTCCTGACCTGTGATCTTCAGATCACTGGTTATTTTGCTATTCATTGCAGTTGAAGAGAAGTTTGATGTCATTGCGCACAACATGCATTCAGTACGTTTCAGCCAATGGTGTTTTACATAATTTTTTCTTTTTTAATGGCAGAACTTGTTATGTAGAAATCCTGTTTGTTTGTATGTATGTATGTATAACAAAATGTTATTTCTCACATAAAAAAATAGATTTTTTTTTTTTTTTTTTCCGGAGGGGGTCGATTTATACGCAGGTTTTGAAATTTTCCTTATTTTTAACAACATAAGTTAGGGGGTCGACTTATAGGCGAGTGTATACGGTATATGCATATATACATATTTTTAATACAGTCGAGTCTCTCTATAACAAAACTCCGTACATCGAATTTATCTATATAACGAATTTTTAGTAGGAACGCCCCCTTTTTGCATGATTACATTAAAAACAGTCTCTATATAGCGAAATATCTATCTCCATATAACGAATTTTTCTGTAAATTGGTCTTAATTTATTCAATTTTAAAAAGCTTCAAAATCAGATGGAATCAATTTTCCATCACTTATTTTTGATTTACCGTCAGTGCTGAGTTTATTTTAATATTACTTCTCTCCTTGTTCTTTAAATCCAACGAATTCATCCCACTCCCACACACCTATCCACATTCTTCTCAAATCAGAGTCAATTGGATTGATATACCTGTAAGAGAGGAATCAATGAAAGGCACATAAAAGAGGTCTTCAAATGGAGGAAAATGTTAACTACAATTTTTCATTCATTTGCTAAAATTTGAGCTTTTTTTTTTTTTTTTTTTTTTTTTTTTTTTTTCCTGGAGAGCATAACAGTTTTAAAATCAAAACAACAAAAAATTACAGATTTCTTCATCTGAAATTAATGCAAGTCTTCCTTATTTGATTTTCATTAAGCTTTCAAATAAATGTCTGTTCTCATTTTTGAAACAGCTTAAATAATTAATAAATAAAATGTTAGGTTAATATTTACTTTTAAACATTTCAAATTCTTAATTCAAAAGATCAAAAATAACATTTGTTCAAATTTCACACATTAAATAAGATTTTTAACATCGTTCTCTATACATCGAATTTCTCTATATAACGAATTTTTTACTGGAACAGTGGATTTCGTTATATAGAGACTCGACTGTATATTTGTAGTAGGTGGTTGAAATTAGATTAACTATCATTATCGCAGTCATAAAAAGTTAGGTTACTTTAGAATATATTGAAAAAAAAGAGGGTTCATTAAATGATTTAAGATTTTTTTTTTTTTTTTTTTTAATTAAAGATTTGTGCTACACTGCGAATCTATTTTGCTAATACTTTTTTTCATTTGGTGAATGTTTTTTATTTTTAATTAGCCAAATTACTAATGTTGATAAAATGTCAGTGAGAACACTGTTAGCACAACATGCAACCTTCAAAGGGGCGTAAAACAGCCCTGATCTACAACATGTACAAGGCTGAAAATTTTTGTGAGAATAGCCCAAAGTCTCTCCTCATGTGCCCCAATTCTCAGAGTTTTAAATCTTTTATAATTAAGTGGAATGTTAATTGAAAACACATCAAACATTCCAATTAAAAAAGTAATTATTTCCTCAAAACCTTAAATTGACTATATTTGGACCTCGATTCGTGGCTAGCACAAAACAGTCCAATCAAAACACTCCCCTTGAAATCTCATTTGCTGTGTGATGAGGCTAGTGTTTTACTAAAGTTAAACACATTTCTCTGCTTTAAAAATATGCCTGTTTTCATTAAGGGGAGTGGATTTATATCCTCAGTCAGGGGTCTGTCCAGACTTTTTTCGCAGGTCCCTGTTTTTGTGAAATTGTGAAGTTTTCCTTACATTTATGAAAATTTTAATCATAATTTTGTGAATTTTAAATTATCAAAGTCTCCAAGTTCTATCTTTTATAAATGAAAAAGCAAAGTAATATGATCTTTAATGAGTGCAACTGTTTATTTACAGGCCAGATTTTATTTTTAAATGATTAAATTTGTGAAAAGTTCAGTCTGAAGGTGAAAAAATTCTGTGAAAGGTCTATTTAAGAGAGAAATAATTTTGTGAAGGCCCTGTTTCGGAATAAAATATTTTGTAAAGGGTCCTGTTTGGGGATATTTAGTGAAGGGTCCTTTAAAGGACCTAAAACTTTCCTAAACATATTTCTGTCAGTGTAAAATTTTAATGCAAGTTAAAATTTTGTGAAGGCCCTGTTTCGGAATAAAATATTTTGTAAAGGGTCCTGTTTGGGGATATTTAGTGAAGGGTCCTTTAAAGGACCTAAAACTTTCCTAAACATATTTCTGTCAGTGTAAAATTTTAATGCAAGTTAAAAAAAAAAAAAAAAAAAAAAAAAAAAAAAAAACAGCTTTTAAAGATTATTACTTATGCATCTAAGTTTATACCGGGTGTCCCAAAAATGACTGATGGATTTTAAAATTCAATAACTTGCAAACGGTGACAGCTATTAAAAATTTTTTTGCAGGAGGGTTATGTATTATGTCAGGAGTTTTTTTACCGCAATTCTTGATTTTAGTTCGAATTTCAAACAACAGATGGCGCTGATTGCGGTTGGCGGCCAGTCGACGCCGAGACTTACTTTATTCAGCTTTGACGCAAAAGAAGGAGATTACGGATATGGAGTACGTCTCATTCTACAGTACAGTCTTGCTCTCAGGCCCCGATTCTGGACTCATTCGATATGATTTCAATGGAATGCGTTGTTGCCATAGAAATAACAGATTGTTCGATAGTGGAATAGAGCGTTCAGAAGTGGGCATAAATTTCGCAAGCAGTATCTGAGTTTGCAGAAGATTTTCGTTTAGGAAGTTATTTTTTCTCGGATTAAATTACATTTTTTATGGCACGATTTAAAGATATTATATGAATCATATTTTAAAACTAGATAAAGTGATTTTTTCAATTTGATGATTTTTGTTATATTCATAAGAAATTTTAGATCTTTTAAGAAAATTCGTCAGTAGATTTTAATGAATGTTCAAAAAATAATCATGAAAACTGTTGATAGTACAATATTGTGTAAAATAACTACCAAAAATTTCCACGCCGCTAATCGTGAGGTTGTGGGTTTGAATTCCACTGGCTCCATTGCACACACTCTTTGTGTGGAGCTCCTTGTTGTACTTCTCGTGTGTTGTAATATTTCCTTGTGTGCTATCTCGTCCTGCATATTGACGATGGCTTATAAGCAGGCTTCATGTCGAGCACACAAGTCAGATGTATGTTATTCAATAAACAATAAACAACTACCAAAAACAAATAATATAAATTGCCTTGTTTAGCCCTTTTCAATAGGATTAGTCTATCGTTGCATTAAAATAGAAAAAAATAAAATAAATGTGAGTTAATTAAAATTTATTTTCCCGGATTAAATTACTTTTTATAGCATGATTTAAGGAATATTTTAGGCACCGTATTTTAAAACTACACTGTTAGAAATTTGAAACATTTGCTGCATCGTCACTCCTCCACCTTTATAGAAAGAGATTACTTCACTGTATTATGGAGCATTCTCATTGGTCAAAATAGGGGGTATTCTATAATAGCAGTGGAGTGACGATGCAGCAAAAGTTTCCAATTTTTAACAGTGTAGGTTAAGATATCTTGCTACAACCTTGTTCAAAATCTGTAAAAATCTGCTGCATTTTATTGTATACGCACTCCGCTTGTATAGAAACGGTTACTTGATTGTATTACGAAGCATTGTTATTGGTCGGAAAAGAGATATTATATACAAGCAGCGGAGTGCGTATGGAGCAAAAAACAGCAGATTTTTAACCCTGTGGGGCCCGATTCTGAACTCATTAGATATGATTTCAATGGAATGTGTTGTTGTCATGGAAATAACAAATTCTTCTATAGAAAAATACAATATTTAAAATTGAGCATGAATATAACAATGTAAATCGATCTAAAATTTCTTAAAATGTAACAAAAATTATCAAATTAAAGAAATCTCTTTATCTAGTTTTGAAATATGATGCATAAAATATTCTTTAAATCGTGCCATAAAAAGTAATTTAATACGGGAAAATAAAAACTTCCTAAACGAAAATCTTCTGTAAACTCGAATACTGCTTGCGAAATTCATGCCCACTTCTTAACGCTGGACTCCACTATCGAACAATCTGTTATTTCCATGGAAACAACGCATTCCATTGAAATCATATCGGGTGGGCCTCCGTGGCTGAGTGGTTAAGTTATCACACCGCTGATCGTGAGGTTGTGGGTTCGAATCCCACTGGCTCCATTGCACACTGTGGAGCTCCTGGTTGTACTTCTCTTGTGTTGTAATATTTCCTTGTGTGTTATCTCGTCCCTGTATATTGACGATGGCTTAAAAGCGGGCTTCATGTCGAGCACACAAGTCAAATGTATGTTGTCCAATAAACGATAAACGAAATCATATCGAATGAGTTCAGAATCGGGCCCCAAAGTATTAAAAATCTGCTGCATTTTGCTTCATACGCACTCCGCCGCTTGTATATAATATCTCTTTTCCGACCAATAACAATGCTTCGTAATACAATCAAGTAACTGTTTCTATACAAGCGGAGTGCGTATACAACAAAATGCAGCAGATTTTTACAGTATAAGAGCAAGGTTGTAGCAAGATATCTTCACCTACACTGTTAAAAATTGGAAACTTTTGCTGCATCGTCATTCCACTGCTATTATAGAATATCCCCTTTTTTTGACCAATGAGAATGCTCCATAATACAGTGAAGTAATCTCTTTCTATGAAAGTGGAAAAGTGACGATGCAGCAAAGGTTTCAAATTTTTAACAGTGTAGTTTTAAAATATGGTGCCTAAAATATTCCTTAAATCATGCCATAAAAAGTAATTTAATCCGGGAAAATAAATTTTAATTAACTCACATTTATTTTTTTTTTCTATTTTAATGCAACGATAGACTAATCCTATTGAAAAGGGCTAAACAAGGCAACTTATATTATTTGTTTTTGGTTGTTATTTTACACAATAATGTACTATCAACAGTTTTCATGATTATTTTTTGAACATTCATAAAAATCTACTGACGAATTTTCTTAAAAGATCTAAAATTTCTTAAGAATATAACAAAAATCATCAAATTGAAAAAATCTCTTTATCTAGTTTTAAAATATGATGCATAAAATATTCTTTAAATCGTGCCATAAAAAGTAATTTAATACGGGAAAATAAAACTTCATAAACGAAAATCTTCTGCAAACTCAAATACTGCTTGCGAAATGGACCCTATTCTTGTGACGTCAAAGTCACGTGCTTTGGGGAAACATTCCCCACATCATTGTTATTCATTATTCAACGACTCGTTTCCCAACTCGTAGTCGTATGCCGTAGAATAGTAACGGAGCATATTTTTGTGACGTGAGGTCACGTGTTTTGGGGAAATATTGCCGAAATACAGCCTCGACCTCAAGCGGAGAATAGAGTCCATTTATGCCCACTTCTGAACGCTGTATTCCACTATCGAACAATCTGTTATTTCCATGGCAACAACGCATTCCATTGAAATCATATCGAATGAGTCCAGAATCGGAGCCTGACAGCAAAACTGTACTGTAGAATGAGACGTACTCCATAGCCTTAATCTCCTTCTTTTCCGTCAAAGCTGAATGAAGTAAGTCTCGGCGTCGACTGGCCGCCAACCGCCATCAGCGCCATCTGTTGTTTGAAATTCGAACTAAAATCAAGAATTGCGGTAAAAAAACTCCTGACATTATACATAGCCCTCCTGCAAAAATTTTTTTAATAGCTGCCGCCGTTTGCAAGTTATTGAATTTTAAAATCCATCAGTCATTTTTGGGACACCCGGTATTTGGAGTAGGTAAATTTCCTAAAAATTGATTTAGAACTTTTTGTTTTATAAAAAAATCGATTTTTAAGAAGAAAAAGAAACTTTTTGTTTAATAGAGAAAAAACACAAATTTATGAAAATTCAGAAAATGAACTAATCGATTGTCTGGAAACTTTTAGATAGTTTATAACAACCTTTTGACCATAGTTTTGTAACATAATGATTGTGTAGAACATACTGTGGTAACCTGTAATAAAAGGTTGAATTAACCACTATTTTCAAATAGTAATTTAAGCAGATTTCTTAATTTCTTATTCTATTTTCACTATATTAACTTCTATTTTATCTTTTCGAAGCATCTAAATAGACCAGATTTATATTTTCTACAAAAATTTAGAATGTTCAGATCGGTAGAAATATATTTTATGAGGAAAAAAAAAAGTGTGAAGATGTCCACAAAGTCAGTAAAAACCTGATTGTTTTGTTGCAGCTTTGCTCACTTTCAATATGAAAAGACTCCAAAAAATCCAATTACGCAAAAACAGAACTATCTTCAATTCAATATTTTTTTAAGAGCAATTTTTTTCATTTAAAAATACAAGGTAGAACCTGCCGAATTTCGACGATAGAAAATGTTTAAGAAGGAACTGTATCCATGATTTACAATAAACCTATAAAAATTAATTACAATAACAAATGCAATTTATATTGGTAAGTCTAACTCTTAAACAAATGATATTTGACCTAAAGTTAACAAAATATTATTTCTATAAAACTCAGTTGTAGAAATTATTAAAATTAAATTTTAATTGTATATGTAAGCAGTAAAATATAATAAACATCTGTTATTATAATATTATCAATTAAAACTCATTCTTTAAAATAAATTTTTGTAAAGAGAAAATGTGGTATAAATTGCAAAGTAAAATTATAATAAAATAAAAATCATTTAATTGGTAAACAAAAACAAAATTCACTGGGCGATATTCTTCACATGACATATTTTAATTTCAATTTATTTTACTTTTTATGAGAAAATGGCAACAAAAAGATAAAGTAATCTGTTTTTTCCCTTTTACTTTTAATAGCAATGGAGTACTACTATTGCCATAATTATAAAAACAGTATTAAAAACTATAAAAAATAAATTAATATCTCAAAAATAAATTAAGATAGTTTTTAAACAAAGCACATTTTTTTCCCTATAAGATGGTGTAAAAACTGAAAATGTGCGATGATTAAAAATTTGAAAATTTGCAGTAGCAAAACTGCATTCCAAATTTCAAAGGGTCAGCATTTACAAAATGACGTTATGAACATAGCTACGTTTGGACTTTATAATATAGATAAATTAAAAGGAAATTAAAGGTAAAAAATGATACAAATTTTAAGGTTCATTCAACATGGGTCCAGGCAATGCCAGGCGAGTAAATTAATAAATCATAAATTTATTCAAAATTCATTTCTATGGACTCCACTTATCCCAGCTTTTGTCTAAGTTCGGCCATTATAAAATTAGCAGATGCAATGAAAGAAAAAAAGTTACATTATTCAATTGATTAAGAGGTGAGAAATACTTACTTTGTTTTGATGTAATGCGATATCAGCTGAAAACAAAAAAACTTAACCTGGTCTTTCCTGCAAAAGAAAAGAAATAAAACAGATACATCCCTTATAAGTAGCAAAATATCAATATTTACAATACAAAATGGTAAAGCGTAAAATGACATGGGATCGACGTACAATTTTTTATTCATAAGAACACAATACCTATGTAACACAATCTTTTATGCAATCATAAACAACGTTTGGTACACATAAAGTGTAAAAGTTGGCAAGTATGGCATTGCAAAGAATTGAAAGCATTCAAGCAGTTCTGGCAAATTCCATGACCAAAGCTGAAAAGATTCCGAGAACAAAATTTGTGATTTACTTCCACAATCCTTTGTCAAAACTAGCCAATTTTTTTCTGTGATTGTTCTTGAAATTTATAGATATTTTTCTCATGCAATCATTTGATGAATTTCATGTCATTTTTAATTTTTTTCCTAGACATTTTAGAAAATATTTGTAAATTCTTTGACTTTTCCTACATATTTTGAAATTTTCCTGATGCTGGGAATCCTGACAGTGTTGGATTCAAACGTTTTTCTATGTGAGGATTTCTGAGAGAGTGTATATTGATCATTAGTAGGCATAAAATCCAAAATCTTTCCCCATTTGGGGGGCATTTAAGGAATTGAATTCAACACCAATTTTAAACTTTCTATAGCAATCTATCCAAAACGCAGAAATCCGTGTTTCCGCGGAAAATTGGCATGGCTAGATAATAGATAAAGAGATGCAGTAACAAAAGGAACTTCTATAAAAAAAGATTTGAAAGTGCATGCATAACAAAGTAAGCCATTCTGATAGAACGACACGTGAAAAGATTAGATAAAAATAAATTACATAAAATATATTCATTTAAAAGGTGTGAAAACAAAAAAACTTAAGGAACTTCCTGATAAAACTAGTTGGATGAGGCAATCCCAGAACTTTCTTTTATCTCATACATTTTAATACTTCTTAAAAAATGAAACATAGCAGCGTCACCCACCGATTAGGTAATTTACTGCCACCTATATACCAAAAACTAATCAGATCTAGTTTACATCAAGGTCTCACAGAATCTAAAGTTTTGGAAATTCTGTGCATTAGTTTCTGCGACCACAAAATTTTTGTCACAACACAGACAGATATTTTGCAAAAGCATGTTTTTCAGATTCTCTCACCCGCAAAAGTGTAAATCCATCAAAAACCAGATTTGGAAAATCTTCACAAATCCAATGTTTTTTAATTGTAAAAATAGTAGAAAGTAGAAAGATGGATTGAAAGTGTCGGAAAATAAAACTCAAAGGGGAGAGCTTATTAACGGTCTCGTTCCAAAAAATGTTATTTCTTATAGAAATTTTGTAATGATTGAAGATAGCTAAATACTTAAGAAATAACTGAGAAATAAAAATTATTAGGATGGAAAAGTAAACAAGTACCAGAAAAAACCCAAATGAGTATGCAACTTACCTCACATTAATATTTGTTAGGCAATCAATACTCAACTTCCAACCATCTTCGGATTCTTTCAATTGTTCAAAATAATTAAATGCCTGTTAACGAGAAAAAAAATAAAAATAAATAACAATACATGTGATAAAAAAAGAAGATACTTCATCATTATTCTGTTGAACCCTTTACAGTAAAAACAATCTATCACCAAACTATGGGATTTGCATGACTGATATCAGATATGCTACACATGTTTGCCTACTTCTTCCAGCCACAACCCTTCACTTCGCACAGCCCTAATCATAAGCATCAATATATTAAAACTGATACAGCTTTGTAAATGTTTTAGGGATTTCTTGTGATACTTGTTTCAGGACTAAGGAAATTAAGTTTATTGAAATCCTTTGGACGAGTTACGGTAAAAATGAGTTCAACAACATCACTCATTTCAGAATCTAAACTTCAATTAAGTGAATAGGATCCTGCTGCAGCACACTTTGATGTAAATGACAAACGTGAGTGTCAAAAATGATGCTTTTTGTAATACATCACAATTAATAGTAAAAATAAAATATTCAAGATTTCATTAAAATAATTCTTAAAATATATTTTGATTTTCTTGGTCCTTTTATGCTATGGCATTAAGTATGTCAAAATCTATATATATAAAAGGAATTCTGAGGATAATTGAGGCACAGGCGAAAGCAAATCTTGGCAATGCGCCAACTCGGTCCAGAGGAAGCAAATCTTGGCAATGCGCCAACTCGGTCCAGAGGTATAAAAGCAAGATAGAAAAAAACGCGCAGGTCTGTGCATTCAAGTACAACCACCCATATGTATATGCTGAAAGTTTGTTCTGACGCTCACCCGACGCACGTGGAGTGCCGATGGTCCGGGGAGAGTCACCGGGGGATCCGTCGCGAGCTGAGAGAGAAGCGTACCATACACATAAATTATTAAATAAACCTTCAAATTAAGCCCGGCGAAGCGGGCTGGGTATGCTAGTATCTTTAAATGTGTATTTGACTTCATTTTAACTGTGGCAGTTTCTCTGTTATATGCTTCTTTTAGATATGGTATCAATTTCTTTTTTTTTTTTCTTCCTAGTAGAGTGTACTGGTAATCCACTAAACAAATGGTAAGTAAAAGATATTTAATAATAACACTGATAAAAAAAAAAAAAAAAAAAAAAAAAAAAGAATATGAAGAGTTGATAATTTTGCTACTGGCTAAAGATGTTAATTTTGACCTATAGAATAATATACTGCATCATATATATTGCATGC
The DNA here is from genome assembly GCA_964019185.1 of Maratus speculifer. Taxonomy (NCBI): domain Eukaryota; kingdom Metazoa; phylum Arthropoda; class Arachnida; order Araneae; family Salticidae; genus Maratus; species Maratus speculifer. The sequence continues at coordinate 390,089,733 of OZ025295.1, forward strand.
ACTCACTGCATTGAAACATATCAAAAATTGACACAAAATATAGCTATAAAAGATCTAAAAGCAATTTAATTATCTGGAAGGTAATTTGTCAAATTTTTTACAATATTTAGGTAGCCATTGTAAATCTGATAAAGAGGAGATGATCTTACCCTTGATCTTGCTTCTGGGTTTTCCTCTAAAAATCCTTGAATAATCTCAACATCCATTGGAAAAACTCAAGATAAATACTGAAAGATAAAAGAATCACTCAACTTGTGCATAAAAAATAAATAGACATGGAAATAACAAAGAAAAACTATTAAAGTAACCTCCTCAGTCCTGAGACACATTTTACCTGGAACTACAAAAACAAATTAAAATGATTATGAAAAATTTCCAAAGATGCACCAGTCTCCATTTGCACATATTTATTTTAAAAAGTCTAAATGTAATTTTAACAATTTTAGAAGCATTTTAAATTAATTTAGAGGGTATTTTTTAGTTGTCGACTCCAGGCGACATCAGGACTGAGCATGTTAAAATGAAACAGATTATTAAGCTGCAAGTATAGGGATTTGTCCAGACTTTTCTCACAGGGTCCTTTTTTTTATATTTGTGAAAACTCTAGTCAGAATTTTGTGAATTTTAAATTATTGATGTCTTCAGGTTCTATTTTTCACATGTAAAAAGCTAAGTAATAGGCTTTTTGGTGAGTTCAAATGCTTATTGACAAGCCAGATTTTATTATTTAATGATTTAAATTTGTGAAAAATTCAATTTGTAGGTGAAAAAATTCTGTGAAAGGTCTATTTAAGAGACAAATATTTTGTGAAGGGTCCTGTTTTGGGATAAAATGTTTTGTGAAGGGTCCAGTTTGGGGATAAAATTTTTTTGTGAAGGACTCTGTTTTAAGATAAATTATTTTGTGACGGGTCGTTTAAAGGACTTAAAAATTTCCTAAACATATCCCTGATATGGAACTCTAAGTGATAAAAGTGTGTAAAGTAGACGCCCTCAAATTTGCAATCACCTAAAATCCGAATATCACCAGAGATGTAAACAATGAAATGTACAACAACAGATTTAAACAATAAATTTATACATTGTTTGTCCACAATTTAAAGACTGGCGAACATTATTGTGACATCACAGACCCATTTATTTCAATTTTCCACAGACTAAAACTAGCCTTGGATCGATTTTCCATCGTCGGCTTGAGTGACTTTTTAGCCCAATGGTGGCGGCTAAATTGAATACATTTGTAGTGTTTTTATAAAAATGACTAGCATTTTGTGCAAAAAGGTCACAATATTAAGGATTGGGCTGCCTATAATTGCATTGACAAAATAATAGACTCCTTCCTGTCATGGATTTTTGTTTTTATTATTTTATTAATTTTTTTATTTAAATAGCAATTATTTTAAACTATGATTTTAAATTCACACCATGAAAATAATATAACACAGAATTTCATTAAACATTAATTTGAAGAAAAAGTTTGACCCAATATTTTTATGTGTGTGGAAAGTTTTTGGTTTTATACAAGTCTGACATAGAGTTCATTCCCAGATACAAACTTAAAATTTTGCATATTTATAGCTGAATATTGATTACCTCTTGACCCCATCACACACCATATGAATATGGTGTGTGTGTGGGGGGGGGGGGGGGAGGAGTGCCCTTTGTGGGAGTCTTCCTAAAGGAACCTAACCCATATTTATGCAAGGTTTGAAGAAAACCACAGAAAACTCTGAACGGTTTGACTGACGGCTGCGATTGGGTTTGAACCCAGCACCTGCCGTCTACCAGTTGAGAGGTCAGAAACTCTCGACCACTGGTGGGCCCTTCGTCAAATTATAAAAATCGCCAAACTAATAGCCAAGTTATACATGTTGATATAATTTTTATTTTAAATAATGATAAAACAAATAAATTAATAAAACATGAATAAAATACAAATAAAAGGTGGAATTAAAAACCACGTGATGACATTTTAAACATGTGTATTGTGTTTAATGTCATTGAATGTTACATTCACAATCACCCATTAATCTTAAAATTTGGCTATAGTTTTTTGGTCGATGGGATAACCAAGTAGTACCAAATATTATAAATACATATATATAAATATAGTAGGTAAAATAGAAAGCTGTACAGTTCATGTTGTTTAAATGGTTAAAAAGAATGAACCATTTCCTTTAAAAAATCCTTAAGCATGTAAAATATATTACATCCCAAATTAGTGGCAGGAAAAACAAAGTGGGTGAGATTTGTACCAAGCGAGCATAAAAATACCCCCCCCCCCCCTTTTAAGAAAATTAATATTAAAAAAGGTTTGCTAAAATTTTTCAAGCACATAATTAAGAATAAGCAATTAAGAAACCATTACATTAAATGAAATGGAGTAAATTATTAATCAAAACAATTAAAAATTAGCTTTATGTTATTTTGGCAGCTGCTCGAGGACATCGAGTCTTGTTCAACATTGGAAGGATTATGCGATCTGTAGAAATATTTTGTTTTCTAGAGATGCTTCATGTAGTTTAAGAAAGATGTTTATTTTCCTAAATGGCAGTTAATCGCTCTTCCGGTAACTATCAGAATATGAGGGGTAGAAAGTACTTATAATGTATTCATTTCATATTATACAGCGACCTATAGCTCATAGATAACTGAAGCTCAAGAAAGTTGACTTAAAAATGAAGCATTAAAAGTATATCGTACACATGATCTGAGTATTTTTGATAAGTATGTAAGTAAAAATATACGTTCTGACCAGCGTAAGTACATTAATAAAACTCACCTAATATTTTAAAGAAGAAACTGGTATATTACATCATTTTATTTCTTAGAACATGTTTCTTTTCTATCTACATTTTAGAAATAAAACAAATCTACGGATCAAATAGTTTATTTTGTAAACAAAATCACAGCGATTTCACGCAGCGTCCACGTTTTTCTCGGCTTTCGTCGGATTTGCAAACGAAAACACTGAAGTGAGTGATTCTTTTGAATCCTGATGCAACATCAATGGATCATGACTCATGGCTGATGAAATTTTTTCAAAATAAACAAATATTTATAAGTAATGTAGAAAAAAAATCTAATAGGATACAACAATTTATTGAAAAATAAATTTTGTCTGTATTTTGTTTAGGTTAATTCCATCCTTTTTTGTGCATTTTTTTAGTATCATTTTGATATGATTGAATTATTATCCATCGAAAAGTCTTTTTTTAATTGAATTTTTTCACAAATTACCGTTATATTTATAATCTAAATGAAATCAGCGTTTCAAATATCAGTTTATAAAACGAAAATAAAACTAAAAAAAAAGAAGAAGAAGAATCCATACGCCATCATCGTTTGCTTTTCTTCTTGTTTTTATTTTCCTTGTGAATCTATTATGTCTATTTGACTCTTACCAAATGGAATGATGCGGATGAGTGCATGATCGAGACTTCGATTAGTTTTTTTGTTATTTAACGTTTCATCATTACCTTTAAAAACATGCTTTTGTAAAATTGAAGTAAATGGTTACTTCACAGGCATCAATTCATGTTCGGAAAAAACATTAGAAATTAGATTTCATTACCTTAATCGCTATTTGTCAAAATGTGTAGGTATGCTTGTGCCCTGCTACCTGTGATATTGCTGTTTGTTTTTGTTAAAGAAGGTAAGTTCTGTTCATGTTAAAAATTTCTTTTTACAAATGTAAAATATCAGTCTAGCGCAGATATTAATTAATTTGCTACTCGAGAGCAAACTCTTTAGTGTTATTTTCACAAATTAGCTAATATTGCGTTTTATTATATTTTATTTAAATAAATGCTATTTCATTCATAAATTTCGATACTTTTATTCGTGATAAAAGTATTTTTTTTTTTTTTTTACATTAAGTTTTTCAATTATTATAATAAATGGATAAAAGACCTATTCATTAAATTTAAATCAAAAGATTTAATGTTAAGAAGGTTCCATTTTTATGTTTTATTTATTTTTTTAAATTTGAATGGTAAACAAAAATAATAAGCTTTTTTAACTCTATTATTTTAGAGTGATTATAAATAGTGCATTTTCTTAAAAAGAAAGATAAACATAAGGTTATCATAATCACTATGTAAGTATTAATCAATAATCAAAAGTAAGTATTATCAATCATATCAATCAGTGAAAATGGTAAGTTTGAACTTAAACTCTGGATATCATCACAAAATTCACTTATATTTGCTGTTCTATGTGCAATATCCCTTAATACTATATTTTCCACAATCATATAAAACTATCTGTTTTATTGATTAATATGTTTTTAATGTTTTGATACTTAACTGTCAGGAATGGGGAGATACATCATTTTACTCCCCCCCCCCCTGCCCTAATTAGTATATGGGTTATTCTCTTCAATACTGCAAATTTGACCAAGCAGTCTGACTTGAATGTTACATAGGTAAATTTTAATAAAAATTGGATAAATTGCTAGTAATTGGTCAATTGTTAAAGATTTTAATACAGCAGAAATCGTTATAAAATTTTAAACAAAAGTACATATTCCCCATTCACTTTATCATTAACTCATAACAATAAATGCGAGGGAATGATGAAATTAAGATGTTTTTACTAATTGTCATGAAAAATGCAAAATTATGGAAAAAACCAAACTGATTCCTTAAAGAAGAACACATAATATATAATGTATGATAAAATTAAAAATTTTGAAAATTGCTAAAAATTTATCATTCTGTGTGAGGGAATGACTGCTAATAAAAATACTCCCCGATTTTCTAATTGAAAAAAATTTCTAGAAAATTAACAAAAACCTTATATCACCAATTTATGTTCCTGGACTGACAAGTACTCAAATTAGCTTTCTCTCTGTGAAGAATGCTAGACTGCTGCTCATCTTTAGTGATAGGATATTTGCGATAATAGCAAGGTGTGAGGGAATGATGGTCTAACATGGGGAGACATATAATTGATTGAGTAGACTACATAATTATAGTAAAAAATAATATTTTTATTATTTTTTGTAAGGTACCAATTAAGAACTTAATTTTGCTTAGGGTGTTTTTAATTATTTTTATTTCTGAATGGAAAAAATCAGGCAGTAAAGTATGGTAGTATGGGTAGGGGAGAGGTGAGGGAATGATATTTGCATGATATATCTTACATTTTTAAATATTAAATTTGTTTATTTTAAAATTTTACGCCCTGCCCCTAATAAACAAACTTTAGATCTTCTAATATAAGTATAAATAAATAAAATGAAATTTAGAGCATTTATATGGCTAGGAAACACTTTTTGCACTATTGCAGAGAATAACTCATATTTTGCTGACAAGGCAATTGAATTTTAAAGTAGTTTTTGAAAACTGCAAACTACAGAAATATAATATCAGGGTCATTCCATGCCAAATCAACCAGGGACTCAACTTGACCCCTTCAGATTTCGATGAAATTCTCAGGAATCATTCTGCCTGATGATATAAATGAGAATATATGTTCATAACAGGGTTGGCAAGTTTTTGACACGCGACAGTTTTTGACGGTTTTAACCATGGTTTAAACCGTCATGTCAAAAACCTCCTTGTCAAAAATGTCAAAAACTGTCAAAAACCTATATTTATATGTAAATAAAAATATTTATTTACATATATATATCTACCTATATTTATATTTAAAAAGTAAAATTTATTTGCTTTTAATAAAGAAAATGTTTCTAAATATGCTGTAGAAAAAATAAATTTAAATTTTTGAAGTAACATATTTTGAATATTAAACAAAACCTTAGATTTTGGAAAACTTATCTTTTGTAATATTATTTATTAAATTTTAATGTGTTATTCAAAATATACAGGGATATATATTATGAAGAAATTTATTTATGACCAAATTTATCCATTGTTTAAAATAATGTTAAAGATTAGACAGGTTCTGTAATTGATTAGGAACAGAAAGATGTTCAAAACTGGTTATGTGCTACCATGCGATACCTAGGGCAAATGAATTGGATTATTGAACTAAATTTCTACTTTGATAATTTTCATTTGAATTGATTTTGATTATGTAATCAAATTAATTGGAAGTATTTCATGTATGTTTTATTTTTTAAAATTATGAATTTAATTAGATAATAATATAAAAAAAAATTACATGATATTTTGTGTTTTAGAAGTATTTCATAGATCAGTGTGATATTTTTTCTGTTTTGACTTTTACAATTGTTATTTGGTTTTTCTGAAAAATCAGTAATTCTGAATTTTAAATCATCAGTCATTTTTTGAATTTATAACTAACATAAAAATAATAAAAAATTAGCTCCTTTCTATAAATATCTGAGTATCTATTTACAATATTCAACCTATTTATTTACTATGCTGAAAAATTAGCTTATACAAATACTGTGAATTTTTTTTCACTGAATACTATAAAATTTTGTTTAATATCTTAAGTATTCAATTGTTGAATAATTACTTATTGTCTTACCTTGCTATCAAAGTAAACATTATTTGTATTTTTAATACTATTAGCGTGTGTGCTGTGGGGTAAGGAGGCAGAGGTGGGAATAAAAATAATGTGTAATAATCATACATATAATAAATAATATGTATTATATTTAAATTCAAATTAACCTACTGGATATTATGTATATAGCATAAAAAAAATTATTAAACATGTATATTATTAAGTTCCACATTTTTGAAAATCCTGCATTTACAACACTTAATTTGTTAATACTTATAAATATTAGCTATGTCAAAATGCATTCTAAATAACTTTATATTTTAAATATTATAATAATAATAAATAAATAAACAAGATATTTAAACATAAATAATTCTGCATGTCCATTTTGAGATAAATTTCATAAATTTGAAATCTGTGATTTTTACCTTAATTTTTATCAATTAAAAATATTTAAAGACCTACTAACTACCCATAATATAATTAAATTTCAACATAATGTATGGCATCTGTTCTTAGTTTTAAGATTTAACAACAAACTTTAGTACACCGCAGCAGATTGTGACTCTATGGGTTTTTGACAGTTTCTGACAGGTTTTTGACGGTTTAATCCGGTTTAAACCTTTGTCATGTCAAAAACCCCTTTTTGACGTCGAAAACCCAACCCTGGTTCATAATATTTTTTTCTTACCAAAGTTTCATATAATTATTTAAATTTTAAAAAATAATCATTTTTTGACTTGTTTGCATGTTTTTAATTTTTAATTTCTGAAGTTCTATCAAACATAGGAAATTTTATGACCACTCATTTCAAAGAGGATTTCATAAGGTTTAATTTGATATGCAAATTGACTATGTGTAGTTAAAATAAATAAAATTTGAAAAATTTTTAGATAGTCATTTTTAAAAATTTTGAAAAAAATTGTATGTTTGTTGTAATATTATAAACTTAAAATTCTGAAATTTTTAGAGTGGGATCTCAATGGGATCAGGAGTAATAAAAGCAAAAACTACTATTAAAATAGCAATTTAATTCTATCTACTTTGTTATTTATTTATGATTTGTATGGTAATTTTCAGCTTTTATTTCATAACTCCTGGTCCCATTGAGATCACACTCTAAAAATTTAAGAATTTTAAGTTTATAATAGTACAACAAACTTACATTTTTTTTTTCAAAATTTTAAAAAATGACTATCTAAAAAAGTTTTAAACTTTAAAAAAATTTAAATTATTTAACTATACATAGTCAACTTGCATATCAAATTAAACCTTATAAACTCCACTTTAAAATGGGTGGTCATAAAATTTTGTACGTGTGATAGAACTTGATAAATTGAAAATTGAAAATATTTATGCAGGTCAAAAAATGATGATTTTTCTAAATTTAAATAATTAACTATATGAAAATTTAAGGCGATAAACAAAAAATAAAAATAAGCTCTAATTTATATCACCATAGAGAAGGATCCCTGGCACTTTCATTGAAATCAGAATTGGTCAGGTTGAATATTGAATTTTTTGGTTGATTTGACATGAAATGACCAATCAAAAACTTTCTATTTTTTACTAGTTATATCTATATTTTATAACTTTCCAAATGATTATGATGTAAATAGGATACTAAGTTGTTTGCTTTAATAAACTTTCCTCTCTTCTATATATTTTTTATATGGGAAAAAATTATGAAAATATGTTGTAGCAATAATTTTAATTAACTATTTTAGTCATGGCATAAATTTTGCAGTTTCCCCCAGAGTGTTTCAGGGGGCACTTCCCCCTTCCTGTCCTTTAGTTTAAAAAATAGCGCCCCTCTTGTCTCTCATTCAAAAAAATAGTGCCCTTCTTGCTCCACATTTGAAAAAACAGTACTTACGTATTAACGTCACCGCGACAGAACTTGTGCCAATAAAGAGCAATCTTGTTGTTCGCACATGCACAAAAATAATGGCGTCCAAAATGAGCAAAAAAAATACACTAAAACACTAAAAAATTTTCATCAAAAACAAGGCGACAAGGAATCCAAAAGATAATTGCGGTGGCATTAATACGTAAGTACCGAAAAAACACAGCCTTTCAATGATAGTTCGGACGAGCTATAGCACATAAATTATGCAAAAAATAGCTCCTAATTGTCCCACAAAACTCGTAATTTCGTCAAAAATCGCAAAAGAAAAAGGGCAAATTTCATTAAAAAATAGAGAAATAACAACTGATTTCCAGCAAGATTCGCAAAAAAATGGCTAATTACGTCACAAAACCCTCCAAAAATGGCAGATTTTCTTTAAAGATTGTTAAAAAACGACAAATTTCATCCAAAAATCTCAATAAAATGGAAAATTTTGTCAACCGTTTCACAAAAATTGGCAAATTTTGCCAAAAAATCATGAAAAACGGCAGCCATAATTAAAAAATTGTGATAAAATGGCAGATTTCGTGAAAAAATTTGCGAAAAAACGTCGATTTTCATGAAAAGATTTGCAAAAAAACAGCAAATTTCGTCCAAATGTCACAATAAAACGTAAAATTCTGCCAAAAGATTTGCAAAAAGTGCTAAACTTAGCCAAAAATTATCGAAAAAACATAAAATTTGTCAAAATTTCCAGAAAAAAACCCTGGCACATTTCATCAAAATATCGAAAAAAAAATACAAATTTTGGGTACTTAACGTATTAATGCCACCGCAGCAGAAGCTGTGCTAATGCATCAATAAAGAGCAACACTAAGTTATCTTTTTGGATTCCTTCTTGCCTCGTTGTTTGCTGATTTTTTATGCCATTTTTTTAGTCCTTTTTGGTGCTTTTTAGTGCGTTATTGCTTTAATTTTTGATGCCATTATTTTTGTGCGCATGCAAACAACAAGCTTGCATTATCATTTTGTCCACGTTATTTTGAATCACCCTGTATATACAGTATAACATTTTTAATTCGGACATCCATAATCCGGAAACTTCTGTAATTCAGACATTTTGGAATGTTTATTCATTTTTATTTTGAATTAATGATAACAGATGGCGCCATAGCCCATATATAATTGAATTTCAGATAATGGTTAAGAAAATGAAAAGATTACCTAATAACACTAATTTTTTAACTGTAAAAACTTTCTAAATTACATGTGTAATTAATATAGTTGCTTTTTTAGATATTAAGTTGTAACAATTCATGATTAATAGTAATTTCACTAGTTTTCTTTTTCCAAAGATAACAAAATGTCGCGAAAACATCAGAAAATCGAAATTTTTTTTATTGTTAGTTCATTTAAGTATTTATCTTGTGACTTTTTTGGTATTTGTAGTTGCTACATATATATTTAATTATTTATAAAAGCATTATATATTACAGTTTAAAATATGTTACTGTAATTATAAGATTGATTTTTAAATTATAATTCTAAGCCTTAAATTTCTCACTATAGATAGATATTTTTTTAGTTTTAGAATTTTGTTTTTCAATATTTTTCATGATGTCCATTATTCTTGTGATTTGCATTATTTATTGAATATTCAAAAGTCAGAAAAAACAATTTAAAAAAAAAAATCTTACATTTGTTATTGTTAAAATTTACAACAGATGGCAACACTGCATAAAATATACAGATTTTTCTTTTAAATCATTCGTTTTTGAGCATTTTGAATTGATTTTTCTCATTTTTTTAAAATTATCCAGTTCCTTGTACTTTTATATTGAATAAAAGATATTAGTATTATTATTAATCTACATGCATTTTAATTACAAAACATCTGTAATCCGGATTCACCGTAATTGCAATGATTCTGGATTAAAGAAGTTATACTCTATATATATCTAAATTATAAAGACCAAACGTATCTGTGCGTAATGCATACGTCATTTTGCAAATGGCAACTTGAAATTTGAAATGAAATGTCGGTTTTGCAAATATTTAAACTTCTAAACATCCTTAATTTTTACATCATTGTATTGGGAAAAAATGTGCTTTTAAATGCAATTTGTTTGAAAAATGTATCTTAATTTATTTTTGAAACATTAATTTTTTTTGTAGTTTTTAATACCTTATTTCTAATTGTGGCAACAGAAGTACTTCGTTTCTATTAAAAGCAAAGGGAAAAAGGAAAAAAAAAGTGATTACTATATCTTTATGTTGTCATTTTCTCATTAAAAAAGAATATAAATAGTTTAAGATTTGTTTCAGTTAATAGCATCGAGACTTCACGTTTTGAATTAAAATGCTCAAATTAAATTATCAATTTAAAAAAAAGGTGAATACAGATGTGAAAAGTCATATGTAAATTTGGATACGGTGAAAAAGGATTTAGATTTCATGGGGGGAAAATTCTATGACTGAGTCGAAGTTAATAAATATTGCTTTTTTTCATTTTGGAATACTAGCATAAGATCCTTAACTGATAACTTTATCGTAATAACAGATCTTTATTATTTATTTTACAGCTTACATGTACGATTAAAGTTTAATTATAGCATTTTCTACAACTGAGTTTTCTGGAAATAGTAATTTATTAACCTTAGGTTAAATATCATTTGTTTAATCCTTTCATTCCCAGTGAGTCCAAATGGCCTCATGATGTTAGTTGTTTTTTTTTCTACATTTAATTCGGATATTCCAAATTCACACCAGAAAATCAAAACAGAAGTATTTTTTTCATTTAATAACAGACATTCCATATTTAAATAAAATGAAATCCATCATTGAAATTTTCTGGTATAATTTTAGATTCTCTGATTTGCGGAATTTCTAGAAAGTATTGTGCCAAATGAATGAAAGGGTTAAGAGTTAGGCTTACCAATATGGGGTGCGTTTTCTATTGTAACTAATTTTGTAGATTTATTATAAGTCAATGAAACAGTTACTTCCTAAACATTTTCTTTTGTCGAAATTCGACGGGTTCTACCTTGTATATATAAACAATGAAATTTTTAGTTCGGAATTCAGATGTAGTTTTAAAATTGCAAACTTTTTTATTTTTATATCACTCTTTTTCTATTTTAAACATAATGGTCAATAATCTGACTAAACTCATGAAATTAATTTCTGATAAAGTCAAAGATATTTTCTGTTACTGCTAATAATCACAATCTTCTTTATTAAAGGGACTCAGTACCTTTGAAACCATCTCCTCAATTCTGAATAATATATATGGGATGGCACAATACAGTAGAACCCCGTTAATCCAAATCTCCGTATAATTCGGATCAGTTTGGTCTTTTTTTTTTTTTTTTTTTTTTTTTTCTTCAAATTTGAGAAGCGATTGGCTGATTCCCATAACATTAACTTGTTTCATCATCGTATTCTGAATTTAAAAAAAAAAAAAACTTTTTCTGAAATCTTTTCGGAAGAATACCTTAAGCTTTCTTATTTAAACTCTTTGATGTTATCTTTCAAAGAAACAACAATGCATCACTAACTTTGGCAATTACAATTTTCTATTTTAACCACTTAGAAATTTCATGAAAAATCACTGCACAATAAATTTTTACCTAAAGCATTGCAAGAAAGATAGGAAAATAGTCCTTATAAAACCTATTGTCTGATAAGGACTGCTTTCCAATCTTTGTCGGCCCATAGGTCTGTTTTCTTGTTATTGGACAAAACACTTCTACAATCACTTGCAGAAGGTTATTTATATTTATTAAGATGCAGCATTGAATTCAGACACTTTTGAGTTTAACATAAAGGTGATTTTCTGTAAGTATGCTTTATTTTATTTCAGTTTTTTAAATTCTCTCTGGGTTTTTGATAATCTGGATTGAGTCCGGTCCCAAATAATCCGAATTATCAGGATTTTACTGTACTAGAAATTAAAAAAAATTAAAATAACTAAAAATTTTGTAAAACAGCCTATTTTACTAAAATTAAAAAGAAAAAAAAAAAGAAAAACTTTTTAAAAATCCCTATTACTTTTATAAACATGAACATTTTTGCTTCGATTTTTTTTTTCTCCATATTCATTAGCAGGATTCGTACAGACTCCTTAGAAATTACTTAGAAATAAAATCGTTCCCAAGTAGTACTTAGAACTACTTAGATAAACAAAACACTCCTTAGAAACTTCTTAAATTGTATTGCGGTTTTGCACATAAGCGATATTGCCCCCCCCCCCCCCCCAAAAAAAAAAAAAAAAAAAAGAAAGAAAATCGAGATTGTAAAACGCATGGTAGGCCCTTTATGCACGTCATTCATCAGAAGCACAGCAGTGATTGATTGGGATCATACTAATAGCCACCAAAGTGATTTACTTTTTATGGCCATAAGGGAAAGAAAAGTGGAAAGAATAATCCAGACACACCCCTAAGATTCTAATTTCAAAAAGTGATAACACTGTTTAATTCCTTCACAGCTACATATACAACTTTGATTTCTTCTTCCTAATCTATTCATCATCCTCAATTTTGCTGATAAAGGTGGATTCAGGGATGATTCTTGTCTGAAAATTTGAAATTGGGTTATCAGTTCCCCATAGTTGCCAACTTGTACAGTTTTGTGCACGGAAAAAACAATCACAGAGAAATGCAATTTTGATGATGACAAAAGATGATTTTTAAAAAAAAAACGATTTCATCAAAAGATCACAGGAAAAACGCAGATTTCATCAAAAGATCACGGGGATAAAACGTCGTTTTCAAGAAAAGAAAAATATCAATTTTGCCTAAAAATCGGCAAAAAAACCACGGAAAAATGGCAATTTCGTCAAAAGATTGAAAAAAAAACCCGCCGATTTCAACAAAAGATCGCAGAAAAACTGCCGATTTCGACAAAAGATCACAATAAATTGCCGATTTTGCTAATATATCGCTAATTTCATCTGAAGATCGTGCGAAAGCGCTGATTTCGTCTGAAGATCACGGATACCTCCCCCCCCCCTCTCGCGGGGGATAACTTGCAGAATTCCTGCGGAATTGGGGCTCTGCAAGTGCATGCCACATAAATAAAAATCAAAAGTGGTAAATCCTTAAAATTTGTTGGACTCCTTGGATTTTTTATGTACTCCTTGGATTTTTTCTTCCCAACTCTGTATGAACCCTGATTAGAATATACTAGTGTGCATGGAATTTTACATTTAATATGATTTTTTTTCTCACACTTGAGTCCCATATCCCATCTACTTCCCCCCATTAGCTTAAAATTTGATTTGAACTAAAAATGCATTACAAAAGGCAGTTCTAAATTAAGTGAGAAAACTTCTGTGGAAACTCTGAAACTGACAAATGAATCTTTAACACAAAAAGGTCTTTTTGTAACATATGCTATAAAAACAGCTATTTTGGTGTGCCTAAAATAATTTTTATTGTTAATTTTCTATGAAATTTTTTTATCGACCAAAAAACCATCGCCAAACTATAAGATTAAATGTCAATAATGGATGATTGTGAATATCGCATTCAGTGACATTAAACACTATACACATGTTTAAAACATTATAAAGCGCTTTTTAAATCCACTTTTTATTTGTATTTTTATTCATATTTTACTAATTTATTTGTTCTTTTGTTATTTAAAATAAAAATTACATCAACATGCGCAACTTGGTTGTTAGTTTGGCAATTTTTATAATTTGGTGAAAATGGTCGACAGGATAACCAAATAGTACCAGGGTTGCAAAAAAAAACTGGCTAAAATTAAAAAAAACAGGCTGGTGGCTTTTATTGGTTTTAACCGGCTTTTTTTGGCCAAAATTGACCTTTTTTGGCCATAATTGGCTTTTATACAGTGAAGCATTTTAATTATAAGCTACACATTTTTAAGTGTTTTTTTAACTTGTTTTAATGGTGTTTAATTGACTTTGACTTAAATATTAATGTTTTTATGAAAAATTGGGATTTTGATTATGATTCATTATGAGAAACTGGGTTATAACCCAATTTCTCAATAATGAAGACATTAATACTAGAATAACACATGATGGACTTGCTAGTGGTTTATAGTCAGAATTGCAAATATATCAGCTAAATTATAGAATGGCCATACCAACTGCTTTTTCTGATTTACATTGACCTTTAATCCCATCCTTGTTTTTCCATTTTGTCTACTTTATAAAATTAAAGAGGACAATGGTTACTTAGTTACATGTTTTATTACTTTAACTAATTTTAAGAGGTTTTAAAATGTCTTATTTTATTCCCCATAGTCATTTAAAATCATACATATAAAAACACGGTTTCTCATTATTGAGAATAGTATTATGAATTATGCATATTTCATAGTATATTTTACAATCTATTTCAATATTATCAATTAGCATGTGAATTAATACATTCATTCATAGATTAAATGTATGCACGGATATATTCATGCAAGAGGGCATATATGCACTCTTTTAAATAGCAATGAACTGTTCAAAATTTTAATTCAACAAATTTTATTTGGAGAACATTTTGTTGTTGTTGTTTAATTGTTCTGTTTATTTTATGTAATTATGTATTAAACTCACCTCAAATACTGAATCCATCCTAATTTCTCTTTCAGCATTGTTGAACATTCATTCATTCTATGACTTAATCATTCCATATTGATATGTAAGAATGTTTCCATGAATGCTTTGATGTGTTACATTTTGTCATAGTTCAATTAGATATAATTCTTAAGAATGTGTAATATAGAAATTTAAAACACATGTTTTGAGCATAATTTATATTTTTTTCAAGATTTATGTTTTTTCAGACATAATGCCTTCACACTTCAATGTGGTATGGTTGACTTCTAGCAGTTATAAAGACTTATTTATTTGAAAAACTTAATAGAAATTTATAATTTTTTTAGTAGAAAATATTTATAAATGTATTAAAAATAAATTAACCCAAATATAATATGAATTAGATATAAATTAACATTTTAAAAATAAAAGCCAGCTTTTTTCAAGTGGTTAAAACCAAACAAAGCCAGCCGGCTTTTTTAGGCCTGACTAAAAGCTGGCAACCCTGAGTAGTACCCATTTTTCTTATAAAACTTTTTAAGAGAATTCTTTTTTTTTTCTCTCTCTCTCTCTCTCTCCCCCATTACTTTAGAATTTCTGGAATTTTTTCCATTTCTACTACAAAAGATTTAAGAAAAATTGTAATTTCTGCTATTTTAAAAAAGATCTCTCTTTTAGTCTCCAGCATTGTGTGTACAAAGGAGGAGCTGTTTGACACCCGACCTTTAATTTGTCCCGGTCCCAATGATCCCAGGGACAAGATCTACTGCTGCGGACCCAAGAAGCTGCGCTACTGCTGCAGCTACGCTGATTACGCCTCTGCCATGTGAGTTCATTTACTTTTTAACAGTTTATTATTTTCTCTTTTCCATCTTATACCAGCAAAGCGTAATGCAGTAGAAGATCGTTATAATGCAATTCTCCATCTGACGCACAACTTCTTAGATGTAAACAATGAAGAAGTGCCTGAATTTCAAAAACTGTCTTGAAAACTAAATTGATTGCAATTCTATCTGCTTAATTTAGATCTTTTTAATGAAAAAAATTGCTATTACAATTCATGATTTTGAAAATCAATGAATGTATGATTTGGATCCTGGTGTATTTTGACCATTTTTAAAAAGTGGAGTTTTTTACAGATGTGGAATGATTTATACAATACAAACATTTATAATTCGGATAAGGAATGCAATATAAAGATAATCTAATGTATTTTGATATGTTTCATATACATTTGTGTATATTTTTAAGGTAGATTTGGTAATATGTGAAATAGTGACCCATATTACGCACAAGCTTGTGTTTTTAGGCTTGAATTATGTAGATCTTCTACTGTAGTCAGCACAAAACATATATATTAACATTTGAAACTAAATAAATATCTTGAAAATAAAAATAACATGATTTTAAAGAAATTTCACAAATATAAGAAATTCAACATTTCAATCTTTGTAGCATCTTTATACTGCTTCCCAGAATAAGGTAAAACCGTCTTGATATTCATAAGTTCATTATATTACCAATCAACTATTGCTTCAGCCAATAATAAACAGGAAAAACATGCATTGCCATACATTATACAGTAGACTTCCTCAAATCTGCAAACCAGAAATCCACAACTCTCTAAAATCCGCACATATTTTATGGATGTAAACAATGAAACTTTCAGTTCTGATATTGGGACAAAATTTGATTTTTTTAGTTTTGTATCAATTCCATATATTTTTTCATTTGTAATTATCTTAATAATACTCTATTCATGTTTTTTTTTTTTTTTTTTTTTTTCATGAAGGAAGAATAAATTTTTTTGGAAAAAATTCCAGATATTGCTAATAACACTGGTAATCACAATCTTCTTACTAAATATATTTATGCATTAATCAAGATTTTTTGGTTATTAAGCCTGGCTAAATTTGAAAAAAAGAATCCTTATTTTATGATTTTGATGTGAATTAGTAATATATTTTTATAAGGCAAGTTTTCGAAAAATACATTTAATCTTTATAATGAATATTTAATCATACACTATTCATTTTTAACTTGACCTTTGCTATTAATACTTTAATGAGTTTAAAAATTATCTAAATTTTTATTATTTTAGTTTATTACTTATTTTAATATTTTATTATATTGTAAGCAATCATTATAGTTCCGATTGCACTATTAATTGCACTCGAATTACTGTTTAAGAAATATAAACAGAGCAATGATCAGAAATCCACAAAATTCTAAAATCCGCACAACCTCTGGTCCCAAGCTGTGCGGATTCGAGGGAGTCTACTGTATTCTGTATTTATATAGCACAAGCAGTATAAAGATGTTTTACTTGAACATTGAATTTCTGAAATTTAATGTTTGTTATAGTTTTTAAATTTTGTCCGCCATTTAGTAATCATGTATCAAAAAAGGTAAATTTTCTCAATAAATTGCTAAAAAACGGCAAATTTGTTCAAAAAATTTAAAAATAACAGAAAATTTGTTCAAAAGATCGTGAAAAAAACGGCAAATTTCTTCAAAAGATCGCGAAAAAACGGCAGTTTCGTCTAAAGATCATGATAATCGGCAAGTTTCTTCATGACATCATGAAAAAATGGCAAGTTTCTTCATAATATCACAAAAAAAAAGGCAAGTTCAAAAAATAACGGAAAATTTCTTAAAAAAAAACGGCAAATTTCTTCTAAAAATCATGAAAAAAACAGCAAATTTCTTCAAAAGGTCGCGAAAAAATGGAACATTTCTTCAAAGGATCACAAAAGAAGGCAGTTTCGTCAAAAGATCACAATAAATCGGAAATTTCTACAATAGATCATGAAAGAAAGGCAAGTTTCTTCATAACATCGCAAAAAAAGGCAAATTTCTTCAAATGATCACGAAAAAGCACAATTTTCGTCAAAAAAATCAATAAAAAGGCTAATTTTCTCAATAAATTGCGAAAAAACGGCAAATTTCGACAAAAAATCATGAAAAAACAGCAATTTTTTCAAAAAATAGCAAATTTTGGCAAAATAATGGAAAATTTTTTCTAACGATCACAAAAAAGTCAGTTTTCGTCAAAAAATCATGAAAAAAATGTCAGTTTTCTTCAAAAGATTACGAAAAAAAAACAAATTTCCTTAAAAGATTGCAAAAAAAAGGCAGTTTCCATTAAAAAACTAGTCGTTGGGGGCCACCGTAATACTTACCCATCATGGATATGTATATGAAAATAAAACATGTGAAACTATTTATACAATGCATTGCAATTCATAAACAAAATTTAAATATTGTTAATATACATAGTAATGCTATATTAAAGAACTGCTGATGTACCAATTTCGACAAGTTATATAAAACGCCAAACTACTCAAGTAGTACCGAACTGCGTAAAAGAAGCATCCTTATAACTCCAAAAATAATAATTCTATTAACTAACAATTAACTGCGTCGGATTAAGCGTCTCATTTCCAATTAGAATATACTTCTGAATTGAAATTTGAATGAAATGCAGGGTCATGAAAAATCGAAGAATGTGGAAAACAAGATTACAAATATCTCGGCAACTAATAATCCGATCGACTTCGTTCTATATGCAAAATGTGTGTTATTTTATTGCCTTTTATGTCCATTCCTTAGAACAAAAAAATTCGAAAATTTTTATATACCTTTCATCAGAACAAAATTTTCGAGAGTCCGAAAAAAATAGTTCCGGATAATCGAGGTTGCTGATATTAAATAGGGTTCGTCCCATTCTTACATACTGACTACATACAAAATTTCAAGTCTCTATCTCAATTTGTTCGAGAGATAGAGCGTTTACAGACAGACAGATAGACGGACGGCAAAAAAAATTTTCTAAAAATATGTTTTTCGGAATCTCCACTATCTAAAACGTGTAAATCCGTCAAAAATTTTTTTTCGATTTTCAAAACAATTGCAAGACTTACCCTATACTACGTATGATGGGTAAGTAATAATGAAATAAATGCAAATTTCTCCAAAAAATCACGAAAAAATGGTAAAATTCTTCAAGAGATCGTGACAAAACTCCAGTTTTTGTCAAAAGATCGCAAAAAATGGCAGCTTTTGTGAAAAGATCACGATAAATCGGCAAATTTCTTCAAAGAATCGCAAAAAAAACCCAGAAAATTACGTCAAATCTTGAGGAAAAACTTCGAAAAAATTCAAATTTCGTCAGAAAGATTGTGAAAAATGACATCTCGTCAAAAGATCGTCAAAGACCCACCAATTTTATCAAAGGGAACCCCCCCCCCCTCTTTCAGACAATGTATGAGGTGTTAAAATTCTGAGAACAAAGGCAACTTCTTTTTGAAAGTATACTTTTCTTTTATGTCTATCACAAATACTTGGGTCATTTGAGTGCATATAATGTAATGAGAGGGATTGGCCTGCAGACTGTTTTTAAGTTTTTACTTGTGTTGCAGACTGCCGAAAAAAATTCTGCCAATTAAGCCAGTACTTCAGGCAAGACATGTCACTTGCCCCTCCTAGAATTTTTTGTTTTTTTTTTTCAATTACTTTGGTTACAATTAAGTCATATACAGGGTTCGATTTAAGCAGTATTGCATCGCAATTCGCGATTCAAATTTAACTAAAATGCGATCCAAGAAATGCATTAAATCGCAATCATTGCGATGCATATTTGCCACACCCTTTGTTATGTCATGTACACTTAAAGTTAAAATTTACACAAAATACGTTGTGTTTTCACTCTCCCCAAATATTTATTTACAATGGAAGTACAGCGAGACGCCATTGCTCGGTGCAGTTTTCCCAGTAAACACATGATTTGTTCCCGCCCTGACGCTGTGCTTGATTACTGAATCACTGTTACTCGCTAATCACGGCGCTTGCTCATAGAAGTTTGACGTGCGTGTTGTAGTGGTTCTAAAATGAACACTCACTGTTACGATGCTTTTACTTTATATTGCTTTAAAAAAAAGAAAAAAAAAATGTAAATTTTCAAGATTTAAAAGTTACGTTAACTATTTTTTACTTGCTATACAAAAGTATCTAACTGCTCTTCAAAACTGACTTTGTATAACAGTTACTGCTATGCAACTTTATTTTTCTAAATCAACCCCTGGTCATATACAAAATTTTCCATAAGGTTTTGGTCTCTGATTACAGCACTTTAAAGTAACTAAAAAGTTTTTGATAATATTGGCAATGTTCAGAAAAATTCTTCATTTTGAAATGAACTCAGTACCAGAAATATTCAACATATCCAGTCTAACTTATTTTTCATAATAAATCTATTTAATGATTATTTAATGGAATTTTACTTTATCACAGTACTAATCTTACCAAAATTTTAATTACTGTACTGATTTTATTTTTTGTTTTCCAGAATTAAAAAAAAATGTTTTTTGATGGCAATCTAAAGTCTTTTAATTGTAGTTTCACAGCAAATTTTATTTTAAGCCCAAGATGCACGCAGTTTTTTCAATTCAATTTCAAATTATGCAATTTTTTTTCAAACCACTCTTAAATTTAAAAAAAAAGTCTTTAAATCTGATATGCTATATGGGTGTTTTATTTGTTTCTAATAAATACCTTGCAATCATGTGTTTTTGCTTTAAAAAAAGTTGTATGATCTTTTGAAAATAACATGCTGTGTCATTTTTAAAAAACAGGAAAGTCAAGCTTTTTCTTATTTTACTGAATTTATAATTGAATTTTTTTATATATACATATAAATGGATATAATGCACATAATATGTATAGGATAATTATTGCAGCTAATCTTCAATAATTGCTATTTGTAAAGTGTGAGAATTAATCAAAAACAGAGCCATCTGTTCATGAGATTCATGTTTTTTGAGCGATTTATGGACGTAATTTGCATTTTTATGCAATTCATTAACGTAATTAACATTTTTATCATTTTATAGACATAATTCATTATTTTTAGGTGATTCATGGACGTAATTCGCGTTTTTTGAGCGATTCATTGATATAATTTGCATTTTGCGAGCAATTCATGGATGTACAGTAGCAATTCATATGTTTCCGGCCAGCAAAAATTTTTCTGTTAATTTGTAAATATATCCATATGAAGAGGAATCTCAAAGCAATACTTATACACTTTATTGACATATTAGTTAGGAACTTACTTATAGAAGAACGTGTAAATATCAATAAATTTAATTGACAAAATTAAGTATAAAAAAAAACGCGTGTTCTCAAAAGTTTCCGGCCACTTATCATTCTTTAGATTTTTACTATCCGTAAAGTGTTTTTTGGTTGTGTTTATGAATGAATCAACGTGTATAGCATAGTTTTAAGTCAAATTTGAAAAGTTCAACAATTATTATTCATAAATGAGTGATTACTTTGTCGTTAAAAGCCAATCTTCTCGAGGTATTGCGGCTAAGTTATCGATCAGTAAAATCGACTGTAAACGATATTTAAAAATTATATAAAGATGGCCATGGCTTTCAGGACTTTCAGAGGTCCAGGAGAATTTTCCAAATTCTCCTGGAAAATTACTATTCCTATGGACAGAATTATCAGGAGAAAAACCATTGATAATCCACATGAAAATTCCATTGCAATATACTGTGATTTACAGAATGAAAATATTGCTGAAATAAGTTAGTCTACCGTGTTATGATGCTGATGTGATACAGAATTTTATAGAAGAGTCGGTGTTAAAAAATTTTCAGAGGTAAAAAAAATACTGACGTACCCTACTTTCATTTTCCTAGGAACACAAAGTCTGGTCAAGTGAAAACTGGACAAAATTCTATTTTCCTATTAATTGAATTTGAAATTTTTTTTGGTAGTGATGGCAGACACTACATACGATGACCTAACAACAAAAGGTTATGATTCGACCTATGTTATTCCTACAATGAAGCATGGCGGAGGACACGTTATGCCGTGGGGAGTATTTTCTTAAAAAAGCGTCAGTCCGTTATTTGAAATCCACAGCCAGATGAATGATACAATGTATAAGGATAACTTGCAAGGCCATTTTTTGCCTTATTAGAGAAAAAAATTTGGTCGCAACTATTTTTCGTAACATGATAACGGCATAAATAATGTATGCAAGCCTCGATAAGCAATAGCTTTCACACACAAAATTTCGTTTTTGAAATGGTCAGCGCAAACGCCCAACATGAATCCAATAGAAAATCTTTGGAAAGAAGTTGGCAAAAGTCTGCAGAACTATACATATTCCAACTCAGTCGAAATTTCGCCAAAATTGCAAGAAATGTGGAAAAAATGTACCATAGATGATCTTTAACCGTTGATTGTATGAATGTCAAGTTGCTGCGCCGCAGTACTTATTACTAAAGCTAATAAAATAGTAATACGATAAAATAGTATTTGTAAATGTTGTTGATCACTGTAATTTTCTATTACAATACCACTTTTTTACGAACTTGTGAAAGTGGCCGGGAACTTTTGAGAACATGTGTTTTCTTTTATACTTAATTTTGTCAATTAAATTTATTGATATTTACACGTTCTTCTATAAGTAAGTTCCTAACTAATATGTCAATAAAATGTATAAGTATCGCTTTGAGATTCCTCTTCATATGGGTATATTTACAAATTAACTGAAAAATTTTTGCTGGCCGGAAACATATGACCGCCACTGTAGTTTGCATTCTTAATGTGTTTCCTGGGCGTAATTCACATTTTAAATGCCATTCATGGTGTTTTTTATGCAAATCATACACAAAATTAGTGTTGTTTATGCAATTCATGGATGGAAAATGTGTTTTTAGCGCGGTCTTTGGACGAAAATTCATGTTTTTTTATGCCACCTTTGGATGAAATTTACATTTTCCGCATGACATTTTTGTAAAAATGTTCATCTTTTAAACGTTTTTATGTTGAAATACATGTGTTTTAAGCGATTCTTTGTTGGAATTCGTGATTTTTTTTTTTTTTTGCGTCTTTCTATGAAGTTCGCGTTAACGGTAAAAAATTCATACATAAAATTGAAGGAATATTTTTATTTTTTAGTACTAAATAAAGTTACAGAAATAAAAATTCTTTTTTCCTAAAATTTTCTGCAAAATTCATAATATTTTCTGTGCACGGCATGCGTGCATGTGTCTATATTATGCAACTCTGATTATCCCATTCAACAGATTCACTAAATTATACAAATCACCAAACTTTTCAAATTAACACATTTTTTATTTTAAATAACAAAAGAAAAAAAAATAAATGTGTCAAACATGAATAAAAATAACTTAAGATGTAACAAATGTGTTTAATGTCAAGTGAAAGTGACACTTATGCTCATCCGTTATTGGCATTGAATCTTATACCATAAAATCCCGTTAATCAGCCCTTCCTGATCAAACGCCCCAGGGTTGGGTTTCTGATGTGAGAAACTGGTTTTTGACATGACAAGCATCAAAAACTGGTTTAAACCATCAAAAATTGGTTTAAACCGTCAAAAACTGCCTTAAACCGTCAAAAACATATAATGAGCTTTAAAACATTTTAAGAACAGGGGGAAAATATTGAATAAGTTTTAATGATTTAAGTATTTTTTTATTCAACATTAATTGCTTAATTTAATAATTACAAAAAAGTTAAATTATTTTAATTATAATAAAACATTTTTGTTTTTTAGAATATTCAAACAGAAAAAAATGATTTTATACAGTTAAAAATTTGAATAAATTTTACCCCGCAACATCCTATAGCACATAACCAATTTAGCACATTTATTTACACCCAATCAATTTCTGAGGAGTGTATGAAGCCAAAGTTAAAAAATACTCTCTCAATTGATGCTGAGCTAGCAGGGCTTGATAGCAGAAGCATTGCTAGTTGAGAAAGTTTGGAGGCAGGCCTAATTTTCAGATTTATGACAGATTTCCCCCACCCCAGAAATGATAATATACAATACAGTAATAGTGAATTTTTAATATTACATCTAATATTGTATATTTGCACCATATATTTAATGTGAACTTTTTCAGATCAGTGTAGCATTTGGGGTTTCTGACGGGGTTTTTGACAAGAGATTTTTGACATGACGGTTTAAACCGGATAAAACCGCACACTGTCAAAAACTTGCCAACCCTGAAATGCCCCCTCCCCACTTTATAAAGAATTTGAAATTTTCAAAAAATCGCGAGAAAGCGCCCTCCCTCCCCATTCTCAAAGGCGATTGAGTATGGCATAAATCATTATGAAATGAATGAATCATGAATCTTTGATGGAATGTGCATTTTTTCGAGATTTTTTAATTGATTTCATGCTTGTTTTGGTTTTTTTTTACAAATTTCTCCTTTTTTCTGCGTTTTTTCGTCAAAATTTACGGGTTTTTTTCAAGCAGAGTTTCCCCCAGAGGGTTTCAGGGGGGCGCTCCGCCCCTCCTACCCTTTAGTTTAAAAAATAGCGCCCTTCTTGCCCCTAATCCAAAAATTGCACCCTTCTTGCCCACATTTGAAAAAACGCAGCTCTTGAGCAATGATGAGGATGTGCAGTAGCATGTAAATTTCACAAAAAATCGGCAATGGAATGCAAAAAATAGCTTTTACGCTTCTTGTTGGACACGCAACTTCGTAAATTTGTCAAACGTTTTGCGAAAAACTGAAAATTTCGCCAAAAGTTCATAAAAAATGGCAAATTTCGTACAAAAATCGCAATAAAACTGAAAATTCTCTCAAAAAATTCACAAAAAAACGGCAAATTTCACGAAAAAGCACAAACTTCGTCAAAATATCCTAAAAAAACAGCAATTTCGTCAAAAGATCGAAAAAAATGCTTATTATGTCAAATAGGGACAAAAGAAAAGTTAATCCCGAGAAGTGAATTTTTCTGTTCTAAAAACTAATTTTTTTGCTTCAAAATTGTGTTTTTCTTGCTCCTAAAGCGGATTTTCCTGATTCACAATCATTTTCGTATGAAGAGAAAATTGCATCCGGGGCATAATTAGAGAAAAGAGGGGGTGATTCCACTCCCGTTACAAACTATGTGGTTTTTTTTTTTTCGCACCCCTTTTTTTTTAAATTTGTGTTTTTTCGTGTTTGATCGTGACAAAATTGGCGATTTTTCGAGATCTTTTGAAGAAATTGGCCATTTTTTGTCATCTTTTAAAAAAATTTACCTTTCTTTCGCGATCTTTTCACAAATTTGCTGTTTTTGCTATCTTTTAACAAAATCAGTCGTTTTTTTCGCGATCTTTTAACAGTATTTGTCGTTTTTTCTTTTTTGATAAAATTTTTGGATTTTTTTTCTGTATTCTTTGACGAAACTTCTGTATTTCCGCGATTTTATAACCGCTAGATTCTAGATTCAACTCTAAGTGCCCCTAAAAATAAAAAAAGTGCCCTCAAAAATGTAAAAAGTGCCCTTTTTAGAACAGTATCGCCCTGCCCCTTTTTAAACCTGGGGGAAACTCTGTTTAAGTATCAAAATTCATGATTCATTTAACGATTCATTCATTTCATCATGATTCATTCCTGTAAATTTTGTTGAATGATCGTGGAAAAATCCCATGAAAGCACGCCCGTCTAACTATTTTATGATTTTTTGTCATGTTTGGGGGGGGGGGGGGATTAATGGTATTTTACGGTAGTTTTCTGGTTGATGGGCTATTCAAGTACAGTCGAAGATCTTTAAAATGCAAAACTTCACAGATGTAAACTATGAATTTTACATTGAAGAAATACCTAAATCCCCAGATTGTAAAACAATTGTTGCTCTCTAGGAAACTAAATTGTTTGCATTTCTATCTCCTTAACTTGGAACTTTCGGTACTACTCAATTATCCTGTTGACCGATTTCGCCAAATTATACATATTGACATAATTTTTATTTTAAACAATGAAAAAACAAATAATTAGTAGAATATCAATTAAAAAACTAAATAAAAATCACTTAATGACATTTTAAACACGTGTATCGCATTTACTGTTATTGAATGTGACATTCACGATCCTCCATTATTGGCATTTAATCTTCTAGTTTGGCGATAGATTTTTTGGTCGATGGGATAACCTAGTAGTACTGAACTTTTTAATGAAAAGAATTTATTATTATAGTAAATGTTTATGAAAAAGAGCCATGATTTGTGTCTAGTTCTATTTGGACCCTTTTTCAAAAAGCCTATTTAAACAGATGTGGAATGATCCAAACATTTCTAATTTGAATGCAGTATTTTAAAGTATTGTGATATGGGAATTGTGGCTGGTGAATTGAATGATCTTGTAATGATTTGTGATGTATTTCTGTTTCTATAGCAACACGATCGGCATCATAGTGGGTGTGCTGGTGACGGCGATCGTGGTCGTTGTTATCATAGTGGTGGTGTCGTGTTTCTGCTGCAGCTGCTGTCTCCTCGCAAAGCACCGAAACAACTCACGGAGCCGAGGGGGAAACACCTCATACAGTGAGTAATATCTAACTTTAATCATCATAACCATACCAACATACTTTCATTTACAGCTCTTTTTTACAGAGACACACCATAATTTAAAGAAATGTCATCAAAATAAAATGGCTAACCCATCTTTGAAAAAAAAAAAAAAAAAAAAAAAAAAAATTTCCACCTTATTGAGTTACAGTCATTGTGAAAAAGACCTTTTTTTATTAGCTTTAATCGTTTAGGTAAGTTGAACAGCCTGGCTACACATTATGGAAATATCAGGAAGGTTTATCGATCTCAAAAGATTCAAGGGAATCTCATAAATAAAAATACTCAAGAAGCAGGAAAATTTGTCTAGATTCAAAATTATTTGTATGTTTTTTTCTGACCAGTGAGACTGATTCATCACTAAACAGGTAATATTTAAGCCCAAAAAAAAAGACATATTAGCAAGCTAGATAAGTATGTTATATGAGGAAGTGGCATACATTAAAAATTATTTTCATTAAAGAAATTAGAGAACTTTTTTCTGTAGCCATCCTGTTTTAATTTGTCCCTACAGTGAGTAAATACATCTCCTTATACAGAGATGCATAATTTAACCTCCTCAATCCTGGAGGCAACACCTATAGTGGTTAGTCACAGGGTCGGGTTTCTGACGTCAAAAACTGGCTTAAACCATCAAAAACATATAATGTGCTTTAAAACATTTTAAGAACAAGAGGCAAACATTGAATACATCTTAATAATTTAAGTAGCTTTTTATTTAACATAATTACTGTAATTTAATAACTACAAAAAAGGGTACACGACATTTCGGTCCCCAGTAACTTTGGTCTTAGTCATTTCACTGCCTTGTTATTTTTTTGCTCGCTACCTTATAAGTCGGATTCTAATTGTTGTGGGCTAGCCAAATGGTATAAGTTCAACATTATTCGGGCCTTTTTTTAATTCTTCCTCTCCTCCCACCCCCCAAGTTTTATAAGAAGTTGAATATAAGAGTCTGATAAATTTAAACTTTTATAACTCGTGATAATGAAATCACAGCGAGCTGAAAATTTCGTTTGATTAAACAATGTGATATAAGTTTCGAGGATATTGTCTTTTGCTTTTAGTAGTATTATTATTAATCATAATAAATATTTTAAATTTTACTATCAATTATTAGTATCAGTATTTTGTATAAACTTCTATAAATTGCTATAAACTAAAAAGTATTTTATATATATTGCCATAAATATTTTTTGGCTGTTTATGTACATTTTTTAGAACTTTTAAATTAGCATTAATTAAATAATAACAAAACTGTGCTTAATTTTTTTTCTTCCAATTAGTTTAATAATAAATGTCTTTAATAATTCAATTAAACAATTATAAGTTATAATATATACATATTTCCTCAAATCACCCATCTACACCCTCTCCTTTGATAATTCAGAAATGAGATATATTTATTGAAGAACATTTTTTTTATTTTTCTTATTATTTTTATAATACAAAGTTGCACCTTATAAATTTGTTTTCATAAATTACTTTCCATTATGAACATTGCAAAAGCAATAGTGATTTCGTAACTGGGCATGCTATAAAAAAAAAAAAAATTTTAAATTTGCCTCCGCCATTTTTTTTTTTTTTTTTTTTTTTTTTTTTTTTTTTTTAAATAATAATAGTATTTATTGGTAGCCTTTTTTAACAGTCTTCTAACGTCATGAAGACAATTTTTGTGAGTGAATTTTATTGAAACTGGGCCTATTTCATTCTAATAAGATGATTATTTTTTTTTTACATAAAATTAATATAATAATATTTTTAAATATAATAATATAAATATTATATTTAAATATAATAATATCAATATTATACATAAAATATAATCTATAATTTATAAAATATCTTAAAATGTAATATAATAAAATTTTAAATAATTTTATTTTCAATTTTTAAGTGACAAAATTAAGTTTTTATTTATTTATTTGTATTACTTTTTCACCCCTACTTTCCTAGAAAAAAAAAATTCTTATTTTAGTTTTATTTTTAACTATACTAATTGTTTTAAATTTTTGTAATTTTAAATATACATTAAATAATATTTCATATTTCGGTTTAGAACTACTAGGAACTATAATGATGTATTGAATATAAAATGGATTATATGTTGAGTTCATTTTAAAGTAAAATTCATTACATAAATTAATAATGTTCTTAATTAATAAAGATATTTAATAAAATATTAATTTGATTTTTATATTAAAATTACTAACTGTTATGAGAATTAGGACTACCAATTATCATTAGTATTACCAATTATGATTAAGATTACCATACAAAATTTGTGTGAATTATAATAATTTGGATAAGTGTTATACGTGTGTGCGGTTTTCGGGCACTTATAATCACATTATACTAAAATTTTATGGCCTTCAGTATAAAAACTCTGCAATGTTCCCTGTAAATTTTTGTCTTATTTCACAAAATTTCAATTTGCAGGAGAAGGGACCGAAATGGCTAGGGACCGAAATGTCTTGGGACCGAAATGGCTAGAGACCGAAACGGCGGGATCGAAACGTCCTGCTTCCTACAAAAAATTACTTTGTGTTTTTTAGAATGTTCAAACAAAAGAAAATGATTTTGTTAACTTAATAATCTGGATAGATTTTATCCCCCCCCCCCCCCCCTAGCATCCTGTAGCCCATTTATTTACACCCAAACGATTTCTGAGTTTAGAGTGTATGAAGCCAAAGTTAGAAAATATTCTCTCAGTGGATGCTGAGCTAGCCGGGCTTGATAGCATAAGCATTGCTAGTTGAGGAAGTTTGGAGGTAGGCCAATTTTTTGGATTTATAACAGATTTTTTTTTTCTTTTTTTCCAGAAATGATAATTTACAATACAGTAATACTGAATTTTTAACATTTTATTACATCTAATGTTGTGTGTATGTGACAGATATTTAATATAAAATTTTACAGATCAGTGTAATATTTGAGGTTTCTGACAAGGTTTTTGACATGTTTTAAATTGTATAAAATCGCACAATGTCAAAAAATTTCCAACCCTGATTAATCATACCAGTGAACATTTTTTATTTTCCTTTTTGAACTATTGACTGACTTTTATAACTCAACTCTAGTTATCTGTTCCTTGTAACCGTGCCTGATGTAACACAACTCATTCGATGCTGTTCTGCTGACGCGGTTTTGTAACATCTCATGGATAGTTTTTTAAAAGTTTTTAGAAGAGTGGAGTTTGTTTTTTAGCTAATTAATCTTCAACTCTTTTTTAGCTCACTGATGAAAATCATCCTATTTTATTGTAAGGTGTTAAAGGATTGGCACAACACACGCTTTAAATTTGTTTCAATGCTTCTATAATTGTTAAAATTATCCCTAGCCTTAGATGTGTTCATATTAGACGCTGAGATATGTAGATTGATGGTTTTAAGCTGGTTTTTGTAGTCTCACGTAATATTTGTCTCAGGAGGTTGAGACTAGCTGTAAAATGTTACCAAAATAAAATGTCAACTAGTTGTCAAAAAAGTTCCAAGCTATTGAGCTACAGTTATCATGCAAGACCCTCTTAGTTTTGTTTTCTTTAAGTAGTCTTTTCAAGGCTATGTAGTTGAAGAAGCTGGCTACATATTGTGCATATCAGGAAAGTTTATCAATCTGGAAAAACTATCAGAAGGAATTTTGTAACAAAAGTACTCGAGAATTAGGAAAATTTGTCTAGATTGA
Source organism: Maratus speculifer (assembly GCA_964019185.1). NCBI lineage: Eukaryota > Metazoa > Arthropoda > Arachnida > Araneae > Salticidae > Maratus > Maratus speculifer. The sequence continues at coordinate 390,119,661 of OZ025295.1, forward strand.
AAAATATGTGCATATTATACCTGTGAGACTGATTCGTCACTAAACAAGTGATAATTAAGTGATCAAAAAATGAGATATTAGCAAGTTAGATAGGTATGACATACTATGAGGAAATGACATACATTAAAAATTACTGTATGTCTGTCATTCATAAAGAAAATTGGAGAACTTTTTTTTTTCACAATTTCTGTAGCAATCCTGTTGTTTATGAATTCGATTCAAATGTCTGTGTTCAGATTCTGATTACCCAAAAATAGGTTATATATCATAAGGGGGGTGCATGTGCGCAAGCACACTGTGCACAGAAAATTTTATGAACTTTGTAGAAAATTTTAGAAATAAAATAATTTTTATTTTTGTAACTTTTTTTTTTTTTTTTGTACCAAAATTTAAAAATATTCCCTTAATTTTATGTACAAGTTTTATGTATTGTTAGCACAGTATTAAAAGCACGGTCAATTTTTGAATTTTCTGAAAATTTCACGCATTTGATGCCAAAAAATTTTTTAATTCATCAGTCCGACATTTTGGACACTAAACTTTGCTAATTTTTACAAACGATTGTCGTAAAATTCAATTTCATCATTTGTTGAAAAAAAAAAAAAAAAAAAAAATCTTCAATTTCATCAAAATAATAACAGAGAAAAAACGAATTTAGTCAAAGTTTTGTGGAAAATGCATAAAATATCGTCGAAGGTTAAAAAGAAACCTCAAAAATTTTGTCAAAAGATCATGAGAAAAAAGCGAATTTCAACAAAGAACTGCTTAAAAAATGTGCATTTCAACAAGGAATCATGTAAAAACATACATTTCGACAAAGAACCTCACAAAAAATGCGAATTTTGACTAAGGACTGTGCGAAAAACAGAAATTTTGTCCACAGACCTCACAAATTTCGTCCATGAATCATGTAAAAACGATCATTTCAACAAAGGACCACACAAAAAACACGAATTTTAGCTAAGGAGCACACAAAAAAAACGTGAAATTCAACACATGTCCACACAAAAAATGTGAATTTTATTTAAAGTCTGCACAAAACATGCAAGTTTTGTCCATAATTTGCATATAAAACACGAATTTTGTCCTAGAATTGCATAGAGAATGCAAATTTCAATGACAGATTGCCCCCCCCCCCCCCTCCAAAAAAAAACACAAATTACGTCCATGAATTACATAAACGTAAGTTTTGTGTATATAAAAATAATATGACACATAATTTTATTAAAATGTAATTGAAGTGAAATAATAAAATTGCATAGGAAATGACTAAAATTTTTAAAAAATCACAGTGATCAAAATTTACATTTTTAAGGATCAGTCCAAATTTCAAATTGTCAAAGTGGTATTGTCTGATGTGTTAATTTTTCTAGTTTTTTAACCAAATTTTTTTCTTAGTTTTCTGGGGTTAGACCTAATTAAAAAAATTTTGATTCGTTAGTTTTTAGAGGTGACCATTTTTAATAAACTACACAGCCATTTTTGGGGGTGAAAAACAAGTTAAGAACTTTGACTTGTTTACGAATTTTACTAGACAATCTTTGCTCTTTTCAAGTATACAGATTTTTCAAATGTATGATTTTAGTTCGTTGAATAGTTTACTTATCTTTATGAAAATTTTGCATTTTATGATAAGCGCCTGGATGATATATTTTTCTAAACTTGTCGGTTATGAAGAGCAATGTTCTTTGAGAAAAGTTATTATTATTATTATTATTTTGGCACAGATATTATATACACACTACTTTTGCATGATTGCAACAAAATAATGATTTTATGCCTCACATGGTAACCCAGCTGTTGTTGTTTATTTATTAATAAACTAGTTTTTTTTTACTTTTTTAAAATGATATACAGTAGACTCCCTCAAATTCGAAGGCTTGGGACCAGATGTGTGGATTTTAGAATTTTGCTGTTTTCTGGTCATTACTTTGTTTACATTTTTTAACATTCGTTTGAATGTAATTAATAATACATTTGAAACTATATGAATGCAAACAATATAATGAAATATTAAAATAAGTAATAAATTAAAATAATAAAAATTTAGATAATTTTTGAAATGATTAAAATATCAAAAGCAAAGATTAAGCTAATAATGTATGATTAAATATTCATTATAAAGGTGAAATGTATTTTTCCTAAATTATTCAATTGAACTTGCCTTATAAAGGTACATTATTAATTCACATCAAAATCATAAAATAAGAAAGTTTTAATTTCATGTTTAGCCAGACTTAATAACCAAAATAGCTTGATTAATGCATAAATATATTTGGTAAGAAAATTGTGATGACCTGTAATATCAACAATATGTAGAATTTTTTCAGAAATAAATTTATTCTTACTTTATGAAAAAAAAAAAACATGAATCCAGTAATATTAAAAAAAATTACAAATTAAAATGTATATGGAATTGATATAAAACTAAAAAAGTCAAATTTTGTCTCTAACTCTGAACTGAATGTTTCATTGTTTACATCCATAAATTATGTGCAGATTTGAGGGAGTCTACTGTAAATTACTTTGTTTCATAGTCATTAATTAAACTTTTTTTATTTATTACAATTTCTTTTTTAAAATAATAGAACGATCAAAAAATGCATAGGTGACTGATGTTTGAAAACAAAGTTTTCGCCAAATTGCTGGTAGAGAAATAATCATGCCAATGTGGTGTGTATGTGACACCTGTGCCGTTTTTTAAATTGAAATCTAAATGCAATTTATTTGTTTAATAAAGCTGATATTTTATCTTAAACTTTTGTCATTTAGTTTCTGTATTTGCTACATTGTATCATTACTTTTATCTGCAAAATATGAACTTGTTTTTCAATGAGTGCTAAATAAAATTCTGATCTTTTTAGTACAGTACAGGATCTGTTATCCAGAATGCTCGGATATTCTGGATAAGAGGTTTTGCTGTAATTCGGAAACACTTTACTATAAGTTAAAGAATAGTACAAAATAACAGTATGAAATGCATAAAATATAAATAATATATAATTATAAATTTCTTAATAAAAAAAAAAAAAAAAACATAAGACTTGAGAGCCGAATCTTTTGATTTGGGTTTTTAGAAAACTTTTATTAAGATTGGTTGCTTATAGTGTGTCTCTTGTACTGATTGCTCCTGTATCTTGCATTATGACATAATTCGCTTTTCATGGATGTAACTTTTTGTTGCATTCCGCAAATCGGTTGTTCAGTTGCAAAATATCAGTAGCTCATTTGAATTTTTTTTTCTGCTGATCATCATCATTACTTTCATTAGGCATATCATTTGTCATTATGTCACTTCAGATGAATTACAAAAGTATCATCATCTTCAGCAAGGATAGTTTTACACTGACTATTGTTTTAACAATTGAAAATCTAAATATGAATGTCCCTTAGCAAATCTGTAATAATTTCCTTCTTAGAAATTTTAAAGTCTTCCACTTTATGTTCATTCACACCATCAAAAAATATTACAGGTGGCCACAAATTGTAGAACCATTGGATATGTGTATGTCTGTCTGCTGTATCCTATGCTTGATGTAAAATATATCTTCAATTTTTATGTTTTTGAAATGAAACAAAATATTTTTTGGTTTTCAATCTGCATTCTGGTTTTCGGAACTCTCTGGATTCGGGGTTTCTGGATAACAGGTCCCATACTGTAATAGGACTGAATACAAAAAATGCAAATGAATATTTTTAATTTTAATTGGATTTTTCCTTCGCAGCACTTTCTTTATATTGTCACACATAATAAAATATAATTTCACATTACATATAACGCAGCACATCAAGGAAGAAGGCATTGCACAAGAAATGAGTTTAGACTCAATTTTCAGACAATTTTAAATAAAAGCCCAAAAAAATTGTGTTATCAAAGCCTGATGTACAACATATACATGAAAAGAAAGTAAAAAAAAAAAAAAATGCATAATATTTTAAATATATGTTAATCCCTAGCATATAGTGAATTTTATCAAATTTGCATTCATTCTTATCTAAAGAGACATTTAATATCAAATAAAAATATACTATCTTAAAGTGATTTTTTAATTTTTCTCCTACTACAAGGGGGTAACTGTGATTAATGCATTATCAAAGAATCACTCGTTTTATGAATAAGTGGATGAAGTTTGCAGAAATTAGGATTTATAAGAAAAAGGATCAAATGTTTTTTTATTTCCTAAAGAGGATGTACATCTTTCATAATTCTCATGGCTTAAAAAATCAGCTTAAATTAAAAATTTGACACCATTACCCGGAAGTTCTGATGTTTTTATAAGGAAAGAGGAAACTCTGCTTGATTTCTTTCAATGTGGGATAGTAATATAAAAGTGATTACCTGAATATGAAGAGCAAAGCCACAGAATGAGTGGACTTTAAGAAGAATCATTAACGTTATTTTCATAAAAAGAGTGAATTAGAAGACTAAAAATTTACAAATCTTAAGCTAAAGCTGGTTTATGTAAAAGAAATATGTATTTCGGGTTAGATATAAAAAAAAAAGTAATAATAAATAAACATTAAAATTAAACAATATCCTAGTGGTGCCATATTCTGATTGGTATCAACATCAACAGATCGTTACTCGCTTTCAAACACAGACATAAGTAATTAAATCTCACAAGTTTTCTTTCTAAATAATGTCTTACCTACTATCAAAGAAAAAAAAAAAGAAGAAGAAAAATCTATTTTGCTTTTCTTCTGATCAAAATAGCTTTAAAAGGACTTGCAATAAAATAATTAATTTTAAGGGAGAAAAAAAGTTATTTTTTGTTTCTGTACGAATACGAGAATAAATAAAAATGACCAATTTGAGAAGGAATGAGCCCGAGACTGTGTTGGGCCAAGTCCATCTCATCTCTAGCGTGCGCTTTGATATATACAAATGAGAGAGATTGCTAAATGATCTGTGTGTGTTGAAATGTTATACCATAAGGCATGAGTAGGTAGGTTCCTCAATAATAAAAGTTAAAAGCTTTACTGTTGTGATTCATTTATTTCATGAAAATAAAATGGAATAATGATGCAGATAATATTTGATGCACTTCACAACATAAAAGAACACATGGACAGTCTTGACACTACAGTATAGGATCAAAGCAATCCCCCAGCATTCCTAAGAAAAAGCAATTGTTAATTTTAAAAAAGCATAGTTTAAACTGTCTTAATAATAATGTTAATAAATACTTGAATTCAAAAACTAGCAAAGGAAAAAGAAATATCGAAAGTTTGCTTACCTAATCTTAGAAAAAATTAAATGTAAAAGGGCATAAAATTGCAGCTACTGTTTAAAAAGGAGACATCACTTAGTGCTCTGAAGGTATCCAGAGAGATCCTCTCCTTATGTTGCTCCCCATTTTTTATAGTGGTTGGTTTCCACATTTTTTAAAGTGGGTCGCATCCACATATAATAATAATAAAGCCAACAATTTTTATTTGTCAGACACTTTGAACATATCTGATACTTCAGTTGTTTCATCTGCTTCGGCTTTTCTTTCTGCAACACCTCTTTTATTGGTATTACTCTGTTATCCTGTCGACCAATTTCACCAAATTATACGAATCGCCAAACTAACAGCCAAGTTATACATATTGACATAATTTTTATTTTAAATAATGAAAAAACAAATAATTAGTGGAATATTAATACAAATACAAATAAAAAGTTGAAATAAAAATCACTTAATGACATTTTAAACACGTGAATTGTGTTTAATGTCATTGAATGTGACATTCACGATCATCCATAATTGGCATTCTATCTTTTAGTTTGGCAATAATTTTTTGGTCAACGGGATAACCTAGTAGTAACCTTTTATCTTATCTTATAGAGTTGCATAATTTGTTCTTGAGTTATAAAGCTCTTTTGTTCTAATCCCATAATCAGTTTATCTGTTAGACTAATGCATTTATCTATGGGAATATTTGTAGCTTTCTGTTGATCGGCGGCATCATCAGTGGTATCATCATCATTATTTTCTGGACTTAAAACCATGTTGAAAATCTGTTAGTGAATGTTTTTTAAAACTAGAATATATACTAGAATCTGTATTAATCACAGTAAGTCAAAAATTTGGTTTTATAATCCCAATTGGATGTCTTTTCTTTATGGAATTTTTTTAACACCGTTCTTTTGCATGCATGTTTCCATAAAAAAATTAGAATAAATTCTTTACAAGGATAGAAACTACTATTTATATCTTTTTTTTTCTCTCTCTCTCTCTAAAGTCTAGATAAGAGCAAAAGAAAAAAATTTGAAAGGAAATACAGATGAAAAACGATAATTCCACCATGTGATTAGCCTGGAGACCAGAGGGGGTGGAGAGTTGTGCAAATTAGAGATAAGACGGGCTCAGCCCCAGCACGAAAGCCCAGGTCCGAAGCTGGCTCGGGCTCTATTTTCATTTTAGTGTTTGGGCTTGGCTGGCCTTCGGCTCATTCTTTCTGAGAATTAAAAAATATTTATGTGTAGAAGAGATATGTTTTCCTTTTAAAATTATTTGTTTTTCAAGTCATTTCAGTGTTATTTTGATCAAAATTGAAAATAGTTTTATTTATATTTCAATAGTTGATTGTTGTTTCAAAAGAAAATTTGAAGCATGGAGATTTATGTCTACTGCATTTCCTTGGACGATCTATTCATAAGGCGCCAATCAAAATAATCATAAACAATAAATTAGCTGCTGGTTGGATTTTTGTTTGAGGCAGGGGATATTTTTTAATTCGATCGTTTATTAATTTTGTTAGTTATATAACATTTAGAGAATGATTTCTTCGTTTTTAATGCAGACTAGATGCTTGAGGTTTGCAAATTATTTGATTGTGCACGAGTCATAATCATTCTTCATATGATAATAGCATCATGATTTTTTTTCTGTTTGTCATCATGACTTTTGCATATGCTGAGGATTTCCATTCGTAAGTAAACATATTTTACATGTTATTACGATAGAAAACATTCGATTAATGCATCTTCTTTTCCCATAAAAACAGAACTTTAAGATAACTGTATCAACGTTTTAATTTGGGTTGATTTTAAGGTCCTCGTCAATCATCGTAAGTAAACATATTTTACATGTTATTACGATAGAAAACATTCGATTAATGCATCTTCTTTTCCCATAAAAACAGAACTTTAAGATAACTGTATCAACGTTTTAATTTGGGTTGATTTTAAGGTCCTCGTCAATCATGGGGAATTGCTATGAGAAATGAATTGATAATAGTTAAAGATGTACATATTTTATAGGAAATTGAAAACGTTTTTTGATTCTTCAGCATACAAATGTAATTTCTATAAACACTATCCATTTATTCATTACACTTCTTTAATATGTCTATCAAATTTCCTTCTTAAAGGACAAAAAATATGGGAATCATTTTAGGTATAAAGGGTATTTTTATTTGACACCAAATTGCTCTATTCATAAGATGGAATTTAAATTTTTATTTTATACTAAATTTTATAAGAAATTTTTAAAACTGAGGTATCACATTTGAAACAATGTTTAAATATCAATATTTTTTTTATCTATTTATTTATTTATTTCTGTATACTTTTTGTATAGGGCTCGGACGGGCCTGGGCTCCAAAAATCAAGCCCAAACTAATCTCTAGTAATTGAAAATGAGAAATGATGCTACACAAAATTCAAATAAATATGGAGGTTGGTTGGTTGGTTCGTTAAATTTCATTTTTTTGGGCCATATTTTGATAATTGTCGGGCTATTTTTTTTTTTTTTTTTTTTTTTTTTTTTTTACCGGACAATATTATTTATTCATGAGTAGAAAATATTGAAAAAACTCTTTCTCACTTTAAATTGCGCACTACAAGTTATTTTAATGCTACTTTGATAAAAATGATGGGGGGAACTAAAATCGTGCTTATTTATTTTAGTATTTCATTGCTGTTTCAAATGAAAACTTGTGATAATTATAGATTTATGTTTATGGATATCTTTGTATTTATCATGTATGTATCATCTTTATATCAATCGTGTTTTATCTATGTTTATATATCTTTTTCTTATCCATTAGCAGTGCCATGTGAAAGAAGGGACGTAGGGGGCAGCCACCTCTATGCAGAATTTTAGAGGGTGACAAATTTATACTCCAACGTCATTTTTGGCTTGTTACAAGAAAAAGTTGGGATCAGGGGGCGGCAAACTGTAAGTTTGGCCCGGGCACAATTTTCTTTTCGCATGCCCCTGTCCATTAGATTTAGTTTTAAGCAACTTCTCATCCTTCTTCACGCTATGAAAATTTTCGTTTGGATCCTTTTTAAAAGAAGTACCACACAATTATACCTTCTGCAAAAAAACCTGCCTAAAATGGAAATTTGTTAGATTTTATGGGGTTCCATTTTATTAGGTTTTATTACATAAGATATTATTTGTACCCAACATGTTCCGGTTAAAAAATTTGCCCCCCCCCCCCCCACTGTTTAAAAGGCTGGTTACGCCTATGTACCTGAGTCACTACTTAACTAATTGGTCTAAAGTCTGTTCCAGCAAAACAGAAGAATTGTCCGATGTTGCCATCTGGTGGCAAATTCTGGTACAAAAAAGCAATTTTCTAACAAATATCTGTGTGTTTGTAACTTTCAATGTGTTCCTAATAATAATTGATGTGAGTCTTTTTAATCCTTTCAGCTGCCAGTCAGCCGGCGACGACCACTACGACTACAACAGGCCACTACTCGGCTCAACCGGCGTACCCCATCCAGACCTTCCCGACTGCCGCCTACCCTCCGCAGCAGTTCCAGCAACAGTACCCGCAGCCCACACAGTTCACGCAGGAGCACTTCCAGTACCCGCCACCCAACACCGGATACCCGCCCCCGCAGCCCCCTTACCCGCCTGCCAGTGGTGGTTACCAGGGTGCTTACCCGCCTCCTCCACCCGGAAACCCCCCACCTTATCCGATCAATGACCAACCTCCCTACAACCCTTCGTTTCAGTGATCAGCGGGTCACAACAAAAATGTTCCATGACAAAAGTCACTACTTTTCCGTTTTCAGAGTGCAGAGATCATCAACAATAGATAATTTCTTGATTAATTATTTCTTGTTTGTATCTCACCACCCTGGATAAGGAATTCAAATGGTGAACACCTTTGAAAAATATTTTTTATTTATTTATTTTGTGTGCAAATTGTCCCTGCAGGGGAAAAAATTCCTCTGTTGCAGACAAGTCTGTAATTTCCTTTATAATGAGGTGTGTTGGTAAAAAATCAAGCATGTGAAGGTGATGCGTCACCTGCACCTAGTTAGCGGAAAAGTAAAAATAAAAAAAGAGAGGTGAGCTTTTGTTTTTGTGATACATTTTTGGATGAGAGGAGGAGGTGTGGGGGAAGGGGATGGATCACCATGTGAATCTTGAGCACCCCATGTAAATATGTGTTCTATTTGTCTACAGCCACGGGTTAGGTTTTGGGTAATTTATGAAATATCGCATGTTGATAGTCTTTTACTGGACTGCAGTTTTTTTTTTGTGTGGATCTTTTTTGACATCTCAAAATATTATTTATTGATTGATTGTATCATAGCTCACCCGTATTAACTTAAATGCATTTATAAATAGGTGGCTGAAAATATTGAGTATTTTCAGTATTTTTGTACGAGCTGCATGTCACTGAGAGATCTCAACTTTCAGCAAAACATTATAGCCATGTATAGCATGGAGGGCATATCGAACAAGTAAAATGAAGCAGTTTTTACAAAATATCTAACATCCTGTATCTTACTTAAAAAAAGAGACAGAAATTAATATATTTATTTACAATAAGTATACACATTATATACCCATTTATAAACCAAAAGAAATTAATTTCATGCATAAATCAATCTTCAAAAAGAAATAAAAATATTTTACTAAAAATCTTTGAAAATTCTAAAAGTTTAATAACCTATTTTTCATTATTTTAAAATAGAATTAAATCAGACCTAAGATGTTAATTTAAAAAATAATAATAATAATAAATAATAAGTTAACTATAAACCTTTGTAAATTTTCAACTGTTTACCTAAAGTAAAATTTTAGGTAAACAGTTGAAAATAAATATTTTCAGTTTACTGTGTTGGATTAAGTGTCTCATATCTGAATTGAAATTTAAATGAAACACAGGGTCATGAAAAATCGAAGAGTATGGAAAATAGGATTACAAATATCTCGGCAACTTATTGTTCGATCAACTTTTTTTTATGCAAAAGTTGTGTGATTCTATTTCTTTTTACATTCATTCCTAAAATTTCATAATTTTTTTTTTACCTTTCATCAAGCAGCAGATATTTCATCATGTAATAGATATTCAATAAGTTTCTTCCCATTTTTACATACTAAGTATGCACCAAATTTAAAGTCTCTATCTCAATTTGTTCAGGAGATAGAGCGAGACAAACAGACAGACGGCAAAATTATATTTTCTAAAAATATGTTTTTTGTAATCTCCAGTGTCTAAAACGTGTCAATCCATCAAAAAAAAAAAAAAAAAAAAAAAAAAAAAAAAAAAAAAATTCGATTTTCAAAATGATTGCAAGATTTATCCTATACTATGTATGATAGGTAATAGATACATACTTGTACCAAAACGTATTGTTTATATGTATGAACCGTAATGATTAAAAAAAACTTCCAGCATCCGGATTTTAGCTGTATTTTTCAGGCCGATCATTAAAAACTCAAAAAATTGAAACATAAAAGGTTTCAATTTTTTAAGTCCTTAACTCTTTGTCCTTGTGAGAAAATGGACTCTTATACCTCACAATGGATGAGTGGCTTTTAGTTGTGTTGACACACTAAATGAGTGTCGTTTACTGATTTAGCAAGTTTAATGAATAGGTCATTGATATGTGAAATAATCCTCCTAAACATGGGTCACTTCTTAGACCATGGCATGCAGCAGGTGCAAAATATAACGTCATTTCAACTGAATGTGTTTTCAGATTGTATCAACGATGGTAGGCTTCATTGACCAGGATCTTCCCCATTTTTATAAAAGACAGGCTCAATTAGGAAAAATTTGAGAGCTTATGACTTCTGTGGCTGAGTAACCTATTGCTGAAAAAATTGTGTTTGGGGGGGTAATAATAAAATCTTGTTGAGTAGAATGCCTAAAGATTGATTATTTTGGTAAACTTAATCTTGTGAAATGCACATTCATTTGTCAAAACTTGCTGATGGCATTTTTTTGGTACTACTCAGTTAACTCGTTGACCCATTTCACCAAACTAATAGCCATATTATACATATTGAAATAATTTTTTTTTTTTTTTTTTTTTTTTTTTGTTATTTAAATAACGAAAAGACAAATAGTTAGTTAAATATTAATAAAATTGCTTAGTGACGTTTTAAACACGTGTATCCTATTGAATGTGACATTCACAGTCATCCATTATTGGCATATATCTTTTTGGTTAATGAGATAACCCATTTCTTTTTAAGAGTATGATAATTCTGCATGATCAGTCTTATGTGATTAGACTCTCTTTATTATGTGTTAATTGCAACATTTCATTTTAGTACATGGATTGAACCTATGTCAATGTTCCATCCAATCAATCATGAACCTTTATTTATACTGTTGATGTGCCCAATGTTATTCTATTGCTATGTCCTTACAGTAATATTTTTTGTAGCAATGGGAAAGGGTCCTGTCAAAACAGAGATATCTAGCAACTTGGAAAAACAATGAACATTAAGACTGCTAAATGCTTGTTCGTTTAGCGTTTCATTAATTGTGACTATCCTAATTATGTCCTGTGCAACTCTGGAATCTATTTCAGTCTTTTGTCTCAATGAATGTGAGTAAATTTTCCCTTAATGCTTATTAACATTCCTTCAGATTCTCTCGATGGATGAGTTTGAAATATCAGTTTTAAATCTTTAGATATTGGATCAGGAAGTTTTGAGAAAAGAATGACTGCTTTATTAAAAGGAATCAACCTGTTGACCGTTCTCTGATTATTTTATTTATTTATTTATTTTTTAAGTCACTTGATGAATAAGTAGAAGAATTAAACAGATCACACCTCTGCTTTTTTTCTTTAACCCTCTAAGCATCTGAAACGTCCTATTTTTTTAACATTTAAAAGTAAATGTTGAGGAAACAACATTACCCTTTTGAAAAACGTTTGGAGGATTCATTATCACAAATGATGCAGAGTGACTTTATTGATGAATAGATCAATCGATAAAGAATCTTTAAAACTACAAACAAATCAGGAATGAAAAATCATTCTATGTAACGAATCTGATATCAAAATGGGATGTTGTGATCCTGCATTTTTAGCTTAGTGCTGTGGTTTGATGATAATTTATTTTATGGAAATGGGATAATGGGGAGAGTACCCATGTCACTTAAACTAAAAACGGATGTCCAAATCGTCCTCACAAAGCTACTGTTGCTTTTCTTAAAAATCATTTCAAATGGGAAACTGACTGGCAGACATTTCCAAAAATTTATGTAACTTCCAAAAGCTATACAGTGGTCAGGAAAAGATTTTAAAATCTAGTACAAGAAGTTAAGAAATAGAAGCCAATAGCGAGTTTTTTTTTGTGTCCTCAATGTTCGTTGACATGAGAGAAGAAGGTCATTCTATAAAAATATCTAGTTTATTGTATCATTTCGAATAACAATGGATTGGAATGTTCATTGAAATAGGTTTAGTGTGGCCTGGAGCATTCAGGAAGTTTCATAAATGCTATTGTAAAACTGGAGTGAGTTTTCGAAAAATTAAAAGTTCTGCTTAATTGATTCTTTAAAATAATTAGACTGAATGAAGTGTATCCTGTTTTGTTAAGGTCCCCCTGCCCCCTCATGTTAGATCTGACAATTTTTTTCAATATCATTATTTTCTCCCTGTATTAAATGTTTTTTGTATGCATTGGATGAAGTTTGTTATGTTCAGGTAACTGTAGAATTGTTTCTTTTCTTCCTGACTTTGCAAAGTAATGAGTACAGAAAATAAATTTGTTTTCCTATCAGTCCATTTCCCTGGTTTTGACAAATGAATGTTTTCAGCATGTTTCTTTCAGTATACTTTCACCTTGTATCATAAACTGCCTTAGAACTCTGTAAATAAGACATAAAATTCTGGAGAAAAACAAACTATTCATGAAATTGTTGTGAACAGTAGCAACTCGTGGTCCTACTTGTACTTTGTTTCTATTTTATTAAAACGGATAGTCTTTCTTTCATTCAAACTCTATCAATGTTTGTTGATTTCTGCAAAACAGAATGTGCCATCGAAATGTCACGAAAGCCAAATCAACCGGTGTGGAGTGCGGCTTCAGATAATTCCTGTCGCCAACTCCTCGATTAAAATTTCCGCTTTAACCACCGGAAAATGTCCCAGTTAAGAGTAGAGGATTAAAATACAGCAAGAGATTAAAAAATAGACTGCAAATGACAAATAATGTATCTCAATAAAAGTCATGTGCAATTTTCATGGCTGTTTTTTAAAGAAAAAAAACCCCTCCCTTTTTCATAATTAAAAGTCAATTTAATTCTGAAATCGTAAAATAAATACATAGTGGATGCCTTGTTTACGGGACATTCACCTCGAAAAAAAACTGTCCCGTTTTGAAGAAAAGTTTGAAGTTTTAAATCAACAGCCTACTCTTAAATTGAGAAAAGAATTGAAAACACCTACTTTTCTTTCAACTGACCCCCCCTTTGTTAGTAAGAAAACCAGTTGATCCACCCATCCATTTACAAGAGTCCTCAGTAGGACAGATGAAAGAAAGGACTTCCTTTAATGGGTTCTACAAGAATCACCCACCCTTTTTTGTTTTCATTTTTTCAGAGTCATTTTTAAATGGCATTTTTTCTCAAAATGCCAAAGGATACAATATTGACAGGCTTATAGACCATGAGCTGCTGCTGGTTAGGTTAAAACTTCCCCCATCCCTGTTTACTGGATGTGTCTATTGTAGCCTAGCTGTTAGCCAGTGTGTGTTTGGGGAATCTCATCTGTGTGCATGCTTTATACTTTTTCTCTCTGCCTGACTCTGTGTATCATGACCATCGACAATAATCCTGTGGATTTTGAACTCATTTTTTTTTCTGTGGGTGTGCTGAGGCATTCACATACATGTATGTATGATTTTACATTACGTCTTAACATGAGGTTTCAACATGAACAAAAATCATGGATAGAGAGGGGCAGCTTTATTATCATTTTTTTATTTATTTATTATTATTAAATTCTTCTGTTGTTCTCACTTTGAATCTTCATAAATGGACCTTTTTAAAGCAGTTACGGTTTATGAAAATGAATAGCAGAGATGAATGAATATTACTCATCTTGAGTAACTAATAATAAAATGTGTAGTTTCAGTAATTTTTTAATTTTTTTTTTTTTTTGGGGGGGGGGGGGGGTAGGTGGAATGGAATTTTTAGATATTTGCAATAACCATTTAATCTAATCATTTCTGACACGGGCAGAATATAAAAAATTTGGTTTTTAGGAAGGAGTAAAAACTATGTATTTTAATATTGAAAACATCTATTGCAGCATGTAAGTTAAACGGCATGATTCACACAATCTTCTAAAAAATGTTTTTTTTTCCCCCCTCACAAAATAATTAGGAAAATAGGACCATGAAATGAAATTGAGTCTTTTTTTCATTCTTAGGGAAGAGATAGAGATAGGGTGGGAGGGGGGGGGGATATCTTATTTTGTATTAGAATTAAGCGATACAAAGTATTGCTTATCAGACATCTGTTGGGGTAGAAAAAAAATATAAGAAATTTTCTTTTGTTATTGAGAGGAAATAAATTGGATGTCCAATAACTGTATAAAGGGTCATAAGAAAATATTGAAGGGTTTTTTTCGTGCCATTCATCTCATCAATTCCTGTGACTATTTTCCAACCTACTTAAGAATGTAAAAAAGCTGCACCTCTCTATTGATGTTTGTGCCATGACCTTTTTTTCTATGCATTTACTGTATTTGTTGTCTGTCTATGCCTAGAATCACAATTTTGTTTTTTAATTTTTTGGTATGTGTCCACACATAATCCTTTTTTTAAAAAGTGTGTTCATTTAAATTTTTATGTGCTTTAAACAACAACAAAAAGAAACACATTATTGTACCTCTTTTATATATTCAAATGTGATTTGTTAATTTTATAATGGCTCTCTTATTGCATTAACCTTTTTAAAATATTTGTGTGTCGAATTAACCTGTACTGCTCAATCTATTTTGTAGTTTGATGAATTATGTTAGTCGGGAACTCCTGTAGGGGAGTTCCTGTATTTTTGTGTGTGGTATAATGATACACATGTGCAGCGATAGTTTGCGTTGGATTTGGTGGCGGCTCTCTTAGTCATTTCAGACATTCTGTCGAGATTTTTGTTTTTTCATTTAAAAAAAAATTCTAGTCATTTGTTTTGTTTTTCTTTTTATTTATAGGCAGATGTTTAACGACTACTATTGTTTACACTGATTGCACATTCGTTTATAAACTAATACAGCTACAAAAAATATATAGATTTTTCAGGAATGAATAGGGGAGAAAAAAAAAAAAAAAAAACATTTCCCAATGCATTGAGACAAGCTTTTAATCGCTTCTCTTACCATTTTTTTTTCTATTTTATTAATAAATTTAAGGGACTAAAACAAAACATAATATATAAATTTTAATAGGTGTGAAAATACTTAGATTTATTATCCCAAGTTATCTTGGGCAAATGAAAAATGTTCAATATTAGTTTATGCTGGATAGTTTCTGAAACAGTGGACAACACAAAATGATACCTGACATTTGGTATTGGGTCTATCCAGGACCATAGCTAAGGAAGTGCTACGGGTGATTCAGCCCCCCCCCCCCCTTTATGTTCCAAAATTCTAAATAAAATTGTATTCAAAAATCTAATTTAGTTTTGAGGCTCTTTCACAGATTTTTAGAAATACTAAATTGTCACTAAAATAAGTGTTGCACATCCTAATGGTACATAGGAAGCTAACAGGATGTTTAATATTGCATTTGTTATAATACACTCATCATCCTATTCTGATAGTCTTAGCATAAAATGAAGTTATGACAACAGCTTAATGAGAAACAGAGTACCTACAGTAGTGAATAGGCACTCATTTAACTTTCTGCATCAGAGAGAAAGATGAGTCACTTCTAGCTACAGCTCCGGGTCTACTTCTGGAATCCCATTTAGGGGAGCACAGAGCACATTGGTTTAAACAACACCTTCTTTGAGGTTTAAGCTGAGTGGTGAAGAAAAGCAAAATCCAATAAATTTGTGAAATCTTATAATATGTTTCTCCATCTCTTCATAATCATTGTCTGAAAAATCATATGCAAGGCTTTTGTAAGCAGTTGTCATTTCTTTGCTTTGTAACTGATTTCATTGCAGCTGGGCACATTCTGGGGATAATGCAATTTCTACAAACTTAGGAAGCAATCAAGAATGATTCAAGGAAATGATAAAGATGAAAAAATTAGTGAAAACTTTTAAAAAGTGTTTCATCTATTTCATCCGAGTTTGTTATAGAGACAACTACTTTCAACAAAGTCTGTTGCAAAGTGTCTTTGAGAAAAGAAAAAAAAAAAAAAGTACTTTTAAACCTAAGTTTTAAATTTATTTGTTGACATAACTGAAATGACCTTTTTTTTAATGAGCTGTATTACTTTATAAATGCATGTGCAATATTTTAAACAGGGTTGTAAAAAAAAACAGCAGTTAGTTTTTTTTTTCATTGCTTTTATTACAGAGTTGTTTTAATTTATTACTCATTTTAAAAAAGGGGACAGTGTTGAGGCAAAGCTTCACGAGTTCACTTTGTAATGTATCATCACAAATAGGTGGTTTTTAAACGGGCATTTCTTTCTTCTGTAAGTTCTCTATTTAGCTCATTCACCTATAAGATTTCTGGATGTAAAGAAACTCTTCTAGTGCATTTGGTAGACTTTTAAAGACCAAAAAAAATTTTTTTGGTGCATTTAGAGGGAGAAGAAAAAAGCTTGTGTTCATGGAAAGCTATTTAAAAATATGTATCATCAAAAAAATTATTACATCTGTAAGTATAACTCTAATAAAAGTTGTAAATTCTGTACATTGGTCTGTGTCTTTTCTTTACAGTTTAAAATACAACTCAGTCAACATTACTACCAAATATTTGGTTAGGCTGAATTAGTGATGGGCGATTCTAAAAAATTCAACAATCGAGAAAAATCGTCATCGTAAAAAATCACAATCGATAAGTCGTCGATTCTTTCCAAAAATCTACAATCGATTGTAACACAGATAAGCTAAAAGTAGTTGTTGCGATTCTTAGTTATTATTCTGGCAGAAAACTTCATGGTAATGGTAGGGCTTGCTCGATAATTCTACCGTCGTAATTATTTGCTTCCAGCGTTGAATTCAGGGGACGGCCCGGGAGGGACATCCCCCCGGAGCAATGAAATGTCCCTCCTGTAAAATTTGAAATTTTGCGTTTTCAACTGTCATAAAGTATAATTCCCCAATCCGGAACTCTATAATGCTCAGAATGCACCTAAAGATTATACACCCCTACTTTAAAATCTTTATATTTAATGAATAATATTTACCGGAGAGTTCCATAAAAAAATCCACATCAAAAGTAACATTTATTGTCGAAATAGCTACCATTTAAAAAATACACCCCCTCATCGCTCTCCCCTCCCCTCCCCATCCCCCCCCCTCCCCCTTAAAATTCAACTGCAAATGGATAAAGATTCATAATGTGAAAGAAAGGTTTAAAGAACTTTCATATGCACCTCTCATTTCAGCAAATCTCATCTCGATAAAGTCAGGCTTCACGAGAAACTCGTTGTTTCGCGATGAAAATGTACCTCGATGAGATTTCAGTTTTATCGAAGGACTTTAGCTTGCCGATAAATTTCTACCACAATAAAAGCGACTTGTCGAGTACCATAATTTCTGGAAAAAATAGCACGGCGTTTACGTGTTTTAAATTGAAATTTCAAGCGATGCGTTTACGAGCATTTTTTTTTTTCAAACAAGCGTGATATTTCTCTGAATTTTTCCGAAAATTAAAAAAAAAAAAAACAATCATAATTACAAAATTTCGGACATAAAATGTATCGCGAATTCCGATAAATGGTTGCAAAAACAAATTAATTTCGATTTCGTCAAAATATCGCGGAAAAATGTCAATTTTCATTAAAAGACGGCAAAAAGTTACGCAAATTTCGCATTAGATTACGAATAAACGAAATTGCATTTTCGAATGAATTTCCTGAATTTCCCCTTCTTTTATAACTTTCAGAAAATTTGTTCTGAATCCGATTTTTTCCCCCGTTCCAAAGATTCAGTGATGAATCATGATGAAATGAATAAATCATGAATCTTTGATGAAATGTGTTTTTTTTTAAAGATTTTTTTAAATTGATTTCATGTTTTTTTTTTACAAATTTCTCCTTTTTTCTGCGTTTTTCGACAGAATTTACGTTTTTTTTAAACCAATTTTTTTTTCAAGTATTGCTTCAATTATCAAAATTCATGATTCATTCAAAGATTCACGATTCATTCCTGAAAATTTTGTGAAACGAGCGTGGAAAAATCCCGTGTAATCGCCCCTCTCTAATTATTTTATGATATTTCGTCATGTTTGGGGGGAGGGGGGCGGATTAACGGTATTTTACGGTACTGTTAGGAAAAAAATCACCATATCTGCTGCACTGCACTAAGCATATTTTTACTTTTAAACTCGTATGCGTCGCAGCGCTTATTTCCAAAAATACGATATTTAATATATGGGGGGGAAGGAAGGCAATTTTCAAAGCTTTTTGCATTTTTATCATTTTAGATCAAATTTTTTAATTGAAAACGTCCTTAGGTGCATTGGAAATTTTTTTGAGATGAGAAAAAACCATTGAACTAGTCGCATTGTTACCGTAACCTAGGCACATTTTTTTTAAAGTTCTCTCTTCGTGGGCCTCTTCCAAAGGTGAGGAGCTTGAACACCCCCCCCCCCCCAACATACACTTTAAAATATCTCATTTTTTTCTCTACCAATTTTAACTTAAAAGTTTAAGCTATATGGCACAACCAGGGCTATTGACCCCCCCCCCCCCCCGTTTTGGTTATTCACCAACATAATTTTGCTCATTTCTTCACTTCATTTCAATTTTAAAAGGCTAGAACTTTGCTTCTATGGGAGCTACAGCGGGGAGGAAAATTTTAGCATAGCTAACTTTTCTTTGCTGCTCTTTTTGCAGTTTTATGGTTTTCCCCCATAGCACTGAATTTTATTTTATTTTATTTATTTATTTTTTTTTTTTTTTTTTGGGGGGGGGGGGGGGGGCATTTTTCATTATTGATGTAACATGTTTATTGAAAGCTTATGCTTCATACATTACCAATTTAGCATAAAAAAGTTTCTCCTGTCATTCTGGGTCACATTACGGACCCATAATGGGTTGAAATTTAAATTTCTCAAACTTCTTCAAAGTTTTCGCTAAATTGGCATCTGAAAAACATACTAATGTGGTGCGTGTATGACATCTGTATCATATAAATATTGTTCACCACTGCTGGACTCTGGCCTCCTCTTGCGTGTAGGCGTTAATTTACTGTAGTTACTTGGTCCTTGTATTTCCTGCACTATAAAATATTTCTTGACGATTAAAAAAATACACATGTAATTGTTCAAGTTTTCACTTCTGTCGGCACTCCCAAAATGCCACTATTTTTTATTTTTTTTTTTTTTTATACGGAGTTTGCAGGAAATAATATTTATAATATGTGTGGAATTTAGAAAAGCAGAAAGTTTTTGTTTGGCATGTGACAACTTATTGATCTTATGCACCTCGATCTTATATATTTCCCCCCCACTTCGTTACCTTAGGGGGGGGGGGCAGTTTTCAAAATTTAATGTTCGATTTGAGATTACGTTCGGTTGTTCGTTCAATTAGAGATTTTTTTTGTTGTTGTTTATAAGATTTTGCTATGCATACACACCACGTTTGGTATATGATGCCGTATACAAAGAGGACCCAGTTCGAGATTTCATATTAGAAGATTGTGTATAAATTAGAGATACCAATGAAAGGAGGGGCTCACTAGCGAGTGAATCCGTCGTGTCTTTATTAACACTGACTCATTCACCTGTAGTAGACTCTTGATAAAATTGAATCCTGTATGGTATAAAAGCAATTGCAAACTGGAGTCATTGAAAAAAAAAATTACACAATCGAAATTATCAAGATGTTCATACAATCGAGAAAAACTTCTCGTTATCGCCCATCACTAGGCTGAATGTCAAAATTTTCAGTCTGCAAATATTCAGTGTAATGTCAGAATGGCTAATGGCTAAACTAATCATGCTTGATAGTCTATTTACTGAATTTAATACACAGAATTATTAACAATATATATACATAGAATAGCCTATGTACATGAATATTATTCTTTAACTCGATAAATTGTATTATTTTCATCCTTCTTACAGTAATCAGTGTTCATACAGAGTTGGGGAGAAAAAATCCAAGGAGTCCAAAAAATTTTAAGGACTTGCCACTTTTGTTGTTATTTATGTGGCATGTACTTGCTAACTCCAATTTCTAATGCTCCATTTGGAGGAAGAATATTTCCAACAAATTTTTCTCTATTAGAATCTAATTATTGGTGCTGAAAATACACAGAATTCACAACCTTGGTGATTTTGTAAGTTTAAATTTAAAAAAATACGCAATCAACTTTCCTAAGCAGTGCCAATGGTCAAATACACAGAGGTCAGTCAAACTCGAAACACTTATTATATATATCACATACATCTTTTAAAAAATTACTTTCAAAGGTTAAAAAAAAAAAAAAAAAAAGAAAAAAGCTAATTCAACATACACGAAAAAAAAAAAAACTGAATTTATTCTTTTAGAGCAGCAATAAGGTAAAGTGTCCTAAAGTTGACATCTAACAAATATTTAAAGCATTACCAATTTTCTAAAATAATTTAGAATGAGTTTTACTTTCTTCTTAAATCAGATATCTTGAATTTGTAAAATTGATAATGCTTTAAACATTTGTTTTACTTAAAGATGTCAGCTTTAAGAACTGTATTTTGGGTGTCAGCTTTAGAGCATTTTATCTTAATCACTTTCTTTGAAGGTGAATGTTGCCCATGACATACATAGAAAAGTGAAAAAAAAAGTATTAATATCCCTGCAAGATACTAGTCCATTATCTATTCTTGAATACTTTAATTAAATTATGTGTACATACATAAATAAAATATAGATCAAAAGATTTACAAAATATCTGGGATAAAAGATTTTTCCGAGAACAATATCGCTCATGTGCAAAATTGCAGTACAATTTAAGGAGTTTCCAAAGAGTATTTTGTTTATCTAAGTAGTTCTAAGTACTACTTGGGAATGTTTTCATTTCTAAGGAGTCTGTACGAACCCTGAGTAATATACATATATTGTTCAGGTAAATTTATTATCAAAATAATTTGCAAATATTAAATATAGTAACATTTATAAATATCAATATAGTTTACAACAGAAATTCTATGCTTTACTCGTTAACACGCAATTCACAATAACAAGAAATTGAAATATTTTTTATCACCAATTTAGCATGATGACATATTAACCTCGGTAACCCTGTATAGTTTTTCTAATAGAGAGAATTTCAATCAAAATCCATATGCATGTGCAGTTTGTTATTTTGGATATATCGGTTAGGAACGGCGAAAATGCTCTCTGGAACTTTCTTTTTTGTTAAGTCAGTTAAAGACTTGGCAATTTCTGCGTAATTTTTTATGTAATCGCAATAATAATTTAACAACCCAAGTGCACTTTTAAGAGATGTTTTGGTTTTAGGTGATTCTATCGCTTCAATGGCACATAACTTTTCTGGGCCTAATTAATGTCTACCCCCTTCTATGAGGGTTGCTATTCATATTTCTGGCTTAGTGATGAAAACACAAATATTTATGATCAATATCGAATTTATTGCTTTTCAACTTATTCTCCACGAAGATCAATACACTTTTACATCCAATTTTCGAAGCACTGTTTCAACTCCTATGGAGGTAATTCCAAACATGTGTTTTGACACAACTGCTTCTTCGGGCATCAAAAATCATGATCCGCGTAGTTTATTTTTGATGTGTGGGAATAAAAAAATTTTATTGGGTGACAAATCAGGGCTCAATGGCTGATGACCCATCAATTTTGGCCTTTCAGAAATTCCTTTGTTTGAGCCGATGTGTGAGAGCTCACAGTGTCATGATAAAAAATTATTTGCCTATTATTCTTCTTTTCTCGAATTTCTCCGAAGACTTCTGGCAAATAAATGGTCGAGTACCATTCAGAACTGACTGTCTTGCATTGTTTTAATGCCACTGTCACCACATGACCGCTAATGTCGAAGAAACAGGCAACCATTTGCTTCAATGTGCTTCTTTCTTGAACAACTTTTGTTGGATTTGGCTCATTTTGGAAGAGCCATACAGTTAATTGCTGTTTTCTTTCTTTCCGGGTCCTATGCATAGATCCATAATTTGTCACCTGTGTAGATGTTATACACAATTTTTGATGAACTTTGAACGTTAACATTTCCCTGCCCCAATCAACACAAGCTTTCTTTTGAGCATTTGCTAGATTATCCGGGCTAAAATGTGAACAAATATTTTTTACTACTATACTGTTAAGGCATTATCTTATTAATGCCTGTCATACTAATGTCCAAGGATTTCTCAATCTCACAGTATGTCACATGACGATCTTGCTTTATCAGTTCAGACACAGCATTGATATTTTCTGGCACAACAACCGATTTTCTTAGACCTTCACAGAATGCTTCCTGGAGCGAACATGGAACATGAATGAATTTGTTACACCAGTTTTTTACAGTGCTTTACGATAATGCTTTATCGTTCTATAAGAAATTAAGTTCATGGAAATACTCTTATCTTGACAATCCATGTTGAAAGTTATGAAAAACATTGCACAAAAATGTTCACAAGTCAATTTCATTTTTTGCACAAGATGAATTTTTCAATTTACTGCAAATAACACAAATCAAGCTAAAATGACAAACTGTTCTGGAGAGTTTATAGTTATAATTATCAAATTTTCAATTTAAATCGTCAGCGGTAGCTTTATAACACTCTTTGTTGCCAAGGTCAGAAATATAAATAGCAGCCCTCATACAAGATGACCTAGATAATTAATTTCTTTTTTCGCCTTCAATTAAATTAATTTAGTGTCTAAATGTTTGAGATGAGTATCCTAGTCACTTGAACGTTGTGCACCCAGAGCATTGTTGATCATTTTTTAAAATGAAGCAGCTGCATTGTGCAATTCGAATGACATAACCTTCCATTGGAATTGAGCATAATGAGTTTTAAAAGAAGTGAGATCGTGACTCTGTTCTTGAAGAGGAATTTCCCAATATTCTTTTAATAATCTAAACAGGCAATTATATTGGCACTTCTAATTTCATTGATTAATTCAGTTGCATTCTCCAAAGGTTTTGTCACTGCATTCAATGGGCAAATATATATGTATAAATGCATGCTACAGTCCTTTTTTGCAACACATATGACAGGATAAGCTATTTCAGCCTTACTTTTCTCTATAAGTCATAATTGCTCTAATTCTTCTACTTGTTTATCAACTTTGACTATATGTTCGGGATGAAGGCAGGGAAAATTGATAGCTTCAGAGCCCCGCCTGCCCACTAATCGTCTCTCAGTATCTTTAATTTGTCTGGTTTCAATTGTACTTATTTTTTTCCTTTATTATTTAGAGTCCAAAGTATTTGGGTCATAAGTAAGGGATTTTGGCGTTATCCATGGTCGCCTACCGCCGACAGTGCTTCGCGCAAGAGACTAGGTCTATTCAGGTCGTAGGTAGGGGTTGCCGCCGAAAATTATATTAAAAAATATGTACTTTTAAATGCAATTTCTGTGAAAGATGTATCTTAATTTATTTCTGAGTTATTAATTTTTTTATAGTTTTTATTATTAATTTTGTAATTGTGGCAACAGAATCGCTTCATTTTCTCTTAAAATAGAAAAAAAAGAAAGAAATTAAAATGCTTATACTATTTCAGAAATATCTGTTTTAAAATCCAGTGAATTTCGGTTATATTTCGTTTAATAATTTGGATAATTAAGTTTTACAGTATTTTGTTAATTTTAGCTTAAAATAAGATGCATTTTTTACTGTAACTATTTTTGTTGATTTATTATAAATCAATGAAACAGTTCTTTCATCGAATTTTGATGGGTTCCACCTCGTTTTTTTAATAGAGAAGTGTGTTGCTTTTAATAGTGAAGTGTAAACAATCAGCACTTTTGCAATCCAAATATTTCCAATAAAGAAATGAATGTGTCATCATCAGTCACAGTCAAAAGAAAAAGAAAGACATGAGGTGAAGTACTTTTTCAAATTTTTAATTAAAAATCAACATGCACATTGTCTTTTTATGAGATTAACAAATAATTAAAAAAATACAGACTTAGGTAAATGTACAAGAGTGATTTATATACAGTGACCTTCAGCAACATTTATACAAAAAGGTGAAAACATATGAAAATGTATTGTAACTTCTACTGCGCTGTTTTACGTCAAATCTTCTTTGTAAGGTTTCAGTAAGATGGTGTAATCATTGTCTGGAAAAGTAAAACACAAGAAACTATAAATAAGAGTTAAAGTTTTATCAAAATTCATACACTAGTTCTTGAGATATGGCTGTTATGAATAAAGCACTGCCACCTGTTGAGCAATATACACCAAAACCTAATCAGATCTAGTTTATATCAAAGTCTAACAGAATTTTAAATTTTGTGAAATTCTGTGCTTTAGTTTTTAAGATAGAGCACTCACAAAATTTTTGTCACAGACATTTTGTAAAATCATGTTTTTCAGGTTCTCTAACCCCTCAATTAAATCCATCAAAAACAAGATTTCAAATATTTTCATGACTTTCTTATTGCAAAGATAGAAGAACTTATATTAACCCTTTCAGGTCTTGTGTACTATTAAAAGTACATGTCTTTTAATGGAGTATTATTTTGTTTTTGTTACTCTTTACAAGTGGTAATGTTAGTATATGTCTATACATTCAATTATGTTTAGGCATTTAATAATAATTATTATTACTGTTTGATTCTCTTTGTGCCGTTTGCAATTCTTTTATTTTAAACCTATATTTCCTCTTTAAATCTCTATAAATAAAAGGAATTCTGAGGATAATTAATTGAATAATTGAATAATTATTTGAGGCACAGATAGGCCCTCATCCTCTATATTCCTTTTATTTATAGAGATTTTACACAGCTTAGGTAAACGCAGAAGAAATATAAAACAGATAATGTATTTATCACAAAAAATCGTCTGCTAAGAAAATCTTTTTTCATTTTGAACTCTATAAATAAAAGGAATAAAGCAGAAGAAATATAAAACAGATAATGTATTTATCACAAAAAATCGTCTGCTAAGAAAATCTTTTTTCATTTTGAACTTCTATAAATAAAAGGACAGATAGGCTCTCAAACAGTGAATCGTCGAATATAATTGAAGAACAAATGGAAGAACAAATGGAAGAACAAATGGAAGAACAAATGGAAGAACAGATGGAAGAACAGAAAGAAGAACAGATGGAAGAACAAATGGAAGACCTCTTCATTAACAATAAAAAAAGATATGCAAACGAAACCCCAGAACACCGAGAAGAAAGACTGGCGAAGAAAAGAGAGCAGAATAGAAAAAGAAGAGAAAATGAGACAGATTGAGAAATTGGTGGTGTCAGTGGGCGGTGGTGAGACAGTATGTATTATTCTATATAATGTTCTATATCCTTAATTATTTGGTAAGTAGTGGACAGACTGGAAAGCCAACCACATTAAAAAATGGGTGGGGCCTAATAGAGATCGCCTTCACGTGGTGGGTCCCGTCTTCGACTGAATGATCTCTCATTAATTATAATTTAAGAGTTTTCACTCCGATAACGGGCTATACCTAGTGAAAATAAGAAGTAATGTGATTCGACCTAGTTTAAAATAAAAGTAAATTTCCTGAAAGAATCCTGCGTAATAAAGCGAAAAAATATTAGAAAGTTGTAATATAAGTTAAATCTTATTATTATGCAATATTTTCTATACATCTTTAAAAACTCTTCCTAAGCCTATTGTCATATAAATACTAATTGAACAGTATGCAAAACAACATTATTTATTATCTTTCAGATAATGAAATATTCTTTAAATACTAATTAACCGATTTGGATAGCTAGTGTTAATGTTATTAACATAAAAGTTTTTTCTAAAAATGAAAAAAAAAAAAAAAAAATCAGACCTGAAAGGACAAAATAATAAAATCATGAATAGTGGCAACACTTGCCTTTTAAAAGAAAATACTTTCTTGCAAAAATAAAAAGTGTTATTTTGGGGAAAAGAATAATCCCTGTTGGAGATTTTGGTTATCCAGCATACCGTCCTGACAGAAAAACCAATAGGATTTTCAGCTTAAAAGAACACCAAATATACTGGCGATACTTAATAATTATAATAGACCTTGTAAAAAAATCACCCTAAGGTAAAAATCAAATCTGCCCTTATGGACACATGTATTCTTCAGTTGATGTATTGTTTTTAGCTCTAAAAGTGCCCTGCTTTGATTTTTATCTTATGGTGATTTTTTTACAAGGTCTATTAATATAATTAATAGAATTTCTGTAGATCTCAGCTTATGCTGACATAATTAATATGATAAAGCCAAGTGAATGAATAATTAAATGTGTGTTGCAAATATTAATGAGATTGAAACTGTGAAGTGTATAAGGGGTTTGATCTGCATTGAGGTCAGTGATTTTGAATTTTTAACTTTACTCTGATCACAATTCACTTTAGTATGAGAGATCCTATAGGATGTGAAAAGATCTGGTACTCAGAGGTGCAGAATATGTCCGATCCTGCAATCTAGGATCAGGGAAAATCTAGGGCCATCTAGGGAAATTTTGCACAAAAATATTCGATTGATGTTGATTTTAACAATGAATTTCATAATTACTCAAGACAGAAAAATTCCCACTACAATTAGAAAGATCTGTAGGGTGACCTTTACAAAATTGATCTCAGAATAATATGTACTCGCGCATATATTGAGAAAGTTTTGGAGAAGAAAAATCTATACCTATAATACAGAATTTGTGTAAGTTTATAACATATTGTAAAAGTTTGTGGAAATTTTTATGTAGATTGGGGGAAATGGGAGTAAAAACATTTTCTGCACCCTTGAGGATAAATATGAATGAAATAAGTAAATCAAACTAAAAGCATTCATTGATTCATGACAACAGGTGTATGAAAGAGTTGAAAGGGAAAACTAGTTATTACCGTGTGGTATGAGCTCCATGGTGAACAAGGACTCATTCTGGATATGGATGACAACCTGAAAAATAATAAGTATTCTCATCAAATTAAGTTCATAAAGTTTTTAGAAATTTTAAGCATACAAAACAGCCCTGTTAATTTGTATTTTTAAAAAAAAGGTATTTGGCAAATAAGAAATAAAAAACAATAGCCAAATGAAAAAATGTTCGCAAAACAGATTTGATGTGAAAAACTTACCTTTAATCCCCTATTGTATTTTTTTTCCAATATGTTGTAAAATACCATATTTTTTTGTCATTGCTTAGAAAATAGAAATTCTACAATATGCAACAAAAACTATTAAAAGTAAGAACATTCTAAAAGTCTCCTACATGTCTGAATGTTTCAAACATTCTTTTAGCGTTCAATTGCTATAAGAGTTTTAGTATAACTGATACAAAAAAAGGATGACTGGCCAATAATACTTTGCAGGGCAGTAAATGGCAAATTCAGTGCTGCATTTCTTGATTTGGCGATGGATGCGAGTCATTTTGGCTGTAACTTTACTGGCATGTAGATAGTGATAAACTGAGAAATAATTCTATGTCTTTGGCTGTTGCTAAACCGGATGGATGTTGAGTTTTAAAAATAGGGTGATGTAAATGGCGACTGAAAAGTGACATCCAACGTGGACAAGAATCTCAACTTAATGATGCAGAAATTGCGTAGGCAAAATTGGGTGAATCTGGTTGTTCATTGACTCACCAAATGAAACATTTTGTGACGATCTGATGCAGTGGTATCAAGAAATAGATTAAAAAACAATTTTTAAAAGTTAGAACTCACTTCGTCTGTGACCGCATAGTGGGCCATGAGAGCGACCTGGATGCGAATGTCGTGGATCTTGTCCAACGGAATGCGAAAGAGAGAGGCGAGGCGAGAGATGAGATGGGACGTCGATAACCTGTGTAAGTACACCGCTTGAAAGACTGCAAGATAACAACAAGGGAGCTCTCAGTTAGCTGGATGCATATTAAAAACATACACTGAAAATAGATGAGGCATTCTTACATCACTTTTCACTTCCTGAATAATTAGTTTTATCTTTTGTACAGATTCTAGGGCATTTTTTAATTTCTTATATTGGGGACACACGCCATTGGATGAATGAGATAAATAAATTTTGAACAATAGCCAGAGTTCAAATGTACTACGAAATTTCTTATCGTATCGTTCTTATCGTTAATGATCCTGATTTTTAAGTTTGGAGTTGTCTGTATAAAAATTGCTTATAAAAGAGTAACTCAACATATTTTTTTTTTTTTTTTTTTTTTTTTTTCCCCTTACAAACTGAGAACACTGTTTTATATAAATCAATACAAAAAACCCTGTGACACAGCACTTTATTTTAAATATTTAATAATTTTAAATTTAGGACTTAAAAATAATATCAAAATTTAAGTGACACTATGCTATTAATTAATATATATATATATTAAAATTTATTCATTGATGCTTTATCAATGATGTCTCTCATAAAGTCATAATATGAATCTTAAAAGATATGACATCAAAATTTAAGTGATGCTTTGATCCAGCTTAAAATGACTTGTTTTAAAATTCTATTTATTTGTTGATTGGCTAAATGCATCTAAACAACTCTTTTCATTTTCCAATACACCACTTTCACTGAATCTATAGAATGCACTAAAATGTATTTGTTTGAATAAACTGATTTATCTTTTGCGCCACACTATCCAAAATCAAAAGTAAAATTTATGTAAATAGTTTTTTTTTCTTGCCACTGCATCCATTTGCATATATTTAACTCAGTTTGGAAACAATGATGAAAAAAAAAAACTATTTACTTTAAATAAAACATTCTGTACATACAAGAACCAACAAAGCCATTCTATTTTAGGAAGAATATTAGAGTACACACAGTGAAGTGTAACAATTGGGTACAAACCTTCTTCAACATTGAGACGCACAAAGAGAACTTTTTTCGGAAATACAGGCCTGAAATGAGAAACAAAAAATTAATGCATCCTATAAAATTGAATTCAAGAAGAGTGACAGAGTCTTTAAACACCCTATTTATTTAAAATACAAACCAGATTCAGAGACTTCTTATTATTGAACTCATTTTCATAAATCTTAGTTTTTAACTGATAACTAGGGCAGCACTCAATTATTTTTTTTTTTTTTTTTTTTTTTTTTTTCCCCGGAAAAATCATTACTGATTTTGAGAATATGAGCACCTAGCAGGTTCATTAAAAAGGTAGGAAATGACTGCATCCTAGGGTTGTAGCTAGAAGTGAATAATAAGGGGGGGGGGAGACCTCATGAAAATGTAGGGGGGGCTCATATTTTCTTTCACACAGAAAGATAAATGAGTGCCTAACCACACTGTATGTTTCTCATTAAAGTGTTGTAATAGCTTCATTGTATGCTAAGAACAGAATAGGATGATGAGTGCAATATTAAACATCCTGTTAGCTTCGTATGTGAAAATAGGAAGAGCAAGTATTGGAAACACTTATTTTAGTGACACTTTAGTATTTTTTGGAAAACTGTGAAAGGTCCTCCAAACTAAATTAGATTTTTGAATAGAATTTCATTTGGATTTTCAAAACATGACCTTTTCCAGGGAATGCTCAAAATGTTTTAGGGGAAGCTGCTGCATTCGTTATCATAATGATGCCATACCCAGATTTGATTTAAGAGTGAGCAACAATGCATACTTGCACACGAGTGTGTTGTAGAGCCTGACGCCGTCTGCATTGCCACAAATTTTTAGGCAGTCCTCTCGACTCAATCTCAGCAAGTCTGTCCCTGCAACAAAACAAACACAGAGTCATTCCAAAACAAATAGTAAGCTGGAAATTGCACGTGAAGCGAAGCAATATCAATCTCATAAAATTGTAAATAGTTAATTGCAATTAAAATGAGCACCAAACAATGTTCTCCCTAGACCATCATGTAATGATGGCTTTTGTGTGGCCTTCTAAATCAATAACAAATGTTCTTTGCACCACAGATTGTGCAAAATGTATATTATAATATGTACTTTATAGATGCATATCAATTTTATTATGTTTGAAAGAGTGGTAACACCATTAAAATGCATCTGAAACATTTTTTTTCCCATCCACCTTAATGTAACGGAATACTTTTGATTGTCTATATAATTGATCTATGCATCCGATTTTCATAAAATTTGAAATAACTCGACAAAATTATGTAATAATTATGTATTTTAAATTTCAAAACGATTAAAATGCATTTGAAAATTTTGTCCCCATTGACCGTAATGTAACAAAATACTTTTGATTGTCTCTGTAATTGATCTATGCATCCAATTTTCCTAAAATTTGAAATGATTTGGCAAAATTATGTAATAATTATATATTTTAAATTTCAAATGATTCAGCTGGGTGGTTTTTGCATTGTTATATGCGACAGACGGACAGATTGAATGACAACTATAGGTACTATGTATTTACATAATTATGAATGCACCTAAAAAAGCAGTTTATCAAATAAAAGTAAAACCCATTCCCAATACTTTTTTGTTATAACCTATCTGATAGGCGTTGGCAACATTAAAATAATTTTCATACTTAAATAAACAATTAATTTTAAACTATTTTAATTAAATATTCATAAAAACAATAGTCCAAAAATTTAATTTATAATTTATTCATTGAAAAGGAGCCACATAGTTATTTATCCCTTTTCAGCAATTTGATTAAAATTATCTAAGCTTAAAAATTATTGACAAAATTTGGATAAAAAAAATAAAGTATTAAAAGTAAAATACATATTTTTCTCTGAATTTATCCATATTAAAAACTAAACCAGCTTATTAACAAAATAAATAAAAATGAAATCCATACATCACCCTTATGGACAATAATGAATGCAAGAGTGTTTAGCACAGGAATGATTCTCGTCCGAAATTTCCGAAAATTTAAGGCATCCAATTCCGAAAATTTGAAATTGGGTTATCAGTTCCGCATAGTTGCCAACTTGTACGGTTTTGTGCGCGGAAAAATCAATCATGGAGAAATGCAAATTTCGTGAAAGGATTGCCATAAAAGCACACATTTCGTCAATATTTCGTGGAAAAACGACAGTTTTGTCAAAGAACTTAGTCAAAAGGTCTCTGAAAATCACAAATTTCCTGTTCCAATCGCAGAGAAAACGACAGTTTCACCAAATATCGCAGATAAAACGCTGATTTCGTCTAAAGATTGCGGATATAACGCCGATTTCGATAAAAGATAACTTAAAAATATTTTGTCAAAAAAATATTGAGGGGAAAAAAAAGACCGATTTCATCAAACGATCACGGGGGAAAAAAAAAAAAACTCAGATTTCGTAAAAAGATCGCTTAAAAAATATTTTGAAAGCCGATTCATCTAAAAATCGCGGGGATAAAAAGCCGTTTTCGAGAAAAGATTGCGTAAAAATGCAAATTTTGTCTAAAGATCGTAAAAAAAAAATAAATAAATAAATAAATAAATAAAAGTGATTTCATAATAATAATAATAAAAAAACACGGATCAACGCCAATTTCGACAACAGATGATCGCAATAAATTGCCGATTTTGCTAAAATATCGCAGATAAATAGCTCATTTCGTCGGAATATCGCGGATAATCGCTGTGGGGAGGAGGTAACTTACGGAATAAAACGCTGATTTCGTCTGAAGACCACGGGAAAACGTCGATTTCGTCTAAAGATTGCGGATATAACGCCGATTTCGATAAAAGATCGCGGGAAAAAACGACGTTTTCGATAAAAGATCGCTTAAAAATATTTTGTCAAAAGAACCTTTGAAAAAAAGGCCGATTTCATCAAAAGATCACGGAAAAAGCGCCGATTTTGTCAAAAGATCGCGGAGATAAAACGCGGTTTTGAGAAAAGATCGCGTAAAAATGCAAATTTTGTCTAAAGATCGTCCAAAAACCGCCTATTTCATAATAAAAAAAACGCGAAACAACGCCGATTTCGTCAAAAAATCGCAGAAAAACCGCCGATTTCGACAATACATAGCAATAAATTGCCGATTTTGCTAAAATATCGCAGATAAATCACGCATTTCGTCTGAAGATCGCGGGAAAATGCCGGTTTCGTCTCTAGATTGCGGATAATCGCGGGGGAAGGGGAGGGGGGTAACTCGCGGAATTCCCCCCCCCTCCCCCGCCGACTTCCGAAAATGCGATGTGAATTTCCGAAATTTTTTTTTAATTCAGAATCACCCCTGGTTTAGCAGTCTATCTCATTGTCATGTGAAAGATTTTGTTACATATAAACATCAAAATGACATTTTGAATAAGTTTGCCCTTACCACAATAATTCAGGAATAATTCAACATCAAAGTTGTTTTTCTTGAGCCAGTTTGCTGTTTCCTTAATGCTAAAATCGGCCATCAAACACTCTTGTTCCTGGGGAAGGGGAAAAAAGTTTCTTAAAATATACAAATACAATTTTAAGAATTGCATAAAATATGGATTATGAATTTTAGCAAAATGATGATAGTCTTTAAAAATATTTACATTTATTAACCTGAGAAAGTTTCATTTTCAATTTTTGAGTGAACATTGTTCTCAAATGTAAATCCAACACTTCCTGCCATACAAAGCAATTTTTTTTTTCATGTCCTATTCAATTTATGTGAATGAAACAACAAATTACAGGTTGCAACAGATGAGTAACATTTATGAAATTAGTCAATCTAAATTTTTCCCCTTTGGAAATATAACTTTTATGTAGTTTGTGATGTTGTATGACATCACATATTATTATTTATTCCCTTTAAAAAATTAAATTCTCCAGTTAAAAATCTAATTCATTCTTTCACAATTATAAATTGAATCAAAACTCTCTTTTCCTTCTAAAAAGAATGTATCTCTCTCTTCTCTTTTGCACTTTAAATTTCAGTTACTTAAGTTTTCCCATGCTCAGCCAAAGTCATTAATGAAATAAATCAAAAACAAATTCTTTTCTCATCCTAAAATCCTTATCTGTGGGACCATATACTCCCTTTTGGTCAAAGAGAAAGAAAAAAAGGTATTCTGAAACCATATGCTCCCATTGCAGCAGTAATTTATACACTTATTGTTCATTCTCAGATTAATAACCAGTACTGGTGTCCTTATGAACCAGGATTACCACCACGTCTTCAAATTTATGATTAACATCTTCAACGCAATGAAGACCACTAATACCTTCATTCACAGAAATGTTTTGCTATAAACCAAATTCTATATTATAGAGTTCACAGCATGAGAAATAAAAATTTAAAATTCTAAATAATTAAAATTCTGCCCCACCTTTACCTATAAAAATAGGTAAAGGTGGGGCAGAATTTTAAGGAAACAAAATACAAGGTGCAGAAAAAGTTGTGTAAAGTTAGCTAAACATAACTAGAAATAAAAACACAGGAATGTGTCAATGAGACTCCTGCTTATTAAACCTTCCTGAGAGCAGAACATAAAAGGTGAGATAAATAACAATGAACTTCTAAATATCCGGCAATGATACACTGAGAGCTGTAATTTTAATTAATGTGTCAAATAATCAGACTACAGTAGACTCCCTCAAATCCACAGATTTCTAGTTATTGCTTTGTTTATTATTTTTTTTTAAACAGTAATTTGAATGCAATTAATAATGTAATTGAAATTATAATGAATATTAAAATAATAAAAATTTAGATAATTTTTTAAATTATCAAAATATTAAAAGCAAAGGTCAAGTTAATCATCAACAATGTATGATTAAATATTCATTATAAAGATGAAATGTATTTTTTCCTAAATTATTCAATGAAACTTGGCTCATAAAGATACATTATTATTCGCATCAAAATCCTAAAATAAGGAAGGTTTAGCCAGATTTAATAACCAAAAAAAGCTTTATTTATGCATAAATATATTGGGTAAGAAGATTGTGATGACCGGTGATATCAGCCATATCTTGAATTTTTTTTAACAGAAATAAATGTATTCTTCCTTCATGAGAAAACATGAATGACAAATTAAAATGTATATGGCATTGACATAAAACTAAAAAAGGTCAAATTTTGTCCCTCTATCTGAACTGAATGTTTGTAAATTATGTCCGTATTTGAGAGAGTTGCAGATTTGAGGGAATCTACTGTATTTCAAAATGAGAATTTCTCATAAGAGGATGCCTGATGTATCACAGTAGTAAAGATACAAAAATTAAAAAGATGCATTTCTCTGAAACGAACTATAGTTGTAAAAGTGATTTTCTAAATTAAAGGAAGTAAAATCTTACTCTTAAGTTCCCAAAACATTTGCTTTACCAGTATTAAATAAATTTTATAACATGATTATTCAATTGGTAAATGAAGTACCACATTTCTCTTATTTTACCAATATTTTGAAAGCAACTACAAGTTTTGTATGAATTTGTAAATTATTATCTGTATGAAGTTTCCTTTCAAGCATACTTTGTTTACATTTCATTATTCTGCAATCAAACAGAAATAGCAAGGGTCATGTTACCAGTCAGTAAACCTTCCTACTCAGTTTGATAAAGAATTTAAAAACAAAAAAAAAGATTCACGTTGATTAGGTGGGCCTGTACTTTGAGAAAATTATTAGTCACTTGATTTGTTGAACATTGGAAGCATTTCGTTTTAACGATAAATGCTCACTGACAATATTATGAGATTTTTTTGGGATCTGATTTTCTTTTTCTTTTTTCTTTTCACTGCTAAGCAATTTTAATGCAATCAGCTGTTTGTTTAGCCTGAAGCATATATTATATTCCATTACAAATAATTTAATCTTGAACCCAGCTTCAAGCAAAAAAACATATGAAATCTGCCTCAAACTTCCCAAAATGTAAATCCATCAACCCAAACTGAACCTTTACTAATAGGATACAAAACTGATGATGTATTCTAGTAAGATCTGAAATGTTTTCTAGTTGCTAAGTGCAGGGAATTTTTGTTTTATTCTGTAGGTTTTGACACAGGTGCATACTCATTTTCCGCGAGACTCCCTTGGTGTATTTTCTGGGATATACAATTTTTTCCTGTCAACATGTTAAACCAGTACCTTCTCAAAATCAATTGAAAACAAAATAATCTCAAAACTAAAGTTTCTACATCATTGAAAAGCAAAACAATAACTCCTGTAAAACAGAGATGAAGTCTGTATACCTTAAAAACTCTGTACCTTTTTGCAAGAATTTCCATTTTATGACATTTCAGTACCTCTTTGAAAGGCATCATGAACAAAATTAAACTTTCAATTTTTCTAAATACGCCTTCTTGAACTATTGTCAAACCACACACTATTAGAAGGTGTGTTTAGTGGATGTTGACAAATCTCATTCATATCATAAAGCATGCAGACAGCTGTCCTCCATTTTCCGGAGTAGACAGTCATTTAGCCAGGTTTGAGAATTCTTTTATATTTCCCTGATTTTTAAAACCAAAAATCTTATCCCCCTGATTTTTTGGGGGGGAATCCCCTGATGAGTATGGACCCTGTGACATGTAGATTAGATTCCAAATATCTTAGATGCCATTTTTAATTCACACATTTTTTTTTTTTTTTTTTGGGGGGGGGGGAAATGGTGATTGTAATTTACCGACATGAGAAGCATGAAGAGAGCTAAGAGTATTTAATAATACCATAAACCCCCATTCTGATAGCTTAACATTCATCCAAACTCACTGTGCATGATACTATTTTCAGAAGACAACTGAAAATAAAGAGATGGGAATGGAAAAATAATCATGCATAGTACTTTGAAACAAGCTGTTTTCTATGACAAGGAATCATTTTTGATACAATCTCCCAATTTAGAAATTTAATACAGGAAGGTACCCATATAAAGCAAGGTGAATTCTAATTAAAATTTCATCCATTCACTTGGACTAAAGGAAGAAGATGCATAAAGTTATTAAATAAGAGAACTGAAAAATCTACAAAATAAGAAATAGCGATTTTTCTTTGATTCAGAAAACAATTGATATTTTTTCTTTGCAGCTCATTATTCTCAACAATTCCATTATACGAACACATTCCTAATGGTCCAAACACTTTACACATTTTTTGATCATTCTCAAAAGATCGCTGATTTAAAAAAAAAAAAGGCATTGAAAAACACACACACAAAAAAAATTTGAAAATTTAAAGACAATTAACAAAGAAAAAGGCATTGAAAAACACACACACAAAAAAAAAAAAATTGAAAATTTAAAGACAATCAACAAAGAAAAATAAAAAGTATATAAAACAAGGAAAACAATATCTTTGTTAATAATAATATTTTGTCCGTCCCCATCACCCAGTACGATTTTAAGACCCATAAGAAGCAGGGTGAATCTAAAGAAAAAATGTCTGAACAACAACAAAAAATAAGATAGTATACATAGAAACAATTACCGTATTTTCGGGCGTAAGCGCCGCGGCGCATACGAGTTTAAAAGTTAAAATTATGCTTACTGCGGCGCTTCTGCCGGGGCGGCGGATACGATGTATTTTTTTTTTTTTCCCGTGCAGCGATATTCATTACAGAGGTGATTTTTTTTCCCGATCCTTTGATAAAATTCTTGTTTTTCCTGCGAATAATTGACAGAAATTAGGTTATCATTTGTCGAAATTCGCGATATTTTTTATGCTTCGCATTTTCTTCCTGATGATTGACTTTTCACAATTTTCAGAAAAATTCCGATCAGAAACACCTCTGCAATGAATATCGCTGCAAGGGAAAAAAATATATCGTATCCGCCGCCCCGGGTTTTTTAGCGATACTTCGGCGAAATTCATGGCGGCACATTTCGACGAAAGATTGCAGTAAAAACGCGAAATATGTCAAAAAATCTCTAAACAACACAAATTATGTCTAAAGTTCGTGAAAAAATCGTGAATTTCTCAAAGGATCGCCAAAAAGAATTGTCAAAACAATTGTTAGAAAAAACGCACATATGTTGTATCTATAAATAAATGGTAAAAAAACGAGAAAAAACGTAAATTCAGGCGAAAAAACGCAGAAAAGAGGAGAAATTTGAATAAAAGCATGGAATCTATTAAAAAATCTCGTAAAAACGAACATTTCATCAAAGATTCATGATCCATTCATTTTATCATGATTCATACCTCAAAGGCGAATGAGGAACGGCATGAAACATGGTGATATGAATGGATCATGAATCTTTGATGAAATGTGTGTTTTTTTTAGATTTTTTTTTAATAGATTTCATTCTTTTTATGCTTTTTTTTTACATATTTCTCCTTTTTTCTGCGCTTTTTCAACAGAATTTACGTTTTTTTTTAAAAAAGCGCAAATGTTTTCAAGTATTGCTTCAAGTATCAAAATTCATGATTCATTCTGTTCATCATGATTTACCCTTGCTCATCCCTATAAAAAACGCAAATTTTTTCAAATATCGCGAAAAAACTCTGCAAATTCGTCCAATATCACGATAAAACCCTGCAAATTTCGTCAAATATCGCGATAAAATCCTGCAAACCTCGTTACAAACTATAAAAAACGTATTAAAAAATCGCAAAAAAAAGCTGCACGAATTCAAATTTAATTTTATCATAAAAAATATACTAAATTTAAAATTGGATTTATACTACAAATATAAAAAAACGTAAAAAAATACTGAATGTAAAGCAGTTTTTAAATTTTGATGTATTTTCGTAAGTGCGGCGCATACGGCGGTGCGGCGCTTCTGATGAATATTTGTTTTATTTTAATGCATTTTCGGAGGTGCGGCGCTTACGGTGTGTGCGGCGCATACGCCCGAAAATACGGTAGTAAATAAGGGAATTGAAAAATCTAATAACATAAATTTTCAGAATAAGAAATAGTTCATCCAGAAATAACTAATATTTTCCTTTACAGCTTACCAATTATGAGAACTCATCTCTAAGGGTTCAACAATTTACCTACTTGTTTAACAAAATGCTTTCGTTCCTTCTCAGAAAGTTACTCATAAAAAATGGCAAGTAAAGTACAAAAATTTTGAAAATTTAAAGACAATCAACAGAAGAAGAAAAAAAAAAGGCTTATTGTTAAATAGTCCTTTTGGCCAGTGCCTGGAGGAAAAGGTAACTTTCATATTCCTTGTTTTTCTTTCTTTCTTTCTTTTTTTGGTAATAAAACTTGTTTTACTCAAACACCTGAAGCTAAAATTAGTGGAACTCAACTAGGTGATTCACTAAAAATTCCTTATTTCTTCATTTTAATCTTTTGCAAAGTTCACTCAGATTTTAAGAAGCTAAAATGCAACAAACCGAACCTTATAAAGAAGCTTCGCCAATATTAAATTTGAATGGTAATTGCACCCATTTTTAAGCTATAGCCAAATTGGCATAATTTATGATGACTCATCTTTTGTTGCCAGGCTTGGCAATATTTTCTCTTTGGCGGAAATTCAAATTTAACATCCATTAATACTCATAAATTAATAACTGATTTTCTTTCATTGTTGTCTTGTTTCAAAATGTCCACCCCCTAAAATTTCAAACTGCTATAGCTCTACCATTTTTTAATGTTAGAGACAAAACAAAAAATACACCGGAATCCTTTTGTCAAGACCTAACACTTAACCAAAAATAAATTTGGATTTCTAAATTTTTGTACATTACTTTTAGTTTTAAATATTTAAATAGCCACCATTTTAGAACAAGATGGCAGATAAAGTTGATCAACGAACCCGGTCAAGACATTAGTAAGTACTATGTACACACCAAATTTCATTTAAATCGGTTCATAAATATGATTGTTACACCATGACAAAAAACAGATCAACATTTGAACAGAGGGTGGTTTGGGGGGTTATGACAGGTGAAGCTATACCAACATTTTGTGAAAGTGCTTTCCTCTGGATGGCTGCAATGTTTTTTTACTTTTTTTAATGAAAGCTACCTAAAACCTAAAACAAAAAATTGTGTCCATGATTTTAGGACAGCACTCACCTCTTTCCCAACCGTTTGAGTGGACTGCGTCACAGAATCAGATTCCTGTAAATGAATTAAGACAAAAAATCAGAATAGATTCTAGAGTCAGAGCAGAAAATAACAACAAGAATTATGTTTTGACAACTTATAAAAAGTGATGGAAGATTTTTTTAAAATAAAAGCTCCTGCCCCCCCCCCCTCCTTTTAAGAATTTGAAATAATTTTTCACTAGAATCATGTTTATCAAGCTCAGAAAGCTGAAAAATTTTTTCAAAAAGAGAGTCACCCTTCTTTTTGAGGAAAAGGACTGTGTAATTGGACAGTGTTGAATGGGCTTGAAAGAAAGAAAATAAAAAAGAGATTGGGGATAACACTTTTACTAAGGCAAAGGCCCACTAACAAAATGTTGGGACTAAAATAGGCAGTCATTGACAAAAGCATAACTCATGTGTCACGGGGTGAAAAATAAAGTTATGACTCTTAATTCCACAAATCTACATCTTATGCTACCCACCTTTAAAAAGTAAGTCCCCGGCAATAAAAAGTCAAAAACCCTTTAAAAGATCCCCAACCCTCATCATCAGATTCCTCTAAAGATCACAAGTCCTGACATCAGCAATGAATGTCACTGTTTATAATCTCTCACTCATATTGAATAACCTACAGTACGAATTTTTTTAAAAGCAGTTATATGTGAATTTATAAGTGCATAAGATTTACCAAAACTTTTGGAATTTTTAGAATTAATACATTAAACACAATTTTATGATATCATAAGCTACTTACACTTTTTTTTTTTTTTTTTCCAGAATAAGATTATTTTTTATATATTACATATAGGATGCCCTCCTGAATTCTCATTGTCATTTTAGTTTTATGTTCTGATTTCTAGTAACCATGCCATTTCATTGTTCAAGAATATACGGGGTGATCCAAAAGTCAGGACAAACTTTAAAAATGAATAATTCAAATACGAATCAAGATACAAAGATATGGTTTGCACCAAACGGATGGAAAAGAAACCGGTTTTGTGTGGCATGAAAAATATAGTTATGATGGAATCTGTTAAGGTAACCTTGCAAAAGCCAAAAGTGAGAGTCTAATGTGGCTTTGCTGCTGATTTCATAATAGGTCCATTTTTTTGAAGGAAGTCACACAGACGGGTTTCACACTCTGTGACTGTGGAGATTCTTGAAATCAAAAATGTACCAATAACCAACAGCACTGAAAAATGCCATCTGCCAAAATGTGTCTGCCATATCGCAAGAAATGCTACTAAATGTGCCATAACGCAAGAAATGCTACTAAATGCTGTAAACGGTGTGGTGTCTCACCTCACAGCTGTACTTCTGATTGATGGACATCACATTGAACATTTACTGTAGTACTAATTATTTGTAACTAAGCTGACTTGTAAGTTGTCAACTTTTTTTCCTTCGTAAATCCTCTTTTGGTGCACCATAAAGTCATCTGTTGGTCGCCCACAGAACTTTTTTTTTTTTTTAATTGCCACATAAAACCCGATTTCTTTTCCATCCGTTTGGTGCAAACTGTATCTTTGTATCTTGATTCGTTTTTGAATTATTCATTTTTAAAGTTCATCCTGACGTTTGGATCACCTGGTTATATGAATGTATTTACTATTGCAATTTCATTAGATTAAGCATCCCTGTTTGGATCGCATGCTGAATGAGTTCCACAGTTTTGCAGTCATGTTTGTTCTCTAGCTGACGCTGACATAGTGGCACATTGTGCTTTATCAGATCCTATCACTGAATATTCGGTTTTTAAGTTTGAACAGGTGTTATCCTCAATTATTCTGTTTCTTTATAGAAGGAATATTTCCCACATAAGGTTTTACAAACATCAGTTAATCTAATAGCAAGTTATCACACCAAATATCTTTATGCCTTTATAAACATTTTGGGATTATTACATTTGTGTAATATAAAATAGGTGATAAAGGAAGCAATGTTTCGCCTTCCATCTTAAGCTTAAGCACACTTTTCAGTATATTCGTTGGCTGCCATCTAAGCTTGCATCAGGTTAGTTGCCATGTAAAAGTTAAGCAGTGTTCTGAAAGATGCTATACCAAAACTAGAAAATTTCTTAAACAATAAGTACTGAGCTCGAAATAAAACTTCAAAAATTGCCAGAGCTTCAAACAAAAATATTTGAAATATGGGATCCCTGATATTAGGCACTTTTCTGAAATTGAAAATGAATTAGATGAATTTGAAAATTTTTTATAGGGCTACAAGCCATTTGATGAGATTTCATAACCTAATTAAGTGGTCTATTGCTGTCATTTGGTGATTCATCCCTGTGAGCCACAATAACAAAGTAGTACCCCTATATTTTTCATGCCTGAATGCATTTTGATGACAGGTATTGAAAAAGAAAAATCACTGTTTACATAGAATAATGATAAATGTCTTCAGTATGCTCAATAAATAGTATAAATATTGAAAGATTTGCATGTGTGTTGTGAAAATAACTATAAAACATTTCCTTATCTCCTGAGGGCTCTTAAACAGGCATAAAAAAATAAGAAAAAAGGTCCATTTGGCACCATTATACACCAAACTTGTATAATTTTGACAGTAATTCAAACAATAAAATGAAATATAACTGTACACAGGATTGTTATTCTCCATTTGTAACTTAGAAAGCATTAAAAATAATTGAACTAATAATAATTCTATAGATTCATGAAAATCAAAAAAGAAAATTGAAGACAGTTTGCTAAAAATATAAATTCAAATATACCTGATAAAGTTATGTGAAGTACAGAGATTATTATTATTTTCAAAATAAACATTATTTTGAATGATTTCACTCTTTCATCCCTGAAATTACCCTAATGTACAACACATTAGAAACTTGTTGAATAAAAAGAAGAAAATATACTGTTCTAAACAGAATTTTATGGAAATTTAAAGAAATTTTGAAGAACTCTTTTTACATTACTTTTAGATGCTTATTATAAAAGTTCGGTTTTGATTTGATGGCTTTTTTGCACAGCAATTCATAAGACAAAATGTCCCATTATTAAAAACTTTTCAATTCCCCTCCCCACCATATGCTTCCGATGTTTTCTTTGCATTTCTGCATCCATCCAAAGAATGTCCAAAATTGCATTAAAAAAAGATGGAATTCCTCCTTTAGGAGAAACTCTTTCATGCCTGCTTATAAACAGGAAAGTCCTAAAAAACTAGCTTAATAAATAAATAAAGCAAAACCTGTACTGACTTTCTTCACAATGATTTCCGATGCCAATTCCAAGCAGTCTACTGATTGAAATTTTTCCGGGGAGTTGACGGACACGTCAGACAGCTCAATGGAGTCATTCTTTGATTTGCACTCCACTCTGAAAGTGCAAAAAATTATACATTCTGTTACATAAAAAACATGAAAAGAAGGCAGTAAAAGGTAAATCTTTTCTTCAACACTTATGAATATTTAACTATTCTTGGATATAAATACAAGTTTCTTAACATTTAGAGATGACTCTTGGTTAATAAAGTATTACGTTATCGACACATAATAACATACAGTATTATCAAAAATTCAGATCACCACGCATTCAATAATAGCTAATAAAACGGACAATACCTCGAACAAATAAACTGACACAGAGACTCTGCTATCGACCAGATGTTAAACACATCCCATCTCATCTCTATGTATTCAAATACAGTAAAACCTCCATAACGAACACCTCTATTTAACAGACAGTTTACCTGTCCCCACTCCCAAAATCTGAATTTTTGTATATTTAACTTCTGAATAACAGATATTCCGAATAGTGGACAGTAATTTCGGCG
This sequence comes from Maratus speculifer, assembly GCA_964019185.1. Classification (NCBI taxonomy): domain Eukaryota; kingdom Metazoa; phylum Arthropoda; class Arachnida; order Araneae; family Salticidae; genus Maratus; species Maratus speculifer. The sequence continues at coordinate 390,162,779 of OZ025295.1, forward strand.
ATAAAGTATGAGAAATTGTTTTTTTAACAAAGAAAAAAAAGTAAAGAGCCTCTAAATATGTCAGGGCAATATATTGAAATTTTGTGATCACAGATAAATGTAGAAAATGGGCTGGATCCCATCCGTGCCTTCCCTCCCACGTCCAGCATTAAATTCAGGGGATGGTCCAAGGGTCATTATCTCCAAGAGCATCACAATGCCCCCCCCCCCCCTCCCACTCTCCTTTGGAAGATTTGAAGCTATGTACTATTTTATTTCAATTTTATTGGTTAAAAGTAATTTTAATTTCTGATTAATCATATATTAAAATTTTAGAACATATAAAAGCCAATTAATGAAACTTTAAGCATTTCTTAGCAATTTTTGAATCTGCAAGGTTTTTCCTAATGGCGGTCAGTTTCTGCACTCCCGAAGTGTCCGTTATTTGGAGATTTTACTGTATTACAAGAGACTTGTTGCATTTTTTTTCTTCCAAATTTTGGCTGGGGCTTTATTTAATTTAGACTTTGCATTCTCTCTCCGTGAGATGCGATTTTATTGGCATCGATTTGTGTAGTGATGAATTAAATACTTTTCTTCGGGAGGGACTCCTGTGACTCTGAGGATGGGGTGGGAGAGGGGGGGGGGAGAAATTGTACTTTTTGATCATTGAAATCCCTAAATCTCAAATTTTCTGGGGGACGAGACACATTTCATTGCTTTGCTATAAGGGGAAATGTCCCCCCCCCCGTGAGCCACTCGCTGAATTTAACACTGATTTTGCGATGCTATCACGCCTCTACAGAAATTTTATTAAAACTAAATTAAGATAAGTACTTTAAATTAATAAGCAAACAGGTGTGATAAATTAAGGACAAAAATAATTTGAGTTCTGAGCAATTTGAGTCATCACAAAAAATATTATGCTGTGATGATTGATTTGAAACAAATTTTAAAAGATAAGGTATTCACATACAGTTTCTTGGTGCCAATTCATTGGTGCCAATTTATATGGGCTTGTGGGGGGGATGGTGCCAATTTATATAATTAATAGCCCACCCAATAATTTGACCAATGCGCCTAAACAATTTCCATTGATTCATTTTGTTATTTTTTTTATTTATGTAATCGCAGAAACAAAATTTGATTTTATTGACGTTCTCAAAATAATTTTGTTTAGAAAATAGTAAGGGCACCCTTAAAAGAAAACTTCTTTAAAGTATGCATAATTAAACTTCTTTCAAAGACTAATTACTTGTGTACTTTGCATCACATCTGATTTCACTTTGCATAATACTTAATAGCCTGCAATTTAATATTTTTTAGTTCTAATTATTTATTTAAAAGCAGGGTTGGCAAGTTTTTGACACATGATGGTTTTTACCGGATTTTACCATGGTTTTTACTGTCATGTCAAAAACCTCTTTGTCAAAAATGTCAAAAACTGTCAAAAACCTATATTTTAGCATTATATAATTATTATATAACATTATAATAATTGTTTTTTCGCTCTACATTTAATATTAAGTCATTTTACATGAAATATTCAGTATCAGAAAGACTCGTACAATATATTTATTCATAAAAAAAAAAAAAAAATAAATAAATAAATAAATAAAGCATTTAAGAATGTCTGCAAATGTAATAATAATTTAAGAATATAAAGGTAAAAGATTTTTACTCATACACATAGTCAAAGGTATGTAATAAAAATATGTAATGTGTTATTTCTTTCAATTCATTTTAAATAATACCTAAATAATTTTAAATAAAATTTAAACAAAACATAAATAGTCTGATTTTATGGTAGTTTTAATAAATTTTAATTTAAAAAATATTTTATTACTATTCAGGAAAAAATTTCTCTCTAAAAATATAGGTGCTAGAATGGTCTATAAGATTCCTATATATTTTTGCACTAAAGTTAACAAATAAAAACTATGTATATAAATATATAAATTATTATTATATTCTGACTTTTCTTAAATATTGTTTTCTATTCATTAAATTTTAAGTCTAAAAACTTTCAACTGAAAGTGGGTCTTAGAGATTTGTATCAAAATTTTAAGATTCTGCCTATTGAACTGAAAATAAAAGTCACCATTTCATTGCATTCATAAAATGCATAAGATAAGCATTTTGAAATATTATATCGAATAATATTCAAATCTATTCAATGACCAGTACTGGACATCTATTGTCATACCATATAACAGCATTTTTGCATCTTTATAATGATTTTATTTTATTAAAAATGTATATTGAATGTTATTTAATTATTACAATAACCTTTTATCATCATTTGATATTAATGTTCATTGCAGTTAGTAGAATCATATTAATGAAGATTGATTGTAACAAATATTGTTCTTTCCTTTCACTCTTCTATTTTTAAATTTTTCCCATTTAGGAAATCCTTCTTTTAAATAAATTTAACAAGTATAATTAAAAATAATATTAATAACAACAAGTAAAAATCAATTTAGAAATAAATTGTATGCTGCAACTTACATTATAAATCGGAGAAAAATAAAAAATCATAGGTTTTTGATGGAATAAAGCAGTAAAAACACGGTTTTTACCACTGTCATGTCAAAAACCAGTTTTTGATGTCCAAAACCCACCCTGTTTAAAAGTTAACAATTTTTATGCTATTCATTGTAAATATTAAAACATTTATAGGAAAGAACTTATGTTAATATAATTTAATTAAATTATTATAATTTTATATTTTATTTTAAAAATTTTTTTAATCACCATTTTTTGTTCATTTGCCCCCTTCCCCCCCATTTTTCTCTACATACACACGCAGTAAGAAAGAAAAATTGTATGTTATTCTACTGAAAAAATTTTAAGCCCACCCAATATTTTACAAAAGCTGGCAACACTAGTTCCATATGCAACATCTCTTATGAACATGTAAATATTGATTTCAAATTATTAAAATAGAGGTTTTGCAAATTCTAATTCTAAATCCATTTTGGTATGAGGCCTCAGTGCAATTGAAAGAATGGTGAGGTTGAAACGGATATTTTTTTATTGATGTTTTAAGATTGCATAATTGTCAATATACAAGGTAATAAAATTTTAGGGAGCAATTTCAGGATTTTTTTTCACAAAATTTATGGGCAATCATTAAGAATTATAGAACATATCAGTAGTAATGATTTTCGAACACATATCACACGTTAAAAAACCTTACAAAACACATGAAGTCTAAATACATTTATTTACAGAAGGAAAAAGTTTTTAACTCACAGGGTACTGACATTTACTATTGCCCACTTTTGTTTTTGCAATGATTACTTATCACTATCGCAAAATAAAGAACAAGATTATTAACAGAGTAGAAGAGAGAAAATGTTTTAAAGCTTACAAATTTAGATAACAAAGGGCAAAGGAAGAAGATTTGGATGATTATTTATTGCTAATAACAATCTAGTGTTAAAAGTTATATTTATTTTAAGTAACAAAAAAAGAGGAAGTTTTCAAAATTGTTTATTGCTGTTGCAAAACAACAAACAAGGGAGTACGTATGATTGCAGATCGCACAGAAGATTTCATTTAATGTCTCCTTCAAAACATTTTATCATTAGATTAAAAAACAAAAATTGTCGATGGAAAATTAATCATTCCTTACATAAATGGTCACCAGAAGTGGCTAGTAATGAATTTAATGAATAAAAAAAAACATTTCACTTTTTGTGTCAAAACAGATGATAAATAAGATGAAATAAAAACAAATAAGTTTGTTTTTCACGTGTTTTATTTAATCCAGTGATTTATGTTACATAAATAATTTTTATATCTATTTAAACTTGCATGCAACAACTAGAAGAAAACAACAAAAAAAAAAAAAAAAACAATGAACAGATGATATATAAAAAAAATATTTCAATTAAAATAATAGTCCAAAATGTTATGATATGTTGTGTGACAAGAGGTATTCAGCTGTAAATACACAAAATTTGAACTCTCTGACTTGTATAGTTTTTGTGTATGGACTCTGTGACAGACAGACGTATAGGGTTTTGTCAAATGAATGAAATCCTAAAAAGAATTTTTATTTTTTTTTCAAAGTATTAAAGTGTTTTAAAGATTATAAATTGTGTGGTGTGAGAAGATTATTTTTACTGCAAAGTAACAAATAAGAAAGAGTGCAGATGCAAACAATCAGTATGTACAGGGTTGGGATATTTGGCTGATGCAAGTCATTCCAATTTTGCTTTTAGAGTGAATTAAGCAAGTTACACCTAGTTACTGAAAAAAAAAATATATTGAAATTTAAAAAAAAAAAAAATTTAAATTTTAAACATCGTATATTGGTGGGGATAAAATAAGGGTGGTTAAACATTTTGGAGAATTTAAAGTATTTTGATGTCTAACTAAAAAGCGATTTTTTTTTTTTAAACATTTTTTAAGACTTGATGATAAAACTGTTGTAGGGCCAAGAAAATATCTTTTCTTTTTATAGTAAAGAGATAGAAAATTTTAGGGTCATCCAAATTTTTTGGAAAAATTAATAACTTTAAGGAGAACGTAAGACTTGAATATAGTGGTGTACCATATAGTACTTTGGCCGAGTACCGAATGCCGAGTACAGAGTAGTTGTGTAATAAGAAAATAAAACATGTTGTGTGCATAATGTTGTTATGCACACAATTATTATTTTAACATAATATTTAAACATAATTATTTTAGTGGTGTTAAAAATTGATGTGTGCATAATGTGAACTTAGGTGTACATAAATATACCTGTGCGTACATACAATATAATATACATATATAGTATAAATAAATTAACTCATTAAATTTGAAATTTATTTGGGCATTTTTTAAAAACAATTTTGGACAGTTCAAAACTAATAAAAAAGGAGAATTGATACATGACAAGTACAATTATTAACCAATATAGAATTAAAACATTCCTTAACCCTCCAATTTATTCCAACCATTGAAATCTGTCTATCAAAAATTAAAATGTTTATTGGTTACTGTAACAATTCATTGAATAACGCAAAACATTTCATATTTATTTTGTAACTGTCTATACCTTATTTTCTTTTGATTAAACAAAATGTATTGGCTTTGCAGTTTCGTTTCATTTTTCATGTGTACAGATTAAATTATGTTCTTTTAAATTTATTATTTTTTAAATATCTCAGTAAAAAACTAACCTTTTTCAATGAAAATTATAAATGTGTGAATTAAGAATGCCTTAAAAAGCAAGCTCTGGAATTGAGGAGTGTAGATGATCTAGAACTTGAAAATCCACCAAAGAAACAAAAAATACATCATGAGAATGCTAATGTAGGCGAACCAAAAGAGAAAATGCCAGCATAAAGTTCATCTGTTTTCTGGCAATGTTTTAAGGAAATTGCGAATGAGCAAAAAGAATGTGGCACTAGTACTAATTTAAAATCTCCACATGAAGAATTGGTACAAAAAGAGATACAGGCTTTCTTAACAGAAGACTTATGTAAAACTGACACTCCAATTGCATAGTGGGGGGGGGAATAATTTTTTTAATTATGCCTTACTTTTCTAATTATACCTTGCAAAAAAAACTCTTATGTGCACCTTCAACACCTGTTTATTTTGAACGTATATGTTCAGAGCAGGGCTCGAAAAATCTATTGCCCGACATGCCCGGGGCATGTAAAATTATCGATCGGGCATGTATTATTTTTATCAACATGCCCGAACGGGCATGTACTTTTGAAAGTACCACATTTAAATTTAAATAGGTTGGCATAAGCTAAATCATGAAGAAGAATGATCAAACTTCGTAAATTAATGTACGCCTTACGAAAAGTAGACATTTTATTTACAATACAATCGGTCAGCGCCGGAATACGACTGAGCTTTCGTCAAAACAAGTGAAAATAGAAGAGGAGCATAGCCTTTGCTGCGCACATCCGTTGCGCGTACACACCTTTTCTCTGATGGAACGGCAGAGAAAGACTCTCCGCTAGCCGCTATCGCATTGGCTGCCAGGATAGAACGTCACTCACGTAACTAAGTGCCGTGATCGCCGATGTACCAGTGATTCTTTAATAACGGTTTTCAAAAGTTATGGAGCAACATATTTACCCGCGCAGCAATGGCGGCTCGCATAATGTACGCTATTGACATGGAGATAGAATAGTAGATATACTACTATATCTATCTTCATGGCTATTGACGATTTGAGAAGGTCCTGACACTTGCGACTATGATCCTTTACTGGCTATTGAACACTGGCAATCCACTGCCAAAGGTACACGGCACATTAGTGGACATTCTCTACACCAGCAATCTAATGTATAGAATTTTGGAATATCTACTAATATACACAGGGTTCGTACAAGGCCTGAAAATATTAAAACAATTCTCGAAAATTATTTCTTTGCAGTCTTCTGAAATTTGATTTATATATTTTATATTAACTAAATGTAACAGTAATTTATAATATAATAAAAAAATGTGTAATAAATTCCATGATGTAAATTTCATTTATTAAATAAGAATTATTTAATAAAGAAATCTTTAATCATACGAGTTTGATATTTCCTTCAATAAAAAATATTTGGTATGTATTTTTATGATTTTATGGACTATGATATATAAAAAATACCAGCTTTAAAGTTACAATCATAAAATTTAGAAGCACAAAAAAGTTGGGCATGTAAATTTTTTATTCGGGCATCTATTTTTCCCTACCACATGCCCGACTGGGCATGTAATTTTTTTCAAATTTTTCTAGCCCTGGTTCAGAGGCAGGTCAAATTTATAGTAGTAAAAGAAATGCCTTATCTACTGACAATGTAGAAAACGTTTGGTGTTTTTGCACCATAATTTGAAAAATAATAAATTTAATTATTAATTTTTTATTGCATTTTCAGTTTCTTTATCCAAAATAACAGTCTTTTCTGTTTTCCTATATATCAAAAAAGTATTTTTAGTTGTATATGTGAAATTTTATGAGGGTTTTTGTTCTTAACTTTTTCTATATTTTGCAAAATATTGTTAAATACAGAGTAAATAGTTTTATGAATTATTACATATATTATACATTGATATTCAAATAAGTATTTACAGATCAGATATAAATTCATATGCTTAAAAAATGAAATTCTTACAACTACTCGGTATTGGCCGAGTACTTGTCCAAAATTTGGCTGAGTAGACCGAGTACCGAGTATTTACTGAGTACTCAGTACGGCTCTACTTGAATGCATCAAATGTACAGGCAATTTGTTTATTATATACACCTCTTAATATGTAAATAAGAATGGGAAATTTTCAGAAAATTTTATCAGCCAAAGATTTATTTTACCAGCCAGCAAGATGCTACATATAATTGAAATTAGTGGTCAAAATCATATGCAACTGCACAAATAATCAATTACTATTACTACAATGCATTTTTATAATTCTTTTTTCTAAAAAATTAAGAAATATATACAACAGGGGAAAGTTTAATATAGGATAGAACTTTGTACCATGTTTACATTGCAATAATATGGAAAATTATAATATTTAGAATTTAAAAAAAAAAATGTTTTTGGTACATCTCCATATAGTACGAGATCCGGCTGCAGAATCAGTGTACCCATCGAGTGTTTGCTGAAAACCAAATTTTTACACATATTTATGATTAGGAGAATTTATATCTACCAGGTTGCCTATCAAAATGTGGCCGCTAGTATTTTTAATTAAATTATTAATAATTCATAATTCGTAAGAAATTTCCCTGACTTGTTTTTTCAATAAAATGTCGTCTACTTTACGGCAACATCTATAAAGACTCTGAAAAATCATGGTTGCCGTTGCGCACCTGGCCGCACCTCTTCGCAGCGAGGTATACACAGGTATGATTTTGTTACATTTATACACCCACAACGTACATTCATAATTTATATATCAAATTAAAGCTAATTTTTTTCTGTTTATTATTATATACGGTTGCCTAATTAAATCTGGCCGCAAATAAGGGTTGCTGGCTGTTAAATATTGTAAATATTTTGGAATAATCTCGCCAAAAGCAGACGAATTTAACGAATCTGAAAATTGATTTTAATTGACTTCACTGTTAAAAATCTGCAGCATTTACTGCAACATCACTCCACTACTTTTATAGAATATCTCTCTTCTGACCAATGAGAATGCTCCATAGCACGGTGAATTGACCGTTTTCTATAAAAGGGGTCGAGTGACGCTGCAGAATCGTTTGTTTCATACACTGTTAAAAATCTGCTGCATTTTGTTGCAACGCACTCCATCGCTTGTATATAATATCTCTATTCCAACCAATGAGAAAGCTCCATTTCACGGCCAAGTAACCGTTTTCTATACAAGCAAGGGAGTGCGTTGCAACAAAATGCAGCAGATTTTTAACAGTGTATTTTTCAATTTGGAACAATTTTAATCAATTTAAATTGTGTTTTAAATGATAAAATATATTAGTTTCATTTAGATATAAGTACACATAAACGTATATGACAAAATTTTAAATAAATTGAACATGGAAAGTTTTTTCTTTAAAAAGTATTCGAAGTAGAGTTGCAAAAAGTCGGTTTATTCCCGGGTTTATTTCCAATAGACTAGGTTTATTCCCAAAAAACCGAATTATTCCTAAAAATTCCGGGTTTATTTCTAAAATCCCGGCTTTAAACCGTCTTTTTTCTAACCTTTGCAACGCTAATTCGAAGCGTAAAAGCATATTTTCAAAATTTTGTTTTTTTGCCAACCGGAGATAAATCGCCAAATAAACGAAAATTTTATTATTTTTTACGGACGTTATAAGGAGGTTCCGCCGAAATTTTTTTTATAAACGTATATAACTTTATGAGAAGAACATTCTGAATTTTTTTCAGATTTTTCTGAGTATGCCTGTATGGAGACCTTCCTTGTTAGAATAAAAGTCGCAACTGATCCGTTGAGAACACTAGCATCTGATGCATGCGCAATGGCTTTAAACCGTCCGACAGCTGGCAATCGCTATCCTCGTCTGACTAGTGGTGTTACGCACTAGCTCAATTTCACTCTACTTTTAATATTTACTATATTTAACAGCCAGCAACCCTTATTTGCGGCCAGATTTAATTAGGCAACCGTATATAATAATAAACAGAAAAAAATTAGCTTTAATTTGATATATAAATTATGAATGTACGTTGTGGGTGTATAAATGTAACAAAATCATACCTGTGTATACCTGGCTGCGAAGAGGTGCGGCCAGGTGCGCAACAGCAACCATGATTTTTCAGAGTCTTTATAGATGTTGCCGTAAAGTAGACGACATTTTATTGAAAAAACAAGTCAGTGAAATTTCTTACGGATTATGAATTATTAATAATTTAATTAAAAATACTAGCGGCCACATTTTGATAGGCAACCTAGTAGATATAAATTCTCCTAATCATAAATATGTGTAAAAATTTGGTTTTCAGCAAACACTCGATAGGTACACTGATTCTGCAGCCGGATCTTAGACTAATAGGCTACTTTTCCAAAAACTGCCTAAAAATTCACTTGCCCCCATCAGAAAATCACTTGCCACTGGCAAATAAAATGATGTATTTCCCCACCCCTGCATATAGAAGAAGCAATTTGTTTATACATAAAATAAGACTTAATACTGTAACAGAAAATCAATTCAACTCAATTTAAACATAAACATAATCTATACGATTGGAAATTTTTCTTCATGGATTGTTATTTCTTTTTTGTCACTGTTTGATAAGTGTTGGCATGACAGACTGAGTTGTGCCAAAGCCACTACAACAAAGTAATGATTAACTTTTAACATTGCTTTAAAAAAAATTAAAGAAGTTCTTTTTTTTTAGAACAAATGCATAAATTTAAACGTCAGTGAAATTTCTTTTTCTTTAAATACAACAGTATAAGATTTTTTTTTTTTTTTTTTTTTATAATGATATTGACAATCTTGATAATGGGTGTTGGATACTATTTGTGTCTTGTGTTTTGGCAATGCATTTTATTGTCTGCATTCTATTTTACTCTCCTATGATAGATTTGTCTACCTGAAGTAGCCAGGTAGGGTGATTTTTGTTAAAATGTGAATAAATTTAATTAAACCGAGCTTTTTATTGAGTAAGAGTGTGTTTTAATTATGAATCATTAAAAGCTGAAATTTCAGTGTACTTGCCATTGTTATTATTATTATACATTTACATTAGCCAGGTGCAGACGATTCCACCACTCTCATTTGGAATGAATTCATAATGTACAATAAGTCTTTCACTTATTTCATTTAAAATACATAACTTTCATTTAAAATGCATGCTTTCACTTGTTTCCTTGATCGCACACAGGGATTCGTTTAATAGCTCCTTCAAAACACTTTAACATTAAATTAAGAAATGAAAATTGTTAATACAAAATTAATCATTCTTTGCATAAATGGCAATGCAAATACTAAAAATATTGAAAATTTAACTTGAATAAGAATTTAATAAATAAAAAAATATATTTCACTTTGGATGAATAGGATGAAATTATTCATTTATTCCATTAATTATTATGTTATACACATAATAATTTTTATATCTGTTTAAAATTGCATGCAACCATTAGGATTGATGATACTGAAATAAATATTTTAATTAAAATAAGAATAATTTTATCATTTGTTGTGTGACAAGAGGTATTCAGCTGTAAGTGCACAAAATTTTAACTCTCTGACTAATACAGTTTTTGTACATGGACAGATGAAGAGGGTTTTATCAGATGAATGAAACCTTAAAAATGGTACCTTTTCGTAAGCCTGACACCAATGTTACATGTACACACACACACACACATATATGTATGCTATTATACATATAAAAATTTATAAAAAATGCCATAAAAAAAAAATATTTTAACAGCAAAGCATTATTTATAATTGAAACATAAGAAAAATAGACTTTGCACCTGATTAACATAAATGCATGGAAAGTTTGAAAAAGTGAAACGAACCCAACTTACAGAGAGAAGGTGTTTTCGATCATGATATTTTCTGGACTCCTCTTGGGGGAGGAGCACGAAACGGCAGAAGAAGAAGACACGGGCAGTGACCACGGAGCACCTGTGATGTAGAGGGGATCGGGAGCACACTGGAATAGCAACATTTACACCCTTTATTATACCAACATTAAAATTCTTTTAATACGTCAGTTAGTTGTAATACATTACTTTATCTTCTTCCAAAACAAAAATACTTTTAAAAGGAGGATTTATTTCAGCTTTCTTGGTGCTGAGGGATGGGGGAATTTTCAATGCGGAAATATTTCTGTATTTATATTTCAAGAACGTCCTATTTGTACATTTTATAATTCCATTAAGAAAACAATTTTTAAAATAAAAGACTTTCAAGAGTAACAAATCTAAATTTAAAAGCTTTAGAGAAAAGAATAAACACCATTCAAAATCCTTGGTGGTCTTGCAAAAATTTAGTCAGTCGTGTAGCTAGGATGGGTAATAGATATAAAGAATGTAACCACCCCCTCCCCCAATTCTTCATATTTTCGCAATCATAACTCCCCAGACAACACAAATACATCCTAAAAACATCCAGAAGATATCACGTTTCGGATATGCGTGATATCCTGTGGACCGATGAATTGGTCCTGTCGACAGTTACAGAACATCCCCTGGGTTTCGAAATGTCACACCTGTCAACATCCTATGGATGTCACTTCATGACACCTTTGGGATGGTTATAGGACGCTTATATTATACCCTCTGGACGGTCCTAAAATCATCCTAATAATGTCATATTCCAGATAAGCCAATATCCTATGGATGGGGGAATTCGTCTTGTGGACAGTTGTAGGACATCCCATGAAGTTCGAAATGTGAAACCTGCCAATGTCCTGTGGACAACATTTTACAACACATTTTGTACAGTAATGGACAGTTGCAGATACCCCCTAGATCACCCAAATTCAACCTGCAACCTATAATTTTCTTTTGACATACTAGGGATTATTCCAGATTTTTATTCTTGGGGCCCATTTTGTGAAGAGTAAAATCATTTTTGTGTTGAAAAAAAATAGTAATGAAACTTGAAACCCAGTTACACAAATTCGAACCAAGCATTTATTAACAAAAACATCTTTAAATCATTTTGCTAAAGGTTTTCTTTTTCATAAACTGGTTATATCTACAAATTACACATTTTTAAACAGTTTTCATAAAAAAAAAAAGTTTTATAAAAGAGTAAGAGGAATTTTGTGGAGGGGCCCATTTTATTAAATTTATTTTTTTGTAGGGACAATAAATAGGCCTCAAATTTCACCTGGATCGACCTCTGCATGTGTATAAAAAAGCGTGATCTTCAGCATTATTTTATACACATACATATACTTTTTTTTTTTTTGCATATGCATAAAAAAGAATCCAAGAACTTCGGCATTTATATTCTTTCATGGTAAGATAAACTTTTCTGGCTATTTATAATTAACTTTGTAGTGAGTGATGCATCTACTTCTCAAGGGGACTCTCCATTCGAAGACATCCATGACAGTCTTCAAGCAAACACATTTCCTAATTGGACAGGTTTTTGAATTTTTTATCAACACATCAAATGACATGTCAACCACCAAGTTAAAAAATATTTTGTTTTAAGCAATCACTGAAGATTTATTTAAAATGTAATCAACTTAATCAAACTTATATTTATAGGATTTTACATTCTTAATTACTTAAACACTAATTTACTTTTATTTTATATCATATTTTACATTGTTAGTCACCAGTGGCCAAAGCAAAGTTCAATGCCGTCACCATGGATCGCAATGTATTAAATTTAAATATTTTTAAACAATTTAGGATAGCTGAAGCTATTATGCTATAACATTTTTTGAAATGAAGGTATTACTTTCAGAATTAAACAAAATATACCTGTATTTAAAAAACTGCAACCAAAATTGGAAAAGTACAAAATACTCTTATTAAAAATAGACCTTAGCAGTGGAATGAAAAATAGAAGCTTAAAATTTTTGAAATTAAAACAAGAATTACCTAAATGTTTAGCATTAGCGAGCAGGTGATTTTAAGTGAAATCAACTTAATCTTCAATAATAATCAAACCAACCAAATTGTCAGATCATTTACAGAGAGACATGTTTTCCATTACATTATGATGCACACTTTATTATATACATTAGTAGTTTCAATAATATTTTTTGAAGTATTCACAGAATGCACTTTTAATCCTTCTAGCCAAGATTTTAATTCTGGATGAGCATTCTTGTTTTTCTATTATCTGAATGAGTAATTTTATTTAATGATACTTCTTACAAGGTATCAAGTTGATTCCATGATGTTCAATTTATAATTTTCTTTTCAGTTTTAAACAAAATTTAAAAAAAAAAAATAAAAATAAATAATAAATAAATAAAATAATGGAGTCATTGAAGATCCAAAATGGAACTAACAGAGTTAGGACCTTTCTTGTAAGATGTCCAGGACGACTACAAAAATGGTAATAATAAAAAAAAAAAAAAAAATCTTTTTTTAAGAGAATTTTTTTTAAAAAATATTTCTTTTGAAAAGATAAAATTTTATGACACATTTTAAAAAATAAAAGCATGAAATTCGCTGACATAACATTTGAAGAGATGGATAAGCAGTTGTGTGTCTTTATTTTTCACACTTGTAAACAGTTATTTCATTAGTACGACCATTATTTTCATTTTTATTATCTTGCTTCGAGAAATTTTGTTTAAAATGTCCATTTCGATAACGTTTTTTGCAATATATTCTGCCTGTATCACAAAATATTAAGCACGGCACATTATAGTTTATGAATAAGATAATCTTGACAATATGCTTAATCTGCAAGGGAAAGTGCTAATATTTCTACAAGCAGACAAATTTGCATGGTTTTAGAGTATTTTACAAACCTCCATTTCTAGCCACCTTGATATAGTTTATGAAAGTTGACATTTACATGGATACAGACACCTTTGAGATGAATAGTAAATGTGTGTTGGGAGCTAGTGCAAAAACATGCATTACTTTTCATTTAGTAATCCTTGAAATTGCTCCTGAATTTTAAAATCATACTTAAAAGTTTACATAAGTGATTCAAATTTATATATCTTTGAGATTCGGAAAAGGAAACTTTATCAAATTTGATTTCTATTTGAGAAATAAGAATGAGCCACCAGTACACCCCAACAATCACATAGATTAATAATCTTGAATTCCATTTCAATACTTCATCACCGCAGGTCGACCTGCTTTTCTTTATTTTGTCTTTTAAATTTGTCCAATATAATTTTCACCTCATTCCGCCGGAGTATTGGATATTGTTTAAATGTAGGATCATGGACTGCATTTCATAAAAGGAATATTTGCATTGTATATTTCTATGCAAGAACAGACTTTAAAGAGCAATTATAAAATGTAAGAATATTTTACTGTATACTTTTGGTATCTAATTTTTCTCCCCACCTCACATCTGAAACTTTCAAGATTTAGATTATCTTAGTATAAAAGCTAAAAGGCCCATTTTGAGTTCATAGGCAATATAACATTATTAAAAAATAAATCCCATTAGGCCACTAAACTAATTTTGAAAAAAAAAAAGACACATGGCAAATTAAAATTACCTTGCAATCAAAATAAAATCAAAGATAAAAAAGCAAATTATTTTTCATCTTTCGTATGTAGACCAAAATAAATCAAGGTTATTAGTTAAATAAAAGTAATGATTTTTTTAGAACAGCAATTGCCGAAAATAAGCGATTAAAGAAAATTATTTTTAAAAATTTTTATAAAAAAGTAATATAAATTTTTTAATATTCCATAATTAAATTTGTTCAATTAAATATATTTTTTTTTGAATGACCCTGGACAATTTCCAATAGGGCATAAGCTTTCTAAGCTAAGTTGTAATTTTTTTTTTTTTTTTTTTTTTTTTTTTTTTTGGGGGGGGGGGGTTGGGGAGGGAGTCTAAAGATACGATCTGAAAGAAAAATATGAAAAGGAGAATTCTAGATCTGTACACCAATTTTTATTTTATCCATCTCTTATTAATATACACTGTTATATTTTTTCTCTAAACACAATTTTTTCTCTCTTCAGCATGCTTAGCCATGTTTTGATTATGTCTTCAACAGCAGACTTGGTAACAGACTGCTCCTCACAAACTGCATCTAAAACAGAAACAAATGAACATCAGAAAATTTACCAATTTACAAAAAAAGTTTGATTATTTTCATTTTTTAATACAGTAAAACCTTTAAATAACGGACACCTCGGGAACGCAGAAATTGTCCGCTATTCGGAGGTGTCCGCTATTGGGAAAACCTCAGAAATTCAAAAACCGCTAAGAAATGCTTAACATTTCATTAATTGACTTTTATATGTCCTAAAATCTCTGTTATGTGATTAATCAGAAATTAAAATTATTTTTTAAGCAATGGGATTGAAATAAAATTGTACACACCTTTATCCACTGTTTATTACATTCTTATGAAAAAAAAAAAAAAAAAAAAACCTGTTACAAAAGTTAACTTTTGCTTGCGACTATATGTAATTTGTTTTTCAAAGTGACATTATAGAGTTCCGGGCGGGGAAGGGGATTGCACTTTTTGACTGTTAAAAGCATAAAATCTCAAAATTTTCCGGGGGAATATTTCAATGCTCTGGAAGATGTCCCTTTTGGGAAACCACTTCAATTCAAAACTGAACGTTGGAGGGGGGGGGGGGGGGTCGCCAGCCATTTATCTGTGATCACAAAATTTTCTATTAAATATAGAGGCCTTTTTCTTTTTCCTTTTTTTCTCCTTAAAAAAATATTTTTTTCATCCTTTATCGCCGTAAATAGTGTCCGCTATTCGGAATGTCCGTTATTTAGAGGTTAAACATACAAAACTGTAGGTTTTGGGACTGGGGATTGGAAAATTGTCCGTTAAATAGAGGTGTCCGCTATTCGGGAGTGTCCGTTATGGAGGTTTTACTGTATTTTAAAAAGTGCTTATTACTTGTCTCAAGTAATGCATAATTTATTAGAAAAAAAAAAAAAACGTTAAGAAAATGAATAACTTTTTAATATTAGGTTTGTTTTAAATATGTCAAAAAGAAGAAAATGTTCAGTAAGTAGAAAAATGTTCAGTATACTGACATTGAAGTTTACTAAATATGCAATTAATCGGTGACATATCATAAATATTTAAAACAGAATATTAATTTGGAAATTTTTCATATACAGAGCATAACTTCGTAGCCAGTATTTGCCTTCAAAAGATAATAGGACATAAATAAAAAATTTTATATATTCTAATTTATTATGTAAGTTTAACTGATGATTTCTTATATAAAGCATAATTACAAGTGTATGTATCATAGATTACATGCCATGTGGGATCAGCAGATGATTTTAAAATTTTAAATTGAAAATTTTTGCTTTATTTTTTTGTTGGAATCAAAAAAAAAAAAGTAACATAAATTGTCCATTGTTATTCATCTAAAGTTAAATACATTTGGGCATTTGGCATCAAAATTATTTATAATTTACAGGAAATAATAAATTTTCACTTAATTCTATAAAGTACATATATACATTTAAAACATATAATGGTAACTAATAATTACAAATCAAAAAAATTCTAGGCATAAAATAACTTCGATTTCCAATACTAGAAATGTTATTTTACAGATGAGGTAAAATATAAATTTTTATGGGAAAAAAAAAAAAAAAAAAAGCTTAATTGTATGAACGCAACAAACAAAATATAGCATAGCTACCAACATCCTCCGTACCATCCGCTACCAAAATCCTTTTTAAACCCGGAAAAAATTTACAGTAAATTTTATCATTTCAAATTGACATAATCCATTGAACAAGGCAAAAATTTGTATTAAATTTGTAAAAAAAAAAAAAAAAAAAAAAAAAAAAAAAAAAATAGATTCAATTAATTAATACACATACAAATGAAGAATAGAAGATTGTAACTTTACAAAAACATTTCTATCATGTTAACATCTGAATATATTATCTTTAATAATTTATAATTTTCTGACTATTTTTCAAGCATATTACTGTGTCAAAGTAAAATATAACTATAAAAAATTGCCTTTATATCTATGGTTTAATATTTTAAAAACACAAAATAAAATTCAAGCAATGTTATATTTTATTTCATTTTTTTCTAATTCTCCGGATAATCGATAATCTGGATTGGGTCTGTTCCTAAAGATGAAAATAAGGATTTTTGCTTAGTGGCCACTGGCCGGTAGGTTGATTTTTTTTTAGTAGCCAGTTATTGGCTAGTGAGAATATTTTCTTTGGTAACCAGTAAGTACATTTATGCGACTGAATATTTAATTAGAAGATATATATATATACAAGCTTAGAATAAATAAGTAATATATGAACTAGGTAAAATTATTTTAATTTGTATTGTTTGTATTGTAAACTTGAGTTACTAATTTCCAATCTTTTTTAAATTAACAGCAAAGTTATATGTAACATACATATGTAATTAGCTACATAAGTCCAACTATGCTTAAGCCCTTTTGTAGCTAACGACATAGATACACCTCTACCCTCTTTTTTATAATTATTTGTATAGAATTAAAATGTGACAAAAAAAAAAAAAAAATGTTTATTCAACGACTAGCACATATGATTCAAAATATAAAAACTGAAATTCACAACAGATTTTCTAAAAAATAAAGGGGCGGTGGTCTCTCCTGAAACTAATTTTATATGTTTCTCCACAATCCTTTGACATAATGTGTATTTTTTTTTCCTTTTTTGCGATTTTTTGACAAAATGCGCTCGTTTTCGCAACTTTGTAACGAAAATCGTGTTCGTTATCACGACTTTTTGACAGTATTCACGTTCGTCATCGTGATTTTTTCACGGTATTCTCGTTCATTATTGAGATTTTTTGACGGTATTCTCTTTTTTTCCGCGTGTTTTATTGATAAAATTCGCATGCTTTGCATTTGTCTTTACGTTTTTTGACGATATTCGCGTTCGTTAACACGACTTTTTGATGAACTCTTTTTTTCGCGTGTTTCTATGATAAAATTCATGTTTGTTTTTATGTTTTTTTATGACAATCGCGATATTTTTACGTTTTTTGCGTTTGTTATCACGATTTTTGATGGCATTCTCATTTGTTATTGCGGTTTTGGACGATGTTCGCATTTGTTATCACAATTTTTAGATGGCTTTCGCATTCGTTATCGCGATTTTTTGACAGTATGCACTTTTTTTCGCGTGTTTCTTTGATACAATTCGCATTTTTTGCATTTGTTTTTGTGTTTTTTGACAAAATTCGTGTTCGTTTTCATTGATTTTATGACTTTGCATTTTTTTTGTTATGAAATTTGCGTTTTTTTGCAGTTTAGCAACGATAAGTGCAATATTTCTGGTTTTTCCGCGATTCTTTGACGATATTTGCATTTTTTGCGATCTTTTGACAATGTCTTTTCGTGATACTTACACGAGATTAGTGTTTTCCTGTGACTTTTTCACGAAATTTGGTTTTTTTTTTACGATTTTTTGACGAAATTCGCAAGGATTTTTTTGGCGGCTCTTTGACAAAATATTTTTTGGAAAATCCTGCATTTGGCCGGTACTTTCCACATTTTTAGTCGCCAGTGTTTCACATTTAGTCGCCGAGTGGCGACTAGCGAGTGCTTGTTTTCATCTTTATCTGTTCCCAATTAATCCGAATTATTGGGGTTTTACTGTAACTAATTACTAACAAACATTAATTTGTAACACTATAAAAAAAAAAAAGAGTTTCTTGAGAGGAAAAAAAAATCTAAGAATTATGACTTATCTTTAAACATTAAGATAGCCGGAAAAAATGGTGAAAAGCATACCATATATACTTGATTTTCCAGTACTGAAAGTTTTTCTTTTGAGAACTGCAGACTGCACTCATCCATTAACAGGAATTCTTCTAATTCAGGTGCATTTCAACTGCCAGTGGCGGTGGAAGTAGAAGCTGAAAGAGAATAGATAAAATTAAGTATGGACTGATACAAAATATTTTCTGAGATCAATCATTTTCAACAATTAACGACATTTTTAAAATCAGTATTTTTATCTACCCCCCCCCCCCAACCCCTAAATTTAAAAACAGGATAAGCTAAAAAACCTACATTAAAAATAGACAGAATTTTAAACATTTAAAAGAACGTTAAATGTGTAACAGAGATGAATTATCAATGCCTTGCAATTTAAGGCTGTCCACTTAAACATTACGATTTTATTACATTTTTGAAAAACATTACGAATGATATGAAGTTTGAAAATGACAATATAAAATTCCAAACAAATTTCCATACAAATTTCGTGAAAAACCGGCAAATATTATTAGACGATCACAAAAAATGGCAAATTTTGTCAAATGATAGTGAAAAATTGCCAATTTCGTCACGTTTAAACACAAAAAAACGTAAATTCCGAAAATAAAATTCACTTCTGGCATTAACTTTTTTTGTGCCCCTTTGACGAAATTTGCATTTTTTCGCAATCTTTGGCAAAATTTGCCATTTTTCGTGAATCTTATCAGAGAATTTTCAGTTTTATTGCGGTTTTTGGACAAAATCTGCCATTTTATCGTGATTTTATGACAAAAGTTGCCGTTTTTTGCAAATCATTTGACAAAATTTTCAGTTTTTTCGCGATTTTTGAACAAAATTTGTCGTTTTTCACAATTTTTTTAAGAGAAATCTGCCTTTTTTTCGGGATTTTGAGACAAAATTACCCATTTTTTTTGCCAATTTTGCTGGAAATTAGTCGTTATTTCGCAATTTTTTTAACGAAATTCTCCTTTTTTGCTTAATTTATGCATTATAGCGTGTCCGTATCATCACTGAAGACCTGCATTTTTTCTAATGTGGGGCAAGAAGGGTGCTATTTTTTTAAATGAGCGACAAGAGGGGCACTATTTTACTAACTAAAGGGCAGAAGGGGTGTCGTGCCTCCCTGAAACTCTCTGGGGGAAACTCTGCTAAGTAAAGTATTCAGTTAAAGAAGGTTCAACAACGAATTAAAAAAACACTTGTTAGCAAAGCATCATTCATCATATATAATGAGCAGGGGTGGGGAAATACATCATTTTGCTTGCCAGTGGCAAGTGGATTTTTAGTTTTTGAAAAACCAGAGTTTCCCCCAAGTTTCAAAAGGGGCAGGGCGCTACTGTTCAGAAAAGGGCACTTTTGTGATTTTTAAGGGCACTTTTATAGAGTTGAATCTAGAATCTAGCGGTTCAAATAATCGTGGAAATACAGAAATTTCGTCAAAAAATCCAGAAAAAAAAATCCAAAAATCTTGTCAAAAAATTAAAAAAAAAAAAAAAAGCAACAAGCATTGTTAAAAGATCGTGAAAAAGGTTTTTTAAACATTGCAAAAAGATGGCCCATTTTGTTAAAAGATCACAAAAAAGCAGTTTTTGTTAAAATATCACAAAACAGATTTTGTTAAAAGAGCACAAAAACTTTAGATTTTGTTAAAAAATCGCGAAAAAAGGACAAATTTCGTGAAAAGATCGCGAAAAAACAGCGAATTTTGTTTAATGATGACAAAAAATGGCAAATTTCTTCAAAAGATCTGAAAAACCCACCAATTTTGTCACTTTTAAACACGAAAAAACTCACATTTTGAAAAAGAGGTGAAAAAAAAGCACAGTTTGTAATGGGAATGGAATCTACCCATCTTTTCTCTAATTATGCCCCGAATGCAATTTTCTCTTCGCATAAAAATGATTGTGAATCAGGAAAATTAGTTTTTAGAGCAGAAAAATTCACTTCTGGCATTAACTTTTTTTTTTTGTGCCTCTAACAAAATTTGCAATTTTTTTTTTTTTTGATGAAATTGCTGTTTTTTTTGGGGGGGGGGGGGGATATTTTGACGAAGTTTGCGTTTTTTTCTGCGAATTTTTGGTGAAATTTCCCGTTTTGTGAAATTTTGAATTTTCCATTTTATTGTGATTTTTGCATGAAATTTGCAATTTCTAAAGAATTTTAGACAAATTTATCTGTTTTTCTTGAATCGTTTGACAAATCTTTCTGTTTTATTGTGATTTTTGGACAAAATTGGTCATTTTTTCACAATCTTCTGAGAAAATCTGCCACTTTTTCGGGATTTTGTGACGAAATTAGCCATTTTTTCGCGAATCTTGCCAGAAATCAATTGTATTATCGTCGAAGGACATGAGTTTTTAACGAAATTTGCTGTTTTTCTGCAATCCTCTGACGAAGTTACGCGTCTCACGGTATGCTATTTTTTGCGTTCCATCGCTGATTTTTTTTTCGTAATTTAAGCGCTACAGCACGTCAGCATCATTGATGAAGGGCTGTGTTTTTTCAAATGTGGGGCAAGAAGGGCACTATATTTTTTTATGAGCGACAAGAGGGGCTTTGGATTAGGTGAAAGAGGGGCGCAATTCTTTAAACTAAAGGGCAGGAGGGCCGGAGCGCCCTCCTGCCCTTTAGTACCCTTTAGAGACATTATCAGACACACTTTTTCAATATAGATATTTTAACTTTCCAAATTATTACATAAGCTTACCTCTGTTGCATATATTTCTTAATTTTATAGGAAAAAAAGAATTAAAAAAATGTATTGCAGTAGGCAATAGTAATTCCGTGTGCAATTTTGTGATAACTTTTTTCAACTGCATGCGTGTTGCATCTTGCAGGCTGGTGAAATAAATCCTTGGTTGGCAATATTTCAAAAATTCCCCACCCCTGATAATGACAGATCTAGTTCTCAATTTATAGAGGGGGGGGGGGGGTCACATCCAGTGTTGAATTAACAGACACTTTTCTCCAGAGGGACTTTAGTGGCTTTGGTGGGAAAGGGGGGGGGGCATTATAGAGTTCCGGGGAGGAGAAATTGCAATTTTTGACCATTAAAAACAAAATTTCCAGGATAGACATTTCATTGCTCCGGGAGGGGAATGCCCCCCTCCCCAGGCACTACCTGAATTCAACACTGGTCACTTCATAATCAACTATTATATTGGGTACTACTTGGTTATCCCGGCGATCAGTTTTGTCAAATTATACAAATCGCAAAAGCCAATTTACACAAATTAATGAAACTTTTCATTTAAATAATGCTTATGAAAAAACAAATAAATAGTAGAGCATAAATAAAAGTAGAAATAAAAGGTCGAATTGAAAATCATTTGATGAAGTAATTCTTAATGTCAAGTGAATGGATACCTACGTACGATCATTCATTATTGGCATTTAATCTTGGAGTTTGGAAGTAAATTTATAGCCGACAAAATAACCAAGTAGTATCACATATTGAAGGTTATTCTTAAATTAAAAGTGACAATTTTTCTTATACTTTCGTTAATTCATTATCATTCATAAATACAAAAACTTGCATTAGTATATTTCTAAAAATATATAATTTACACGGATTTCATTCAGATATGAAGAAATTGAAATGTTAAGTTAGCATTTTACGATAGTTTTTAGGACTTGACAGCCACAGAAATGTCATCATGAGGAAGCAGTTAGCAGTCTCATCCGGAAATTTAATTTAAAATGCCGAATCATGGAATTGATTGAAAGTTTTTTTTAAAAATCTGCTTTTACTTAAAAATGGAAAACACTTTTTAATCACATAGTTTCTGAATAAGTACACTAGCAACTCACAAGTAAATTTTGAATTGAAATTCAAAATTTTATGTGACACAGGTGCCATTAAAAAAAAACTCACCTTACAGATTTCTTTATTTCTTTTTTCTTTATAGAATCAATTTAAAAATCATCTGAAATTTCATAATTATATTGAAGAAAAATGTTTCTGAAATATATATTTTAACAATATTTAATTGAAATATAACAAAACATAGCGTTCCACTGGGATGCTTAATTTTTTTGAATGACCTATACATAAAACACAGGAAAGAATGTCTTAATGCTTCAAACAAAATAAAGTAAAAAATAAACAGTGTACAACATATAATTAATAGAAAATGGATAATCCAAGTCAACTAAAATTTTTAAAAGGACTTGTTACATCAATGTAAATATTCAATTTAAATTTTGATTTCTCCAAAACTGTTAAATAAAATCAACTTGTTTTCTGAATCTATTAAACAGCTTTGTTATGTCAACAGCTTTGTTGATGTCTTTGTCATTGTGTCGGTGTTTTTTCTTTAGAGATTTTGGCGAGAAAACACTGTTTTGAAATACTTGTTAGGCATAATCATGCAAAAACAGCATATAGTTTTATATTTATTATATTTATAATCAGTTTATTTTATAATACAAAACACATTTACTTCAATACAAAACACAAAATTTTCAATTTTATAAGACAAATTTCTTTCCTACTGTAAACATATATATTGTAATACTGTCTTATAAAATTATTTCTTATTCGGGCGATGGCTAGGCCTATTTTTTTAATTGCATTTTAATAAAATTTTGCCAACATTATACAAATATAGAGGCAGAATAATTATAAGGAAATGCATTGCAAATATACATGAAGGAAAATTCTTACCTTATAATTACATTCACTTTCCTTTTATCCGAAATCACCATGAGCTGAAATTGACAAACATTGGAAATCACGCACGCTTTTTCTGAATTCTGGTGAGTTGGTTGGTAGGCTGCACATTCCAGTACAGGGTTCCAAATCCAAGGAGTCGCAATGCGTCCTCCGGCCGTTCTTAAGACAGTACTGTGAGGACGGTCCTATCTTCAGTATTCTGGGGACATTCACAGGATAGTTTCATAGGATATGACAACTATGGGATTTCAAGGATCATTGTAGAGCGTCCGAAGGACGATTGTGGTTGTCTGGGTCCATGTTATTACAATAAATGACAGCACCATTCCTTATTTACTTTTTGTACTCTGGCATAAAAAAAACACAGGAGCACATAACCTACATAACTCAGTGTCGTGTCTATACAGGATGTCTCAGAACTTGGTGTAAAAATTTTGAGGGGTGGTAGAGAACATCGTTTGGAACCACAATTACATAGGAAAGCATGGGCGGAAACATCTTCTTAACCCTTTCACAGCCAGTGAAAATGTATATGAAACTACCAAATTTTTAATAAAAAATGAACATTGACAACAGAATTTTAATATGATTTTTTCCATTTATTACGTATGTGAAATGTCTGATTTTTCTTCTTTGCAAATACATTTTTCTGCAATTTCTGATGTCATTCCTATTTTTCCACATTCTAGCAATGGAATTGCTTTGTCCGTGAAAAGCTCAAAGAAACACAAAGACACAGTTATGACAAAATGCGAAAAGCAGTGTAGAATGCTTTATTACACAGAAAAAATTACAAGAAATAATTTAATTTTAAATTAAATTTAAAATTATGTTTCTTTAAAATCAAGTATCTGAGTAGCTATTAGAAATTGCTAAAATGTGGGAAAATATGAATGACATCAGAAATCGTGGGAAAATGTATTTGCAAAGAAGAAAAAAAAATACATTTCATATACATAATAATTGAAAAAATCATATTAAAAATCTTTTGTCAATGTTCATTTTGTATTAAAAATTTTGTAGTTTCATATACATTTTCACTGGCTGTGAAAGGGTTAACAAGATGTTTCCTCCCATGCTTTCCTATGTAATTGTGGTTCTAAACGATATTCTCTACCACCCTTCAAAATTTGTACACAAAGTTCTGGGACACCCTGTATGTAGAAGAAAATTCTTTCTTTTAAAATTTGCTTTTACTAACTACTTGTTACATAGGTTGGTTTTTGTTCTCTAATGCGAAAATGTTATTTAGACACACCATTCTGCATAGAATTTAACATTCAGTAAAAAAAAAAAGAAAATTAGATGTGTTGTGTTGTGCTTTAGAAATTTTATTTTATATCACACTTCTTTTCCAAAATCTTACAACATTATATGTATATTTATTTGCAAATAATGATTGGGTGTCATCCCTTAGAGGGTAACACCCAGGGCAGTCCGCCCCTCTCTTGCTATGCCACTGAGTTTAGTGGTTCACAGGACCAGTAACTTTTTTCCCTTTCTGACATATAAATGTAAATTTTGCCATCTCTGAAAAAACCATAACCAAACACAAACCACACAATTTTATTTTATTTTTTTAAAAATTGCATTAAACTTTACAATTATTTGAAATAAATAACCATGAATAAAATATCTGATTAATAATTTTATGGCTTTTGTTTATGTACTGTTCAATTTTTAACTAAGTATAATTTTACATTTAATTGTGCTGAAATTTCAGGGTGATTGCAAAATAAGTTTAGTTTCTATTCTAGGAGGAAAGGGTGGACAAAACTGAAAGGATTAAAGGCATTTAATAGAATTTTATGTAGAGAGAAATCAATGTATGGCAGAGACAACCTTTACAAAACTAGGTCTTGAATGATAACAAATCTACAATTAAAAGCTTTAGAGAAAACAACGACTTTTTTTCAAAACAAACATAAACAGGACGTTCAGATTACATTTTGTTGTTGCACGGTAAGTTTTCATTTTTTGATATACAAATTAATTTGATTAAAAAATGTTTATAACACAGGCATGAAAGAGGGAAATGAGAAAAAAGGTGAAAAATTTTTTTCATCTATATAATGGCACCAAACTTGTATAGATAAAGCGTCATTTTAATAGCTACATATGCAATCAAATTAAATGTAACTGCACATATTACTGGGTTTTTTTCATAATATAAAAAATATTAACAATACCCTTTGCTTCAGACATACATCTAGAAAAATATATCAGAGAAATTACCCAAATGTATAAGTACAAATAGTACGAAATATTCTATTCCAAAAATACTTCATTTCACTTTGATTTTTTAAAGTTTATATATATAAAAAATAAAAAGAATTCATTCTTAAAAGGCATTTTGAAAATCTTCATTTACATGACTTTCAAATGCTTATATGATATAAACTCATTTTTCATTTTATGTCTTTTTTTTTTTTTCACAACAATTCAAGAACAAACTTTAAGAGTTTGAATAGACAAAATGTCACATTACTAAATTTTTCAGCACCGCTCCCCCCCCCCCCCCCCCCAATATCCTTCTAAAATTTTCTTTGCATTTTTGCATTAATCCAGAGAATGCCCAAAATTGTCCCTTTAAAAGGAACTCTTTCATGCCTGACAACAAAATATATAAAAATAATAATAATAAAAAAATTCATTCAAATTACTTTTTATAATTTAAATGTTGAAAAGGAAAAATCTCCACTTTTTTTAAATATATCACCACTTGGGTTTGAAGTACTGGAGACAACTCATTCATTCTGAATCAGCTTAGAACAAAATTCTAAGATGAATCTGATGGCAACCAATGAGAAGGGCTCTGAATCTGAACCGAGTAAGCAGGGTTGTCATTGGCTTTTGACCAGCAGTAGGGATTTGGTGGGAAAAAAATAAATAACAGTAGCCAAACGAAAGAAAATGTTAGCAAAATAAATTTGGCGGGAAACACTGAAAAACCAACCTTTAACCCCTCATTGAATCCAAGTTATTTTTCAATGTGTTCAATTTTTTATCATTGCTTAGAAAATAGAAATTCTACTACACTACAGAAACTGTTAAAAACACCTTCCAAATGTCTTTTAAATGTGCAAGTGTTTCAAACATCCCTTTAGTTGTAAATTATTATGAGATTTCAACTATAACCGACAGAAAAATGGATGATCAGTCAGTGACACTTTGCATACAACTAATAAATAGGACAGTCAATGTCAAATTCAATGCCATATTTCAGCAATTTTTTTTTTTTTTTTTTTTTTTTGACTTGATGGGAGAATTTTGTTTCTGATACAGTTATACTGACAACAGAGAAATACTTATTGTGAAATCCTTTTTTGTGTCTTCAGCTGTTGCTAAACTGAACTCGTGATGGAGTCAGTATTCCTGTGAATGACATGGTGTGATTGAAGATGACATCCATTGTACAGTAACGTGGATGATAAGAATCTCAACTGTAACCACACACAAAAAGAAAACATAAACTGAGCATTTGCAATCGGGCGAGTCTGATTTACTTGCCAAATGAAGCATTTTGTCGTGATTTGGCGCAACGGCAAGGAGCAACGAGAACCCTGGTTGTTGCTGATGAGTGATGAAAGTATGAAATCTCAAGTCAAAAAAATTTAACTGAAGAATGCATGTAAAACAAATACACTTTGTTTGAAGAAGCCCCTTTGAACAGACACAATGCACTTCGAGGAAGTGCAAGTAGATGTGCCAAGACTGAAAATTTTTCAGAGCATTATGTATAATGGCCTAAACAATTTCTATGTCATGGATTATAACTAAAAATTAGACTTTTATGACATAAATATGCAAAAACATGTGTTTTTCAAAAATGGTAAAAATTAGTTAAAACCATTAGACGGTAAATATCATCGAACCTTGCTTTTGATGAGTTTTTTATTTTATTTTGTTTAGTTATTTATTTTTATTTTATTTGTTTGCTTATTTATTTTATTTTATTTTATTTATTTTTAAGGGCTTTTTTTGATCAGAATCATATAATTTTATTTCCTCAACACCTTTTTGTTTTTCTGGAAGCATTAGTCTTATCGAAAACTTGCCAATATAAAAGCCATAAACTATATTAAGATTTGTAATAAATTTACATGAATTTTCTACCTTAAGAATGGACAAAGTTATAAATTTTATTCTCCCCTCAAATCCTTTTTTTCTTTTTTTTTTTTTTTTTTTTTTTTTTTTCTTTTTTGAGTCTATTTTTAATTTTACCAAAAATCTGCAATACGTAAATTTTGTAACCCTTTTCTAGAAGTAATAGAACTTTAAATTGATTTGATATGATTAGGGTAGATCAAATGGAAAAGGAAACTGCATAATGAAATGACAAAATTTATTTCAAACAGTCTCGAAAGCCATAGAAGCAGTTACCTAACTCTGTTACCAAGCACTCAATATTAGAACTCCTTCTGATGAAATTAAGGCCAGTTTCAAATATTTCCATGACTTTGATATCGAAGTAAAAACAATGAACAATGCAATGTCTGAAGATAAGAAAGTGATGGCGAAAGATCTGGACTATATGATTGGTATTTCAACATTGAAATTTTAGCAGATTCCTTGCCAAAAAATGCTGGTGTCTGTGGCAATGCATGTTATCCGACACACTCTGCAAAATCTATTTTCTGCTACTAAATAATGAATAACACTACATTGCTCTTTTTTACTTGGTTTTCATAAAACCCCTCCCTATTTCCACCATTTCATTAATGAACTTGACTGAGATTTTCTGTGTCAGTTTGGAAGAAATTTATGCAGAAATAGGAAAGTTATCATGTCCATAAAAAAGTGGTATAACTAGAAATATAAAGTTTTAAATGGGGGTGGTTTTGAGTTTTAGAAAGTCATGATTGAAATAGATCTACAAAGTTTTTTCCAGAAATTCTAACATGGGGGAGAATGTAATAGGTAGTATTTCTTAAAATATTTACCCAATAAGCACAAAGGTAAAAATATTAAAAATAACAATAATAATAATATACTCTTCATAAATATTCATCTTGAAAATCATGCATCTATTTTTCTATGACTATTGAAATGGAAGTTTCTCCCAAAAAATTTCCATTACAGTAGAGTCATTTGATGTGGGCACTAAACTCAACCATGAAAAAAATCAGTTTTTTATCTCACTTATTAGAGCAAGTGAATTCATTAAAAATTGTGTAAATATGGCTTTATTTTTATTATAACACTAGTATATAATCCCGTCAAAAATGACATAATTTTCACTTGCATTTTATCTTTTTAATACTTCATACAAACAAACAGAATGCAGATTTTATTCTTGGAGAGTTTGTATTGTAGAAAAGCACATTTTAAAAATAGCAATAAATTTCTACAAATGATTTTTTTTTAACTTTATATTTAGTTTTTGAACAAATTTTAGTTTCAAAACAAAGAGCAGTATTCCTTACAACAATAATAATAATTAGCAAAATAAAACTCAATTTCTGAAGATTTCACAAAACATTTAAATTAAATATTGAAGTTTTTTAAATTTTAAAATACATTATCTTTATTAAAAGTATGATTTGGCAGAGGTTTTAGTCGTGGGTATATGATTGATTCTTAGTTCGATGCTTTTAGACATTGATTATGAAGCATTGTGATTTATTTTTTAATTTGGATTAGATGCCATCTGTACGCAGTCAATATAAACAAAACAACTTTTTTTTTTTCTTTTCTTTTTTTTTTTTTTTAAATCGTAGTTTTTTATAGAAAATACTGCTGTTTTCTATAGCAGGAGGCGTTGATTTAAATCAAAATCAATTTCTAGGAAAAAGTTGGAAACTGGTGTTAAACAATGGAAGACAAAAAAACTTCTTGAAACACCATAAAATAAATAATATTATTAATATTATTTATTATATTATATATATTTATAATATAAATATTATTTATTTTATGTGTTTCAAGAAGTTTTTTTTTTCTTTAAAATCAATTTTAAAAAACTTCAGCTATGCAACTTTAAAAATTCAATCCGTAAATAATGAAAACCAAAATTATTATTATTGTTTCTTTTGTAAAATTTTAAATTAAATGTACCAGTTTTTAAAAGCTTTAATTATATCCATTCGAAATTTGCATGCATTGTAAACGAAATTTATATTTTTTATCAAATGTCATTTAAATGCAAAAAATATATAGTATCAAACTAAATAAAAATCATCAAATTTTGATTTAAGAGCAAGTTTGATTTATTTGCATGCATCAAAGCAGATAAAATTTTAATTTAAGAGCACGTGAAAAAATAATTTTCAGTTATACTAATGCAGTCATGATGATATCTTATATATCCATAATAAGTTGAAGAAAAAAAAATAGCTTATTTTATTTAAATGGAAAACAAAATTTTAAAAAAAATAACCAGATAAATGCTATCATTTAAAAAAAAATTAATGAAACTAAAATTAAATTCATCTTTATCTTTTATAAAGAAAAAAGGCCCCAAAAGGTTTCTAAAATAGTTCATAGATGGCAGCACTAAAGTTGTGAGAGACAGTGCTTGAGTCTCGGCTTGAGTAGATAAATAAAATACGATCGTACGCAGATGATAAAAAGCTTATCAGTTTACACTTCCACTGTTATCTTTATGCATTATAATTGGGTATGATATGCATGTTTTATATGAAAATATGCTGAACAAACATTTTTTCAAATGGAAGAAATTTTAAAAGAATCTTTTAACATCTGTTTTCAATTAAGCCTAACGTGGCGTCTAGTAATGGTTGAATTCCAGATAGGAGCGACTCAACCTGGAACTGTTCTACACATTTCTCCAGACGCATTTTATTATAAGTAGATAAAGCAACGGGGGAAAAAAAGAAAACATTATTCCAAGTAATTTTTTAGGAATTCAAATTGGATTTTGTGATGCATCATCGTAAAGGCATTCATATTAGACTATTCACAGATAAAGGGCTTTTTAAAAAAATAGACAACACGCTTCATTTTCTCATCCTCCTTTTTACAGCTTAGGAAGCTTATTTTAACATTTCTTGAATTGAATCCATTGTTTCTACTATCACAAAATTGTGTGCGTTACATTGAAAATTGGGTGGTGGACAAACAAACCAGCAGAAAAGTCTTAAAAGGAAGAGATTAATAACACTGGTTAACAAATTTTTAAAAAAATTACGTACTTTTGATGAAACACCTATTTCCTTATTATTGAAAGGGGATACAGTAAAATCCCGGTTATCTGATAAATGGTTTAACCGAAAGATTTCCTTAAAGTGAAAAATTTTATTGTTGACATTTTTTTTACCGATGTCAACATATTTTGAATTATGATTACGATTCTGTTTGTAAGTTTTAGATCAAAACAATTCTGAATCATTTTTAATGCAATGCAAGAGTTGTTTTTATACATAATAGCTTTAAAAGTTAGAAGCAAAATAAGTAAAAATGGAAACTTTGAAAGGTATTATTGGACACTGGTAGAAATAGTGTTAAAAAAAACATGTTCTTTGTGAAATAAATAAACAGAATCAATTTTCTTATTTAGTCCATTGTGCAATTTTGGGACTTTATTAGACCTAAGGATCAGTATTATATCATTTCAGTTTGCAATGTACATTTTTTTTTTTTAACTGGCCTATGTATTTTTTCACTCATTACTTATGCAATTTACCGTTTATATTTGATTTCGACAGAACTCCTGTTTCGTCACTCATAATTTTGGTTTATCATTCAAAGTGCCTTAAATAAAGTACCACAACATTTTTATTAGAAAGATGTTCTAAATTATAATAACAGGTTTTCACCATAAACCTGCTGGTTTTTCAAAAATTTTATTGGAACCCTGGTTATCCGAAAATGCTTTGGTCCCATGCTTTCAGATAACAGGGTTTTACTGTATTTGGAAAAAAAAAAAAAAAAAAAAAAAAAAAATCTATCATGTCACATTTCTTCTAAACAAGGTGCCCACTCGCAACAGTGTCCAATGGCTAATTCCTATACAATTAATGATAGACACAGAGTTCCAATTACAAAATTGTTTTAAATGAGGTAAAGAAATATTTTACAATCGATTTCGGTCAGTAAAAACATTTCTTAAAAAATTATGAAATTTAATTTTATACAGAGTGCCCCAGTCCTGTAAGTTTTATTTAGTATTTTTTTTCTTATTGCACTGACAAGTAAAGTTTAAAAAAAAAATGTCCTGTTATTCTATGCTTAAAATAGACTGAGCAATAGCTGTTGGAGCATAGTTTTTGCTGAAAATTAGGGGTCATTCACAAATTTAGTAGAAAAATAATTTTGTCAGATAAATATATGTATATATTTTTTTAAAAAATGGTTGAGGTAAAAGTAATGTTGTAATATAAATTTGAAATACTTAATAATTTTGATATATTAATGTAAAATATACAATTTGTAATAAACATAAGATCAAAAAACAGAACTTTTGTTAAATAAAATGATGAAAATAAACCACCTCAATTCTTTACAAAATGATACATATTTAAAAATGCTATTAGATTACACTAGTGGATTATATCATGTTTTTAGATATTGATACTTATGTATTCTGTACTGCTGAATCCCAAATTGATTTTCATTTTTTACCAACACGTAAAGCTTTTTTGCAAATCTTTAATTCTAAAGTTAATAAAAAAGGAAAAAAATAAAAACAGTAAGAATTAGGTGTGAGAGAAGGGAACACACTGGAACATGAGGTAGACTGAGACAGTGCCTTTGTTTTACAATATCCATGGGGGACAAACGGTCATTCTTGGATTTTTAGGAAATTATACAGATGAAATTTATGAAAAAATATTGCAGTTTTATTAAAAAATTATCTTGCAATGGGTGTAAACAAGTCTCTGAAGATGCATTTATTCCCCCCTGAAAGCTTGGGTGCCCTGAGTGACGGAGTGAGCAGGATCAGCATTTTGACCAAGACCTAAAACTTTTTGAAGACAGACACAAAGGTCTTTGGGACAAAAATATGTTAGGGGACTACTGCTGATCTATTTTAAGAAAAACAGACTGAAAAAATTAAAAAAAAGTGTAAAATCAGTCATTTCTGATTTCTTTTTTTTTTTTTTTTTTTTCATTATTATTCTTTTAAGTATTTAATAAATATTTTTTTTAACTAGATGTTACAGAGGAGAAGTTTTTCAACATTTTTCCCGTACTCAGTGCACTAGAATCTATGAAAGAATCCACATTTCAATGAAAATATATGACCAGTGTTATTACAGTGGAGCATTGATATTTTTTTTTTCAATTTTGGTCAACCCATTGCCCTCCAGAAGGTGCCATTCAAAGTGGAGTTGGGATGTGAGCAACAAGAACTATTCAACTACATTCATTAAAATGAACAAGAGATTTAGCAGCCAGAAAAAGGATGTCTTTGATCACCTATTAGTTCATATAATAAATGCTCCACTGTAAGTTGTAAAACCATTGAAATGTTCTACTGGCACTGGAAAGGCACTCAGCAGAGCCTCATTTTTATGAAGTGGTTTAAACATGCTGAAGAAAAAGAATTGCAGAGAGATTGGCGCTATGCAATTTCTTAACTTCAACTTCCACTTTTAGAACACTCTGATTCTTGTAAACAGAATGCAGCCGATAGGTTGCTTTGATTAGAATGATTTAATTTGGGTAAAAAATGTGACTTTATAGTCAAAAATAGATATGAAAATGGAGCATTGTGTCTCCCTATGATTTTAAGTTTTGTAAATAGTGTATAAAAGAACTGTAAATACTTAATATTATTTCGTTAAACATTTAAGTTAAAGAAACGTTCTGTTTTGATTTTCCTTTGATACACATTATTTCTTCTTGTAGATTTATTCAATAGACAACACATTTGAAATTTAGAATGTTTTTATAGATATGTATGATTCACATAGAGAAGTAAGATTTAATTGACCTTGACAATTTCGAATGAAACTTGATTAGATGATGATACAATATAATTACAAAATTCTATCTTTACCAACAAAAATAAGATTTGGTTAAGTAAAGAAATAGGAGTTACCTCTGTGAAGACAGTGCAGTCGTAGGAGGTCTTGTACTTGTCCTAGAACAACAATCAAACAGAAAAAGAAATGAGAACATTTAAAAAACACAAAACAGCTTCTTTTTAAACGACCCTCCCACCCCCCTATCCACACCGACTCTGTCTCTCTCCTTTTTTGTGCTACTCCTGAGCATCTATGGAGTGGAATAAAAGAAAATAAACTTGAAATTCATCACAACAGTACTGATTCACAAATCAAAAACATGTCTATTTATAAATATATCACACCATTATAAAAGATTTCTTTTGGCAAATTATAAATGAAGCATAACATTCTAAACAGGCGATTGACAGGAATGATAGGGCAGAGGGAAAATTGCAAAAATGAAAAAATATTTGTGGAACCAGGCAGAATTTCCAGGACCCAGTGACTTTGAGTTCCACAAATAATACAGTAGACTTCCTCACATCCACAACTCTTTAAAATCTGCACATAATTTACAGATGTAAACAATGACATCTGTGACAACATTCAGTTCATACACAGGGATGAAATTTGAATTTTTTTTATTTTTATATCAATTCCATGTGTATTTTGATTTGTAATTTTTATTAATATGACTGAATTTATATTTTTTCATGAAGGAACAATAAATTTATTTCTGAAAAAATTCAAGGTATGGCTGACATCATTGGCAATCATAATCTCTTCACCAAATATATTTATGTATTAGTCAAGCTTTTTTGGTTATTAAGTCTCGCTAAACCTGAAAATAAAACTTTCTTATTTTATGATTCTGATGCAAATGAGTAATGTACCTTTATGAGGCAAGTTTCATTGCATCATTTAGGGAAAGTACATTTCATTTTTGTAATGAATATTTATCTATGCATTGATTGTTGACTTGACTTTAGCTTTTAATATTTTAATCATGTTAAAAATTATCTAAATGTTTATCATTTTAGTTTATTACTTATTTTAATATTTTATTGTATTGTGAGCATTCATTATAATTTCAATTACATTATTTATTACATTAAAATGACTGTTTTAAAAATGTAAACAAAGCAATGACCAGACATCAGCAAAATTCTAAAATCTACACAAGCTGTGTGGATTTGAGGGAGTCAACTGTATGTCCTTGCATGAGTCATAACATGCTAACAAATTCAATATATAACTATAAATTGCAATAAAATTTTTGCATAAAAGAAGTAATGTGCAGATTAAAATGGAAATTTACTCTGTTTTTTTCTCCCTTTATCGTTCAAATTTGTTCCACAAAAATGACTACCATAAATTGCAGTAACATTATGTAACAAAGAACTAAGTGATGAATTCAGGATGTAGCTTGAGGGGACCATCACAGCTAATGTATTATGGAATATTTTATTTACTTCTCTGTGAAAAACAGTAAATTGTTCATTTAAATAACAGCACAAATTTCTGGTGTACAGAAATATAAATTACCCAGTCTTTTACTTTTCAATAAACACATTCAAAATTTTAAGGTTACGGGATCTATTTGATTTATGTGTTTTGTAAATTTCAACAATTACAATTTGTACATAGCATTTCTATTGTGGTATGATAGTCAGTGCAAAAAACAGGAGTCTGATTGTGATTTGAACTCAAAAAACTAAAAAAATACAAGAAAAAAAACATAATTGTAATTTAACAAATTAAGACGACTATTTGAAAAATGATATTTTAAAAGACTAAAGACTTATAAGCAAATTCTCTAATTTAAAATAATAAACATCATTTTTAGGATGATAAAAACATGGTTTACGTAATAACAGAATCCTATATTACATACGCCATGGATTAAAAATTAATATTCCTGTACCAGCCATATACAAATTTTAAATGAAATTCCAGCTTTACAATTTTCGGTACTGCAAGTTTTTAAACTTCTAAGCATCATACCTTTTCAATTTTTACACCATCATACAGAGAAAAAAATGTACTTTTAAATGCAATTTGTCTGAAAGCTTTATCTCAATTGGCTTTTAAGTTATTAATTTTTTTGTAGTTTTTTTTTAATACTTTTTTTGTCATCGTTGCACCAGAAGTATTTCATTTCTGGACATCAAACATGAACCAATCAGAAAACAAATAAAATAAATAACAGAAGTATTCCATTTTTGGACATTAAATATGGACAAATAACAAAATGAATAAAATAAAAAAATATTGTGGAATTTAACCAATAAAAAGATTCAGATTTCCCAGCTCTTTACTGAGGACAACAACTATTTTCCCGAGTAGTTAAACTCTGGAAACCAGCACACTGCCAATCCTGTTGCTGAATCACTAACCAAAGAAATTCTTCCAATTAAAAACTGCTTTAAGACTTATTTTCTCAAGACATCCTGTGTATTGTGCTTTATAAGACTTCCATATATTTATACAAACATTCTCCCTATTTCTGTGTTCTCAAATTTGGAACACAGAACACATTTTCACAAAGCAATAATTGAAAATGAGTGAAAATTGTGGATTTTATACATGCAAATGTATATTCAACTTCTGAGGCTATCATTAAACGAGGAACGATTTGGATAACATCAAATCCATTTAATTGGCTAATAACAGCCTCCTGTCTAAGTGTTTTTCTAATGCCTTCCCCCCCCCCCCCGCCCTCCCCAATTTTCATGAATTACTTTTATTTTTCCAGTAAATGAAATTCCATTCAACTTCAACATAATAGTTCATACATAATTAGCAAAATAGAAATATTTTTGCAGCTTACTTCAGCTTCTGGTTAAAAAAAAAAAAAAAAAAAAAAAAAAAAAAAATGTGAACATTGATACATACACAATAAATATGGTTCATTAGTGTATGTAATAGATGTTAAAAACTTTAATTAAAACTACACAAATACCACCTTTCTCCCCATTATAATCTAATAATTATATTGAATATTGATACACCTATTTTTTTTATCACTATTTAAAAAATTAAAATAATGCATTCATTTTTGTTTTAACTCGCCATAAGCCCTTATTATCAGTGCCTTAACATCATATCTTAATGACCATATTAGAATAATGACCGGACTATACCTTAAAAAAAATGCATTTTTGATAGCTAAAAATGATATTTCTTTGTTATCCCGTGATCAATTTTGTCATAGTGTACAAATCACCAAACTATTTGCCACATTATACAAATGAAAGGATGTTGCCTTGTAAAATTTTAAATTAGGAAAATTAATGATTTTAAACAAAAAAAAATCACTAAAGTTACTGTAAATTATGATGTAGTGACAAAACAAATATAAAATTTGATTTATACAAATGATTTCGAACAAAGAAATAGTAAATATGAACAGTTTACATATCTGAATGCATAATTATTAAATTAAGTCACAAGCAAACAGATACTTTTAATATATTGCATTTCTAAATACAATCTCAGTATTTTAAATTTAATAACCAAATTTATTACGGGACACAATAATAATAGGAATGAATCTATAAAATGCGTGTAAACATCAGAATCCTTTGAAAATAATTTATCACTTCAAGTTCGAGATAAAGCACAAAAAACAAAAAAATTAAAAGTAGAATATGTACCATCATGTGCTAGCATCTATACTAATAAAATCCGTGTGCCTCTGTCTGTCTGTCTGCTTGAAGCCGATTACAGTTGGCAACGCGGGCGAGTTGGAAGTCGCGAGAGGTGTCTTTCGATTGGAAAAATTCCGGGGAAGTCATTTCGGGCATTTTCGAGACCGTGGGACCAAAATAAAAAAAGTTATGAATTAAAAACCCCTTGGGAATCGGAACGAAAAAGCCTCAATTCCCAAACGGAGCTCCGAAGCAGAACACTGCGCCACCTTGCAGTGAAGGACATGAATTTTTCCCCTTTGGCTAAAAGAAGAAACAGCCGAAAACTTCTTTTTCTACCGGTGCTAATTGCGTTTTTTTCCGCATCAAATTTTTTGACTTGCCGTAGAATATTTACCGTAGTTTTCGCAAAAATATTGAACTTAGAAATAAAACAGGACTATCGAAACTTTTTTTTTGCGTGTTTTTTCTTAAACCATCATGCAGACAGTTTTTAAAGTAGAAAAAACTGATTACATATTCAGAATCTGTGTAAAAATCTGCTTCTGATGAACTAAAAAATACGAAAAAATGTCCTATGGGTGCGTAGTGCCCACCGTACAAAACCAAATATTTTTAACGGGACTATGGGCGCGAAGCGACCATAGCTCCGATCCACAATCTTTTTTTTTTCAAGTGCACGTGGCCCACAGTGCGAAATCACATATTTTTAACGGGACCATGGCTCTTTAATTTACTTTTTTTTGTGGTTGAGGATTCGAACACCAAGACTTGCTTATTAAATGAATTTTTTTTGCTTATTATATACTGCTTAATACCGAGGTTCGTCTGGAAAAAGTGGCCCAGCTAGCGGGCGTAGCTCGCTAGTTTTATTTAAAATCGAACATGATGTCATCCATCATCAGCATTTGATCTTATAGTTTGGAAAAAGATTTTGTTTGATGGATACTCGGCAAAACTGAAAAAAAAAAATATATCTTTTTCTGTAATGAAATAATTTAGATGCACAAAATCAGCAAACTACTAATGAAATAAGAATTTGTTTCATAATCAAGTCACTTCTTGAATTTATCAGTGTAAAATGACAGGGAAAGTATTCAGGTCTGTCTTTTTGAGGGTTCCAACATCAAAAATCTCATAAATGGATCCAATAATCGTCTCGATACAAAAAAACTTAAACAGCATAGAAAATAGAATAAATAATAATTTTTATATTTTTACTCAAAAAGTTCTTGACCATCAAGAGTACATAAGAAATACAAGGGAAAGAAAAATAAAATAGATAACAAGTGGATGAGTGATGGGGAGGAAATGAAAAAAAAAAATACAGTAGAAGCCCGACATAATGCAGTTATTGGGAGACATGTTTCGCACCTGCATTATAACTTAACTGGGGTGTATCAGAATGGTGTCGAAGAAATGGTAGAAAATGATGTAAACACCTACCCACTTTGTGAAATGTAATTAACTTCATTATTCATTGAACAGATTTAATCTTATGCTATCTTAAAAAAAGTCCATAAGTGTTGTGGATGAATTGAAGCCTTTTCTTTTTGGCATATTGTTTCACACTAGCCATATAAATAGATGAACACAATCTGAATCATCTCGCCTCTCTATCCACAAAATTACCTTCATTAAGTATGAAATGACTTCACTACAATGTGGAACATCGTCTTTCATTATTACATCATTTTCAATTTCATTATCTGCAATTTTTATGTGTTACAGCGTCCATGATATCCTGATCTCTTATGACCTCTGAAATGGGTTCGTTCTTGCCAATTTCTATCCAGTCATTTAAATCGTCAACAGATAGATTGGGATGTATAACAATAACTACAAACAGCAAGTTCCCCATTTTGTTTCACTGAAATCTTAAAACGCAAAACTTATTCTAAAATGGATAATGTTGTTCGGGGGACATACCTTTCCCTGCGTTAAATCCAAATTTGTGGTACATCGGACTGCGTTATTTCGGGCTTCTACTGTATCAAGAAAGAATTTAAAAAAAAAAAAAACACATAGTATAATCACCTGCTCCGCTTGGGGTCTTTTACTCATTTTCTCTCGATCTGTTTTGTGTTTTCTGTCAGCTCCTTTAGGCTGCAAAAGTATTAAAAAAGATTGAATTTAAGGAAAAAAAGAAATCCAAATTGTTATTATTAGAGAGAAAAACATTATTAAGAATGGTTTTGTAGAGAATATATAGTTATTTTAGCATAATGCCAGTTCTAAACATGAATTTGCTTTGACACCTGTTTCCAGGGCTGTATTTTCTAATTTATTAGCCTCTTTAGGAAAAAACATTGAAAGAAGGTAATGTTTTTTAAACTTGCATATAGATAAAGGGATTTTTTTTTTTTTTTTCCTTTCAGCCCCCAGACCCTTTTATTTTATGGCTCCTTTTCACATGCATTAAAACAGGCTTTCTATAGAATAGGAAATATAAAGCATCTATCATTCATTTACAGGGTCATATAAAATAATTCGGTTACATCATCCCATGGAGGGAGGGGGGGATCTGCAGTGTATTTTAATGATATTGCACTATTTTAAACATAATAAAAGTTGTAATTGACAGTCTCAGCATATGATATTGAAATTTTAAGTTTTTAGAAGTAATAACTTTTATATAGTGTCGCATCTTAGAAGAATTAAATGAAGTTTGTATTGATAATGAAACTGATATACATTACTACTCAGTTCACAACAAGATGTTTGCAGCAAAATAGGATCTGCACAGCATTTATCATTTATTTACAGGCTCACACAAAAGATTTCATACATAATAACACTGTCAATTAGAAATAATTGCTGAAATTGTACTTTTTACTGTGGCATGTGTTTTTAACTAAATTTATTACATAAAATAACCTCTATGCATTACAGAGTATGGTTTTTAATTGGGCCATGCATTTTCAAGATGAACTCTAATATAATAAGAAGTAATTATAGAACATAAATAACTTCATATACAAGGCCACACAAATAACCGTTTACAGATGGTCATTTCTGGAATTGCGATTTCAGTCATTTAAAACATGCTGTTTTATTTTAGATGAGTTGTGTCCAAACTTTAACTGAATATAGGACATATATAAAAATTAGTCC
This sequence comes from Maratus speculifer, assembly GCA_964019185.1. Classification (NCBI taxonomy): domain Eukaryota; kingdom Metazoa; phylum Arthropoda; class Arachnida; order Araneae; family Salticidae; genus Maratus; species Maratus speculifer. Next base: position 390,202,939 of record OZ025295.1, read on the forward strand.
ATAATATACAGGCTTGTACAAAAGAATTGCAGCCTATTTCCATCTTGTACAACTAAATTGCTGAAAATTAATTTTCAATGTTATGATTTTTCAAATTAAATTAAATTTTAATTTACCCTATAAAACATATACATATATATATGTGACGATTTAAGGAGAACTCGAATTATTTCCACTGGTTAAAAAGAAACACACAGTCATGGCAAGCGAGGGAAAAAACAAAATAAATAAATAAATGTAGAAGATCCAATAATTAGTCATGGGCTGCTGTAAATTCATTTATTAAATTCGTAATAATGAGGAAGGAAAAGCTCCTTTTGCAAAAATTCCATCATTATTTCAGCGAGCTGTCCTCATCGAAGAAGCAACCCAAGAAATCTTCTTTTTCATCTCGAGACTTCCACCTTTTTAAACTAAAAAGAAAGTTCTGGAACATTCTGTAACCTCAAACCATCATTCTTTTATGTAAACAGAATTCTTGTCCAGCTACGAGATTATTTTCCACAAACGATAAATTTATTTTAAAAAAAATATTATTTAACCAATTTATAATTGACTCAGAATTTTAAATATCTTAGGCAGACGATTTTTATAAATGATTAATTTTAAGAGAAAAAGAAAAGAAATGAATTTATTAATATGCACACATCAAAGGTTGACATAGGAAAAATAAATAAATAGATAAAATAAAATAATGATATTTTTTGAAAGGTATGGTTTTGGAATAAATTTAATAAGACTTTCTTAAAAAGGGTTGATAAAAACATAGAAGAAATCAGTTTTATTTGGAATATTAAGAAATAAAGTTTTAATTAAGAATATTTTTAATTTAGAGCCATCTTTTTAAATTTACGCATACTGGAATAATGTTTTTTTAAGGCAAATTAAGAATTTATATCGTCTGCATAAGGATTAACAGATTAGATTTAGAAACAAGATTTTAATTTAATAATTTGAAGTAAGTACGGAATATTATTATAAGAAAATTAAGATAGTATAAAGGTTAGTTTTGGCGAAAAAATTTTAAATTTGTAATATTATCCCCCCTCTCCAAGACTTTGTATGAAATTGATAGTTAAATAAAACTACAAGTTCAGACAACAGAAATATAATAATTTAGAAAAGTTAAATTTTGGAATAAAACTGTCAAACTCAGGAAGCCAAGAGATGGAAGAAAAGAAAATTAACGCAATATAAAAAATATTAGCGATTAAAATAAAATAGTTAAGAGAAAATAATTCTGAATTAAATTTAGGTAGGAGCATTTCCCTGAAAGAAATACAATAATGTTACAACATCACTTACCATTTGTAAGTGCATAGGAGATAATACATATAATAACAGTAACTAAGTTATGAATATTAATAAGCAAGAGATAAAAATATAATAAAAACAATAAAAATTCGTTCTCATGGAACTTTAAATAATTACAATGACTTAATGCATAGTTTATTTTAAATAAATAATTTAAATGAAACAAGTCTTTCAATAGTATATATAAAAGAGTCTTTTCCAATGTTCTCTGAATACAGTCTCTTTAATTAAAAATCTTCAAACCTAGTTTAATCTTTGGTTTTAATGTTATGTTGGATCCAACATCTTTCAGTAATATATCAATTTTTCAATAATAAATAGCATCACTCTCAATATCAATAATAAATAATATAAAAAAATTTAAATAATAACAATAACAACAATAATAAGTAATAGTATAATAAGACTCCATATCCTAATATTTTTCAATAAGAGTATAATTAATACTAAACTTCATTATAGAAATCATAATAATAATAGTAAAACAAGAGTATAATCAAAAGAAAATATCACTATTTGTTTATTATTGATAGGAAAAATATTGGTTGAGGATAAAAATAATTACATAGCAACTAAATAATTTTCTTATCTTCTAATAGCATAAGAAAGTATTTTTTGCTAGCCGAAAGTATAAATTAAAAAAAATCATAATAATTCCAAAATCCAAATAAAATTAAATCTAACTATTTAGAAAATGGACTCTCAACCAGTATTTCCTTACAATAATTCCTCTCTGATACTCTTTTACAAAATAGTCAAATTTGGTTATAAGTTTTCAAATGCCAAATGTAGTTTTATCTACAAAACTACTACTATCTACTTAATTGTTTTATCTACACATGGTTTATAAACTTTAATAATAAAATACAATAGGAATAAAAGGTGTCATTCTTAATTGAGAAATAGAAATAAAAATAGTGTGCTTTTCTGAAAAACTCTTAATATCTGTAGTTTTCACAATCACTGAAAATCACATATTATGTTATAGGTTTGAGTAGAATCATTAGATTTTATAATTGTTATAACATAAATATCTGCTGAATAAATAGAATAATACTAATGTCAAATACATGAGTAAATATAGTTAGACTTAAACACCCTTAAAATTAATTTATCAACATCAATTTGAAAGCTTTTACAATCAAAGTGTTCACCTTATGCCTGCATAAGGAGCCCAATTTAACCCCAAAAACTCCCAAAAACAAGTAATATTCTTGTAGGCCTCCAAGAACATACCTGCTAATGTTGAAAATTATGGTGATAAACTATTTAAAGAATAAGAATTAAAACTTAATCTACTGTCTTGACTTTAGTTTGATCTAGTGATTGTGATTGTATCTGAGGTTTTGTTTGTTTTTTGGGTTGCTCATGAAACAGTTTAAAATCTTCTGGTGAAAAATAGGGTCTTAATTTAGAAACATGCACAATAACGGAATTCTGTCCTGTCTCATAATTAAATTTATCTATTTCATAAGTTACATCAGAAAGTTTATTTATAATTTTGTATGGTCCAGAGAAAGTAGGTTCTAATTTTCGAGTGTTAGGGTATTTAAATTCTTCATAAATTACAGAGTCTTGTATTTTTAATGGGCATTCGACAAAATTTCGATCATAGAGCCTTTTACTTTTAAGGTGAAATTCCTGAGTTCGCGCTTTCGCAATTTTGAGGGCTTTGTCTACTGGAGGGTAATAGTTTTGTTTTAAAGGAGATTCATAAGGCAACTGACCATAAAATAAATAGGCAGGTGGAAACTTGGTTATAGAATGGGGCGTATTGTTGTATTCTTCGATGACTTGGTTTAATAATCTAGTCCAAGGTATTTTAGAAGAAGTGGAATTAACTTTACATTTAAGCCTGGTAACTATAGTCTGATTAACGCGCTCTACCTTTCCATTGGTCTGAGGATGATGTGCGGATGTAAAACGCTGTTGAACATGATGATTTCTAAGGAATTTCTTAAATCTTGGAGATCTGAAAGATTTATGCCTGTCACTAAGTATTTTTTGAGGTGCTTTGATATTGAAAATTTGTTTTAAACAGAAACAGTTAGTGTATGTTTCAGTGGTAACATTTTTGGAGGGAAAAGCCCAAACAAATCTAGTTGCATGATCTATTATTATGTGTAAGAATTTTTTTGTTGAGTTGTAATAGTTAAATCCACCAATAGTATCAATAGAAAGACATTCAAAAGGTTGATCTGTTGCTGGCATAGCTTGTAATAAGCCGAATCTTTTCTGTTTTGGTTTTTTATTTTTCTGACAGATATCGCAATGTTTAACAAATTCTGTAATGTCTATTGTCATATTAGGCCAATAATAGTTGGGAGATATTAAATTAAGCATTTTTTGAATCCCTAAATGTCCAAAATTATCATGAGCAATATGGAGTAATTTTTTTCTTAATGACATTGGTACAACAATTTTTTTTAATCCCTTTTTCTGAACTATAATAATTCCATTCTCTTTTTTATATTTTTTGTCACAAACATTGTCTTTGTCTTGCATCTCTATAATTTCTTTCCTATCTAGCAATAAACTAATATGTTGATTAAAATGACAAACAGGATTTCGTGACAACGTGTCTGCTTCGACATTTGTTGAACCCTTTTCATATTTTATCTCATAATCAAACATACTAACTTTGAGCGACCACATCTAAAAAGCCTACCTCTTAAGTTTTTAACACTCTTTAACCATATTAGAGATGCGTGGTCCGTATGAATTGTAAACTTGACACCATGAAAGTAATGATAGAATTTTTCAAGAGTATCTATAATAGCTAAACATTCTAATTCAGTTATGAAATAATTTTGCTCATAACTCTTCAAAATTCTAGAATGATAAGCAATAGGATGTAAGAAATTTTCTTTATCAGGTTGTTTTAGAACGGCACCTACTGCTATCTGAGAGGCATCTACAAACATATGTAAAGATAATTTAGGATCATAAATTTTGAGGATGGGTTTTGCAATTAAAGAATTTTTAAATTTTTCAAAAGACTCCTGGCACTCTGAGTTCCATTCCCATATTGTGTCTTTTTTAAGTAATCGGTTCAGAGGATATCTAATTTCAGCATATTTATTTATGAATTTATGGTAAACATTAATGGAACCTAGAAATCGTTGTAACTCTTTCACATTTGAAGGAGGTTTTAAATTTTTGATGGTTTCAATATTGGCATTTGCTGGTGTTATAGTTCCATTAGTGATTTCATAACCTAAGAAATTGATTTTATTTTGGCCTAATTTACATTTAGAAAGTTTAAGTTTAATGTTTTCTTGTTTGCAAATGTCAAAAATTTGAGCTAAATGGTTTAAATGTTCTTCTAATGAGGAAGAGAAAATTATATCATCATCAAAATAGTGGCACGCAAAGTCGATTTTATATTTATTAAGGATTCTTCGAATGGTTCTATTGAATATGGGAGGGCCCGTTTTTATGCCAAAAGGGAGCACGAGCCACTCAAAAAGTCCAAAATTGGTTGCAAATGCTAATTTTTCTGTATCGGATGGATGTATTGGTATGTGCCAGTAGCCAGAGGCTAAATCCAAAGTTGAAAAATACTGAACACTACTCAATTTATCTAAAATTCCATCGATACGGGGCAAGGGTTCTGCATCATTTTTAATTATTGCGTTTAATTTTCTATAGTCTATACATAATCGCGTTTTTTTACCTTCCTCTCTTTTCATAACTAGTGTAACAGGGGCAGAATAGGGGCTATTACTTTCCTTTATCAGTCCGGCTGCTAACAATGATTGAATTTGGTTTTTTATTTCTATTTCTTCTAGAGGAGATGTTCGGTAGGGCCTCAAAGATATAGGTAGGTCTGAGTTTAGTATAACGCGTTGTGGTTCAATATTAATCCTACCCACATCATATTTATGCTTTGCAAAAATATCACTATAAATATGAACTAATTCCCTTAAATTCACATCTTGAATTAAATTTATTTCCCCAGTTAAATCTGAATCCGAATTATCGCGAAAATTTTGAAGAGTCATGGAACCTCTATAATCAGGATGCACATTAATTGCGTGATCATATTCAACACAGTCTTCATTTTTCATAATATTTCCACAAGTAGATTGTAACTCTATATCATGATTACTTACATTCAGTGTTTCATTATCATAATTATGTATTGCTACAGTATTACCAGTATTTAATTTCATATTTTTTTTATATTCTGAGGTTACAAATTCATTAGATTGATCCCTGTTTTGTTGTACTTGGTCCATATTTACTGTATTGAAATGAAGGGATCTCTCATTATGTATGGATATACTGTTAGTTATAATTTTCCTTCCCTGCCTTACAATACAATTTTTACATTCTATGGTTAATTTAAATTTAGAACATTCTTTTAACCCCAAAATAGCATAATCCAAATTTGTATTGCATACTAAAAAGTTAACATATTTTTTAATTTTACCCACTTTTAGAAGAACACTACATTTTTTATTTATATGTAAAAATCCTTTTGCCTGACCAATGGTAACTGAGGGTATAGTCTCAATTTTAGCATTAAGTTTTTTAACAAATTTAAGTGGCAATATTGCAATAGTTGAGCCAGTATCTACAACACATGGCAAATTATAATTATTTGTACATCCATACACAATTAATTGCCAAACATTATGAAAATTATTTTGTGAGATATTTGGAAGAGTATCAGAGGATGGTACCTCATTCCTAAAAATACATTCTCTTTCCCAATGAAAAGCATTACTGACACCCCTGTTTGTGCATATCCTACAAGGTCTTGAAGGGTATGAATTTTGAATATAATTATTTTGACAAACTCTAGGTCTTTGAAACTGAGATTGCTTTTGGGGAATCCAATTCTTAAGTGTATTATTGGGCCTTACTGGCTGAATCCAGGGCCTAGTTGGTTGAAAAGGTTGAAAATTTTGTCTAGCTGATGGCTGATTTATTATTTGGTTTGAAACTAGTGGGGTGGAAACTTCCACGAATTGTTTGACAACCCGGTACCATTCTGTGGTACTACTAGGAGGATTTATAATAATATTGTTTTTGAATTCTGGTTTTAAACCATCAGTTAAACCTTGTAATAGTATATTTTCACTAAGATGTAATTTCCTACCAATTTCCACTTTTTTACGAAAATAAATTTCTAAATTATCTAATTTCAGATTTGAAAAATCAGAAAAACTCGGGAAGTCTAATTCAATGAGTCTTTCTATCAAAATTTTCTTAATTTGTTCATAATCCGTACAATTTAAGCAGTCATTGATATAAATTTTTTGCGCTTCCCCTTTCAAATATTGCGCAATAAAATTAAATTTCCATTATAGATTTTTCTTCTCCTTTTCACATGTTGTATCAAAATAAGTTAACCACGACAAAATGTTCATTCCAGAACTCGGGTCAAACGGTACGAACTTAGGATCTTCCATAATTTTTTTATTCTTACTCATTAGAATAAATGAAGCACTTCTATTTTCTTTATTAAATCCTGATCGTAAAATCATTCGCAATAAATTTCAAAGTTAATAATTTCTATCAATTACATATTTTTTTTCAAAATTACTATATCAGATCCATAACATACAATAAATAATAAAATAAATAAATTAGTAAATTAATAAATTAACTTCAAATTACTCTCATCAATAAAATAATAAATAAATAAATAATAAATACTTTTCATCAATCATAAATAGAATAGAAATAATAATCAAAACATTTAATAAAATAACTTACAGGTCACGAAAAATCTTCAATAAAATCCATTCTTCATTAAATTCCTCATCAAATACCTTTCGCATACTCACCACTTTGAAATCATTAATTTTCAAAAATTTTCAATATGACCATGAATACTGAATCAAAATTTATGCGCACAGATCAACATCAAGCGTCAGAAAATCCACATCAGACTCGAAGCAAGTACTATTCATTAGCAAGCTGAAAATACCATATAGGCTGTCCTTCAATCGAACTTCGGCGATAGCATGCTTTTCTTCGTTCCATCGCAATTTTCTTTAAATATCATTCATTAAAAAGGCAGCACAGATAACTAAACCTGTCCGACTTTTCGATTAGTTGTGACGATTTAAGGAGAACTCGAATTATTTCCACTGGTTAAAAAGAAACACACAGTCATGGCAAGCGAGGGAAAAAACAAAATAAATAAATAAATGTAGAAGATCCAATAATTAGTCATGGGCTGCTGTAAATTCATTTATTAAATTCGTAATAATGAGGAAGGAAAAGCTCCTTTTGCAAAAATTCCATCATTATTTCAGCGAGCTGTCCTCATCGAAGAAGCAACCCAAGAAATCTTCTTTCTCATCTCGAGACTTCCATCTTTTTAAACTAAAAAGAAAGTTCTGGAACATTCTGTAACCTCAAACCATCATTCTTTTATGTAAACAGAATTCTTGTTCAGTTACGAGGCTATTTTCCACAGACGATAAATTTATTTTTAAAAAAAATATTATTTAACCAATTTATAATTGACTCAGAATTTTAAATATCTTAGGCAGACGATTTTTATAAATGATTAATTTTAAGAGAAAAAGAAAAGAAATGAATTTATTAATATGCACACATCAAAGGTTGACGAAGGAAAAATAAATGAATAGATAAAATAAAATAATGATATTTTTTGAAAGGTATGGATTTGGAATAAATTTAATAAGACTTTCTTAAAAAGGGTTGATAAAAACATAGAAGAAATCAGTTTTATTTGGAATATTAAGAAATAAAGTTTTAATTAAGAATATTTTTAATTTAGAGCCATCTTTTTAAATTTACGCATACTGGAATAATGTTTTTTAAGGCAAATTAAGAATTTATATCGTCTGCATAAGGATTAACAGATTAGATTTAGAAACAAGATTTTAATTTAATAATTTGAAGTAAGTACGGAATATTATTATAAGAAAATTAAGATAGTATAAAGGTTAGTTTTGGCGAAAAAAATTTAAATTTGTAATATATATATATAGATATCCTATACAGGGACGTACAAAGAAATCTGAGTGACTTTTTGGTTGTAATTCGCCATTGTTAAAAACTGATTTTTAAATGCATTATGAGTTTCATAAAATATTTACTTAGGTATCTTCACATTTTTAAATGGCAGAGTTTTTACAAAATAAAGTGGAAGTGCTGCAAAGTGCTTCATAATCCCGGGGACCTGGAGCCAAAAAAAAAAATTTTGTGCTCGAGCTCTGCTTCCAGTTAATAAACTATGGTTCCCAGCTCCAACAACAGTTCTGACTCTGTGCTTTTGAGTTTCAGATTTTAATCCACAGATTTTATTATTAAAAGGAACTTAAAAAAAAAAATAATAACAATCATCAGCTCACACTAAAGATACAAATTTAATTAAATTCACAGTCATTTATTCATTTTAAAGAAAAGATTTGGAACTAATAAATCCCAATTCATATTTGATCTTACATCAATATAAATGTATCTTAACCTGAGAATAGTCTTTCTACAGCAACTCGGCTAAAGGGCAATGGCCATTAAAATGTGTTAGGCCTCCTGAATGTTTGAAAAAAAAACCCTTAAAAAATGATATAATTAAAGTACTGAATAATACTGTAATTAAAATATTTTAAGTTTGAAACATTTAAAAGACTGAATGAAAAAAATAATAAAAGAAAATTTCAAAACTAAAAAAGCCTTGGGGCACACAAATTTTTAGAGCTCTACCTCCGGTTCCAGCTCCAGGAAAAATGAATCTCCAGAGCACTGTGTGTCTCCAGCTCTGGTTCATTGCATAATCCATAACCAAATGCAATTCCAAACACATACTATATCTTTTTAGGGCCATTTTCACCGTTTGCTTACATTTCAGACTTTTATTTTTATTTTTTAAATTTAATAATTTCTTTTAAAAATGGAGACAGGAGTTAAAGTAAATGTTTAAGGTACATGAAAAAAAAAAAAAAAAAAAAAAAAAAAAAAAAAAAAAAAAAATTGGTTGTGCACTTTGCCCTATAATATAATATGTAAATGCTATTTAAAGTTGGCTTGTAAGGCAAATTGTCAAGTCTGTTACCATACAAAATTACTGAAAATACTCAGCTTTAAATTTATTAAATTGTCTAAAATCAACTTAATTTGAAGTGACTTATGTCCCTCAATTCCAAAACATGATATTTATCAGTAATACTTAAATTAAATTGAAATGAGAGACAGTTTCAGCCACAAGAGTTTGACCACATAGAAATTTGACAAGAACTTTTTCTAATAATTACAGTACATATTCATATAAATTATTAAATTTTAACAAAATGGCATATTTGATTTTTAGTTGAATATAAAAATAAAAGTAGAATGGTGAAAAAAAGGATAATCATTAAAAAACCGTGCGGTAACAGACTTGATATTTAGTAACGGACTTGATACTATGTTGAAAATGGCTGTTTATTTCTTTTTAAAATCTAATCTGCCCTAAGCATAATAGTTACGACGACTTACTTTGAACACTTTGACTTGACACGCACCCACGTGCAGCCTTTCTGGATTACTTTCGGAGTGCGAGAATGTTTCTATCTGGATCCGAAACGGAGCCCCTTTTTCACCACCATGCTTCTTGGGGGTGAATTCTGTACTGATGCAGTTCAACTGAAAAAAAAGATTGAAATTGAAACAAATCATTTAGAAATGCGGATTCTAAACTTTAACCTTTTATAACACAACATTAACATAAACTTGCTATACACTTTAGAATGGATACATTATCAATGGGAAATTTAAAAGCAGCAAGTCTTGATTACGTCCATTAAGAACTACATAATAATAATAATAATAACATACATTCTACAACTAAAAGTTAAGAACTTATATTATGAATAAATATTTTGCTTATAAGACATCACATTAATAGTAAAACATTTAAAAATACATTAAAAATTGACACGTTTCAACACCTTTCAGTGTTGAACCCAGAAAATTTGGGTTTTCAATGGCCAAAAAGTGCAATTCCCCCCCCCCCCCCCCCCCAGAGCCACAGAAAGTCCCTCCCAGAGAAAAGTGTCTGAATTCAACACTGACTCCTTTTCATGAACTTATTTTCAGAATGTAAATAGAAAACACAATGAACATGAAAAGCTGGAATAAGTGATGATTGAATTCAAATTAAATATATATCTATTTTCGACCTTGTCCGTGTTCCAACTATGTAACTATCCTGCAAACTGTCCAGCCATTCAATTCACATGATATTCGAGATGCAAAAAAGAACTTTATTTTTCGACATGATTGACAAGTATGTGAAGACATTTCTCATACTGCTCGATAATCTGTAAAAAGCCTTCTAGGAAAAACTCAGGGGCTTTGCATACAGACAAACTGTTAAACGCTTTGTCTGTCCCTGAGTTTTTCCTGGAGGGATTTTTTGAGGCTTATCGAGCAGTATGACAAATGTCTTCACATACTTGTCAATCATGTGGAAAAATAAAAGTACGTCTTTATCTTTCATGTCTCATTCTATGTTTCACTTTCGTACACAACTCTGATCACAGTCAACAGGGGGAGACTTACTTTCAGACTCCCCCTCATATATAAAATACTCTTTACTTGTTTGCAACTTTAACTGGAAAAAGGCATAAAAATTTGGATTTTACAGAGGGATAAAGAACCTGACAAAAAAAAATAGTGTTGCAATTTCCAGATTTGAATGAATAAGAACAATAAGTATTTTTTTTTTCCCATTCTCCTTTTTCGTCTAATAAAAGAAGGTTGCCAATGGAATATCGAAGAAAATACCAGAAATTTAAAAATAATAATAATATTCATTAAAGTGTTAACTATCAATAACTAAATAAATTTTACAGTTTAATTATGAAAACAGAATTTATTTTCCTTATGCTTTATTTACCCTTATACTATAATTCAGACTTTTTTTTTATTTTATGAAGAAATGTGAGAAAAATTTTACCTAGAACAAGGATGAGATTGACAAAAAAGTAAAAAATCTGAAAACTGCACAAACAACATTCGAGCAATAATACTTATGAATTTCAAGCGGAATAAATATTTTAATTGCTATTGAAATTTATATTACATACAATTTTAGCTTTAAAGCAAATTAAAAAGAAACTGTTAGAAAGAATTAGGCAGAAATTATTTACTGACTGCAGTGAAAAGTCTATTTTAACAAGATACAGAACATTCATAAAACCACTGACATGAATATTTTTTAATTGTAATTTTAAAAATAGTAGGTACTTTTCTTGAAACAGCAAAATCAAAATAATTACAGCCACATTAAGTATATGGTAGAACAGAGTTCCTACTCTTTTTTAAAAAAACAAGTTTTTAAGGAATTAAACTGATCATAATTGTTAAAGATGCAGCAAGCCAACCATTAAGAATGAAGATTCTAGGAAAAATAATAAAAAACAAAAACTTTTTAAGTGTTATTTAAAAGACAAATTAGTAATAGTACAGAAAACATATTAAAAACTCAGAACATTAAAATGAATTTTTTAAAAAATGGACTATCATATCAAATTACAAAAACAAAAGTAAAAAATATAAAATTTTCCCAAAAATTTAATTGGGGAAATTTCTATAAAAATTGAAGAAAAGTCTGAAATTTAGACTAAAGTCTGAAGAATATCATCCCTGCTAAAATAATGCCTAAAAAAGCATAATAAACAAAGGTAAACAAAAAGTAAATCTTTAAAGATAGAAAACCAACAATTATAAATGGCTCAGTTTTTCTTTTTCTAACTTGCTGAGTTTTGCACTGATGAAGATCTCAATAGTAGATTCAAAACAGCTGTTTGCTAGCTTTTCATACATTATTTGTGTATTTATAATTATTAGTTTTCTATCTTTAAATATTTTTGCACAAAGGCTTTATTTGCTATTTTAATAGTGAATCTTTACTCCTTCTTCTCAGTAGTTTAGATCCTTGACTTTAAAAAAAGCCTGATAATACTTTGAACAGATATCTTGTAAAATATACACTATTAATAAAAAAATTTCACACTTTTGTAAGTATCTGAACAATTCATCTGTAATCTTTTCATGAACCTCTCTTATTACATTGAAGGCTTTTAGCATCACTTTTGTTTGGATGAAAATGAATAAGCTTCATTTTCATACAACCAGCTGAAATAAATTCATACATCCATTGCAACTGCAATCTCTCTCTGTTTGAATGTTGTGCACACATCAAAGAAAGTGAATTTAAATAGAAAACTTAGATAAAGGGAAGTTTAGACTGTACTAGCATTTCAGACACTAACCGAAAACTGATTCTCAGTGTGTTCTGTCTTTTCCTCGATTTTTTGTAGCAGAAATCAAATTCAACAATTAAATGAGAAAAAAAATACATTTTAGCTATGGTAAAAGTGATATAGATAAAAAAAAAAAAAAAAAAAAAAAAACAACAAGGCATTATATAAAAAAGAAACACTTGCATACAAAAATGCTGGAGTTCTTTTGTTTTCAACAAACCTGATACTTTAGACAACTAAATAACAGAATTACCACTCAAAACTCCGATAATTTTTGAGTGGTAAACTGAAGATTATAAAAATTATGATTGCCAGTAAAGTACATCTCGAAAGAAATAAAATCATTTCTAGAAAGATCCATCTTCTCCACATTTGGCACCATGAAGATCAACTTGAACCCTGCCGATGCTTATGTCAGCCCATAAAAGATGTAATGAATCATTAAGTCCTTGTGGTGCCCCAAAAAGATTTAACAATCCTTGTTAACCCTCACCTGTAAAATTTGCCTTATTTAATCGGAGCATTGTCTCAATTTAAATAAGACGCAAATTTCTATTTTTAAAAACCAGTGACAAAACATTAAAAATTTCGTAAAAGGCATCTGTCAAGAAGGGGTTAAAAAGAGAAGAGAAGAGTCTATTGACCCATATGAAGAAAAAAATAACAAGTTATATAAAAATTCAGTACTACTCTGTTATCCTGTCGACCCATTTCGCCAAATTATACATATTGACATAATTTTTATTTTTAATAACGAAAAAAACAAGTAATTAGTAGAATATTGATAAAAATACAAATAAAAATCAATGACAATTTAAACAAGTGAATCGTATTTAATGTCATTGAATGTGACATTTACGATCATCCATTATTGGCATTTAATTTTATAGTTTGGCGATCATTTTTTTGGTCGACGGGATAACCTAGTAGTTCCCAAAATTCACCTTTTTATCAGTGAATGAAGTGATAGAGAGAGGGAAAAGTTTTGGCAACACTTGCCATATGAACCATGTGTCAAAATGGAAAGGGTATATTTACCCGTATGAAGACACCCGTCTCGTTGGTTGGATCCCAGAGGAACTCACAGATGTGGATGTTGTTTGGATCGTGAGTAACATCGTATATACCATACGAAAGAGGGATGTCTACAGGGAAAAAAAAAAAAGACCATTTTATACCTATACTTGAGAAAATGTCACATGAAATAAATAATGCTGCTGCAGTTTAAATTAATGAATGATATTGATCTTACTTTGCAAGCCTTAAATGAACTCATCTACCTAACTCTTGACAAATGCCTTAATCTTTTTTTAAAAAAATGATGAAGACTAAAAATGACATTTCGTTTATTTAAAAGAAAAAAAATGTCCATTCAACTATTTAAAGTGTTGTCTGCTTAAAAATCTTTCAAGATATCCAGGATTTTACTAAAATTCCTAGATAAAATTTATTTTTAAACTAAAATTGAATGTTAAAACTGTTGTTAGTTTTCGTTTTTTCAAAAACTAAAACAAAATCACTTCACCTTTTTTCATTCACGTATAAAAACATTTCATATTTATTTACTTAGAAGGTGTCACAAATAAAAATTAAATTAAAGAGTTGACATGTTTCGGTTCATTAATAAGAACCGTATTCATAACATATAAAATCAGTAGAAAATTAAATGACACTGGATATAAATATAATTTAAAAATCAAAACAAAACATTGCGCCCGCTATGATCGTGAATATAGCCATTGCCAACGCGGCATATAAATATAATAAATTTTGACCATATATTAAATTTAAAAAGTAAAAAAATTAAAATTAAAAAAGTAGAAAAACTCAATGACTCTGGATATAAAGGTAATTTAAAACCCCAAAACATAAAATATTGCGCCCTCTATGATCGTGAATAGCCAATGCCATCGCGGTTCCTCCTATTAGACTCATCCTTTAAATATTTATTAAGTAATTCTAACCACAAACTCGGAATGTCAAAAGAATAAGAATCATTACAAACTCTATCCCTCCTAGAATATATCTCTATGGATTCACGGATGATTAATTTTCGGAATAAACTGGAAATGAACACTAATCTACTATCTTTAAAACAAATTTTAACCCCCCTCTTTAAAAACAATCTTGATAACGCAGTCTTATCCCTACCAAATTTTATGTCACATTCATGCTCTTTCTTCCTAACCCCAAACTTTCTACCTGTCATACCGATATAAAAATTAATATCCCCCTCTTCATTCTCATATGGAATTTCATATACCCCTGCTAGATCATCTTGTGGAACCGGATCAAAAGCTCTGTATAGAAGATGTTTTAACTTAGGAGGTGGCTTAGCAATTAATTCTATTTTAAACTTTTTTAATTTAGCTTTAAGCCTCTCAAAATTACCCTTTATATAAGGAAACGATAGTCTTTTAACCCCAATCTCTTCCCCCTTCTCACAGGCATTATCAACCAAATTACAATTAACCTGAGAATTATTTTTATCCCTATAATTTTTAACCAATTTATTAATTTTATCCTTTTTGTAACCATTCAACTTAGCAATATTAAAAATATAATTCAACTCTTCATACAAAAATTCATCAGAACAAATAATAAACGCACGATTAACCATGAACCGGAATGTAGAAAACTTATACCCAAAGGGTGAATACGCAGAAAATGGAATAATATGCTGACTAGCTATATCTTTCCTGTAAACTTTCCTTTTTAACATAGAACCCTCTCTAATAAGCCACACGTCTAAAAATGAAATAGCACGATCATTTTCCAATTCAAACGTAAATTGAATATTCCTATCCAGTTTATTAACTTCATCTACAAAAACAATGAAAGACTCAACTCCCCCCTCCCAAATTAAAAACACATCGTCAACATACCTCTTCCAAAATTTAGGAACTTTCTCGAACTTTGCGAAAATATTCTCTTCAAAAGGCCTCATTTTAAACTCAGCTAAAAAACCCGAAATAGGAAGAAATATTCTGTTATTAATGATTTGAATATTAGGACATATGAAGCTTATATGCAGCTAGTTGAATGTTGTGATCATAAAAATGTCGAACTTGGGAATAATGATGTTTGGATTGAGAAGTTTGATTTATTGATTAGAAAGTTAGAAAGATGGAGGGAAATTCAAAACTGTTATAAAGTGGCTAAACTTAAGAAAAAAGTGGAAAAGTTGATTTTAATGTCAAGAAAATCTGTTCGTGGTCCTGGATTAATGGAGAAAATGGAGAAAGTGGAAATTGTTAATTTATCTAAGAAGGAATTTAATGATAGAGAATTAGATCTGATGAATAAAGGCCCTAAATTTATGTTTGAACAGAAGCAAAATGTTAAGAATTTAATTATGGAGGCAGAATGTATAATTAGTAAAGTAAATAGCGAAAATAAGGAGGAAGTTAGAAATTTAATGTTTACTGAATTAGATAAATATATGAAAAGGCCTTTAAATCTTAATACACCTGAGTTAAACATTATTAAAAATTTGAAAAAGGATAGTGAAGTGTTGTTCATACAGACTGACAAGTCCAACAGGATTGCTGTTTTGGATCGTAATGAGTATAAAGTTAAAATGCAAAAAGCTATTGCTGATATGGATTGTTCCTTAATTGAAAAATCTCCTTTGAATAAAATCCACAAAAAGGTGAAAGATATTATTGAAAAAGGTTGTTGGCCAGATAATGTTAAAGTTAGATTGTTTATTAATAAACAGGGTGTGATTCCACGTTTGATAGGTAGATTAAAGGATCATAAAGAGGGGTATCCTCTACGCCCCATCGTTACAAGATGCCAAGCACCGACTTACTATTTAGAAAAGGCGTTTGTGCTTATTTTGAAAGAGTTACTGCCGCCATCAGAGTATGTTGTGGATTCCACTGCAAGTTTTGTTGAAAGCATAAGGACACTTGAAATTCCTCATAACTGTTTATTAGCTAGTTTGGATGTCAAATCACTTTTTCCGTCGATTGACATTTTTGAAGTTTGTGATGATATTAAAAAGAGGATTGACAAGGCAGAAATATATAATGACAGTATAAAATGTACTTTAAAAGATGGATTACAGTTGATTGTACAAAGTAATTATTTTGTTTTTGATGGTAAAATTTATAAACAAAACATGGGTGCCCCTATGGGTTCTCCTATTTCGGGTTTTTTAGCTGAGTTTAAAATGAGGCCTTTTGAAGAGAATATTTTCGCAAAGTTCGAGAAAGTTCCTAAATTTTGGAAGAGGTATGTTGACGATGTGTTTTTAATTTGGGAGGGGGGAGTTGAGTCTTTCATTGTTTTTGTAGATGAAGTTAATAAACTGGATAGGAATATTCAATTTACGTTTGAATTGGAAAATGATCGTGCTATTTCATTTTTAGACGTGTGGCTTATTAGAGAGGGTTCTATGTTAAAAAGGAAAGTTTACAGGAAAGATATAGCTAGTCAGCATATTATTCCATTTTCTGCGTATTCACCCTTTGGGTATAAGTTTTCTACATTCCGGTTCATGGTTAATCGTGCGTTTATTATTTGTTCTGATGAATTTTTGTATGAAGAGTTGAATTATATTTTTAATATTGCTAAGTTGAATGGTTACAAAAAAGGATAAAATTAATAAATTGGTTAAAAATTATAGGGATAAAAATAATTCTCAGGTTAATTGTAATTTGGTTGATAATGCCTGTGAGAAGGGGGAAGAGATTGGGGTTAAAAGACTATCGTTTCCTTATATAAAGGGTAATTTTGAGAGGCTTAAAGCTAAATTAAAAAAGTTTAAAATAGAATTAATTGCTAAGCCACCTCCTAAGTTAAAACATCTTCTATACAGAGCTTTTGATCCGGTTCCACAAGATGATCTAGCAGGGGTATATGAAATTCCATATGAGAATGAAGAGGGGGATATTAATTTTTATATCGGTATGACAGGTAGAAAGTTTGGGGTTAGGAAGAAAGAGCATGAATGTGACATAAAATTTGGTAGGGATAAGACTGCGTTATCAAGATTGTTTTTAAAGAGGGGGGTTAAAATTTGTTTTAAAGATAGTAGATTAGTGTTCATTTCCAGTTTATTCCGAAAATTAATCATCCGTGAATCCATAGAGATATATTCTAGGAGGGATAGAGTTTGTAATGATTCTTATTCTTTTGACATTCCGAGTTTGTGGTTAGAATTACTTAATAAATATTTAAAGGATGAGTCTAATAGGAGGAACCGCGATGGCATTGGCTATTCACGATCATAGAGGGCGCAATATTTTATGTTTTGGGGTTTTAAATTACCTTTATATCCAGAGTCATTGAGTTTTTCTACTTTTTTAATTTTAATTTTTTTACTTTTTAAATTTAATATATGGTCAAAATTTATTATATTTATATGCCGCGTTGGCAATGGCTATATTCACGATCATAGCGGGCGCAATGTTTTGTTTTGATTTTTAAATTATATTTATATCCAGTGTCATTTAATTTTCTACTGATTTTATATGTTATGAATACGGTTCTTATTAATGAACCGAAACATGTCAACTCTTTAATTTAATTTTTTATTTGTGACACCTTCTAAGTAAATAAATATGAAATGTTTTTATACGTAAAATTGAATGTTCATAGCATTCTTGCAAAGCATAATTCATATGATTAACCTGCATGTAAAGCCATTTTAAAAATACTGTTTTACCATTCATGTATAATTAAGCAACATGTAAAGCTATTTTAAAAATGAAAAAAAGTCTTTTTTTTTTTTTTAAATGTTGTTTTATTATTTATTTTTTCCAATAAGTAGAAAAAATTCATGATATTACCAGGACAAGAAGAGGGGGGGGGGGAGAAATCTCACCTGACACAGCTTATAAAGAATGAAATATAGATTCATTTTACTCCAGGTAGATATAAAAATGTGAAGTCTAGGCCTGTTCCAGAAAAAGTTAAGTTCAGGTCTGGTACATGTCTTTCAGGTAAAAATTAACCACAGCCAGAATTTAATAATAATAAAAACTTCTCCAAACTTTACCAGGCTCAAGTTTTAAGGTTTGGTCTCTAGGTGATATGCATTACTGATCTGGTTTCCCTGTCACAAGTCAGGGAGATTTTGCACCTCTTTTGGGCCAATTCTGCTGCTGAACCTGATTATGGATAAATCGTAATACTTGGCACCATTGTAAACAAGCCGACAGTGTGTTTCACAATTCCTATATAATGGCATCTCTTACCATTGGCGCACCCACGAAGGGAGCTAAGGAAGCTAAGAAACTCCTCCCAGACCTCAAGATAGATTAAACTAATTATTTTAAGTCCACCACCCAGTTTTCCTTCTGTATCAAACCATTAGAAAAAATGTATATCCAGGAATGATACATTTTTAATAAAATGTAAAAAAATTCAGACTGAGCTCGTCTGACATTCTGGGCTAGATCAGAAAAATATAGACCTCTAAAATATGCTAGCCCAATGAGTCAAAACCGCTGCATCTTTGGTGGAAATGTACACCTTGTTATGAAATCAAATTATACAAACAACTACTTAAAAGGTGTTGCAAAAAAGGATTAAAGATTAACAACAATAGAATTCTTGCCAGCCTAAACGTCGTCTCTCTTTATCCTTCGATATAAATTAATGAAGTTATCAAAATAATTGAAACTGCTATTGACGACAATAACCCAAATTTTTATCATGATATGCATTCCACATAAAAATCAGCGATTAACTTGATTACGCAAAATAATGTTTCCGTTTTTAGCAATAAATATTACAAGCAGCAAAATGGTGCTCCTATGGGATCGCCCATTTCAGGATATCTAGCCGAATTAAAACTTAGACCCTTAGAAACAATGATTATGAATAATTTTGAATTGAGTTTGGATTAGATATGTAGATGACATTTTCATAGCTTGGAATCTTTAAATAATTTTCTGATAAAACTTAATGAATTGGATTCCTTTAGAAATTGAAAAAGAGGGTAGTTTACCTTTTCTTGATATCAAACTAATAAAGAACAATTATGAAAATAAATTGGAGCGTACTGTTTACAAAAAACCATGCAGGTCTATCAATACTATTTCTTTTGATTCCAACTCACCATTTTCTTATAAAATTGCTGATTTTACATTAAACGTGCCTTCGAAGTCTGTACAGATAAATATCTGGAAGAAGAAATTAATATGATTAAACAGATTGCTTTGGAGAATGGTTTCCCTCCTCAACTAATTAATAGTTTAGTTAATTGAGCAAAACAATCCAGACCGAAGACACAATTAAGTTTGAACAAGTTCAGTTATTGCAAATTTGGATATATACCACAACTTTACGAGAGACTGAGATATGCTTTGCTAAAATATAATATTAAATTAATAGCTAAACCTCCGACAAAACAAAAGATTTAATTCATAACAAAATAGATCCAATCCCAGAACTAGAAAAAGCAGGTTCCATTCACAACATAGCATCAAAAAAGTTTATCCTATATTGGTCAGACTTCTCCAAAATTAAGTAAAAGTAAAACTGAAAGAGTATTTTTCGGCTATCCAATACAACAAGCCAAGTACAGCCTTATCTAGAATGCAACAAAAAGAAAATATTTTGATAAATTTTAACAAAGCTAAAATAATCTTTTCAACATCCAACCATTACTCTTCCATTATCCGTGAATCCCTCAAAATTTTGCTTAACAAAAGATACTGTTTGCAATGACATCATTTCGTATAATATTTCTACACTCTGGTACAATATCCTTGGCGTTTCGATGAATTCATCATGACTTTGTTTATACATGCGGACTGTTTTTGTTTTGTTTTAATGTTTTCTATTTCTAATCCATTATCTTCTTTTATGTTCCTATGATAATGAATGCGTGGGCATTCGAAAGATCTCGGGTAAAATAAATAAATAATATCTATATTTTTGCAACACCTTTTAAGTAGTTATTTGTATAATTTGATATGCTAGCCCCCCTCCAAAACTTAATCGTGTGTGCACCACTGTCTCTTACGATGGGATTTTAATTAAATCACTGAAATCTACTTCATGTCCTAAAGCAGGTTAACCACTTTTGTTTATTGTTACAATGGCTAATAATCAAATAAATGTCTATTGAAAAAAAAACTTGTTAACAGAAATATTTTGAAATAAACTCACCTATTTCAAGAATTCTTTCTCCAATTCTTTGATTCTGCCACTGTGCAATTTGCTCTTTTTCAGAAAACTGCAAGCGTCGCTCTTGAAAGCCCACTCTTATGATGCTCTGCAATAAATAAAAATGTTTTTGTCATTCATGAAAAAAAGGACGGGGAAGGAAAACTGTTGCACAAGAAAGAAATATTATACATTAAACATATAATTTGTTTATGGAACATTTACCCTCCTCTTTCATTATAAAACATTAACACTTTCATGTCCAGCACTTTAATAACAGACTCAGACAAACATTAAGCTCAAATCCCTAAGGGTGGTTCAGTAGCTTCAGGGCTCCAAGCCCAACCCTTCCTGTCTTTCAGTCTCTTTTATTTTATTGCCAAAACAACAATGAAGGCTTACTTTGGAGAGACGAAAGTTTTTGGTTTCCATCTGTCTGTCTGTTCCGCAATAACTGCCGTAAAAATCATCTGATCTCTTTGAAATTAAGTAAGCACATTCATGAGCTATCTGGATTTAGCTGTATAGTTTTTTGTTAGGTTGGATCATTTGTTTGGAAAATACAGAACATTCTATTTTGTGTCATAATGCTTTCCTATGGCAAATCAAATGGAAAGAAAATGGCTCTTTTGATTAATGGATTAAAATGATAAAAGATGGATATTAAAATTTCCAAATATAAAATTTATCTTATTATTTTGAAAGTTTGTCTAAGCATTTGTCAGATTTTAAAAAATGTTTCTGCTAATTTTGGGGATTTTTTATACATGAGTTCAAATAATATAAAACATTTTGTTTTAGAATTTTTTTTATCTAAAATGCACTTATTTCATTATTTCTCTTTCTTTTATTTGTTGCATAACAACAAAAACTGATGCTTTTTTAACAGTAATTCTGATGATTTTAAAATTTTCCTCTATTGAATGAAAATGGTGTGTTTGGTTAAAGTATTTAAACGTCAAATTATGGGTGTTAAAAGTTCCAACTAAGATTTTAAATTATTCCCATTCTTTTGAAATTTTGTCAATATATTTGTAGGGTTTTTTTTAAATTAGGTATATAATTTTTTGTGGAATTTTAGAAATGTTTTCAATAACATAAAACAGTTTGTTTGATCAATTTACATATTTGACATGACATATATTTCCTTTTTTTCTTTTTTGTCTGTTGCTTAGCAATAAAAATATCCGATAAAAAATAAAACATTTAAATTATTCTAATTGTGAAAAGTTAAGAGGTTAAATATAAATTACATTAATAACATATCTTTTTTTAACACTTTCCAATATAGCTGAAAATTGCTTATGTATTTTATTTGTCTGTCCGTCTGTATGTCTATTTTTTTTAACTCGCGTAAATATGGTCAAACACATTTCAAATTGATATATATTATTGTGGTTTACTGTGGCATATTCTATATTGAAAATGAAGTGTAGAGCATTTCCTGTTCATTAACAGGGTCACTCAGAAGAATTCCTTGCATTACGATCTATGGTAGAAAATCGTTTGCTGTGTGTTTTCATGATATCTTAAACATATTGAAATTGATGCAAATCACTAAGGTTTATTAAAAATGTCATACTATAGACCATGGCGAGCAAATAACTTAACATTCATTTACAGGAACATGCAAAAGAATTTGGTCATAGAAGAAAGTGAGCAATAATTGAACTTATGAACAAAATAATATTAAAGTTTTGTCCAGCTTGTTATTTATCCTTAAAAATCTCAGCATAAAATGAAATTTAAGATGTATTCTAACCATTTGCATAATCAATAGAAAAATATGAATGCAAATTTAATAAGTGTACGGGGGGGTTCAGGGGGGCAGAGACCCCTGACAAAATGTGCTTTATTACCTAAAAAAAATATCATAATATGTAGTTTATAAAAGTTTTGAATATCATTCCATAAAAGAATTATCAATTGAACGCATCAAATTTCTGAAACCTTGTACGTATTTTTAGGTGGGTTCGTAATTACATAAATACGTAGCACTTATAGTCGTCGTCTGATCTGTATGTCTGCCTATACATCCGTCTGTCTGTCTACAACAAAAAATTATAAAAATAGTACCCAACCAAATGGTTTGAAATTTAAAATATATGATTGTTGGAAAAATTCGTGGAGTCATTTCTAATTTTATGAACATCGGATCGATAGTTTAATTACAGGGACAGTCAAAAGTATTCCATTACATTACGCCAATGGGGAAAATACCTTCAATTGCATTTTAATGATACCCAAATGATGATGTTACATTTTTCGTACATAATGAAATTGATATAGATCTATGAAGTACATTAAAATAGACATTTTGTACAGAATGCGGTGCAAGGAATATTTTTGCTTAATTTACAAGGCCACACAAAAATATTCCATTACATAATGTTATGGGGGAAAACAATGTTTGGGGTGTATTTTAATTATATTGAATTATTTAATATTTTATTAAACTGATATACGTTGCTGAGGCCTACTACAAATTACTTCCTACAAAACAGAAAGCAAATAGTATTTACACGGATACAGAAAAGATTACAGACTGGAAGTTCATTTTTAGTTTTGATATGTGCTTTTAAGTAAATGTTTTCATATTGCGTTATATGTATAAATGTTAAAAATCATATACTGGGTTACACCAAAGTATCTGTAAGGGATACTGAGGTATGAATGGAAATAGCTTAAAAGATCATTTTCCTTTTAAATCATGCATTTTTATGCTGGACTATATTTAGCACACTAAAGTATCTTTGTACAATATAAATAAAACAATTTACAAGGCCACGTAAACAATTGGAAACGAAGCCTTCTATGGATAATAATCTCTGGAAGAGTGATTTCAGTAGATTTAAGCGAATGTAAGTCTTAATTAAATTACAGCTAGTAATTAAGTAACAGTTAATTAGTAGCATGTAAATAAAAATAGTAGGTCATATACTGGGTTGCATAAGACTGTTCAAGTAGATTTTCTGAAAGTGAAATTAAAATCTGCTCTGCGTTTTCAAAACATTGCAAGATAGTTTAACAGAATTAATGAAATATGTTTCTCTGTCCATCTGATCATCTGTATGTCTTTCTGAACTCGAACTTCCATTAATATAGTTTGACTGATCTGGAATTGTGATGTGTTATTGAGATTTAATATGCCATGTCCAGTACTGAAATACAGTGCATAAAGCTTATAGTTCAATTACAGAGACAATCAAAAGAATTGTGTTACATTATGGGTCATGGGAAAATATCATAATTATACAAGTATGTACAGTGGTCGCCTGGCCCACCCATCTGTTTCACCGTCTGTCCCCATATACTAGCGCAAACACTACCAAACTGTATAATTTGAATTTAAATACATAAAATTGTTGCAAATAATTTCAAATTTTATGAGAATACAGTGAGTCACTACTTAATAATAGTTTTCTCCAATCTATCAAATTCTATCATTCGTAAATAATTCAGTCATATGCCATGACAGGTATTGATTCTAGGTTGCAATGGTGATTATGCCCCATTTAAGAGGTAATAATATTATTTCTGTATTACTGAGTTTAATATACAACATCATTATAAATTTTCTATTCATACATTTTTGCATAAAAGTGCAGCAGCTCTTACACCAAGATCTGAATATTTTAACACACACTTCATTTAATTGGTTTGAAGTGCCATTTCCGACTTGTTTATTCATTTATGTTATTGGAAAACTTTCACTTGCTGTTTGTATAATCTAAAATGTACATTAAAAAGTAGTTACTTAAAGAGCTGACGTTGAGGCTCCATGTCTGCAGATTTACTAGTCTATTTACTTTTTTAATTTGTTCGGTTTCATTGTTTTGATCTTTTATTTATTTATTTTTTAACTTGACTTCTGCTAGTCTTAGCACTAAGGTCACAAATAGGAACCTTGAATGAATACTTGGAACGCACCTAGAAAATGACTAATGGTTAAAATTAACTAGTTTTAATTCTGTTCTAAATGCCTTCATCCGTGAATACCAGTACCAGAAATCTCACTGCTTGTAAAATTGTATTTTGATAATAATTAATTGTAGTTTTCATTATCTTTGTAATATGGGTGTTGTTTTAATAATTATTCCACTGATATTACCTTTTTTTGATTTTGTTGATAGTGCATTCTTTGTACAAGAATTTGACTTTCTCATAGTATAGAATAACAGACAGTTTTTATTCATAGGTCATACAAAATTTCCATATTGATATTACATAAACCTCCATATTTTTATCTTTTCTTAAAGATGGGTCGCTTATCAATAAAGATTAGGAATCACTGGTCTGTACATCTGTTGAGGTTATTCAAATATATTCATACAAAATTAAGAGCACCACTCTTAGACAGTCATAAATACTTTTCAATGGTACAGAAAAGTTTAAAAGGAACAGTAATTTTTTTTTACACCTACTTATTCAATAAAAACTCACCTCCCTTCCCCTTAAAAAAAAAAAAAAACATTTTTCAAATCTAAACCTGTTGCATTTCTCTTCATGTTTCTGAAATACCATCTGCGACTAAACATAATGTAATCTTTAAAAGGATGCCTTAAACTCATTTTTCAGTTTTAACAAAAGATTTGTAAGAGGAAAATAAAGAAAAGATTTTCAAACATTTTGCTAAAGCGATTTTTGTTGAATTGCAGAGACAGAGCATTATTTAAATAAAGGATGAGACATTTTCATGTACTTCTCTTTAATTGGGAGTTTCCATAAAACATACATTGGATGATAGATAGAGTCCAACTTTGAATATTATGAGAAAATTTAAAGATAAAGTGTTTTCAAAGTAGATTTCAGTAGTGCCATTTACAGTCTGCAAACACTGAATTTTCATGGTCAAACCGTTGAAATGGCATCTGTAATTTTTTAATACAGTTTCGATCTCAATATATGTGAAGAAAACTTTTGATTACTTTGAAAGAAATTTGTTCCTAAATTATGGTGTGAATTAAAAAATTTGAACATTTTTGGAGCAGAAAAGCCTTGTCCATGAAAGGGTTAAGGCACATTATAAATATGACATTTCTTAAAAAGTGACAGACAATCATTAAGTTGGAAACTATTTTGAAAGCCTCGTGTTTCTTCTTACTTCCATCTATACAGTGATGCCAAACTGTTACAATTTAAGTGTCATTTTAATAGAATAAAATGAAATGTAACTGCACATGTAGTTGCTATTTTTCTTTTTTTTTTTACTTAAAAAGTATTAACAATGCTAAAGGTATAAATCCAAATATATATACAGGGTGATTCAAAAAAATGTGGACAAATTGATATGACAAATCAAGCATACGACAAGAATAAAAAATCACACAGGAACATAGGGCCACAAACCACTCATTGAGTCACAAATACAGGGTGTTTCATCCTAACTCAATTTGGGTTGACGGTAATAAATTTTAGAAAACTGGAGTATATTTTAATAAAACATTTAACACACATTCTCACCTTTGTTTTAAGTGTAATAACACCATACAAAAGTGGTAGAAGTTTGCATTATATTATGCGCACCAGCATAATGCACTTGGCACCTTACATTTTGGACTGTCATAATCAGTTTATGCAGTATCTTTGATTGCTTGAGCAATACGTTTTTCAAGATCTTTTTGTAACATTATCACATTTCACACAAAATAAGATACCTATTGTTGCATTTTAATTAAAATATTTTTATCTTCCTTGAAATCATTACTTTCAAAATGGGTGTAGCTGGAATGAAATACCCTGTATTTGTGACTCAATAAGTAGTTGGTGACCCGATGTTCCTATGTGATTTTTGATCCTTGTTGTACGCTTGATTTGTCATATCATTTTGTCCACGTTTTTTTTAATCACCCTGTAGTATATACGATCAACTTATGTGAGGTACAGTCATTGATTTTCCAAAACAATGATTATCATTATGAATGGTTTGGTTGATAAATCCCTCCCCTCCCCTCCTTTATTTAATCTCTCTGCTAAATTGATCTTTGCTTCAGAAATACATCCCAAAACAGGTATCACAGAAATTACCTCAAAGTGATGAATTACTAGTACAAAATATTCTATTTCTAAAAAAAAAATTGCTTTCACACTGAATTTTTAAAGTGATAAAAAAAAATCATTTTTTAAAACACATTTTAAACATCTTCAATTACATGAGTTTCAGATGCTTACATGTTATAAGCTCATCTTTTATTTTATGTCTCTTTTGCATAGCAATTCAAGAACAAACTCCAAGGATTTGAGTAGACAAAATATCCTATAACTAAATTTTCCAAGCACCCCCCTATTATCCTTCCAAAATTATCTTTGTATCCATCCAAAGAATGACCAAAATTGTTTTAAAAAAAGATGGAATTCATCTTTTACGAGCAGCTCTTTCATACCTGATACTTTGAAAATGAAGTAAATTACTAACTCTTTTAAAAAGAAGGTGAAAACTGAATGAATAATAATAAATAAATAAATAAATAATTACAATGGGAGAATTAAAAATCATGTTTTCCATGTAAAAGAAAAAACTGAAAAAAGTAAAAATTAAATTAAAAAAAAAAAAAAAATACCTTCAGCATTTTGCCACACATCTCCGTCAGGTCTCCTAATTTCTTTAACTTTATTTCATACGACTGACCTGAAATTAAAAGAAGGCCATGAATAAGGAATTTTAAAGAGATATTCAATCCATAAATTCACAACTCTAAATAAACTCCCTTGGTGGCAAGCATCATAGTGCGTGAGAAAAAAAACATTTGCAAAAAACTAACATTTGTGATTATTTAAGGGGTTAATTCAGTCAAATGAATAGACCCATTCGCTAATGCTAATCCTATGGAAGAAATTTATAAAGATATTATCTCGTCTGCATTTCAATATCTTTTTAATTATTATTTTTGCATTGGATAGCTGAGATGGATCTGAATGAAGGCTGTTTTTTACTTTTTTGATTTTGGTTGCAATTATTTTTTATGAGGGTGCATTCGCTTTCCAAACAGGTTCTGAAAATGAAAGCATCCAACAAAAAAATACCTGTAAACAAAATCAGAAAAGTAACAAATGGCCTACATACAAATCAATCTCAACCATCCAATGCAAAAAAATCATTTAAAAATTTTGAAATGCAAACGAGATAGCTTTTATATATTTCTTTCATAGGATTAGCATGAGTCAACAGGTTTTTTCATTTGACTGAAGTAGCAACTTAAGACATCGAACAGCCGTTTACATTTTTGATTCAATAAGATCAGCTTAACATTTGAAAATAAGCTAATATAAATTGAATTAAGTCAACAGAGATTTTGCTCCCCAATATTTTTAGTAATGCTATAAGAAAATGGTTTTAAATGTAAAGTTTTACATCTGACGTAATTTTCACCAAATTTTTCTTTCTCTTCATATATTCACCTAAAAATATTTTTATTGTTAGAAAGGAAATATTTTTATTCCCACTGCCTTAAAATTTGCAACAATAGATAAAAAGATAACCTCAAAATATGAAACAAATGTCTTGTGTTTATGTTTTTAAATTTAAATTGCTTGACAATATTATTATTTGGCCTTTTTAAATAGGATGTAGTTTTCTTGCTTTCAGCACGTATTAATGAATTCATTGTTTTAAGGTTTTTTTCCCTTTTAAAATTCACAAGTAAATACAATTTTTTTGACTTAATTTTCAATATTTTCTGCATTTAATGCATAAAAATTGTTTGATCCATGGATTATATGCCAAACACCAGAAATTACTGTACTTATTTTTTAATATACATTTTTATTATTTTTTAATTTCTATTTAAAAAAAGGGGGCATACATTAATTGTTATTTCTGTTAAAATGGATCCAATAACACTTAGTCTGATGAAAGTGCTCCATTTATTCTGTGGTTTTTGATGAAATTTTAAAGGAGTACACATCAAACTAATGTTGAAATAGAACACAAATGAATGTATATTGGTTTTTCTCTCATGTCTAGATAGGATATCAGGAACATCCTTTTGAAAGCATGTTGCTAGAACCAGGGTTCTTTTGACCAATATTAGCGATTTTGCAAATAAGAAAAAAATAGTAGCTAAAGGGAAAAATGTTAGCAAAGCAGATTCTGATTGAGACACTTAAAAATCTGCAAAAAAAAAAAAAGTTTATGTAAAAACTGGTGTAAAGGATAGATGCATTAAAAAACAGGGTTGGTAAGTTTTTTCGTTAGTTGGAAAAAACTGCAAAAAAAAACCTGGTTAAAACCATCACAGCAAAAATAAGTTCAAAATGGTGGCAAAAATAGGCTGTCCATTTCAATTTTTCTCAAAAAAAGAGAAAAATATTTCATGAAAGAAAAAAGAAACTTAATACTAGGCTAAAAAATCAATATTCTAAAATAATTTTTGAACTCTTATAATTATGCATTTTATGAAATGTAATGAATGTAACTTTTTTGTCTGTTTAATTGGTGTGTAAGAGGGAGGGAGAAAAAAAAAATTGATTCCCAAGCAAGACATTAAAGAGAATTTTTTCATACATAATTTTCCATTTAATTTAATTACTTTTTGAACTTTAACAGACTAATTTCATCAGATAAATAATTATAAATTAGCACCCAAAAACTTAAATATTTACATATTTTTAAGACTCATTACATTAATCAAAAGTAGCAAATTTATATAAAACCTTTTGATAATAAAAAAAATATGAATAGCTGACAAAATACTTTACTTAAAAAAAAAAAAAGATTTTTAATTTAGTTCTTAAATTCTTTAATATTGGGTTGAATCCCTTTGACAAAGATTTAAAATATGTAAAAATTTTTATTTATATTTACTAATTAGCAAATTAAATAAAAATATTAAATGATATGTTATAAAATTTAATTGTTTATACCATTATTATCCTTTTTAGATTATAAGTTTTATTATGCATTAGAGACAAATACGAATTTGCCATTTTTGTTCTGGTTTTTCCCAGTTTTTGTCACTGTCCTGCAAAAATGACAACCCTGCTAAAGAGCCTAAATATAACAAATTTACAAAAGAATGACAAGAGATTTCACAATTTTTTTTTTTTTTTTTTTTTTTTTTTTTTTTTTTTTTTTTTCCACAAACAGGACCTTGTGAAAGAAATGAGAAACAGGTCCTTGAGCAGGGTTCATACTCATTTTTGAAGAAAAATTTTCCATGTCAACAATTAATGGCATGTTTTAAACCAGTATCATGACATCCCTGCCTTCTCAAAATAAAATAAAAGCAATGTAATCTCAAAAATAAAATTAATATGTAGATCCAATATATAAACAAAGCCTTAAAAACATTAATTTGCGTAAAACATAGGTGATCCATTAACCATATAATTTGTGTAAAACATAAGACCTTGTGGGGGCTGTCCTTAAAAATTTAGTAACCTGCTGCAAGAATTTATTTCCACTTTATGATTTTAGTACCTCTTTGAAAAGCATCAGGAGCAATATCAGTGCTTCATTTTTCTTTTTTAATGTTGATTTTGAAGTACAGTCAAAACTCACACATTAGAAGGTATGTCTAGTGACTGAATGGATGCCGACAGATCTCAATTTATAAAGCAATTAAATTCAATTTACAAGAGTAGTTAGGCATTTAGCCAGGTTTTTTCAGGTTTGAGAAATTTTTTGTTTTACCCCTTGAGATTCCCTCCCCTCATTTTTAGAATCAAAAATCTATCTCCTGATTTTCCCAGGAATCCCATAATCCCCTGATGAATAGGAACCCTGCTGAAATATAACAGTCATTTCAAATTCACAAAATGATGACAAGAATTGCACAAATGTTAATCTTTTTTTTTTTTTTTTTTTTTTTTTTTTTTTTTTCAAACAAGACCCTGTGAAAAAAATGAGGACAAAGATTTAAAAAAAAAAAAAAAAAAAAAAAAAGAGAGAGAGAGAGAAAGAGGTTCCTGAGACTAACAAAACACTATAAAATACTGCTTTTTTATCATTGGTCTATGATTATTAATGTTGAATGTAAAAGTGTAACATAGGACTCGTTATAATCATCCTAAAAAAGATGTTTATTATGATTATTAAATTTAAACATAGAATTTATTGATAAGTGGTCTGAAAATATCATTTTCCAAATAGTCATTGTAATATGATAAACTACAATTTTGATATTTTTAATTAATTACCGTATTTACTCGTGTATAAGGCACACCCTTACTTTACAAGTAAAAATGGCGATTTCTTAAAATCTTGTGTATAACGCACACCATAAATTTGATATGCTAATGAAGAATGACCAAATGAATTTCAGTAAAAAAAAAAAAAAAAAAAAGTCCAAACAAACATTACACCAGACCAGAAAACAAGACGGAAATGCATTTTTAGACTTCGGGTTCTAAGAGAATGACGGGAAATAGGGATGAGTGACGGTAAAGAGAATTGCTAATTAGCGTTTAGATAATGTCATTAGGTCTGTTGTATAAAAAACTACAAGGAGTGAAATAAATATGCAGTAATACTTCAATTAAGTAACATTTTCTGAGTTTTAATGTCTCCTTTGAATAATTTCTTGTTTCATATGTATATAGTTCGACTGCATCCAACAGTAAAAAATTATTCTGAGTGTAAGGCGCACCTAGGCGTTTTGCCCTTTTTAAGTGCACCTTATACACGAGTTAATACGTAATTTATTTATTTTCACAAACAGGATCTTCTGAAAGAAATAAGGTGAGAGAGAGAGATAAAAGAAGAAGAAATGAGAGAACAAACCTTGGTTGAGGTAGGTCATGGACTCTTCGTTCATTTTGGTGGCAATGGAGGTGGCCGCCCCAAGCACATACTGGAAGTGGGCATTTTTGGAGGAGGGGGGAGAGTCGGGGATCTGGAGGATTTGGGTGAGCATGCTCGGACTCAGGACACTGCCGGACAGAGAGACGGTTGCACGCAGGTCAGGAGCGGAAGAGCTGTGGCGACACCTGGTGGGGGAGGAGAACAACAGTTGAAACCAGGGCTGCAGAGTCAGGCAAAACAGTCTGAGTCGGAATCGATAAAAAACAAGCAGACTCCGACTCCAGCTTTTATTTTATTAGACAGTTTGAAGTGAAATTATACCAATTATGTGTAATTTCGAGCCCATAAAATGAATTATTATTGTTATTTTCGGATTATATTGGGCTACCTTATATACTGCCTGCCGTACACAGTAGAGGAAAACTCTAGTATATTTTGAATTATTTACAAATTAGTAAAATTCTTATCTTCTTTTTTCTCCTTTCCATTGAAATTTTTCTGCTCTGGAGGAGACATCCAAATTATAAAGATTTCCCCTTTTCAAGTCCCGGGATCTGAAATAGTAAAATTTCTGTTTTGTATTCTTCTTTAAATTTAGATAGTCTAATTTTTTAGATTTGTGAGACATGAAATTCAAAAATTTGTAAAACTGAAAATATTTTTTCCATTTTTCTTCGAAGCTCTGAGAACTGAATTAACACCAACAGTTTCGACTTATTTTTCTTGCATTCAATCCTAATTTCAACCAACAGCAACATTAGTCTATTAGCAAGCTATACAGAGTTAGAGTCGAGATCGTTAAAAGAGTTGGCCCTGGTTGAAACATGCACCTTGAGGACTTCAGTATAAGGAGAGGGCATGATTACAAACAAACACGTCTACACTTTTGTCAAAGCAATCACTGCAGGACAAAGGCCAAACTGACAAACATAGAGCCATGGAGCTCACATGCATAGTAAGAGTCCTACGGAACAGACAGGTTTTTCTCAGCTGCCTTTTTCTTATTGCCAAATTAGGGAAATTTTTCATTCAATAGGCATAACACTTTTTCAGAACGACACACATTTCGAAATTAAACAAGAAAGAAAAATCATGCTTCAACATTCATATAAGTGCACCATTTAGCAATCTGTACATATTTTTAGTAAACTAAACACGTTACAAACTTCATTTGAAATAGGGATTGTCCTAGAGCAGGGCCGGTGAACCTATGGCATGTGTGCCGTAAGTGGCACGCTATCAATTATTATCATAGATTTAATTTCTCAAATCAAAAGATATTTGGATGAAATGTATAAATTTTGACTAACTAGGTTTATCTGAATTTGTCTATTTCCATTGGTGACCGTTGACATACAAATTGAACAGAAGCTATAATAGTAATAGCTCAATACTGGCTCAAAAAAAAAAAAAAAAAATTCATTATTATGAGCAAAAATGACGATGATAAATTTGAATTTGACTAATTATTTATTATCTAACATAGAACAACAGAAATAGTACTTTTAATTTACTTTATAAAATATAATACCAAATGTTACACATATTTTTAATTGAAAAATTAAGAAAAATTTGATTAATTAACTTTTTTGTTTGTTGGCACATCAAGATCACATAAAGTATAGATTATTAAAAAATTGGCATGCGAATGTGGAAAGGTTTGCCATTTCTGTCCTAGAGTAAGTGTCAATAACACCCAAAAATTTCAGGATAATCCAAGCATATTTATGAGTTAGAGCGCAGAAAAACGGCCAGAGAAATTAAACCATAAACACTTTTCAACGTTGTTGTAAAGTGTTAAAAAGGAACAAATTAACTGGATACAGGGTTGGCAAGTTTCTGCCAAAGTGGTTGAAACCAGCAGTTATAAGGGTTTAAAACCAGCATGGCAGAAAAACAAAGAAATAACAGTAATAAGAACTTTAATCTTCAATGATTTATAATTCACATATGCATTTGATATGTAAACAATAAAGCTAAAAATTTAAACTATAGAAAACTAATGTTACTCAAAGTAGCAAAAAGTTTTAAAATTATCATATTTTATTTTATATATTATTTATTTTATTATTATTTTATATATTATTATTTATTTTATATTTTTTTGTTTTGTTTATATAATCAGTGTTCTCGTTGACATTTGACCAATGTTAGTAATTTGGCTAATTAAAAATAAAAAAAAATCGCCAAATGAAAAAAGCATTAGCAAAATAAATTCTCTGTGTAGCACAAAAAATCTTTAATCCTTTAATATTGTTCTTTTTTTTTCAGTATGTTTTCTAAAATAACTGAAGTTTTTATAATTGCGACAACAATCGTTATTAATCTTATTTCGACTATCCTCTAGAAACATATTAAAAATATGTATATATTCATTTGTATAAAAAACAAAAAAGAAAAAAAAGAAAAAGCAAAAATTGAGCACTAGCAATTTGGCAAATCTAATCAACTGTTTACTCCCCAACTGAAGAATTTAGTCGCAATTTGGAGCAATGGTGAGCGACAACGAGAATACTGTATATAATACTAATTTTCTCTTTTTGAAAACAGAAATTTTCATAGTGGTAATCTGATGCTGTAGAAGTTTAATTATTAATATTATTTACAGGAAAATTTCTATTTAAAAGAAAAAATTTACGCTTTTAACACATTTTGTTAATTGTTTGTCTTGCAAGTGCAAAATGTAGCATTTTCAACTAACAGTCTTAAATTTAAAAAAAAAAGAGTCATATTTTTTTTTTTTTTTTTTCAAATACTGAATTTAAATCAAATGTTTTTAAAATGAATGGAATTACAAGATCCACATATAATATTTCCATAAAAGAGATTGATGTATCAAATTACTGTGTAAAAAATATAAAGACCTTACGAAAAGAATTGTAATATGAACAACCTCTGTTTCTAAACAGTGTGGATTTCAGGGAGTCTATTGTACTTCATTAAAAGTATGATTTGTATCTGAAAACACATACCAGAATTTTAGGGATGAAATTAGCGGTCGTTAGTCTCCAAATGCAACTAAATTATTGCATTTGGCAACCACAAAATTACATCTAGTCGTCAACTTTGACGCCAAACTTTCTCCCACTGTATTTTTTTTTTTTTTTTTAATGAATGCTCTCCTTTTCACTTTAGCATAAGATTTCCCGTGCCACACACGCTTGAAAAATCCTGTTTTGCATAAAATATGGGCAGTAACATGTGTTTAAGACAACCCTTGCATTTGTCAATCCCCTTTTAAGCTGACTTTACTTTAACTAATGACTGATAAAATTGACTTAGGGCCACCTGACCATAAAACTCTTGCACCCCTTGTTGGAAAGCCTGGTTTATAATTCCCATGCCCCTGTCAATCAAATCTAAGCTGACTTTAAAGATAAAACTGACCTTAAAGCCACAAATCTAAAATTATATGGACCCTCATTGAAAGATTTCAATGCTGAAAAGACCTTTAATTCAGGATGCTCCAGTGTAATGCACTTTTAAGTTACCCGATTCTAAGAACTAAATAAGATGATTTTAACTTTTTGCATTGTTTATATTTTCATATTTTGCATTGTTAATTTTTGTATTCATATTAGCTTCATAAAATGAATTAGTTAAACATTTTTCTGGAATTCATATAGTGTAATTTAATTAGATTTTAAAGCTTTATAGAAAGCCATTTTTTATTTTGATTTAGTAATTAAGACAGAGATAGAGTGTGTAATATATACATCCTTAACGTATAAAAATAAAAACAATATTATTGTTAACATGGTTGCAAAAAGAAAGAAGAAAATAGGGTAAAATTGCAACCATGAAATGCTGTTTGACTCCTAGGAAAAAAAAAAAAAAAAAAAAATGTAGGCGTCATTTGATGCCTTTCTCAAAATTCCCAATTTCTAACGCTGACTTATACGTAAGTACATACAGTATACATCAAGACAAGGAAATGATGCAAGGTAGAGAATGTTTTTTCCAAACAGCACTTCATGGTTGCAATTTATGTTATGTCATTTTCTCATTTCCTTTTGCTAACAATATTGTTGTGTGTTAAGGACAAGGTTTGTGTGTACATATTAAACTCCTTATCTCTGTCTTAGTCATTAAAACAAAATAAAAACTGTAAAACCGGATTAAACTACACTATATGGATTCTAAAAAATGTTTAACTAATTTTTTTTTATGAAGCTAATATGAATACAAAAAATATAAATACAAACAAAGATTACAAAAATTAAAACCATGATGTTTAGTTTTTAATATAAGGTCTCCTAACTCGGCTGTGTGTTACATCGGAATACCACAAAGTAATTGCTTTTTCAGTGTTGTAATCTTTAAAGAGGGGTCCAGCAATATGAACATTTATTAAATAAAAATGTAGAAAAGCTAGATGTCAAATTTGATAACTAGGTATAATTTTGTGCTCATC
The DNA here is from genome assembly GCA_964019185.1 of Maratus speculifer. Taxonomy (NCBI): domain Eukaryota; kingdom Metazoa; phylum Arthropoda; class Arachnida; order Araneae; family Salticidae; genus Maratus; species Maratus speculifer. The sequence continues at coordinate 390,238,766 of OZ025295.1, forward strand.
CAATGCAATAATTTAGTTGCATTGGGTGACTAACAAATGCTAATTTCTAACCCTGTACATATAGTACAGTATACTCCCTGAAATCCACACTCCTAATATCTGCACATAACTTACGGATGTAAACAATGAAATATTCAGTTAAGGTGTAGATTCAAAATTTGACTTTTTCAGTTTTATATCAATTCCATATATTTTTTAATTTGTAATTTTTGTTAAGGTTATTGAATTCATGTTTTTTCATGAAGAAAGAATAATTTATTTCTGAAAAAAATCAAGATGTTGTTGATATTGGTAATCACAATCTTACCTTATATATCTATATATTAACCAAGCTTATTTAGTTAAGTCTGGGTAAATCTGAAATAAAGCCTCGTTATTTTTTATGATCCTGATGTGAATGAGTAATGTACTTTTATGAGACCAGCTTCATTGCATAAATTAGGAAAAACACATTTCATCTTTTATAATGAATATTTAATTGTACATTATTGGTTATTAACTTGACCTTTAGTGACTGATCATTAACTTGACTTTTAGTATTTTAATCATTTTAAAAATTATCTAAATTTTTATTATTTCAGTTTATTACTTATTTTAATATTTTAGTACAGTGTAAGCATTCATTATACTTTTGATTTCATAATTAATTACATTCAAATTACTGTTTTCAAAAATATAAGCAAGACAGTGTCCTGCAATCTGCACAACCTCTGGTCCCAAGCTGTGCAGATTTGAGGGAGTCTACTGTAATTATGTGCCAAGAGAGGAAAAATACATGATCACTTTACTTTTAATGTATGTGCGAGTGAGTGGAGGGATAAGAGATAAGAAAGACCTGGAGTTGTGTGTGTTTTCAGCATTTTCTTTGTCTTCGCTGCTGACGCAAAACCTCTTGATGGAGACGTCTTCATCTCCGTTCAGAGTGAGCCTCGTCTTCTTCGCCTGCACCGAATACACGGAGTTCCTCAAAGACTCGACCGAAGGAAAGGGGTTGCTGCGAGTGGGCGAAACATTCCTAAAACAATTACGGAAGAGACAATCAAGATTCATTTAGGACACAATTATTCAATCGATAAATGAATTATAACAGATGTAAATTTCCCAAGTGGGTGAAAAAAAGTCCAAACCAGGGATGCATTGGCTGAAGCCACATACTGGACGATTTGCTCACCTAACTATTCTTAATGATCACACTATCGATCTCTGATATTTTGGATCAGCTCAACAGAATAAATCGAAGGTCAGTATGTGGAACTGTAAAAAGCACTGCATACAAAATTAGGTACTACTCTACTTTAGGTACTACTTTCTCTGTTATCCTGTCGACCCATTTTGCCAAATTATACAAATCGCCAAACTAATAGCCAAATTATACATATTGATGAATTTTTATTTTAAATAACGGAAAAACAAATAATTAGTAGAATATTAATAAAAATACAAATAAAAAGTCGAAATAAAAATCACTTAATGACGTTTTAAACACGTTTATTGTATTTAATGTCATTGAATGTGACATCCATGATCCTCCATTATTGGCATTTAATCTTAAAATTTAGCGATAATTTTTGGGTCGACAGGATAACCTAGTAGTACCCAAAATTATATTAGATTAATAATTTATAACACGATCATTCAATCAGTGAATGAATTACAACAGATGTAAATGTTCCAAGTGTATATGAAAAAAAGTCCAGACCAGGATTTGTACCAGGGATGTATCGGCTGAAGCCATCAATGCTCTTCCAATTGTGTCATCCCAGACGAATACTGGAGGATTCTTTCATCCAACTAACCTTAACGATTTTGGTCCGGATTTCTTTCACCCATCTGATTCATTTTGATCCGTGCCACTGTTGTTTTTTAGATGTGTTTTTAATTAATATCTCAGTTAATTACAGATACTTGTTTTGAAATTCATTGAAAACAATTTTTGGATGATCCTACGTTGATAGTTATATTGAGAGGCCTCAACTTCCCAGCTGAGCACCACCAAAAAAAAAGACACACAAAGACTCTTACAATAGTTCCATTTTTACTGTCTAAGGTGGTTCTTAAATCATAAAAGGCATTTTTATGACATAATTTTTAATTCATTTTTATTAGGAAAGTGACTTAGTTCAAATAACCAATTTTCACTCCCCTAATACATGTAATATGCGCTTTCACAATTTTAAATAGAATTTACACCGTATAATTGAGTCACTTTGTTGAATAAAATTTGATTTAACAAAGCAATGGATTCTGAAAAACATTTAAATATTAACTTTGGTTTTGATTAATATTAGCGGCAATTATGGTATTTTTAAAGCTTTGGGAGGGGTTTTAACCCCCAACTGCCAATGACTGAATGGATGTTGACAAACACAAGAACAGCAACAACTGCTCTCGATTTCCCAGAGTAGACAGTCATTTTCCCAGATTTGGGGAATTTTTGTATTATCCCCTAATTTTTAGAAATCCCATATTCCCCTAATGAGTATGAACTCTGCATTACAAAGACGTCTAACATGTATAACGTGAAGTGAACATGACATTTACAATCATCCACTATTGGCATTTAATCTTATAGTTTGGCAATAAATTTTTGGTCTATGGGATAGTTAAGTAGCACCCAATTTTACATAAGGTGAAAAATGAATTTTACAGTCCAGACTTCTGAGAAGGAAATAGCATCATTGTGTTTTGCACAGACAGTGTAAAAAACAAAAGGGGGGGTGAGAGGCAGGGAATAGAGAAAAGAAACACACTCATTGCCTAGTGAACTTGAATAATTTAGGATTTTCAGAACTGCAAATTTCTGAACAGTGCAGATTCTAAAATTTTACACTCTTGCAGAGAGAAAAAAAATGCTCTTTTTAATGAAATTTATTTGAAATCTCTATCACAGTTTGTTTTAAAATTATTATTTTTTTTAAGATTTTACTACTCTTTTTGTCATTGTGGCAACAGAAGTGTTCCATTTTTGGACATTAAACAATAACTCATCAAAAAACGAATAAAATAAAAAACAGAAGTATTCCATTTTTGGACATTAAACATAGACCAATCAGAAAATGAATAAGTGCTACTACAGTCGAACCCCGTTATAGCGATCCCGGCTTATAATGAACAAAAATTTTGGTTCCACTGTGTTCTTATTGTATTTAATGCTATTTTATCCTTTTATAGAGAATCTCTGAAATCTTAAAAAGGGTTATAACAAACATTTTTTCCAAGAGACCATGATTTTCTTTTTTTTTCTTTTTTTACTTCCGCTGTTGTGAAAACTCTGACAGGAAATTTGTCACATGCCTGTTCTTGCCACTTTCCGGCTATATCTCCATTTCTTTAGTCAATCCATCTTTATTTACATTAACCTAATTACATCCATCCTATTTTAAATAGTTTATTTATTTGTTATAACTTTTGCAGTCTATTATTTACCTTTTATTAAAATACCATTTTTACCTTTTCATTCAATAAATTTCCTTTTATTAAATCTGGTAAACTTTATTAATATCTCTTTATTAATGTTCTCATTCATATAAACAATACTTACTTAACTTACCTTACATTTATTTCCAACGCTTTACCTTTAAAACTCCCGGTTTATTTTCATTGTTTATCACGTCGTACTCGTATGCAATCGGAAGCTGTAATGACATGTTTCTTGACCGTCATTGTTAGCCACATACCCACATTTTTCTTATCAATTGCATTCAATATATATTTTTATTTAATCAAATACAATATCTACTAAGTTTTTATTTATTACTTACCTTTTCCATCGATGCAGCTGTTTCATTCCATTCCATTTGATTTACAGACAGAGAAATATTAATTTAAAACCATTGTATTTCGCTCCTGTCGGATCTCATTCTCTCATATCTCATTGCCGATGTTTTTCACCGCAGAGTTCGCCATGGATTTGTTCAGACTGCACGGTATCGTAAACCATCGACAGGCGGCGTGACTGATGTTTTTCTCCATGGAGCATGCTTTGATTTCGGCACACGCCAATGCAAATTATCTCGGCACGTGCGACAGCGAAGGTGGCAGTTTTCTACTTCCGGTCTAAAGTGCGGTCTAGCCCAGCTGACCTACGATGGAGAATAAATAAGAGACGGTGGCGATTGCTCGCAGGTGAATAGATGACTGGATTGCCGTTTTGTTTGTTTTATCGGGGATCGTGAAGTTATGTTTATATCTTGTTAGTGATAATGAATTGTTATGACAAATTGCTGTTCTAGTTATGATGGTCATCCATTTGGTTCTGATATATTATGGTGTCTAACAAGGAATGCAGTCAATACGGTGAAGATGTCTTTTTAATTTTTGTTTGCTTTTCTTCAATTTACGTCTTTCAAGTACTTTCTTTATTTATAGTTAATTATTCTAAAATGAGCACTGGAGGGAGGTTTTTAATTATTTATCTGTTAAGCCAATTATTGTTTTTAGTCATAGAATTATATTGATAAGTTATTTATTTGAATAATATTTTTAAACATTGTTACTTTTAAATATGAAAAGATTTTAAATAAAAAGTTGAGTTTTAAATTAATTCACTTGTCATCATTTTAATTTATTTTTTTACACCTACTGCTTAATTACAACTTTAAACATTATTTCTCTTTTACACATTATAGATTATAGGGTCTTTGCTTCTGCTATTGTATTTAACTCTGCTCCATATTAGGAAGTATTAGAATAAAAGCTTTAATTTAATTTAGCACTGGTTATGTGAGTAGACTCACATAACATTTTAGGTTATGAGCACCTAAGACGCATGTAATTTAGTTTTGGCAATGCCTTTAATGCAGTAAGGTGTTTTTAACTACGGCCTAATAAGAATTATGAGATAGTTTTATTAGGGGGGCCGTTAGTTTTTAAAATGATGACCGATTTTTTTGTTTTTGAAGTAATTTATATTATAAAAAGATAATTTTTTTTTAAAATTTTTAATAAAATACGTTTTTAATTACATAAATTTTTGGCTGGCTCAAACTTTTTAAAAATTTTTTAGACTTTTATATTGATTTTATTCAAAATGATGCAAAATCAAATTCAGAAATTAAATTCTAGTAATTATGCTAATTGGCAGTCCGATATGAAATACTTGTTAATGGAAAGAAATGTTTGGGATATAGTGGCAGAAATTGAAAAACCTCCTGTGCTCAATGAAAGTAGCAGTGCTCTAAGTGAGAAAAATACAGCAACTACTGGAGGTGTCACTGATAAAGACGTAAAGGAATTTAAAGTGCGTCAGAAATTAGCTTTGTCTATTATATATATTTAAATGTTGAGCCTGATTTTCGAAAAATAATAGAGAATTGTGATGACCCTGTTTCTGCCTGGTGCTGTTTACGCACTCATTTCTACCCTGATACTAGAAGTAGACATATTCAAGTCTTCACCGAGCTGTGTGAGTGCAAAATGGCCAATGGTGAAAGCATAAATTTGCATGCGTCTCAATTACTAAGAGTGGCCAATCAACTAAAATCTATTAATAAAAATTTTGATGATATGTATTGTTTAATAGATTTAAATATCTTTTGTTAATTATATTGTTTTATCTTTATTTTCTTTTAAATAAACGTTAGTTTGTTTTTAATTTATTTCATCAACATTCAGTTATTTAAATTTTCGGACTTTAACTTTTTACAGGTTTAGTGACTAAATGCAAAAGCTTTCATTGCGTTAGTTGATTTTAATCCTGCTAATCTTTAATATTCAAAATTTAAACCCGTCAAAAACAGGATTTCAACTCTAATTTTATAAGAAAATGCATGCCGGCTAGTAAAACATGTTGCAAATTAATGGTATGTCTTTTTATTAAAAAGGAGAAAGAACTGCATTTTTTCTCTTTTATAGTAGCTATTCTGCAGGTGTGATCATGTCAGTTATTTTCAATTAATGAATTTAAGGCTTAATTTATTTAACTAATGTATTTAAGAATAATTCGAGATATGGCAGCATTGAAAAGAACATCTTCTTTAAAACAAGCAATAGTCAAAAGTTTTTTTCCTTAAATTATAATATCTGGAGTTCAGAAGATGATTTTAAAAAATGGAATGGTAAAAAAGTAAACAAACAAAAAATAAAACGATTTTTAACGGGCCAATAATTAGTATTAGTCATCCTAAGTCTGGATAAAGTGTAAAGATTTTAGTATAGTCAGAAACATTTCTTAAATTGTCTGCTTATTTATCCTAACATATATTCGAACTAAGATCGGTCTCGACTTGTCTGGATAATTAGTGCTGTACTGTAATTCTATTTGTCTTCATTTCTAGTTTATTCATTTAGTATATTGTATCAGTTTAATGTAATCATTTTTAGTCAATTTAACTAATTAATATTCATTCCTAATAGATTTTACATTTTTTACCTTAATACATCAATATTGAATACATAGGTATCAGCTAACAATATACATATTTCGTAAACTCTAACATTTTTAACATTTCAGATATAGCGAATGAAAACTTCAGTCCCTTGAAGTTCATTATAACAGGGTTCGACTTTGGGGTTGGTTAATTCATGAACCAAAAAACTATCGGCAAATTATAAGATTAAATGCCAACAATGGATGATTGTGAATGTCATATCCAATGACATTAAACACGATACAAATGTTTAAAACGTTATCAACTGGTTTTTAATTCCATTTTTTGTTTGTATTTTACTAATTTATCTTTTCTTTTGTTATTTAAGATAAAAATAACTTCAACATGCCTAACTTGGCTATTAGTTTGGCGAAAATGGTTGAAGGAATGGATGGGAATGGCAGTACCAAAAACTTTTGTGGAATTCAATCAATAAAAAGATTCAGGTGTACTTCAGATTTCCCAATTCTCTACTGAGAACAACAATTATTTTCCAAATAGTTAATAATTAGAAATAGTATCATTATATTTTACATAGACAGTGGAAAAACAAAAACAAAGGGGTGGGGTACCCCCCACATCTTTGTTTTTGTTTTTCAGGGGAGGGGTAGGGAATAGAGAAAAATAAACCTACTCATTGTCTTGTGAATTTGAATAATCAGCTGCTGAAACACTCTGCATCAGAGAATGGAGAGGTGCACTGAAAAAGAGAAAAAAAAAAGCCCTTAGTAAAATAAAAAAAACATAAAAATGAACACAGATTCAAAATCGATAGTAGTTTAGAAGCTTCTTTTATTGGTAAGTTACAATGTAGAGGTAGACCCATTCATACATTTTGCTAAATTAATAATAAACTAATTAACAATAAAATCATTCTTTATTAAAACAAATTTTACGAAAATATTAAAAATTTGTTTTTTTTTTATAAATATTTTATTAAAAAATAACAAATCTGCCCATAATAACCGACTCAAATACTACAAACATCCAATCCAAAATCTGTTAGTTCTCCTTTCTGTTCTAAATAGAACTACAGAACCATTTATCCAGAAACGTTGGGGTCAGATGTATTTCAGATAACAGATTTTTCCAGTCCAGTTGGGCATTAAAGCAGCATCCATTTGATAAGTTTTATGGAACATATGTGGTTGTAATATTACTTCTAATTTTAAATTAATTATTAGATTACTTGAACTAAAAAGCTTAAGTGCATTGAAAAAGAGAAAAAAAAGGTCCTTGTTAAATATACATACAAATGAACATACATGCAAAATCAATCACAGGGTTGTCAAGTTTCTTCCATGATGGAAAAAACTGGCGGAAGAAACTATATTCTTTAAGAATTTACCATATATCTTTCAACGTTGTAAGATGCAATAAATGTCTTTTCTGTATAACATTGAGTAAGCTAATTTCTTCAGACCTATACAAATTTAATTAATTATATACAGTAGACTCCCTCAAATCTGCAAATCTCTAAAATCTGCACATATTTTACGGATGTAAACAATGAAACATTCAGTTCAGATGTAGGTGCAAAAATTGATTTTTTTAAGTTTTATATCAATTCCATACATTTTTTAATTTATAATTTTTGTTAAGGTTATTAAATTCATGTTTTTTCATGAAGAAAGAATAATTTATTTCTGAAAAAATAAAGATATTGCTAATATCATTGGTATCACAATCTTACCAAATATATTTATCTATTAATCAAGCTCTTTTAGTTATTAAGTCTGGCTAAACCTGAAATAAAGTTTCATTATTTTATGATCCTGATGTGAATTAGTAATGTACCTTTATGAGGCAAGTTATAATTTAGGAAAAACACATTTCCTCTTTTATAATGAATATTTAATTGTATATTATTGATTATTAACTTTACCTTTCATTTTAGTATTTTAATCATTTAAAAAAATACCTAAATTTTTATTATTATAGTTTATTACTTTTTTTAATACTTTAGTATAATGTATGCATTCATTATACTTTTGATTTCATTATTAATTACATTCAAATTATTATTTTTTTTTATGTAAGCAAAGCAATGACCAGAAATCTGCAAAATTCTAAAATCTGCAAAACCTCTGGTCCCAAGCTGCGCAGATTTGAGGGAGTCTACTGTATATTAAATTAATAATTACATCAGTTCCGTTATTTAGTAAAGATCATGCAAGACACCTGTCTAAAGATCTCTAATCATTGGCCAGGGATATGTTTAGGAAAATTTTGGGTCCTTTAAAGGAACCCTCACAAAATAATTTATCTTAAAATTGGTCCCTTCACAAAATTATTTGTCTCTTAAATAGACCTTTCACAGAATTTTTTCACAAACTTAATCATTTAATAACAAAATCTGACCTGCAGTTGAACTCACCAAAGAGCATTTTATATACGAGTGATGGAACCTGGAGACATTGATCATTTAAACTTCACAAAATTCTGACTAGAATTTTCACACATATAAGAAAAAAATTCCACAAAAACAGGACCTTGTGAGAAAAGTCTGGACATTGGCTAAATGAAGAAAAGAAATTTTATCTAAAATCTACAAAATCAATTCATTTCAATTTAACCGGAATACTTTTTAATTATTTAAACTTTTGAAACTAGCAGTAAATAATATATGTATCCTTTACCAACGGTAGATATAAACTCATTTAAATAAAAGTACTTTTAATTTACATCAATTTGATTTAATCTAAGTAAAATATTAAGTATTAATATTTAAAAAATTCGGTACTACTTGGTTATCCCATCGACCAAAAAACTATCACCAAACTGTAAGATTAAATGCCAATAACGGTGGATCATGAATGTCGCATTCAATGATACGATACACATGTTTAAAATGTCATCAGGGGAATTTTAATTCTACATTTTATTTGTTTTTTATTCATGTTTTACAAATGTATTTGTTCTTTCGTTATTTAAAATAAAAACTATGTCAACATGTATAATTTGGTTATTAGTTTCCAATTTTTATAAATTGGTGAAATTGGTTGACAGGACAAGCAAGTAGTACCAAAAATTCATTAAAATCCTCATTTCCTGCACTACAATACAACAGAGTACAATGAAAAAGTCTTTTAGCAGTAGGAGGCTGATTTTAACAATCAGTTTCTCAACATAAGTTGAGATTAAAGATTAATAGATTAAGGGGGAAAAAAAAGTTTTTAAAACATTTTGACACACTTATAAACATTTTCTGAAATATTAGTCTTTTAAAACCAGCACTGAAATATGCATGCTAGATGCTAGTATAAATAATAATGAATTTGTTATTTACTGTATTGTGCAGTTTAAAATAATGCATCTTTATATGGAAATAATATATTTTTATAGGAAAAATGTATATTTTTTAGGTAATTTTTTTCCCTCTTTTTATGTAAATGGAATAAATAATAATAATAAATTGCTCTACATTTACAATTGTAAAATCCATCACTTTTAAATGTCTGCTGAATCTGAAATTTGTTATTAAAAAATAACTTGCATTTCCAACAATAATATTTTTAATGTTAAATAAATTTTCCAATTTAGATTTCACATGATTATACTTTAACTCTTTTAAATAGTTAGTATGCTTGAATTTTGAGCATCTGATTTGTTTTCTGTTAGTTTCTTCCACTGTCCTGGAAGAAATACAACCCTGCAAAATCAATACCCATGCAGAAAGTTTAGAAACTTCTTCAATTGGTAATTTGCAATGTAGACCCATTCATACATTTCCCTTAATTAATAATAAACTAATCACCTATAAAATCATTTTTTATTAAAAACTATTAATTTAATATTAAAATTTAAATATTTTATTAAAAATAATGGTACTACTCTGTTATCCTGTCGACCAATTTCAGAAAATTACATAAATCGCCAAACTAATAGCCAAATTATACATATTGACATAATTTTTATTTTAAATAATGAGAAAACAAATAATTAGTAGAATATTAATAATATTATTAATAAAAAGTCACAATAAAAATCACTTAATAGCATTTTAAACACATGAATCGGTATTTAATGTCATTGAATGTGACATTCACGATCATCCATTATTGGCATTTAATCTTATAGTTTAGCGATAATTTTTTGGTCGACGGGATAATCTAGTAGTACCAAAATAATAAATCTGCCCATAATAACCACTTCAAAAACATCTGATATCCAAAACTTGTTAATTCCCCTTTTTACCACATTTCAATGGTAAACAAATCTTTATCTGAACAAAACTTCACCTTTCTGAAATAGAGTGTCTACACGAGCCAGAATTTCCAGGTCAGGAATCAGTGAATTCAGGCCCAGCCCAATCTGACCCGAACTCAAATTTTGCAAAACATTCAGATTTTTCTTAACGTGCAATTAAGATTTCTTTAAAGAATACTGCATCCACACTTATGGGATATATTTACAATACAATATAGTAGTGAAGCAATTTATAATTATGGGAGGGACTCAAATAGTTCATGATTCAATATGCTTAAAATAACAGTGAAATTGAGAAAACCAGTTATTAATAAAATATCTCTTTATAAACAAATATGTTGATAAATTAAAAATATTATTTATTTATTTAATTTTATTCATAATTAAAAATGTGTATGCATATTTCAAATCAAGCATTAAGGAATAAATGAAAATTTTTAAATTTTGCGAAAAATGACAGCAGAATCCGGAAGAAATATTTCATCCACAGTACTTTAAAAAAAAAAAGAAAGAAAAAAGAAAAGAAAAAAAAGAAAAATGCACTAACAAGTTTTGACATCATAACACAAGCTAAGTGCGTTTCACTGGCACTGCATTTAAAAGGGATTCAGCATCTACTTGTATTTCTCAATAGATGTTCATTAATGCAAATCCAGAAAGACTATTAGTCCAATTTCACAATACTTTTTATATCTAAATTTTCCAAATTAATATACTGATTTTTTTTAATTTTGAAACCAAATGCCTTTAAGTGGAACTTTTTGAAAATTTTCAACATAATAACCCGACTGGATTTTCAATGGGAGGGGAGGAATTGGGGGCTTGAGCTAGAGTTAATTCTAGGATTAAGGGCAGGCAGGGTGCACTTTACTATAAAAGGGAACTTTGGGGGGGGGGGGAAGGGCACATTAATGCAATTATAAATAATGAACTAATTAATCTCTTCCCCCCTACCACATCCCCAAAAAAGTATGTGCTTCTTCCCCTTTAACCTTCCTAACATTTTGCAGTGACAATATAAAATAAACCTCTTAATTTCCCTTTCTAGAATTTTATATTTCCCCAGACCATAATTTTTACACCTTTTGAAGTTATTTATTTTTTGCATTAATGCTGCGGCGATTTTTTTTTTTTTTTCCTGCAACTAAATGAATTTTCCACAAAGTTTTGCGATTCCCGTTATTACAAATTCAAGTTGAAAGATTGTTTGATCGATCTCTATACTGTTAAAAACATTATAGTGTAAACTCTAAATGAAGGTATAAAAACATTTCATATTTATGTACTTAGAACAGGTGTCACAAATAAAAATTAAATTAAAAAGTTGACATGTTTCGGTTCATTCATAAGAACCATATTCATAACACATAAAATCAGTAGAAAACTAAATGACACTGGATATAAATATAATTAAAAAACCCAAAACATTGCGCCCCCTATGATCGTGAATAGCCATTGCCACCGCGGCATATAAATATAATAAATTTTGATCATATATTAAATTTAATATGTATAAAATTAATATTAATAAAAGTAGAAAAACTAAATGACACTGAATATAAAGGTAATTTAAAAACCCAAAACACATAGGGGGCGCAATGTTTTGTGTTTTTAAATTATATTTATATCCAGTGTCATTTAGTTTTCTACTGATTTTATGTGTTATGAATACGGTTCTTATAAATGAACCGAAACATGTCAACTTTTTAATTTAATTTTTATTTGTGACACCTGTTCTAAGTAAATAAATATGAAATGTTTTTATATGTGAATAAAAAAGGTGAAGTGATTTTGTTTTAATTTTTAGTTTTTGAAAAAAAAAAAAAAAAAAAAAAAACGAAAGCTAACAACAGTTTTAACATTCTAAATGAAGGTTTCAGAAAACAATAAACAAAGCTTTAAATTGATTTCATCCATCATCATATAATTTAAACAGCAATCAGGAAATGACTTTTTGCAAGAACAATTTTCTCTTGTTATCGAAAGTGAAAGTAATACCTTCAGTTGTTTATAAAAGACTGTAATCTGCAAATCATAAATTTGATTTATTATACATAAGTGATGATTAACTGTCAAGAACATTAATATGAAAAGCTTATTTGTTTTAATAAACATTAAATTACTTTTACATTATATAAACATTTAAATCGTAAATTTTCATTTTCAATGTAAAGTAATAATTTTTCTTGTATATTCCACAGATAAGAATATGTAACAGCAGAGAAAGGAGCTGTTGTGAGAGCTCCATAAATATTTAACTTAGTTTAATACAATATTACTTTTTTCTAAATGCTCCAGAGTTTTTTATGTGTTTTCATAACTTTACGTGATCGAAATTGGATACACCATACGGATACAACAATCTAGCGACGGCTTGGCCTGAGATGAAAACAAATTGAAGGTAAGTCAATCTTACCTGGCTTTTCTGTTACATTTTTGTTTTTTAGTAGAACTCGTGAGGACGTACGCATGCAATTTTAAATGTTAAGCTAATTATCGCTAACATATACAACACATACGACAACAGGAAGAGAAAACTGCACTCGGCACAAAGTATCAATTTGGCGCCCCCCTCCCCACCCAACTTTTACTTATAACAAGCTAAAAATGATGTTGGTACTATAAATGTGGTGCCCTCTAAATTTCCACGCCCGGGGTGACAGCCCCCTTTGCCTTCCCCCCTTTCGCATTACGCTGCATACAGCGATGCAGACTATTTGAATATAACCTGGATGGAAATAAAACTGTAAAAATAATAAAAGACAAAGGGGTCATTCCACGTGAAATCAACCAATTTAAAGAAAATGTGTTGCATCATAGTCACAGATTTTTTTTTTTTAATTTTTATCATAAACAGCCATTGTAGTGAAATTCTCAAATCTGAAATTTAAAAGTAATTTTCGCAATATTGACTGAGATATAGCCATTTGAAAACTGACCATTTTTATTAAATGGCGGCCATCTTGGAATTTCATTCAGTGTCTAAAACTGCCCATAACTTGACAACTAATGGCTCAAATTTTATATATCCAGTACCAATTTGAAGCTATTTGTACAAAGAATGCATATTTTACATCAAAACAATAGTAAATTTTCATTTATTTACTTTTTATTAAATACTAAATAATATTAAATACTAATTATTACTAATTTAAATGATAATTTTAAATAAAATAAATAATTATAGGATACTTGCAAGTTAATATAATAATCAATAGTATCAATAATATTTGAGAAGAGTTTAATAATTTTTTCTTTGTTCTTCTGCTATAACCAAATATTCGATTAGGTTGATTGATCATATTCATTCTATTACCAATAATATTTGACAATAGTCTAATAATAACATAGTTTTTTCCTTGTTCTTTTGCCATAATCGAACATTCGATTACAGCAATTGATTATATTCAATATACAACAACTTCTGCCTTTTCTATTACATCCAGCTTAAATTCAGCTGTGTAACGTACGCATTTTGTTTTAGACATGATTCTTCAACTTATATATATTCCGCATGATAAATAAAAGAAGATTCAGTTAACAAATGATTAGATTACAATTTTTGATCAAGATGAGTTGAGAAACTCTGTATTCTTCATAGAAGCATGTTGTTAAAAGACTAGACAAATATTCTTTAAAAATCGGAGGCCACTCCCACTAGAACGTAACATCATATGTGAACCAATCACAAGCAGCTCCTCGAGTGGTCTCCCAAACAGACAAACATTTAATATGTTTACATGTTATAATTGCCGGTAGAAATGGAAATCAGTTCTGCTTAAAAAGAATTTTATCAGATTAACCGCACCGGCAGATACTCACACTTGAAAGTTTCCAGATTTTTTAACTGATAATCTGCGGATTATACGGTACATGGAACTCAACCTACAAGCTCTGATATGATGTGCACCCAAAAATCTGATTATTTTGACAAAATTATAAAACTTATTACGAAGAGAACTTTCAAGAGATTGCAGTTCTTCTCAAGTACTACTCACTACTGTTTTTATGTGTTGGTACTGCAATGCACACAAACAGCGTTGAATTCAGACACTTTTCTTCAGGAGGGACTTCTGTGGCTAGGGGTGGGAAATTGCATTTTTCGGCCACTGGAAACCCCCAAATCTTAAATTTTCTGGGGGTGGGAAGGACACACACATTTCTTTGCTCTGGGGAGCAGTGTCGTAGAAAGCAGGGGGGGAGGGGGGGGCAGTCAGTCCTGGGTGTCACCTTCTGAGGGGTGACACCCAATCTCTTTTTGCAAATCTATATATATATAATCTTATAAGGTTTTGAAATACATTTCTGAAATAAAATAAAAAGTCTAGCACATGACGCAACAGAGTCAATATTCTTTTCTTCAAGAATTTGAATTTTTTCTAAATCTGCACCAGAGAATAAAAAGCAACCTATCTAACAAATGGGTAGCGAAGCAAACTTTAAAAGAAAAACTTTTTTTTCTACATATAGACACCCCACTGACTTATGTTGATTATGGGTTGAGTGATGAGTTGACTTGCTTTTTCATGTTTTTTTTTTTTTTTTTTTTTTTTTTTTATGCAGGTGGACAAAAGGTAAATAAGGAATGATATGATCATTTGTTCTAATAATGTAGAATTGTGATTGAAAAAATATGACAGATGGTGCAGGGGGGGGGGCACCATTTACATCCGTCCTGGGTGTCACCCATTCTAGCTACACCACTGCCTGGGGGGGGATGTCTCCCCCCTGAATTCAACATTGCACACAAATTAAAACAAAGAAAATTACGATGTCTTACCTCATGTCGTAGTTCTCTGTCCCGAGTTCGATGCCGAGACAGGAGAGGCTACCTTCGAAATCGGCTGCCAGAGCCACATCGATCGCATCTCCACTCCAGCTCTGAACGGAGGACATTGCTTCCTGTATTGGACAATTCAGATTTTTATCAGAAGACAGTTACTGTCATTTTATTTTAGTACAGTAGAAGATCTATATAAGGCAAACCAAAAAACACAAGGTTGTGTGTTATATAGAATTTTACCTTATATGGATCACACATCATTAAATTTTAAACATTCAAATGTAGCCAAACAGATCAGAAACATATCACAATACATTGGAGTACCTTTATATAGGAAAATCTCAATCCATTGTTTTTCAAAAGGTGCAAGGAAAAAAAAAACAATGAATGCAGATTAACTTGAAAACACGATGCTTATTCATTAGTAATGTATGCACAGTATACACCATACTGATAAATATTTTTTTGCTTAAATAAAACAAATTTATAGAAAATTGATATTTATTTTTAAAAATAAAAAAATTTTTTTGGTTTTTCATCCATTTGTTTTAAATCAAAAAAATAAATTTTCAAGATGTGCAACATTTTTCTGGATATTCATATGCATATACCAGAGTTTCCCCCAGCTTTAAAAAGGAGCAGGGTGCTACTGTTCTGAAAAGGGCACTTTTTACATTTTTCAGGGCACTTTTATAGAGTTGAATCTAGAATCTAGCAGCTCAAAAAATCGTGAAAAAAAAATAAAAAGACATTTCATCAAAAAATTGGAAAAAACAAAAAAAAGGTAAAATTTGTTAAAAGATTGCGAAAAAACGGCAAATATTGTTAAAAGATAACAAAAAAACGGACGATTTTGTTAAAAGATCGCAAAAAAAAAAAACAGCAGATTTTGTTAAAACATTGCAAATAGCGGCATATTTTGCTAAAAAGTCGCGAAAAAGCAGCAAATTTTATTAAAAGATTGCAAAAAACGACAAATCTCTTGAAAATATTGCTAAAAAACGAAACTTTTGACAAAATTTTCTTTTTTATTGCAATTTTTGGACGAAATCTGCCATTTTATCGCTATTTTTTGACGAAAGTTGCCGCTTTATGTGACTCATTTGACAAATTTTCTGTTTTATTGCAATTTTTGGAAGAAATTTGTCATTTTTTCCATGATCTTTTGAAGAAATCTGCCATTTTGTGATGAAATTAGCCATTTTTTGCAAATTTTGCCGGAAATTAGTCTTTATTTTGCGATTATAACGAAACTTGCCATTTTGTAGCGATTTTTTGACGAAATTAGCCATTCCATGGGACGTGTATGAGGCTGTGTTTTGAGTGCCGTCGCCCATTTTTTGCAAAATTTACGCTCTTTAGCGCGTTTGGACCATCGCTGGAGGGCTGCGTTTTTTCAAATGTGGGGCAAGAAGGACACTATTTTTTTTTTAATGAATGACAAGAGGGGTGCTAGTTTTTAAATTAAAGGGCAGGAGGGACGGAGCGCCTCCCTGAAACCCTTTGGGGGAAATTGCATATACAAAAGTGCATACAATTTGAAATCTGTTGCTTGGCAGGCAGACTTCAATAACATGAACATTATCCTCTGCTTCTTCGCCATTATTTTCATTTTCCGTATTATCACACATTTCTCCTACGTTTAAGATACCACATGTCATAATCAGTGGAAACATAATCACATCCTCTACTATATACAACAACTCTTCATCTGCCTTATTGTCGCTATCGACAGCACAAATGAGCTATTTTAGAATAAAAGAAGTCATTTTAATTTGTATGTCATATGGATTCAAATGAAATTCAATTTCATTTCAGTGAGAAGAAAAATTTCACAACGGAAAGTGACTTTTTGAAGAACAATGCTTGCGTTGCAAGGGTTTCGTTAGCATTATCCAAGTATAATTTGTGCAGGGACCACAGAAATAAAACAATGGATGCGTGAACGATAGATCGAGGTTTTACTGTACTAGTAATACATTCCTAATTCAGATTATAAATTCTTTAATTATAGAGATCATTCCATATATAGCTAAATGTACTTTTTAAAAAGGGTCCAAATAGACCTGGTCCCAAATCATTCATTATATTACAGTAGAACCCTGATAATCCGGATCAGTTTTTTCAAGTTTGAGAAGAGATTGGCTAATTTCCATAACATTAACTTGTTGCATCGTCATATTCTGAATTTAAAAAAAAAAAAAACTTTTTCGCCAATCGCTTCTCAAACTTGAAAAAGAAAAAATTGAAAAACCGATCTGGATTATCAAGGTTCTACTGTACTCATTTTCAAAAAGATTTATTGAAATAATAATTTTTTTTTGGTAATTTAATAGTAATTTTAATTTTCATTAAAAAGTTTAATATTAAGAAAATAAAACTGAATTAGAGAGTAGGAATTTTTTATATTGTGAGAATTTAGGTGTTTTTTCTCTGCAAAATTCATTATTTACACACAAGAAGATGTGTGTTATATTGATTTTCGTTATAACGATCTTCTATTGTATAATATTATTTCAAGTATATACAGTAGGTTCCCTCAAATCCACAACTCTCTAAAATCCGCACACATAATTTACGGATGTAAACATTGAAACATTCAGTTTAGACAGAGGAACAGACTTTTTCAGTTTTGCATCAGTTCCATATGTATTTTAATTTGAAATTTTTGTTAATAGAGTAGACTCCCTCAAATCCGCACTCCTAAAATCCACAACTCTCTAAAATCCGCACATTTTTACATATGTAAACAAGAAAACATTCAGTTCAGATGTAGGTGCACAATTTGACTTTTTTAGTTTTATATCAATTCCAAACACTTTTTTATTTGCAATTTTTGTTACGGTTATTGAATTCATGTTTTCTTTTTCATGAAGAAAGAATTTATTTCTGAAAAAATTCAAGATATTTAGATATTGCTGATATAATTGGTAATCACAATCCTACCAAATATATTTATGTATTAATCCAACTTTTTTAGTTATTAAGTCTGGTTAAACCTGAAATAAAGCTTCGTCATTTTATGATCCTGATGTGAATTAGAAATGTACCTTTATGAGGCAAATTTCATTGAATAATTTTGGAAAAACATATTTCATCTTTGTGATGAATATTTAATCATACATTATTGATTATTAACTTGACCTTTGCTTTTAGTATGTCAATCATTTTAAAAATTATTTAAATTTTTGTTATTTTAATTTAATATTTTATTTATATTGTAAGCATTCATTATAATTTTGATTGCATTATTAATTACATTCACTGTTTAAAATATTTAAACACAATTACATTGTAAAACTTTAGTGTAGTTTCAATCGCATTATTAATTACATGCAAAGGATTGTTTTAAAAATGTAAACAAAGCAATGACCAGAAATTTGAGGGAGCCTATTGTATTTGTATTGATTTCATAAAACAGCTCATGAAAGCCATTAAAGAAAAATTCCATTTTGCATCAACTGTTAGGCATGGCAAACGTAAAAGTATGAAAAAAGATAATCAGGCTATTCATCCAGTTTCAAAATTCCTGGCAATACAGATAAAACATTTCACTTTCAGCAGAAAAATAAAGCTCACAATTGAAACATCAATTTTTTAAAACTTTTAAATAGAGGGGCATTTTATTTTCAAGAATAGGTAACAGGTAAGGGCACAGATGTCCTATATGTGCTGGGTTAGGAGCAATTTTTGCAAGGCCAATTTGGCGAAAACTTATTTTTTAAATATCAGTCACATATTTATTTTGGTACTTTTTAGTTATCCCATCGACCAAACAACGATCGCCAAATTATTGGATTAAATGCCAATAATGGATGATCGTTAATGTCACATTCAATGGCATTAAATATGATACATGTGTTTAAATGTCATTAAGTGATTTTTATTACAATGTTTTGTTTGTATTTTTATGAATATTCTACTTTTTTTTGTTTTTTCAGTTTATAAAATCAAAATTATGACAATATGTATAATTTGGCTATTAGTTTGATGATTTGTATAATTAGGCAAAATTGATCGACAGGATAACCAAGTAGTACCTTTATTTTCTATTATATTAAAACAGAAATAACAATAAATTAAAAAAAAAAAAAAAAGCTTAATAATAATCAGGTTACAGTGTCAATCAAAATAGTGCCATTTTTCTTGTGCCAAGTATTGCTCTCAGCACCAGGATTTGAAATAACCCAGTTTTTTTTTTTTTTTTTTTTGAAAAAGCCCAACCCACTGGGCCCACTAGTCTAAAACCCAGGTTTTTTGGGGTTTTAGACTAGTGTTATCGATTTTTTTTTTTTTTTTTTTTTTTTTTTTTTATTTAAATTTTCATATACATAATAGCTAAATTCTTCATGTATCAGTGAAACCTGGGTATCATTTTGCATTAAGAATGAAAGTATTTATTAAAAAATCAAGTTAATTTAAACAGTAGATTTGTGTCTGATATGACTAGTTTCTTGCATTAAGGATATATTAAGCCAGCTATAAATGAATTTTTTGAGTTAACGAAGAAGGTTCAGAATGTTTGACAAAAAATGTACTTACTACTAAATACATTTTGAAGTATTTACAAAAATATATATAAATAAATGATGATCAAATTACACTTTGCTTTTACAAAAATTAATCAAAATCAAGTAAAGTAATCAGAAGTAATTTTGCAAATAAAATTATCATTAAAATACTATATTAATACTAATGCTAAATCAGAATCAGTAAGTACTTTTTATTATAACTAATTAATAAAATAAACCAAATAATTTTACATAGCTACTTCAATAAATTAGGATTCCCTTGATATGTGGTATTTTGTTATGAGTTTCAATTGTATAACATAACATAGAATAAATTATATATAAGTTTTTTTATGGGAAAAAGTTTGTTTTTGTGTTTGCAATACATAAAAAATTAAGTTACAATTATTTCTTTTAAAAATTTTCTTTGGAAGAATTAAGATATTTTTATCTCCTTGTGGTGGGGAGAAAAACTTTACGAGTGGTGTATTGATATTAAAAAATATATCTTAATATCAGCATTAAGATCTTAATAATAATATTAAGAAATTAACCTTACGTAATTTAAAGTTGAAAAAACCCAGTTGGTTTTAAGAGTTGGGCAAAATCATAACAACCCTGCTTTAAGTTAAATATGCTAAATTTATTTCTTTCATTAATTTCAAATAAAAAATAAGTAGAAAACTTTTTCCCCCTTCTTTACAGCTAATTTATTTTTTGATCATTTTATAAATGCTTATAAATTCCTTTTAAATCTGGTTCTTTTGACACATATTTAAATTAGCATTTATCTTTGCATTCATACCCTTGATTAAATAATGATACCATTGTAAAATCATGAAAAAATTTGAAAAAACCCACAATGGGTTTTATCATGGGTTTTTTCAGGCTGGGTTCATTTGGGCGAACCCTGCTCAGCGCAGAAGTTGCTGGGTGGATTGGGATGTGAACGATGAGTGAGTGCTTTAGTTCCTTTCGTAGTTTTATTAAGAAGTTTTGTTTGTCGAGTGGGTTTCGTAATTCGACTCTACGTTTTATCCATTGAATTGATTGTTTTTAGTTTGATGTTTTGCGCTTTTGAATAGTGATGGATTCTTCTTTATTGGATCAATCGGGATAACAGCCTAGCTGCTCATAGGTCAAAAGCCCCCCCCCCCCCCACTACCTACCTACCTAGTGCCATTTTAGCACCCATTATCTATTTCAGTGCATATATGACATCTATACCCATGTCAGGTCCTGGCATTAACAAAAAAAATCTATTAAAGCATTTAGACTCATTTTAACGGTCTGTTATTACAAATATTTTTGGAATGATATCTTATAGAGGTTGCTGAATTATAAGTAGTCATAATAACGACTAGCAAAAGCCATGCTTTGTTTGGATTCGCGAAGCATTATTTTATAAAACAGATATTTGAAAGTAACAATATTTTTTTTTATTATTATTTTTGCATCTTTATTAAACAAAAACGTTATTTTATGTTTTGGCGCATTTTAATTTTTTATTTATGATGTAAAACTGGCATAATAAGATATTTTCGAAGCAAACTTTTACAAATTTTTTTTAAATTTTCAACTAAAAGCTCTTTTAAAGATGTTTTTTACAATTTCAAATAGCCACTGGTGTTTTTTAATTGTTTGAAATATGCATGTTTCCAATCTTTGTAATCAACATCCGATAATCTTTGATAGCTATTTTAGAATAATATATTTGAAGAAAGTTACTTCTTCAAAATGCTATTTTCTGGAAAAAACATTTGAAATCTGCTTTCGTTGATACTATGAATTTTTAACTGTAAAACATTTTATTTTAATTTCTTCGTTTTTATACATGTTAGCGTATGAGAATTGCTGTAATTCTCTCCGCGTGGGAGAAATTTTTACTTTCTGCGAATGGCAACTCAATTAATGGAATTACCTTTTAACGAAGCGCTCTCTCATTCTCGCAGTGACGTTTTCACGAATAATTATTGTTGTGTTTGCGAACTTATTAAAGTCTTATTTTTCTATAAAATCCTTCTGATTAATGAGTCGATATTATTTAGCCACAATACGACCTTCGCAAAAATATTTATAAAGAGCTTGAACCAACAACTTCAGGCAGATCTTTTAATTTTTCATTTATATAACAAATTTAAGAATTTTATTTGTTTACAATTATTTTGTTGCCAGTTTACCAAAAAAAAAAAAAAAAAAAAATCCATAATACAATTCTTTTAAAATGTTTAAGTGTCATCTGTGCAAACGATTTTGCGGGATAATGAAAACATGGTTTATTTAATAAATTAATCATGATTCTATCTATAATTATTTACTCCATGATTTAAACTTTTTTTTTTTCTGAAAATATACGCGTTTCATTTTTTATTTATTTGCTAAAATGCGTCCGCATTGGAAATGCATGTAAAATAAATAAATTAAAATAATAATTTTTTTAATGTTTTACTGTAAAAATAATTATATTCTGCAAATCTACAGATCATAATTTATTTTTGTGTTTAATTTGAAATTAAAATATTGAATAGTTTTTTTGTAAAGCGTACGACAAATTGTAATTTGAGTGGACTAGTAGAGGATTCGCTTCGCTCATCCTAATAAATACATTTTACCATAATTAACCGAAAATAAATCCTTAATTACGGATAGCGTGGATGTTTGAAAGCCAATATATAAATTGTTGTTAAATATTATGTACAAACAAGTGTCATGTTATGTTGATAAAAAATATAAGGCGCTTATTAAAAAATGCCACATTTGAAACGACAATGGATCATATTTCTTTTACATATGTATCGCATGAAGAAAAAATAGTACAATGAATAATGTACTCCCATCTTTGTGAATAGCAAAAACTAATACAGGATACGTACAAGAATGTAAAAACAGAAAGCAATGTGGATTGCCCATGCATATTTCTCGCAGAAGGAATATTCACCGACACAGTGAACAGAATACTGTTTCAAAGGCTTTTTATTTGTAATTTAGCCTTTTTCTAAAGTTTCGGAATAAAATCTCTTAATTTAAAGACATTTAAATATAATTTTGCATACCCTTTTGGCGAATCCGGAGCTCAGAAATTTCATTAATATGATCTTATATCAATAAGATAAGATTTATAAGCATCAAATTACAATAAAAAATTTGCATTAAATAACATTCACTAAAAATCAACAATCAACCAAAAAAAAAAAAAAAAACGTAAACAATCAGATCATGGAGCTTTTTAAGTACGAGCGTCTAAAGTACAACTTAAATCCAATAACTGCGCATGCTCCACATTGTGCGCGCACATCTGCAACTGATTACGGCATGTTTACAAACACTCCCAACAATTAATCAACCTTACGACATGATCACGAATCACCACTGAGCTCGACATATAACAGGAGTTCCGACTCTGCGGTCAGTCGTCTGCTAGCCGAATTACACCCCGGAGAAGCATAGTAGGCAAGAGAGAAAAAATAGTCCGCTTTTTCAATGTTAGACATAGGAGAAATCTCTTTATTATTATCCCAATTTATTCTTCACTAATTAAGTAAATTATAAAAACAATGAGAGTAAGTGATCTATAAGAACAGGAACTACACGATTAGTACTTATTTAGCGGAAATATTTTTAATTAAATTGTTTATAAACCCCATCTTTCACATCCATTCGAAATCGGCAGATAATGTTTTGAAATTGGCATTTAATTATCCGGCTTTTTTATTATCCGAATATGTATTTTTATTTTATCATTTCTGAACGAAAGAATACTTTGTTTTTATCATTATGTTTATAGTTTTAAAGAACAATTTACAAATTAATTTCAACAAAATAAAGCTTCAAATTTTAATCAAGGGGTTTTAAGTAACACAAAAATTTCAGAAGTATTAAAACATAAGGTAATTTTTAATATAATAAATGTATTTATACATATGTTTTCATAGTTTCAATGCGCATTATTATCGCCGTAAAACAAAATCTAGAGGGAAGAGGAAGCAGTTATCCTAAAAACTATGAGACTGTTCCAAATATTCAATATCCCCCCCCCCCCCCCGCGTAATATGTTAATATTTTAGCAATAATTTGTTGTCATTTTATGTAAAAGTATCTTCTGTTTAAATTTAAGGTTTTTTTTTTTTTTTTTTTTTTTTTTTTTTAAGAATTATAGGTCAAGGCAGCTGTTAAAAGTAGCCTTTCGATGATAAATTAAAGTATACTCTCAACCAAGGCTAACTTATCATAATATCATGATATTATGATAAGGGGGCCTTGCTCTCAACCATGAGGATAATACAAGAAATTAGTTTTGTGGTGCTGAGAAAATCAAAAGACAGATTGCATTTTGAAGATGTATGTACTCGACTTATGCAGGGGCATATGGGGCAATTGCCTCAGGACATTTTTTCAGGGGCTCCCATGATAATAATTAGGATTTTCATTAAAGAAAGTCAAATGCTTAAAATTTGCCAAAAGTTAGCAAAATTCGTACATTTTCAAACATTTAGGAAGGGAATATACCCCCCCCCCCCCTTCCTTAACCTCAGTTTCCAGTACTCCCTCCACCCATACAAAAACAAAGTATATCATTAGAAAACTGATGTTTAAAAAACTATTACTACTAAGTATTCTATTCTTTACAAAAGAAATTAATTATTACAGTTTTCTGCTTATGACAGGTTAAAATCATTAATTATGCCCAATTTTGAGCCTTCTATATAAGACATCTTATAATGTACGAAGATAAGCAAAGTAAAAGTTTGCAAAAAAATATATTTGAGTCAAACAATCTATGATTTTTTCTATTATCAAACTAGCATTTTTCATTGAGGCCATATTTTTGCACTATCCTGTAATACAGATGTGAGCAGTACAGAGTACAAAATTTATGTATACACCACAAAACACTGCTTAGTTTAACATTGCCCCCCCCCCCAATCCCTTAACAGAGTATAAATTGTAAAATATATTTTATTTATTATCTACCACACACGCAAAAGATAATGAGTTGAACATAGCAGAATGAGTTATTGTCCTTATCTAGAATTGAAAGAAAGAAAACACAGAAACGTTTTTGGAAATTAAATGTTGAAATATTAAAAATCCCCCCCCCCTAAAAAAACTGAATTGTATGACGCATCTTGTGTCACCAAACCCTTCTCTGGATACCCCTGTATGTATACATACAATAATATGGAAGTTTAGTGCTAGTCACTTCCACATTATTCACAAAAACTTCTTATAGATAAATAGGAGAAGAGCCCCGCCCCCCCTCCCCAGAATGATGCTTGCCCTGGGACCCTCCATAGCCTTGTAATTAAAACTCTGAATAGAAAATAGAGTATTAATCTTAAGTTTTAGCAAATTTATTATAAATATCCTTAAAATATCCATAACTCACTTTTAATAGCACGCTAATAAATTAAACAACATACCAATTTAATAGCTGAACTTTGTTAGAATTTTAAATAATTTTTATCCAATGATATATTATAGTAGATAAATTATATAAATATATGGTATAGATTTCCTTTTTTTTTTCCCACATATGTGACAAGATGTCATACAAAAGTGCACTTCTGAACATAGCCGGCTTGCTAAGTATTAAAACATCTGATAATAAATATTTACAGAAGTTTAGAAACTCCATACATCTCCTTCGGTTTTGGTTAACTGCAATAATATACCATAAGCAACTATTTCAACATTAATCTATATAATAATCTGATTTTCACAATTCTAGAAATTTAAAATTCTTTTTTTTTGAATTTTTTTTCAATATATTCTAAAGTTTTCTTTTTAAAAATTTATTTTGTCAAAACAATTTTAAATAAGAATGCTAATATTATAAATAGGATGTCAATGATTTTAATTAAAAAATATAAAATCAATGATTAAATTCATAAATTTTCTAAATGTTTAAAATTTCATAAAAATAAATAAAATCTAGGATGAACATAATTTGAAAAGTCTCTGTAAGAATTTGACGCATAAATAGACAGTAAAGAATATAGACAGGTTAGAAGAGTGTTTCTAATTTAAGTCTTATAAAACATTAATATTCTAAGTTCATAAAAATATATAATTTGTGTCATGATTTCCTTTAACTAATAATGTTATTCACTCTTTTACATTTTTAATTTCTGCAAGTGGAAGAATAGGTTGCCAACATGTTATTTTCCCATTCTACTTTTGTAATAATTGCTTTAATTTTTCTTATCAGGTTTCGAAAATAAAAGCAACTTTATATAAAATATCTGTAGACAAAGTCAAAAGAGGTTAAAAAAAGAAATAAAAATTGAGGATGGGAGTCAGCTATCCAATGCAAAATAATGAAAAATGTTGAAATGAAAACAAGATAATAGAAAATAACATCTCCTTAGGTTTAGCTTTAGCTTGCAAGTATCTTCGCTCTTCTCATACAAAGGCAGGAGCCTTAGATAAATATCTTAAGCTGAAAGAAGATCAAGCGAATCTCACTCTGAATATTTTTACACAAGAATGTAAATAAATTTGTTGCAATCCCTTTCCTCCTCCCCCCCTCCAGAGATAAATGGACAAAAACAATGGAAATTTTACAAATATTGCTTTTAACCTCTTTGCAACAGGCATCTTTTACTGAATTCTTAATCTTTTATCATCAGTTTTATAAAAACAAAATTTGTCAAATTGAATCAACAAAGTTTATTATTTAAATAAAGCAAAATTTATAATTAAAAGTTACTGTTGACAATAATAACATATTCTGACAACCTTATATGCATAAGTGATTTGCTAAAAAGTTGTCAAGTTTAAATTTTGTTTCACAAAATTAAACACATTTTCTATTATTTTATAAACATAAAAAATGCTTTATATTGTTTTATAACTGCTTCAATTATTATAAGCTTTGAGTTAACTTCAATCATTGTCAATAGAAACAAAATATTTGTAAATTTTCAAAATAATCTATATGTATATTATGCCAACATATGCGGCACAAAAATCAGGGTTATTTGTTTGATGGCAACAAACAATTTGTTTTGTTTTCTTATTCTATTGGCTTAAAAAATAAATAAAAATCATGAATTTTAAACATCTCAGTTACAAATTAAAGTTATGTTATTATAAATGAAATATGTGAAAGGATTATTATTATATTATTAAATATATTTTAAATGCATTTGATGAAATACGAAAAGATGCCATGGGTAAAATATTTGGCAATGTACCAAGTTAGCATAAAAAAAAACAGTGTTTATTTATCGGCACAGATGTCCTATACGCACCACATCAGTGCGATTTCTTTTCTGATGGAGATATGTAAATACTTTATTTTCAAAACCAGTTATATGCATATTTTTAAACTCTTTTCCGTTATTTTAAAAAGAAAATAATAAATAAAAAAGTTAATAATTACAGAACAAAATAATTTACACTATTTTAAAAAAGAAAATTAAAATAAATGAACAGTTTATTAAAGAATGGAATAAAAATTGCGCCAAAATGGTGCATACATGACATCTGAGCTCAATTCTTTAGCAGAATCTTTTAATTTGGAAAAAAAAAATTTAGTAGATAAAATGAATTATGAATAGAAGCATTATGATTTGAAACTTAATATGCATTTAAGGGAGACCAAACTGGTCACCAGGGTCTGCTAGCAGTGCACAAATTACATTAACAAGATACAGTTATGTTAAAAATTGCAGTAAAAATTTTTATTTTGATAGCTAAGATATTTATAGTAGGTATGCCTGTTAGATGTTATAAAAATAAATTCAATGGATCACTAATTGTAAGAAACAACTGGCATAAAATTGACGACTAGTCCCAAGCTCCTCAAAGTGATTATACTGTTAAGCAGAAATAAATTGCAAACATTCAAAAAGTAGATGAATTTTTTTTATTTACAGTATGTAGAATGGCTTAACACAATGAAAGGTTACAAAATACAGTAAAGGTCAATGCAAAACAACTTTAATATTGATAATGTATAATTTAATTTATGCATAGTTAGAAAACAATTTGAAATTTAAAACTGACATTTCGCAATTTACATCATAACACTGCTTGAAAACAATTTAATATTCACCATTATTTCTCATTCTTCAAAAAAATTGTGTGTTCTTTTTTCAGCAGTAAACATTTGCAAATGATTAAATATAATGTGATGCTACATACTTTAATATTAACAGAACACTAATATAAAACAAATTTGAATATTGGTACATTTTTCTTTACACTCGCACAAAACAATTTAAAATTGAATACTGCTGCTATAAAATTCATCCTTATTTCTCATGCTTCTAAACAAATTGAAAAATCTTTCTCAGCAGTAAGCATTTAAAAACAATTGCAGTTTATATGATGCTACACAAATTAATATTAATACCAATGCAAAAATGATTTAAATTTGAATGATGATACAATTTATTTTTTACATAAAATGCAAAACAATTTTAAATATGAAAACTCATAAAATATAATTTACTACAAATACTGATGCAAAAATGATTTGAATGCTGATAAAATTTATTTTTACATAAAATAATTTTAATACCGATAATATACAATTTAACAGTGCTTGAAATGAAATTGAAATTCACCCTTATTTGTCATACTTCCAAACAAATCGAAAATTTCTTTCTCAGCAGTAAGCATTTAAAAACAATCACAGTTAATATGATGCTACACAAATTAATATTAATACCGAAGCAAAAATGATTTAAATTTGAATGACGATACAATTTATTTTTTACATAAAATATGAAAACTCATAAAATATAATTTACTACAAATACTGATGCAAACATGATTTTGAATGCTGATACAATTTACTTTTTACATAAAACTTGAATTGTACAATAAATTGTCTGAAAAATTTCATTTTTTTTTTTTTTTTTTTTTTTTTTTTGTATGAATTGGTAAAACCTTAAATAATAATACAAAAAAATTACATTATTATGCAAAACGTAACGCATGTTATTTTTGATAAATGTAAAACATTTCAAAAATTATTTCACATTTAGATTGCAACAAATAATTAAAATTTTCCTTAATTTTTTTTTTAAACTATGCATATATAAAGCACATATTTTAATTTTCAAATAACTCTAAATACAGTAGACTCTCCTTCAAATTGGCACAGGTTGAGTTTTATGGTTGTTCACATTTTTTAAACTGTAACTTTAGTTGTATATATGCAATCAAGAATATAAAGAATGCGTTAAAATAATCAAGTAAAGTAATAAAGAAAATAAAAATTTAGATAAATTTAAAGATGAATCAAATATTAAAAATAAAAGTCAAGTAAACAATAAAGTATAGTAAATTTTATTTCAGATTTAACCAGCCTTTTTAATAAGAGCTGAAAAAAATTAATTTGACAATTTAAATTAAAAGATTGGTTATTAAAAATATGAAAAAAAAAAATTGCGATTTTTTTTCCTTTTCCTCTCTGCTACAATTTTTCTGAAAATTTACTGGGAATTTCAGCTTTTTATATTAATCAGAAGCACCTCTGTTCTCGCACCTACCTGCTACTCTAGATAAAATACCCATTTTATTATTGTTAGACATTAATTGAAGACTTTTTTTTTTTTTTTTTAGCCATTTGTAGATTTTAAGGTTGCAGATTTGAGGAAGTCTACTATATAATGAAAGTATGGATAGTAAGATAAAATTACATATCTACACATTTTGTTGAAGAATTAGTTTAGTTAATCGTTGACGAACAGAAGCCTTATCTTTATGAACATTTAATAAAGTTAAATTCTTGCCATGTGAATTAAGCCTTACTTTTAGATACAATTCTATAATTTTTCTTACCATTTGAGTTTCATGCAGTTCTTCACTCAACATTTCATTAACAATTTCATGATTAAATTTTATTCCTTCAGCCGCAAGATATTCATTTGTTACAATTTCGATTTCCTTGTTTACATTTAGATTATGTTTCATATTTACAACTAAGAGCTTAAAAGCTTTTTCAGCAACACATATAATTTCAAATACTGTAGAAGAGCAAAATTTTAATTTGCCTCGTGATATAAATGTGGTAAATGCATTCGGATTAGTGAATTTAATTTTTGAATAATTATGAAAGCAATTTTCATCAACAAGCATTTTTACACAATTTATGCAGCTGCATTTTGCTATTATATTTTTAACTATATATCCACCTATGTGATACAGAATATGCCTTTGATAGATTGATAAAAACTCACTATCTAAATATCTAGCATATGAACATAGCACTTCATAGTCTGTTTCTTTAGCCTCAATCACAGCTCTTTTTTCAGATCTGAACTCTAAAATTGTACTTGGAATTTCAACACCATTGTTCAAACAATTCGAATTCCTGACTGAAATATTGGATGACAGTAACAACTTCCTTAATGCCCATCTGAATTGACAAGCATTGGGATTATTATTGAATCCACCACAAGCTCTTATGCTGCTGAAAAATAACTCGATGTGGTCTTGGGAGAATTTATATGTTAGCACATAATTTAAAGGGTTAACCTCTCTCTATAATAATTCGGTGGCTAATGCTTTCAGAGATTTAATTGTTGCAATAAATCCTATAGCAAACATTTTTCTAGGTGTTTTAATAACTGGAATACCACATATATTTAAATTCTCCAAATATGCAACCGACTCATCGAAAACTTTGTTCCACCAATCTTTATTGTACAAATTTAAGGGTGTTTTAAATCCCTTTGCTAATGGATTTCGAGAGTTACATAAGTCAAATAGTCTATCAATCATTCTTAGATATTCAATGGTAGATGAAGCACCTGAAAATTTCGGATGTCCACATTTCATCAAAAATTCAATAGCATCAGCCGTGCTTGAACTAATAGTCTGAGCTGCAACAGCTACGTTCATGACTTTGTTTTTATAATTTATGTGGACACCACTTAATCTATTAGCAAATTTAAACCCTAATTCATTTTGTAATTCATGAAGATATCTTAAGTAATTCCAAGATATTTCAGAATGAGATGATAGATTTTTATCACACAGGACATTCCTTGCAAGTTTTAACATGTGACAAGCATCAAAAATAATGTAGATTGGCAAATTATTTGCTGGGTGAATAAAATATGTTTTCATTTCTGCTATACTGACCCCCGTGAATTTACAGCCTAAATTTTCAAACGCTGAAACATTAGTGAATAATCCATCGGCAGTCACCGACCAAACTCGCAAATCCAAATCAACCAATTTGGAAATACATACATTTATTAGTTCTGCAAGAACATTAGCATTTATCTTATCCACCAAAAAATAAGCCACAGGGCATTTGAATCTTTCTGTTAGAGAAACTATCAAAAAAACTAAAGCTTCTGATGCCAAAGTATTGACTTTTTCATCGATCAGTCCAGCACATTCGACGTAGCCACTATATTTGTTTCTCCCTTTGTCCCAGATAGCTTGCTTTCTAATTGACATACTGTCAAGTACCAAAGCACAATCCTTAAATTTAAAACTATCAAAACTTTCCTTTAAAAAGGTGAAAGCTTCCTCAAGAAATCCAGGGAAACAATCAACAGAGCTTACCCAAGAATTGATTGTCGTGCGATTTGGTAAGTTGATTTTCTTGCGGATAAAATTATAACACCTAGGTGAGTAAAAATATAAAGTAAGAGCAAACTCCTTCATTGCAGTTGAATATCTCCTCCCACTAGGTCTTCTGTTATTATTTTTTGCTTGATGTACAAGCAGTTCTAGTGGGAGTTCACCATATGTATTTAACAGCATTGCTTTTGTTTCGTCTGACATGTCACCACCTTTCCGTGCAATATTTAACAGAGATTCTAAATTTTCTACCTTTTTTTCTCGCCTTCGGAGTTTCTTTTGTAAGTTATGAACTTTTCTTCTTAGCATTTCTTTAGTGGGACTGTTACAAGAAGATTTATTAAAACGCAAAGAGGAATTAGAAAAATTTATTTTAGAAGATGTGAATATGATATTATCTGCAGTTGAAGATTCTTCTTCTGAGTTGTCCATCTCTACTCTCATATCATCATCTAATGCAGGATTTTCGATGGACATTTGCTGAAATGCTTCATATCCATCAGAATCTGCCAAAGTAGATGGCTCATTAAAAGTTGCCGAAGTAGATGGCTCATTAAAAGTTGCCGAAGTAGATGGCTCATTAAAAGTTGCCGAAGTAGATGGCTCATATAAAGCTGCCGAAGTAGATGGCTCATATAAAGCTGCCGAAGTAGATGGCTCATATAAAGCTGCCGAAGTAGATGGCTCATATAAAGCTGCCGAAGTAGACGGCTCACATAAAGCAAGTACTTTTTCTTCATTTGGGATGAGTCTTTTTTTCTGCTGAAAAATAAAAATCATTACATGAAAATGAGAACAATTTTTAAATTGTAAAGTGTTTAATTGAATCAAATAACCACATTCAAATTAAACCAAATAACCTATAGAAAAGCTTCAAACAAGATCATCGATCAAGTGCATTAATCAAAGATTTTAAAAAATGTCAATATTTAGCATATATTTTATTTTTTTTAAAAATACAAGTTGTTTAACACAATAATTACATTAAAAATTTATTTCTTGGATAAAAAAAAACAGAATGTTGTCAAACCATGTGTACTTAACATTATTTTCTAATTTGTAATTCAGAATTTTTTTTTTTATTAATGATTTGTTATTTATTATAGTAAAAAATTATGTATTTTTCCCCTTTATTGTTACTATAAACACATTAAAAACAGGGTTGCAAAAAACCCAACCCAGATGGAGTTTTTCTGGCTTTGTTGCGTTTTGCCAGGTTTTAGTTTTTCTTTTTTTTTTTTTTTCCTTCAAGAAGTGAGAAGTTCCTTATTTCTAGAAAATATGTATTAAATTAAAAAATCGTACATTTTTATTGACTTAACATACAAGTATTTTTCATTGAAATCAAAATTGTAAAATTAAAAAAACTAGTCAGGTATGGCAGTCCCAAAACTGTACTATCTCATACATATTATTTCCCATAGATGGAACATAGCAATGTCATCAGTTGGGTGAATTACACCAAAATATAGTCAACAACAACTGATAGTACTTTCTAACTGACTCTGAAGTTAATAAAAATCCATGGATTAGTTTCTGAGAAAGAGCTATTGCCGAAATATTTAAAAAAACTTGTATAACACTGCAATTTGTGGGGTAATGTACAGCATAAACAAATCAGGACCTATCATAATTTGAAGTTTGATTAAATCCATGCATTAGTTCTTCAGTTACAGCCATTGCATATTTTACACATAATATTCTTTCTATAGTGATAATTTTTTCTTATTAAATAACTTTATCCATGTTGCTAAATATATGTGTGAAAATCAATATTACATATCAATAGCCCTTAAAATTAATAAAACATGTCACTAAACAACTTTGTACTAAAATAAAATGTTTCATTATTTAAGGTAAAATAAATAATGTAATTATTTCATTTAAAACAATTGTTATAGGCCAGTGTAAACTAAGTAAAGCAATTGGTATACTTTATTTAAAACTTAGCTGATTTTTGCAACTTTGACTGTAAATCACTAAATATTAGTGTTTTCATTACCGAGAAATATTAAATTTTAACTCAATAAAATAAATTTAAAAGTAGTTAAAAAATATATTAAAAAAAACTAATTGTAAATTTAAATGCTTCACAGTAAAAAAAACCAATTTAGACTAAAAAAAAAAAAGCGTGTTAAAACCAATAAAAGCCACTGGCTTGGCTTTTTTAAATTTTAGTCGGCTTTTTTGCAACCCTGGTTAAAAACTAACACTGATGTTTCAAAAAGTTTGAAAAATCAACAGATAATTTTGAAACTAAAAAAGTGCCTTTAAGAACAGCCCCGAAAATGCCTTACACACACACAAAAAAGGTGCCTCTTTCTCTACCTTTTTTCAAAGCTAGGAAATACTAATTTGAATTAGAATAGTTCATTGCAATATTAAACTAATTAATGTAAATTGTATTAAAATAAAATACAGATATTTTATCAATTACGAGGCAATTTTAACCTCTCCAGACCTACATAAAAATTCCTACATACTCCAAACCAGCATAAAATAAATCTACAAACATATTTATGGCTTTTGCATAATCGAAATACCATAGATAACAGAAAGAGTCATTTTTATGAAATCAGCACTTTAGGGGACTGGTCATTTAGGTTTACAAATATGGATATAAAAATACTAATCCCCTTAAAACACCAGTTTAACTATCAGTAATATAAATTTATGCAGTAACAAAATTAAGGTCTTAAAACAAGTAAATGATCATCAAATCCTCAATTTTTTTTTATTGTAAAGTACTTTTGAAGTTGGGATGGAAATAATATTTTATGAGGTAATATTCATCAGTGCTGACATTTATTGATTTTGTTTTAAAGTAAAAAACATTTAGCTGAATAGAAGTAAAGTAAAAATGAAAAAAAAAATAAATAAATAAATTGTTCAGTTTTTGTGAGGAAAAGAATAGAGGTACACATTTGTGTACATCAGGTCTGAAGAGGTTAAGGCATTCTTAATTGAAATGTGAAAGAAGAACTATGAATCTGAATTATTGCAATGAGGAATAATCAGGAGCTATATTCAGCATTATATTTTTTTAAATTGAATCATAATGAAACTTTACTTACTATTAATTCATGTTTTTTAATTAATCTCCTTTTCTTTATAGTCTTCTGTAGGTGCGAAGGAAAAGAAAATATACTAGGGACAGCATCAACTTTCAAAAAATGTCGTGTATTAGATTTGTATGAATCATCCGTAAAGTGTTTTCCACATATAAGAGATGCTCTTGTAGGTTGCCAAGATACTCTTTTAATTGCTATCAACCACTTTTGAAGAAGTTCGGGATTTCTAAAAGGGAACCTATAATTTGAATAAACAAAGTTTATGAATAGATAAATAAGTGTTTAGTGAAAGCTGACATAAGGACCAATAAGTAGACCAAAAAAATAATAAAATTTTAAATTTCATGGTTTCTTCTTATGATTAAAAACAAACATTTAAAATCAAAGCGAAATTATGAAAAAATGGCCGAAGAAAAACTTTACAGTTTCTTAATTGTCCTTTTTCAATATCCCAAGGCAGATTTTTTTTTTTTTTTTCAATCTTTCAACTTAATTCTGAAGAAAAGAATATTTAGCTCATAGTTCTTTTCTTTTGAATGGTGACATTCTCCATCCTTCCCATTATATATTTTACAGAAATCAAAGCATGCGAGTTGAAAATATAGTTATGGTATCTTGTTCATTGTTATTGCAAAAATAAACACAAGTTTGGTCTAGAGCAAGATGAAATACAATGTATTTATGATTTAATAAGTTTAGTTTCATGAACAAAAATTGCCATGATAGCTATTACTATTCTCAAAAGTTTTTCTTTCTTTTTAAGAACTTTTATTTGGAAAAAGCAAGAAACAGATTACTTATTTAGGAACTGGCATTTGCAAATCATTTATTTCTAAGGAGAATCCTGATAAATCGCAATTTTAATCTTTCTGATGGTTAATTTTCTTAAGTTATATTTTACAAACAAATAAATAATGCATAAACATTCTTTTTTTTTTAAATATGATTTTCTTTCTAATTTTTTTAAATATATTTATAAATTGATAGTTAAAAGTAGAAATTGTGAAAAGTTTTTTAAAATGAGTCTTAAAAGGTTTTATTAAGTAATGAACTTTGATATTCGGCCAAATCTAATATTCAGCAAGCCGAGTACTAGTTTCATATTCGGTCAAGCCAAATATTCGGCCTTAACATACTATTTTCATATTCGTCCGAACAGAATATTTAATAACATAACTAAATAGGAGGAATACTGAATAGATACCAAATATTCAGTGAATTGCTCATTTTTACAAAAAATAAAAATATATATTAACTAAGTTAAGTTAGCTCTTTGCATATGCATTAAGATTTCCAATGAAATACAGTGAAACTTAATTTTCTGCTTACTAATTGCTTAGATGAAAAGTAAAGAAAGTATAAAAGCTTATAAAGCATGCAAGGGAAGGGCTTAAGAAAATAATAAATGCTTAACTATTATTCATTATTTTTTTATAAACCAAAAAGAATGAGGCGTACATTACTGGAAGACTGGCACATCTATCCTATGTATATATTTTTTAAGTTGGCACTTGTGAATAGTTCACAAGTGTGTAGTATGCGTGCATTTTGTTTTTTTAATTTAGAATTTAATAATTCTTGTCAAAGAATGAGCTATTAATTTTATATTTTTAGAATTCTTTCACAGTTTTAATTTATTGGAAGTTAGATAACAATTAAAAATAGTTGCTTTCTGTATTTTTACCAATTTTTAAAATCATGATGAACAATTTTTTGATACATGACATTAAATATAACATTTAGAAAAAAGTAAAGACAATAATAGAATTATTCAATACTCATAAAAGAAGAACAGTTTTGCTATGCTTGACACAAAAAGGAATACCTATATTAGTGTATAATTTTTCAAATAGTTTCTTGCATCTATGTTGAAATATTTATTTTGATTTATTCACACAACTAGAAAAAAGGCATTTAATTAGTTGTTTATATCACAGATTTTATTGACAAAGAAATATTTTTGTCTTATTTACACACGTTCATTGCACCCCAAATATGTTTTCATGTAGCCTTCTGAGTGTTTAATTCATGTGGTTCTCTCCCCCCCCCCCCTTGAAAGATTTGAGATTTTGTGTTTTTATTTAATGGTAAAAAAAATGCAATCCTCCGGAATTTTATAATGTCCCTTCCGGAGCAACAGAAATCCCTCCTGGAAAAAAGATGGAGGGGTCAGTGTCTAAATTAAACACTGACCCCTCCATCAAGACACATGCAAGCACGTAGTCAGGGAGGGAGCTAAGGGGGCTGAAGCCCCTCCCGAAAGTTTAAAAAAGTTTTGCAAAGTTAATGAAAATAAATATAATAATGATTTAGCAGATGATAATAAAAATTGATATTTTTCTTTAATCTTCTACTGCATTAAAACTACGCATATTTTTAGTTGTAGTATAAATTTCTTCAATTGAAGTTATAACAATACCTCATTATATCACTCATTCAGATATATTGTTCTTTATTCGTATCTACCACATAAAATTTTAGTTCTCTCAGAACTCTAAAAAATATAAACTAAATTTTTTAATGGGTGTTACACATCATTATGTAGGTACATACCTTAAATTGCGCTTTGTTTACTTTTTTTTTTTGTTACGATTTAAATTATGCAAATTACTGCTGTCAGATCAGAAAAAATTCAAGATTCAGCCCCCTCCGAAGGGAAATCCTGGACACATGTGCATAATTTCAGACAATTTTTAGAATGATAAGTTAGAAGTTCTTGATAAATGTTTTCAAAAGTTTCACTAAAAGAACAAACGAAGTGTAAATACTCATATCAATCAGTTTTTGTTTCAATAGCTCATAAAAATTTTGAGAAATAAAAAATGTAAAAAGTTGTTCACATGTGCCCCACTTTTCCCTATATTTTGATGTTCAATGACATGTCTATTGTTAATCATTTGGTGCAAATATAAACATAATACCATTTTTTATAGATAAACGATAAATTTATGAACGTGAAAATATTAAAAAGTAAGCTGTACGATAATTATACACTATTTTTCAGAAAATTTTAAAATGCATCTAAAAAATTATAACAATAATTGTTACAATAAATGAATTTATAGAATTACGATGATACATTAAAATAATAATAATAATAACAATAATGGAATAATGTTTTACACCAACTATCTAACTAAATATTAATTTAAATATTTATGTATTTTTATTAAATATTTATCCATTATATATGTTAAAGCATTTTCTCAAAATATTTTCCAATAAGTATTTTAGTAATCTTTGTATTAAACACTAGACAAAAAATGATACTTGAAATTAAAATAAATCAAAACAAAAAATTATCATTCACAAAGTTTGCACATAGTCAAACCTCGTTAACAAAAACACGTTTAACATGGATTACATTTAACATTAACTGTTTTACAGTCCCCTACGAAAATGAATACAAATGTTTAATACTAATAACATGAATTACTGTTAATATGAACAAAATTTCGATACCACTTGAGATTCACATTAACGAGGTTCGACTGTATCACACTTGTGATTAGTTAACATGTGCATAGGAGTAAAAAAAAAAGGCATTTTACCTGTGAAATTGCAAATTTCCCTCTTTTGTCCAACGGTTTTTACAGCCGTAAGCAGAACAACTGCTCACCATGATATATAGTTAATAATTATATTAAGAAAATTAAAAGAAATTAGAAAATAAATAAACTGCTCACATAGTAGGCAATGAGCGAAACAGCGCTTTCTGCCTAGTATGCGAACCAAAACTCAGCTAAAAGTGCCGTCACTGTATTCATCCGCGCTGACCGCGGGAGCTAACGTTGGAAAATAGGAAGCCGGATCTCCTGTTATATGTCGAGCTCAGTGCGAATCACCGAGCGAATCACGATGACGATTCAAGCGCTCGAAATGCCATCTGGTGGAAAAAAGATGTAACTTCTCCATTCAGGATGCATTTTTTGGCAATTTAAAAAAAAAGTAATACAGAACAAAAGTACTTGTAAATATTGCATAATTGACGCTGTAAAAAAGAAATGTGATTATTGTTTGT
This sequence comes from Maratus speculifer, assembly GCA_964019185.1. Classification (NCBI taxonomy): domain Eukaryota; kingdom Metazoa; phylum Arthropoda; class Arachnida; order Araneae; family Salticidae; genus Maratus; species Maratus speculifer. The sequence goes on from OZ025295.1 coordinate 390,277,279, forward strand.
AAATAAATTGTTAAGAATGTGGATGTACGTTTTAGGGGTATATATGTGCGTATGATGTTAAAATAATGATTATTATTATTACCCAAATTACTATTATTTAAACCAGTGGCGCAGCGAGGGGGGGGGGTTGGCCCCCCCAGAGCCATGACAAAAATACGGAAATTTCCATTTTTATGAACTGAATCATAAAAAACAAAACTAAAGTTAGAATTTTATTTGTTTTGTTCTCGAAATCTGCCGCTTTATTGAATCAAATTTTATTTAAAAATTTGACTCGTTTAAGCGGCAGTAATGTATTTTCTTTTAAAAATGGGGAAAGTACATGGTAACGGTATCAGTATCGAAAACTGGTCACTCATTTCGGAAAAGGCCGGCATTCATTTATACTATTGGAAATCCGCCGAAGGCTAAAAGGAATGGTCATTTCCTGTCACTGCCAATGCCGTCACGGGTTTTTCAATACTGCACCATTGAGGGGTCTTAATTAGTTACATCTGTTTCTTGATCGTTTTTTGGAAACGGGACTGGACACTCCAATTCCAGGAAAAACACAAAAACGCATGCTTTGAAGGATAGTGCTGTAATGCTAAGGTTTCCTTTATTGTGCGTTTCGCTATGGATATTAAATCCTATTCAGAGAAAAAATTATGAAAAAGATGGATATAAGAGATCATTTTTTTAAATCTTTCGAATTCCTTCAAGCATTCTTAAAATCCAGGTATGTTTGGAAAGTATATAATTCGTTTATATTTATGTCTCTGGAAAGATATTAAGAGCGCCGTGCGAAAGGAAGGGGGGGGGGAGTAGAGGGCGGTCGCAGGGATTTAGGGGTGCCAAATTTCTAACTACTTTCTACTTACTACTATTTTAAATGGACTATTTTCAGACAATTTTTTTAATTAATATTAATTCATATTTAAAAAACGCCCGAAACAGGCAAGTAGGTAAACGGAAAAAAAGTTACCGGAAAAACAGTTATCGGGAAAAAAGTGACATAAACTACAAAAGCGGAAAAGAAGTTACCGAAAAAAAAGGGACAAGGAATTGATTTTGGGAATTCATTATTGATTTTGAGGATTCATTGGTTAAGTATTTAGGGGGTATCAGGGGGAGGTTCTTAATTTAAGTAAATGGGTTTTTCGTGCTGAATTAACTGTTTTGGTTCAGTTTTTGGACATATGATAACCCCTCCCCCATCCAAAACTTCTCAAATTAATTTAATAGTTTTTTAAGCAGATTTATCCGATTCGGTTGGAATTTTGGACATAAGATCATTATGATAAGACGTATCTCTGATTAGTTATAGAGTTCTTTTGCTTATTATAAAGGGAGGGTGGTCAAATACCCCCCCCCCCACACACACACACACACACACACTCAAATTAGATAGATCGGTTTTTAAGATCGGATCAAAATTATCCGATGTATTTCAAATTTAAAATATAGATTCTTTCTGATAAGGTGAATCCCTGAATAGTTTTAAGAGTTTAATGACTAAGTATAAAGGGGAGGGGGATGGAGGATATACCCTCTTAAATTAGATAAAATGGCTTTTTACGCAGAATTATCCGATTTGCTTCGAATTTTGGACATAGGTTCATTATGATAAAACGTATCTCTGATTGGTTACGGGGTTCTTTTCCTTATTATAAAAGGTGGGGACAAACAATTATTTCCCCCTCAAACTAGATAAATCGGTTTTTATGCAGATTTATCTGATGTATTTCAAATTTTAAATATAGGTTCTATCTGAAAAGGTGAATCCCTGAATAGTTTAAAGGGTTTAATGGCTAAGTATAAAGGCAAAAACAAAGGATAACCCCCCCCCCTTTAAATTAAATAAATAGCTTTTTATGCAGAATTATCCGATTTAAAGAATTACTATTCAAATTTTGGATGTAGGTTCTTTATGATAAGGTGTATCCCGGATTAGTTATGAGGTTCTTCTGCTTATTATAAATAGGGAAACGGACGATTATCCCTCCCCCCTTAAATTAGATAAATTGTTTGTGCATAATTATCCGATGTATTTCAAATTTTTGATATAGGTTTTTTCTCATAAAGTGGATCTCTAAATAATTTTAAGGGCTTAATGGCTAAGTATAGAGGGGGGAACTGGGGATAACCCCACTTAAATTACATAAATGGCTTTTTACGCAGAATTATCCGATTCCATTCATTTTGCACTTAAAACTGGTTTATTTATTTATTTTTTTTTTTTGTGTGAAAAAAGTAATATACTAAATTATTTGTTGTAATTCTCATTTTAATTTACGCCAAATATTTATCATTTACTGGATTTTTACTAATTAATGTCCCATATTACACATCACAAAATATAATATAAAACATTTAAAAAAAATATGCTAGAAAATTTTAATGTACAAACTATGTTGTATGTCACGAATGAATGAACTTGCGAATTCATTAATTTGTAGTAATAAAAATAGTTTTTTATTACTAGCTTATGTTAGTAATTAGAAAGTTAATTGTTTAAAAACCTGTAGTTCTTGATAGATCTTCAGGTTTGAACGCTTAAAAAAATAAACGGATTTAAATAAAAAAAACGATTTTAAGAAAAACAGGAAATTTTTTTCTTTGTTACGATGTTTATAGAATACTGAATGCTACGCAGAAACATAACTCACAGTTTTCAATTCAAACAGCTATTGAGGATATATAAACAAATCCTTAAAACTATTGAGGGATTCACTTTATGAGAAAGAAACTATAGCCAAAATTTGAAATACATCAGGTAATTGTGCTAAAAAACAATTTATCTAATTTAAGGGGGGAATAATCGCGGCCCCCTTTTTATTAGCAAAAGAACCCCATAACTAATAAGGGATATCCCTTATCTTAATGAGCCTACATTCAAAATTTGAAGCAAATCGGATAATTCTGCATAAAAAGCCATTTATTTAATTTAAGAGAGGTTATCCCCCCATGCACCCCCTATACTTAACCATTAAGCTCCCAAAATTCTTCAAGCATTATATACTCTGACGACTAACTGACAACATTAATCATGGCAGAAGATAGATAGCCAAGTCTTATTGTGAAAAGGGATACAGGGGTGAAAATATCTTCATTCAAAAGCTGAGAAGAATAGGTGCTATTAACCTCAAGGGACATACCTAGAAAATAATTGCACTGGTCTAGTGGCAATGAGCTGAGGGGGACACTGGGATTAGTGAGCACCGAGAGGGAAGGAAGGTAGTTGGAAGAGAGACATGTGCTGGTAATGTACAAGAAAATACATTGATGTAAGATGGCTTAGACGTGCTAAGCGAAATGTAATATTTGAGTGTGGCTCCTATGTAGTTGTAATGTCGTTTTATTTACTTTTTTAATAATTGATCTATGGTTCTAATAAAGAACTTGAGGAATTAAAAATGTGTTATTGATGAACTTAACAAACAAACCAACTTAGTAAAGAGAAACTCAAGGCGCGACACCACAATACTATATATAAGCCTTATCAGAAAGAACCTATATCCAAAATTTGACACACGTTGGATAATTCTGCTTAAAAAAACCATTCATCTTATTTAGGGTGGAGGGGGGGGGAGGTAATCGTCCGTTCCCAAAACTAATCAGGCAAGCGCCTTTTCAGTATGAACGTATATCCAAAAATTGAACCAAAACAGTTAATTCAGCATGAAAAAATCATTCACTTAAATTAAGAGCCGACCCCCGACACCCCCCCCTCATTTCATGCTTTGCCAATAAATCTCCAAAATCAAAAATAAATCCCCAAAATCAATTCCTTGTTACTTTTTCGCCAGTAACATGTTTATCTTGTCCCTTTTTTCCGGTAACTTTTTTTCCGTGTCATTTTTTTCCTCTTTTGTAGTTTGTCACTTTTTTTCCGATAACACTTTTTCAGGCAAGTAGATATGATTAAAAAGCTATGTAACTGAAAAATATTCTTCATTCTTTGATAAGATCTTTCAGAAGACGATTCTCACAGTGGATGATTTGAAACGAATTTACGACGTAGTAGCAACAAAATGGAGAAAAAATGGTTGCCATGCGATCAAAATCGCTTATAACTCGTTAACTAATATACTTATTATAAAAAAGAAAAAAAATGGCGAAAATTTCACCAAATATCGCAGATAAAACGCTGATTTCGTCTGAAGACCGCGGGAAAACGTCGATTTCGTCTAAAGATTTCTGATATAATGCCGATTTCGTTAAAAAATCGGGAAAAAAACGCCGTTTTCGATAAAAGATTGCTTAAAAATATTTTGTCAAAAGATCATTGAAAGAAAATGTCGCTTTCATCAAAAGATCACGGGAAAAACGCCGATTTCGTCGAAAAACCGCGAGGATAAAGCGCCGTTTTCAAGAAAAGATCGCCGAAAATTGCAAAATTTGTCTAAAGATCGTCCAAAAAACGCCGATTTCATAAAAAACACCGATTTCGTCAAAAGATCGCGGAAAAACCGCCGATTTCGACAAAAGATCGCAATAAATCACCGATTTTGCTAAAATATCGCAGATAAATTGCTGATTTCGTTTAGAGGTCGCAGAAAAATGCCGATTTCGTCAAAAGATCGCGGACAAACGCCGATTTCGTCAAAAGATCGCGGAAAAACCGCTGATTTTGCTAAAATATCGCAAATAAATCGCTGAATTCGTCTGAAGGTCGCAGGAAAACGCCCATTTCTTCTGAAAATCGCGGATAAACCCCCCCCCCCTCGCGGGGGTATCTCGCTGCCCCCCTCCCCCCGCCGATTTCCGAAAAAAAAATTTCAACCAGAATCATCCCTGAAGCAACTCTATCCCCCCCCCCCAGAGCCGAATTCTGGCTGCGCCACTGTTTAAACTATTTTTATTATTTTCTAAAAGTAATAGAGAACAATTGAGAAACATCAAGATTAATTTCTTTAATTATAATTCCAAAAAATATTTCTTTATCAATAAATATGTAAAAGGAGAAGGAAAATTGTCAAAATCTTCTCTCAAATTATTTTCAAACAGAAATTGATGATTAAATAAACTAAGCTCAAAAATGATCCAGAGCAAAGTGCTCTCGAAATTATTCAACCAATCAGAAGCTTGTATATTCTACCCTATGCTAGCTTCGGTGGGATCCGCACTGCAAAAATGCATTCAGGATAACGCTGTGTAAGCTCATTGCATCACATGCATTTTAAATTTGTTCAGAATAATTATTCTTTTGCACAATTTCACATTTCCTCTGACATTTGTTTCCTGTCTTATATGACGAAGAAAATATTATACGAATTTGAATATCTAAAACTTTTAAATACATTTACAATTGGCGATTCAAGAGATCGAATGCGCCATCTGGTGGAGAAAAAATGTAACTTCTCCATTCAGGATAACGCTGTGTATGCTCATTGCATTACATGCGTTTTAAATTTGCTCAGAATAATTATTCTTTTGCACAATTTCAGATTTCCTGTGACATTTGTTTTCTGTCTTATATGACGAAGTAAATATTGTACGAATTTGAATATCTAAAACTTTTAAATACATTTATAATAGAGAATTGTTTCAACGGGAGTTTAACATTAGTTAAAGGGAAATTAAAGGGACAGTTATTCTGTATCGAAGGCTGCGAGCAGCGCCTCTATAGGCCGTTTTAGTTCCCAATAAAATTCATGGTAAAACTTAGAGGGTTGGTGCAGGACACTTTAAAAATTATTTATTACACAGGAATGTATGGGCGCATACCCAGGTAGCACAGCAATATCGGCCAATATCGGGAACAGCGATTTCGCGATATCGGCCAATATCGGTAAACGCCGGATCGGCCAATATTGCACGGTTAACTTTTTTTCCAATATCGGCCGATATCGGTGAACGCCGGACCGGCCGATATCGGGGAACACCGGACCCTCCAATATCGGGGAACGCCGAACCGGCCAATATCGGTCGACTCCAGACCGTCGATATCGGGGAACGCCGAACCGGTCAATATCGGGGTACGCCGGACCGGTCGATGTCGATCAACGCCAGAACGGCCGATATTGGTCGAAGCTGGATTTGACAGTAAAATGGCAAAACCTTCTTTTCAATACAATGGTGCAGATTACCAATCATGGTACCTGGTAATTAATATTTCTTTAATATTAAGGGGCTTCTTGACTGATGTGAAGATATCTGTTTGCTAATATTAATCCCATGGAAGAAATTTTTTAAAACATATTTTAAAAATTTCTTCCACAAGAAGAGAAGGTATCTTCGCATGAGTCAAGCAGCCCCTTAATATTAAAGAAATATTAATTACCAGATGCCATGATTGGTAATCTGCACCACTGTATTGAAAAAAAGGTTTTGCTATTTTACTATCAAATTCAGTTTTGACTAACATCAGCCAGATCTTTTTTTTCCCCACGATTGATAATTGAGGTCAATTTCTACAAAGACCCTTTTTCACTTCCCAATTTTTTTTCAAAATTCTTTTTTTTTCTTTTTTCAATGATATATATACTTAAATTCTTAAAACCAGTTTACAAGGAGGAAAAAAAAAAAAAAAAAAAAAAGAAGATTTGCCATTGTGTATTGGAGAGTGCAGTTTTAAATGTATATTTATTTATATACATACATATTTTTTATTTCTCAAAATTAAATTTATATTTGACAGTGACCCTTTAATATTAAAGAGATAGATTAGCAGTACTATGTCTGAACCGGTAATCTGTATTCCTATATTGAAAAAAAGGTTTTGCCATTTTACTTCTAATTTAGTTTTTACTAATATCAGCCGGATTTCAGTTCATGTAAATATTATTTTGTTTCCCTCCACCGCACTGGATATTTGAGGTCAATTTCTACAAAGATCCTTTTTTACTTTTCTCAATTATTTTTCAGGATTCTTTTTTTTTTCTTTAATTATTAAATTATATAAAATTCCATAATTAGAAAAAAATATCAGAAACATTCTGGAAAAAAAAAAAAAAAAAAAAAAAAAAAACCAATGAAGCAAGATTTTTTTTTTTTTGCATTTTTTTTTCAAACCTTTATATATATATATGTATAGATCCTTTCTTTTTTTATTATTATAATACCTATTTTAGGGAAATTAATGTAATAGTGATAAAATACAAAATTTTATAATACTAACAATCTGATGTATCCCACTCACGCTATGTTCATATTTGTACATGAAAATATTAACTTGTGAAATAGATAATTAAATGCTATTTTTCTCATCAAAATTAAAAAGTGCAAATTCATATTCATACCAAAGTAGCAATTTGACAAAAATGAAAGGGTTGACTGGCAATTTGTTGAAATGGTACAGTTGAAAAGTGTTATATAAATATAGTATTTGAATAAAATTACTTTTATGACCATATAGAGCAATTTTCTTAACTTTTTCACATAATCAATAGAAATATTTAAAATACATATCAAAATTTAAAGAGATTCATTATTTTCTGTCTTTATCATAAATATAGATGTTCAAACTTGTTTAACTACATTGTTGTATAAACTTAAAAAGCTGTGATATATTGGCAAAACAAAGTCGAAAACAATTTATGTAAGATACATATATGCAAAAATCTATTTTTCATTTTTTTTCAAACTTAACTTTAATTAATTATTCCTTATATTTTATCTGTATGAACATCTTTATCCTGAATTAAGAATTTACTGATTATAAAGTGCTGCGAGATGAATACTTTTCATTATGTTCACTCTACATTCTATTTTTTTTTTTTCTTTTTCAATGTTCTACAAACATTAATTTCAAAAACTCGTAATAAAATACATTTTTATTTAAAAAAAAAAAGGAAAAATATTTCCAAATCACCAATTTGTGAAAATGAAAGGTTAAAAAATTGAATATATTATTAGGAAAAGCCCACTTTTTTTTAAACCATGATCTATGAACACTTAACCATTATTAATGTTATTTTTTAAATAACTTGTAGCTGAAATAATTTATTATTTTTTACCTTTACAATAAATGTTAATCTTAGGATTGTTTATTATACTTATATACACTAGATCTTTATAACGAAAACCAAAATATGCAACATTTTATGTTATATAGATAATTTCCCATAACATTAAAAATTACGTTGTTTATAAATACAACCAAATATATCTGAAACAAATCAATATACATTAAAAGATCTTTATATCATATCTCTTAGAATCAATAATGCAGAATTATAAATTTTTGCATAATACAGATATATAATGCAAGCATTCACTTATTGTTAAATTATCTTATAAAAATTATCCAAACATGCCTGAACAAAATCATTACTTGTTCCAAAATTACAAAATCTTAAAATTTAATCCTATAAAGAATGTCAATATTTCTATAATATGGATTGCAATTCTTAAGTACAAAATTCATTGTTTACTTTTATTAGCTGTGCACTAAATAAAATTATGTTATAAAGATCTTCCACTGTATATGTAAATTTTTCTCCTCATCCTCTCTACACACACACCAAAAAGGTTTTTCTAGCAAGATTTAATTGAAAGCAATAAATCAACTTTAATCACCACTACATTAAAACTCAATACAATTTATTTATATTGAGCAAACTTTAATTTTTCAATTAATTTAAAACAAAATTTATATTTTACTTTTATGGCTGTCTTTATTCTGAATCAGTCTAAACTACACAACTGGGAGATAAACATTTAATTGAGGTATTTTTCATTGCATAAACACAAATTCTAGCAGATACTGGGTAAAAATTATATGCTTTATTTAGCAATTAATTTTAATGGCAATATAAAATTGAAAGTGCAACTGAAATTACCTTTTAAACAGTTAAATATGTTACAATATCTTTAATTTAAGCAAGAAAAGCTATTCTGGAACAAAAATTTTAATATTTTTTTCCCATTTGTAATATATTCATACAAAGTAAAAATAAAACCTTTTAATTTTTAATATACATATATTTGGAAAACATGTAATTTTTTTTTTTTTTTTTTTTTTTTTTTTTTAAAGATAAATATATGATAGATTTAAATATCACCATAAATTTCAAATATTTCGTTAAAATTATAATTTTTGATAGAATTTATAAGTAAATTTTTATCTACTATTTCTTCTAAGATAAAATTTACAATGATTTTAAAAGATTTGTAAATTTATTTTATAAATTCTTTTGTATTGAAATATTTCAAGCATGTGACAGTAGGTTAAAAAGTGATAATAACAATTATTTTAAAACAACTCTTAGAAATTTAAATAAAAACTTACCATGTATAACAAAATAAATTTTATTAATCAGAAAAAATAATTGAATTTTATTTACAAACTAATATTATTATTTATAATATAACAAGCAAATTTCAACATCTATTTTCATGTCTATCACATTTTCCTTTGAAACGTCTTTCAATCTTAGTCGAGAAATCCTGCAACCACCTTCCAATGCAAGTAGAGATAGTAGTTTCTACTCCTACAAACTTCATTTCCATACTCCCTAGAAAAATAAAATGAACAGAAATCACAGCTATAACAACTTATAATTTGCCAACTTATTCTATTTTTTTTTAACTTCACATACTAATCATAAATCAGGGATTTGAATTTATTCACCAAAAGTTATAATTTGAAAATGAAATATTCTTACTTTATTCTATTAATATTAATATCTAATAGTTAGTGCTAAAATCACACAGTATTCACAACACATAGTTTTATGGCTTTATAAATCAGAACACATAATTGCCCACCAACTACATTATGCAGTGATACTCAGCTGAATAAGCAAACTTACAACATTAAATTTTCACTTGACCTTTCTCCCCCTCCCCCCTTATTACAAAATTTGAATTCAAAAAGATATTTTCCAATTAAAGTGAATTTTTAAAACACAATTTAATTTAACCCTTTGATAACTAACATTCTTTTTGGAAGTAATAAAAGTAAAAATACTTAAAACACAATTTTTTAAGCATTTAAAGTTTAATTTCAATGAGTACAATTTATATTATATATATTTTTTTAAATATAATAATATTTGTTCTACTTAACTTTTAAAATATAGCAACAAGAGAAAAAATATTTAAATTGTTATACAAGATTATATATATATATATATATACTCACATGTAATTTCTTTTTTCTAAAACTGACCCCTTCACAAAATTCTTTTTCATAAAACACACCTCTTCGAAAAATTTCATTACATAAAAAAAACATTTTCCATTGAATATTTTCATTTTGTTAGTTTTAAAATGTTTAATTTACAAACAAATTAGGTTTATTAAAAAGGAAAATTTTAACAGGAGTTTTTAAAGAAGTTATTTATAAACGCTGGTTCGAATGTGAATAACAATAATTTTTTGCTACAAAATGTTATTTCTCACAAAAATAATAAAGTTTTCATAAATAACTTTTATTTTCACAAAATGACCCCTGAAATAAAAAACCTGGATCAACTCCTGGAGATATGCCAAAAGCTATTTTAAATACAGTTTAACTCCACTTATATGTTACCTGAGCAAAACATATAACTGGCTATATTTTGTAATTTTACAATTTATTGTGACATAAACATGATACTAAGTTCTATTTTATATTTAACTTCCTATTCTTTTATTATATTTCTTAATTTTATAGAAAGAAAAAATGAAAGCATTTAATAAATATGAAAACTTACTTATTAATTGAAATAACAGTAATCAACTATTTTTGCAGTTATGTAAATTTTGTCATAACAATTTTCAACTGTAAGTTGCATTTTGCTGACTAGTAATATTTTCTCAAATTCCCCACCACCATTTATTACAATTATATAAATTAACACAATTAATTTAATATATGATAGTTCTCTATTTTTTAAATACAAAAAGAAGTAAATTGTACATAGAAAACAACTAAAATAAATACAGTAGAATTCCTCAAATCTTCAAATGTCTAAAATCTACATATTTTTTTACAGATGTAAACATTGGAATTCATTTCAGATGTAGGAACAAAATTACAGAATTTTTCAGTTGTGTTTCATTTTGTATGTATTTTATTTAATATGCAATTTTCTTAATAAGACAACTGGGCTTGTGGTATCCATAAAGGAGCATAAATTTATTTTTCTGTTAAATGAAGATATTGCTGATATCTCTGATAATCACTATCTTTTTACCAAATATATTTTATATTAATCAAACTTTTTTTTATTATTATGTTGATTTTGAAGTGAATTAATAGAGAGTATCTTTCATAAGGAAGATTTCATTAAATATTTCAAAGTAAATATCTCTCTTTTTTTATATATACATATTCAAAATACATATTAGTAGTTACTTATTTACTAGATTTTTAGTTTTAATATTTTAACCAGTTTTAAAATTACCTTAATTTTTATCCTTTTAATTTAATATTTTACTTAATTATTTCAACATTTTATTGTATTACAATCATTCATTATAATTTTTATGCATTGAAATTATTTTTTTAATGTAAAAATAATGACCAGAAATCCACAAAATTTTAAAATCTGCACAAAAAAAGGTCCCAAGCTATACAGATTTGAGGGAGTCTACTGTGTATATATATATATATATATCAAATTTATCAAACATATAAATTCAGAACAGATAAGTCTGTGGTCAGCAAATTGAACATAGCGATTTCCCCCCCCCCCCCCCCCCAAAAAAAAAAATGTTATTTTTGAAAATGATCACTTATCAAATTCTGAGGTTGCATATGACAGTTATTTTCAAAACTGAAGTTATTCTAATGAGAATTTAACAAAGTTAATCTTTTAAAGTGATTGCTCATTTCTTATAGCATCTAAATATAGAAAACCAGACAATAAAATTCAGAAAAAAGAAATATCCCATAGATTATGCAATTTTTTTTTTTAAAGTTAATTATTAGTAGAGCAATTTTTTTCTTTCTTTTCTTTTTTTAAGAGAGAAATTTAATTTTAAAGAATCAATATATCAAATATAAAAATATCTATAAACAAGACATTGAAAAATTTATTACTACCTCTCAAAACAATACAGCAAGTTGTAGGCCATAAATCTATATTGCAACAAACAAAAGTTCATTACCACAATTTATCTTTTTCCTATTGGTTAATTTTAAGGTTTTTTTTTTTTTTTTTCCCAGACCACAAACACATCTGTTGTATGAATTCTTATAAACCAAGCCTAAAAGTTTATAAATTTTGTTTCCATAGCTGGTTATGATATATCATTTGATATCTCTCACTTTCTAAAGCCTGAATTGCAACAAGCTTAAAAATAAAAACACCAGGGCTCCTATATACTGAAAAAGTATACTAAATAAATAATAGAAAAAATATTGCATTTTATTTATCAATTTAAAGATTTATGTAGCGGATTATGAAACTTGTTGTTACAACGACAAATTTTTCTCAAAGAATAAATTAAATTCAACATTCTCTAAGTGCTTCATAAAATTATTTAAATCTGGTACCACTTTGTATAAAACTGGAAAATACAAATCTATCTTCTATCTGTATCAAAAATTTTTAGTAATACTCAAGAACAACTGTTATGAAAAGTTCACACAAATTATTTATCATTAATTTAAAGAATCCATCTTTATGTAGAAAGTTCTCATAGAAAAAATATAGAAATATAACTCACCAACAACTGTGCAATAAATTAAAATTCTGGATTTCCCTGGCCTGATTTACAACAGCAGCAGCAGCAACATGAGCAGTTGTGTCTGAAACAATAATAAATTTTTAGATCACATTTAATAATAGAATGCAAATTAAAGCTAAACAAATTAAGCAAGTTTAAAGATTTTTTAATGTATTGGTAAATGGACAAGGGGGGGGGAGGGGTATGATACATTTCATGGACATTTACCTGTGAAAGAATGCAAAATCATATTTTCTGTTGAATACATTGAATAAATTTTATTTCTAAAAGGAGTGTCCTTGGGCTCTTGGTTTTAACAATGTAATTTTAGTGTATATTTTTGAAGAGGTATAGAATAGTTATTGAATAGTATATGTAGAATTAAACTAGAAGAGAAATAAGTTATTAATATTATACCATAATTAAAATCCACATATCATATACCATATAATATTGTACCATAAATATTAAAAGCATAAATAATCTTCCATTAGAATTGTTTGCTGATTTTGAGCCTTACTTTTGTATCTGGAAAATTATGTTCAAAGTGTGACTATATATATATATATATATATTATAAGGAGGAAGGAGAGTTTTTCGTACCTTGCACTTGAAACAGGATATTTGGAATTTTATTCCTAATATCGATAAAAAGGATCTTACAATTATATAAAATACTAACAGCTTTGGTTACAATCAATAGATTTAATATAAATAATTATTTCAAGAATACAGTAAAGGAACTTAAATTAAAAATAGTTTTATTAATATATAAATAATAAAATCCCATTTAATTATATATTTCAAGTTGATTACGCATTTGTTTACAAATGTTGTCGCCGGAGTTTCATAAAAACAAAGCGAACAGAAAATACATTCTACTCATGAATATGGATAACTTACTATAATTAGTACCAAAATAGACAGAAATCAATACTTCAAAATCAATTTAGAATATAAATTTTAAAAGTACTTACCCGTTTCAAATGGTGATCGTTGTTTTACATTGTCTGCAGTACTTCAGTCTCAGCGTCAACGAGCGGCTATGTTTACGAAAGACGCGAAAAGCGTTGAAAAGGGTGCTTGTTTCTGATTGGTCAAATAGTTCTCATCGTGAAGTATGCCGGTCGTTGCCGATATAATCCGATATTGCCCGATGTCTGTAAAATATGATCGGTCTTTGCCGATGGAAACCAAGATCGGCCGATATTGGTCTTGACCCGTGGCCGATATAGGCGGATATTGACAAATAGGACTGTTTCTATGTAAATTTACAGAATTTAAAATGTTATGAAAATTTATTTCTACCTTCCATCTTTCTAAAAAAGTACAATATGTAATTTAAAAAGTTAAATATTGAAGATTCCAGAAGTTTTAATATTTCAGATCCAACATCGGTCAACATCGATCGACATTGGCCAATGTTGGTAAACATGATCAGTCTTTGCCGATGGACGTCAAGATTGACCGATGCAAGGCTAACTTATCATAATATCAAGGCTTGTCATTCGCTAAGTTTCCTTTGACTGCAGTACAGGGGGCGCTGAACTACATGATTTTCCCGTTGGTAGCGCCATCTAATGTTAGAAACTGAAATGTTTTCCATTATTTCCTACGGGATTATTAGCAGTAGTATGCACCAGGTGGCGTTACATACGAGACAAAGTCATATAATAAGTTGGCAATTATAGGGACAATTTCAACAATGGATTTTCTCCTGAATGCGAGGCCTTGATATTATGATAAGGGGGCCTTGGACCGATGTTGGGCAGTATCGGGCCGATATCGCTGTGCTACCTGGGTAGTGACGTGTTGAAGTTTGACCTCTTTTTTTTTTTTTAATTTCTTGTTCATACTAGAAAACTTCTATTCCTTTCTTTATTTTTACCAGCCATTTCATTATATAAAGGAAAATTTTATTTGAGAATTTTTGGCATGAAATCATAATTTTTGAAACATAATATTAATAATTTTTAAAAACTTCGTTTCTATTTCTTTTATTTTTTTATATATTACTTATGTTTGTCAGATTTACTGTTTTTTTTTAATTATTATTAAAAAATTTCAATTTCATGCCGGAATTTTTCAAATAAAAATTGTTTTTTTATGTAATGCTGAAATGTCTGTTTTGAATTATGAAATGGATTTTTGGCTAAGCGATCAATTGATTAAAAAAGATAGCAATCATTCAAGTAGATAAAATGTAATTTTTTTGTACTTAATTACAGTCTTAAAACAGAAACATAATGAACAGTTTCAACAAAGTAAAATGTTCATTTACTCCGCAAGAAGTTCTTAAATTCCACTCTTGCATAGTTTCCTATCACACATACTATCAGGCCTCGATTATGACAGGCAAAGATAAATTAGGGTGGAGTCCCTTTCGAATCGTTGCAATGTTATTCAAATAGAACTGATGGTCCTCTTGTGTATGGGTAATGCAATAAACATATTCGTATCTTGGACATAAATAGGAGAAAAATCTTAGCACCATCCATTCTAAATTAAATACCTTAATTCATAAAAGTACACCTTTTACTTACCCATCATACATAGTATAGGGTAAGTCTTGCAATCGTTTTGAAAATCGAAAAAAATTTTTTGACGGATTTACACGTTTTAGATAGTGGAGATTACGAAAAACATATTTTTAGAAAAAAAATTTTGCCGTCCGTCTGTCTGTTTGTCAGTCTGTTGTCAGTCTGTCTGTCTGTAAACGCTCTATCTCCCGAACAAATTGAGATAGAGACTTGAAATTTTGTATGTAGTTAGTATGTAAGAATGGGACGAACTCTATTTAATATCAGTAACCTCGATTATCCGGAACTATTTTTTTCGGACTCTCGAAAAATTCGTTCTGATGAAAGGTATATAAAAATTTTCGAATTTTTTTGTTCTAAGGAATGGACGTAAAAGGCAATAAAATAACACACATTTTGCATATAGAACGAAGTCGATCGAATTATTAGTTGCCGAGATATTTGTAATCTTGTTTTCCACATTCTTCGATTTTTTGTGACCCTGTATTTCATTCAAATTTCAATTCAGAGGTATATTTTAATTGGAAATGAGAGGCTTAATTTGACGCAGTTAATTGTTAGTTAAAAGAGTTATTATTTTTGGAGTTATAATGATGTTTCTTTTACGCAGTTTGGTACTACTTGAGTAGTTTGGTGTTACATATACATAATTTGTCGAAATTGGTACATCAGCAGTTCTTTAATAGAGCATTACTATGTATAGTAACAATATTTAAATTTTGTTTATGAATTGCAATGCATTGTATAAATAGTTTCACATGTTTTATTTTCGTATACATAACCATGATGGGTAAGTATTACGATGGCCCCCAACGACTAGTTTACTTACCCATCATACGTAGTATAGGGTAAGTCTTGCAATCGTTTTGAAAATCGAAAAAAAAATTTTGACGGATTTACACGTTTTAGATAGTGGAGATTCCGAAAAACATATTTTTAGAAAAAAATTTTGCCATCCGTCTGTCTGTCTGTCTGTAAACGCTCTATCTCCCGAACAAATTGAGATAGAGACTTGAAATTTTGTATGTAGTTAGTATGTAAGAATGGGACGAACCCTATTTAATATCAGCAACCTCGATTATCCGGAACTATTTTTTTCGGACTCTCAAAAAATTCGTTCTGATGAAAGGTATATAAAAATTTTCGAATTTTTTTGTTATAAGGAATGGACGTAAAAGGCAATAAAATAACACACATTTTGCACATAGGACAAAGTCAATCGGATTATTAGTTGCCGAGATATTTGTAATCTTATTTTCCACATTCTTCGATTTTTCATGACCCTGTATTTCATTCAAATTTCAATTCAGAAGTATATTTTAATTGGAAATGAGACGCGTAATCCGACGCAGTTAATTGTTAGTTAATAGAAATATTGTTTTTGGAGTTATAAGGATGTTTCTTTTACGCAGTTCGGTACTACTTGAGTAGTTTGGCGTTTTATGTAATTTGTCGAAATTGGTGCATCAGCAGTTCTTTAATATAGCATTACTATGTATATTAACAATATTTAAAATTTGTTTATGAATTGCAATGCATTGTATAAATAGTTTCACATGTTTTATTTTCATATACATATTTATGATGGGTAAGTATTACCAGGGCCGTAGCAAGGTGTTTTGCCCCCCCCCCCCCCAAAAATTATAACTTTGGGCCCCCTCCCCTCTCCCACACTTTCAACTGAGTTTTTTGAAAAATATTTATATTGAAGTTTCCATATAAGTTTCAAATAATAATAATGTAATAAACAAATTTAATCATTATCATAAGTATTTTAAATCATTATTAAAATTATTATAAGATTCATAACTCTGCACAAATATGAAATAATGCATTGCTTAAATATCAATTAATAATGTTAAAATAAAATTTGTCTAAAACAATTTTACAAATAATCACATGACGCTAAGATTTCATGATAAAGTGTAGGAATTAAATAGATTATATAAACACATAATTCCGGTAGTTCGCTACTTACGAGGCTACTTCAGTTACGCGAAAAGACTCATCCGCTAATGCACGGAAGAATGGAATGGAATACTATGAAAGAAATTTATATCTCGCATTTCAATATTTTTAAATGATTTTTTTTTCACTGGGTAGCTGAAATCAATCTGTATGCAGCGTTTTTATACTTCTTCGATTTTTATTGCATTTTTTTTTCCCATGAGGATGTTTTTATTTTCGAAACTGGTTCCAAAAATGAAAGTGTCCTCATTAAAATTACCTGCAAACAGAACTGAAAGAGCAAAAAACAACCTGCATACAGATCGATCTCAGCTGTCCAATGCGAAAAAAATCATTTAAAAATATTGAAATGAAACCGAGATATTGTTATAAATTTCTTCAATAGGATTAGCATTAGCGAACAGGTTATTTTGCTTGACTGAAGTAGCCTCTTAATTGAAACAGTATACTTTAAAACACAACAGTTAAGTCGAACTAGACAGTTTAAAAATCTGTTTATAAAGTTTTGTGCCCTCTGCTTATACTGTACTTCAGATAAATGTGTTCAAATAATACTTTCATTCTATCTAAAGAAATTAAAGTCAAGGGAATAAACGAAATAGCTAGAATTTTAATATTCAGAATTTTAATATTCAAAATTGTTTTATTGAATTGAGTTACAATTTCATTTGCTGTTGCTTACATTTTTATTTGAAAAAATTTTCTTGCGTGTTTTTTTGTCTGCGAATTTGTTCACTAGATCATTGAAATCAAGTGATTTCGCGACTTCGTGTTCAATGGAGATTATTCCCAAAGCGGATAACCTGTCATTGCTCATTGTTGATCGCAGAACGTTTTTTATTATTTTCATCCTGCTGAAACTTCTTTCAGCACTTGCAACGGTAACAGGAGTTGTTAAAAGAACTCTTAATGCAACTGCAAAGTTTGAATAAATCTCCTTTAAGCCATTTGCATATATGTATGTGAGAAAATCTTTGGCAGTCAAGAGATCTTTTTGGCTATTTATTATGTTTAAAAAGCGATTCAATTCGCCTTCTAGTTCTTCAGAATCAACGTCTTTCATTTTATTTGCATATATTTTGCATTGATTTTTGAGATCATTCTTTTCTGCGCATCTTTTTAAATTTTTAGAATTGGATAAAAAGCCAAAAAGTTGGTTAAATCGCGATGTTATTGACGATATAATTTGGTCAATTACAATAAGAAAGAAATTGATTT
The DNA here is from genome assembly GCA_964019185.1 of Maratus speculifer. NCBI lineage: Eukaryota > Metazoa > Arthropoda > Arachnida > Araneae > Salticidae > Maratus > Maratus speculifer. The sequence goes on from OZ025295.1 coordinate 390,295,587, forward strand.
TAAATTTCTCTTCTTCGGATAGATTAGCTTCATCCTTGCTTTCGTATTCGAACATAATTTTTGTCCTAATCTTTCTTTTTTTAGGAAATACTGTATCTATTTCTATTTTATTTGCTATTTCTCCAGCATTGATAATTGCTGAACTATAGCCGGTGTTGCGATAGTCCTCAAAATATTTTAGAGTTGCTGAAATTTCAGATTGGAAAACGTCCACTGATATGTCAGGAGATTGGATAAATTTGCTTGTTTTATTGATAGTAAATAAAATGTCATACCATACACAAATCATTATTAAAAATGGCCATTTTGAAATTTTTTCTAATAAGGAATCTGCTTCTGACGCCGTTATGCCATCTTTTTTACTAAGAGCATATGCTCTTAAAGAAGATAGTACTTCACATATTTCACTTAAGTGGAATCTAAAAGGTTTTACAGCATCGATTCGAGATTCCCACCTTGTATCAGAGAGTCCTTTAAGTGTTAAGGGCATGAATTCTTCAATTACGGTCCAGCGAAAAGGAGAGGAAGAAAAAATCGTATAAATTCTGTTAATAATACCAAAAAAGTCTATGGCATACATGGAAGATTTCGCTGCATCTGTGATGATTAAGTTCCATGTGTGTGATCCACAAGGAACATATAAAGCACGAGGATTCAAATCTAGAAGGCGGGATTGCACGCCTTTGTTTTTGCCACTCATATTTGATCCGTGGTCATAAGCCTGTCCTCGCATGTTATCAATATCTATGCTTAACTCATCAGCTAATTTCAGAAAAGAGTTAAGCAGGCCTTCACCAGTAGCATCACATATATTTAAAAATCCCATAAAAACTTCACGAATTTTAATGCCCACTCCGTTTTGACATTCCACAAATCGCATTACAATAGACATCTGCTCTTTATGAGATGTATCTGGAGTACAGTCTAATATAATTGAATAATATTTTACCTTCTTCAGTGCTGAAACATTTATGTCTCTAATACTATGTGCTATAAGTTTAATTAATTCATTTTGAATTTGAGGACTCAAGTAATGAATATGCGTACTTTTGTTATTTACTTGCTCTACAAGTTTCCCAAGGATTTGATCGTATTTCGATATCAGTTCGACTAACCCAAGAAAATTTCCATTCGAATTAGACCCTAATTTCTCATTAGTTCCCCGAAATGCTAAATTTCTTTCTGAAAGAAACAGAACGATGTCTACTAATCGTTCTAAAACATCACGCCAAAAGTCTTTTTCTTTAAAAAATATGCTCGCTTCAATATCATTGATAGTAGAGTGGTGTAAAATTCTAGCTCTCAGGTCGAACCATTTTTCAAAACAATGTTTATGACTTCTTCCAGTTTCATGTTGATGCAATTTCTTTGAAAGCCCTTCCCATATAGATGTACCACGACGCAAAGGAATTTCATCAGAAGCAAAAAGCATGCAACAGAAGCAAAATATGGAATTTTTACTTTTTGAATACATCAACCAAGAGCGTTTTATTTTTTCCCCATTATCTAAAACACGATAATAATAATTAGTTGTAAAACGTCGTTTACTGTTATTTCTTGGAAATTCGTAATTTTCATCTTGGATTGGGGGACCACGTTTCACGATATCTAACCTTTGTTTATAAGATATTATATTAGGCCAGTCAGCTGGATCATTCGAGAGTGGTACAAAATCTGTATCTTCGGACTTTTCTAAATTTTTATCATCCAAATATAATTCATAGATGCTTGAAGCGTCTGGTGTGTCATCATCAATCAAATACATGTTTGCCGCGTTTTGAATATCAGAGAATTCACTCATATTTGAGGACGATTCTGCACAGAAATTAGCAGAAGCTTTGTTAGCTTCAGTTTCTGTTGCCATGACATTTTCTATCCGTTCTTTAGTTTCAGTTGTTTCTATTTCAGTTGTTTCTATTTCAATTGCTTCTAATTCGGCTGTTTCTCTTTCGGTTGCTTCTGATTCAGTTATTTTAGTTTTGGTTATTTCAGTTTCAGCTGTTTCTATTTCAGTTGTTTCTGATTCAAATGTTTCTCTTTCAGTTTTTTCAGTTTCGGTTGTTTCTGATTTAGTTGTTGTAGTTTTGACTGTTTCTGTTTCAGTTGTTTCTGTTTCGGCTATTTCTATTTCAGTTGTTTCTGATTCAAATGTTTCAGTTTCGGTTGTTTCTGTTTCTGGTATTTTTAATCCAGTTGTTTTATTTTTCGCTGTTTCTGTTTCAATTATTTCAGTTTTAGCTGTTTCTGATTCAATCGTTTCTAGTTGTTCCTCAGTTTTTTTCGTTGCAGGAATTTTTGATATGAAAAAATTATCTAATTTAGGTAGTTTGCTAATCTTTTCTTGAGTCGCTTTTGCCGCTTTTCTTTTACAAGCACCGCTCTTTTCCTTCCTCTTCATTTTCTGCTTTAATTTTTAAAAAAGGTCCTAAAAACACGCAGAAAGTTTTATATAGTATAATATTAAAGATTCATCTACAAAAAATTGCAGCTTAAAATGAAGAAAATGTTTAATTTTGAATAAATAATAAAATAGATTATTAAATAGAATAATTTATTTAAATAGAATAATTTATTTAAATAGAATAATTTTAAATGTGTTTTGTTGCAAAGATACTTCCTCTAATTGCGAAAAATATGTTTGACATTGATGGACAAAATAACTATTTTTTCAAAACATTATTATATTTCAAGAATTTTTTATTTGTTATATTATTATTCTTAATTGATACCTTCGTTTCCAAAATAAGACAACATACAGTGTTTCCTTTTTTTGTCAATAAAGAATATCTGTTTCTAGAAATCGATAACTAAGCAGATTAAAAAATGTAGTTATATCTTCGAATCTACATTATAAAACTAAAAATTCTTCTTCATCATCATAACTAAACTAAAAAAAATAATACTAGATATTGCGATATATATATATATATATTCCCCAAAAGTTTAATTAATCCTCTCGGCACCGAATTTTTCTCCAATTTTGAGAGAAAAATTACTTTTATGTTAACAAAATAAAAGTAGCTATCGAATCACAAAAGTTACAGTTTATTGAAATTTAACGAATATCTTCTTTGCAGAAATCTAGCGAATGTAGTTAGGTTGCGTCTTGTTCATATAAAAATAGTCTAAGGAAGAATTTTTTAAAGATATTTGAAAAATGTCGTATTACAACCAGATTAAACAAACATAAAAAATTAGTAGTATTTTTTATCTTTTATCACAAATTAATAACTCGGATAAGGAGTCCCTAATTTAAATTTAAAGAATGTTCAAATTAAAAGAAACGGCAACAATTTGCGAACTAATAAAATAATTAGTAGTAGTAGTATAAAATGCTGAAACGTAAGTAGTAAAGTCATAATAATAAATATATCGACATATGCTATCACTATTAGGTGCTGGAATTAACAAAAATATTTTTTTTCCTTTCAAATATTGCAGTTCTAAGCAGGAGCCTCATATAAGGCTGAGGGTGACGAGAGGGTTAAAATTTGTTACACAATTTACGAAAATGCAAATTTTTTCAAAATTACTTTTATGCTTGTAATTTTTTAATTTATGAACTCTTGAAACAAGAGTAAATATTTATTTGTCACAGTAATGTAAATAGCACTTGCAGTAACAAAAAACAAGGCTTCATTTAAATGTATAAAAGTATGGATAAATGTAGCAGATTATCATAATTCATTACCTTAATTATCCAAGCTTGAAGAAAGCACAACTTCTGGTTAAATGGTAATGTCAAAAGTTATTTGTTGTTAAATTATTAATTATTTATACTTAGTCTATAAACAAATGCAATATTTAAAGAATCAACATAACAAAATGTAGTAATTTTTTTTTTTTTTTTTTTTACATCCAGAAACAATATATTATGCTTCTAACATTAACTTAATTTAATTATGTTTTCACATTAAATGTCTAATTCAAACCTCATAAATATCAAATGGCATTATAAATTTATCTTTCCCATTTTCTTGTCAATGATTTTTTCTCGAAAATTAAAAATCTCATACTCCATAGAATATCCATAGTCTACTTTGATTTGAAATTATTTCTTTACAAAAATACCTAATTTGATATTATTTGACTGTTTGTTTTATTCATTTTTAGTGGTATACCAGTACCAAGTTTGTAAACTCGGTGTCTTGAAGATACGACAAATTTTACAAATGCCAAATGTAATAACATATATAAGAGTATTCAGACATTGTAGGATGAAAAGTTCTACACAGCTTGGAAACCTGTATTTTGAGAAAGCAATAATACTTTTAAAATTCTTTTAATTCAGAATTTAACAGATCTTGCATTGTTTTAAAGAAATTTTATACGGACTACAAAGCTATTTAGTGCTTTGATTTAGAAGCATTGTTTGAAAAATTATATGAAAAAGGAATATCCATAAAAATTACAATTAATATACATAATTAAAATGAAAATCACAAATGTATGAACAAGTTTATATAAGTTATATATATATATATATATATATACCAGTAAAATCCTGAATGTAAGTCATCTTCAATTTTCTAAATGAAATAATAATAAATGTGTGAGAACTTATAATCCCGATTTTTTTTAAAATGTATTTAAAGAACGATTTTAGTATCAATTTATAAATAAAAAGTATAAATGCAGGACTGACAATCTTCTACATATTAGCCAATTACTGTTTAAATAAAAGCATTATCAAACAAAATATAACTCCGCAATAATCACCCTCTAAAATCTTGTTCCATCTTTATCCCCAAGCACGCAATAAAATCCCAGAATATGAAATTTTAAAGTTTTTCTACTCAATTTTTACTTTATTGCAACAACAGATGATCAGTAACTCCCCAGCCCCCCCCCCCTCCCCCGAAAAAAAAAGACTCTTCGGCTTTTGCCCAAGTCTGAAGGCATCAATTAAGTTTAATTTTTAGACTCTTTAATTAAAAAAAATTGTCCATTTATTGCTTTATAGGAACAATAAATAAAACATATTCACCTGTTACCTAAATTAGCTCTTTCTCCCAAAAATTCTTTCTCTTTGACTTTCCGCTTCTACTCACTCCCTCCCCCCTCTGCCCCTGGCTGCATCTCATAAAATAATAGAAAGAAATTAAAACAGAATTTAACGGATATTTCAATTTTCATCAATCTTTGTTTTCTATCCAAAATAAAAATTGTGCACATTTTTAAATGTTTTTTTTTTTTTTTTGGGGGGGGGGGGGCAATAAATAATCATGTAAAATTTCGCCTATCCACAAAACTTAAAGCATTTAAAAAGATGTTTTAAATCCCTCTTTTCCACTACAAAAAAGGCTAAAACTTTTAGAAGTTCCAACATTTTTATATTATTCTATTTGTTACATTTTATTTGCTGTTTCGAATAATTGGTATTAATTATCCCTCCCTTCTCCTTCCCAGCAAAAAATGAGAAACACTTAGAAATAATGTGAAAAAATCCATTTAACTGATTTAGTAATATTAAAAAAGAATATAATGTTTTGCATTTTACACAGCTTTGTTTAAAATCAGGCATTTGTTAGCTTTTTTACATGCTTTTAAAAATGTAATATTGCGATCATTTTTTTTAAATTGTTTACTTGAAATTTAAACAGCAAATTTTTTTTCCTAAAAAGTAATCAGGAGTAGAGGATAATTTATGTGATAGATATCTATTTATACTAGAGAAAAACAAAACAGACAGGCTTTTTTTAATGAAAATTTTTTAAAAAGTAAATTTCCCAACAGATTATTTACTTATTGTTGTTAGAGTAAAACAAACAAGACAAATGTTTTTTTTTAAGATTCTCATGATTTAAAACTTTTTATCTTGGGGGAGAGATGAGAAAGGATTTCCCTGAAAGTTTTATTTTATTTTCTGATGATTTAAAACTTTTTGTCTTGGGGAAGAGATGAGGGAGGATTTCCCTAAAAATTTTTATTTTTTTTTATTTATGTATTTTTTTTAAACATGAAAAATTTAAAACAGTTAGAAGATTTTCACCTTTTTTTAATGTTAAGATCAATTTAGGGACAAACAGATCTTTGTCAAAAGTCCGCATTTGAAATGGTGGAAAACGGTACGATTTTAAGTATTTGACCGCTTCCCCCCCCCCCTCCAAATTAGATTCTCCCTACTCTGTAAAATATTTAACATCGGGTTATAATTTATCTGAAAACGCAAAATCGATCGTTTTGTGAGTTTTTAAATTTTAGTAAAATTCGCGTTTCAGCATTTATTTCCTTTTTTCAAAAATGTACTTTATCTTATTAAAAAAATAATTTTGCGAAACAATCTTTATAAAATATAGATATTATTAAACAGCGTTGAAAGATTTTGCTAAATGCATAAAAGAATTATAGTATTAAAATAATTAGTGGTTTAGAAAAACTTTCTTAAAATAGAGCAAGTCTTTCAAGTAATGAATTAATAATTAATATTTAAGGTTGTAATTGGGCGACTGTGAAGAAATTTACATATTTGAAATCAGCGAAAAATTCTTCATCTGAATTTATAAAAAATAAATTTATAAATTTAATATTCGAAAATATTTACAGGTCGTCTAAAAATGCCATCACTCGCCGGCGCCCAGCTGTCTGCGTTGCAAAACACCTGCTTTCGTCTAGAAAGATTTCTGGAGAATTTGTTTCTTTAAATGGAAATAAAATGAGATTTTATAAATGGATTTTTACAGATTTTACAACTATTTACAAAAGTATGAAAATAATTTTTAGAATTTCTGAAAGGGGAATTTTTTTATATATATATAACTAGAACATTCATCGCCATGGCAGCCCTCTGTTTACATTCACCCTTTTCCTTTTCTTTGAGTTTTCGAAGAAATATTCTGCGATTTGATAAAAATCTATGCTCTTACTGAATTATGAATACTTTCCTTTCTTCTAAATTAGAAAATTTCAATTTCTCAACTAATTATTAGAATTTTAAAATTCGGAGAATCAGGTACATTAAGAGAGGACTTTGGATAATCTTTACAAAAAAAAAAAAAAAAAAGAAAAGAAAAGAGCCTCGAACGTGCCGCAGTTTTCGTTAGCCATCGCAGACACACAAAGAAGAGCGATTTGTTATTTTATTAATATAGATCAGGGTTCGTGATTTTTTTTAAAAATAAAATCAAAATAATCTGATTTTTTTTATTTAAATCTGATTTTTTGGTTTAAATCTGATTTTCTAATTTAAATCAGATTCTTTGGTTTAAATCTGATTTTCTAATTTAAATCAGACTTTTTTAATTGTTTTTTTAATTAAAAATATAAATTTTACATACATAGACATGCATGCTATAAATATTACCTAATAATAATCTTACACAATTTACATAAATGATTCATATTATTTCAAGGTAAAATTTTAGGCTGTGAAAAAATCTTGATTACACAAAATACATGAAAAACTACAAATTAGTTGTCAAAAATTAATTCAACCTTCAGTATTTAAAATGAAAACATCTGCACACATAAAGTTTAAACAAAATCGGAAGCAAACTAAGTTTTTAACTTTTGTGCTGGCTGAGAAAAATGAGTTTAGCTGTTGTCATCACTAATCGACTGACTTCTCAGTAGTTTTGGAATTTACACAGGAAAATTTTGAATAACAATTTTATTTCATTTGTGGAATATCTATCACGTTATAAAACAATAACTATTTAAACTTACTAATGAGAACTTGGAATCCCTAAATAATAATTCAGCCAGAGAAGGAATGCTACAGTGTTTCCGCAACTGGCCAATTTTTTATCGAGGGATTCAAAATTCTAATGAGCAAGTTTAAGAAGTAATTAACACAAGTTTATCAGTAAAAATGTTGTTTTATAAGTTTAATGTTTTTAACAGTTGATTTTTAATTTCTGAAAGCACCAAACCAAAGGCAGAAAACATTTGTTCTATTGAAACAGATAAATCTATTGCAGTAAAAAGCTAGTAGCTGATTATTAATTCTCTAAGTTTTTTAGTATCAGCCATTTCGATAACTTTAATAAAAATAACTTTCACCATTCTAAAGGGCTGAGATCAATAATATTAAATAAATAAATAATAATAATAATAAATAAATGGCTTGTTCAGATTTTATCTCAAATCTTAATATAACAGGCCTCACCAAAGTACAGCACATAAAATCATACAATTTTTGTTTTACCTCAACTTGCAGAAATTTTTCTAAATACTAATGAGTAAATATTCAAATATTTAATACATTTCTGCTTAGATTTCTTTACTGCTGTAAGATTGTTTTATAATTTAATTCAAATGAAATTTGAAAGCATTTTTTTTTCTTCTAAACTTTACATTTATGTTTCTTTTTGACAAATCTTAATCTTTCTGAAATTTGATTATATAAATTATATTAAAGCACATTATTATGTTTGTTCACATCTTAAATGTATCTAAAAATAACTTAAAAGAAAAACTGATTTAAATTAATGATTTTTTTAAATCAAAAATTTAAATCGTGATTCAAATCATGATTAAAATCAAGGTGATTTAAATCGACGAATACTGATATAGATTTTATAATTTTGTAATTTTTTTTTTAATTAGAAATTATTTGTTTTTTACAACAAGTATAAAACTGTTATGGCAAAGAGTTTCGCTCCATTTTTCAACTAAATCTTTAATTTTTTGTTATATTTCTATAAAATTATTTTCAGACTGTACATTTTATAAGCAACAAGCTGACCAGGGCAAGCGTGTCCAAGGGAATTAGCATAATTAAGCTCTTTTTTTTTTATTATTTAAAATTTGATTGTCGCTTTCCCTCCAAAAAACTTGCTACTGGTGAATTTTTGGTTTCAAAGGCTTTTATATGTTCTTTTTTTTTTTCTTCCTGGGGCTCAGAGACACAAAAAACATTCAAATTTTCTAATTAAAAAAAAAAAAAATTATCGATTTTTTTTTTAATGTTTAAAATGACGTTTAATTCATGTTTCTATCTTAATTAGAAGAGGAAATATTACTTTATTCGTTTTGGTTTGTTTTCAAAATTTAGATTTCAAGGAATGGTTATCATATCATATGGCTTCTGGTAAAAATGCGTTTTTCTTCATGATGGTTTTTTCCCACAACTTCTCGCATTTAATTTGTTATAACTCAATAACAGTTAAAGATAAATGCTTCAAATTTGGAACATGTATTTTTTGTACATTTACTTTAATTTTGATTCAGCAAATTTCAAAAAAATATTTACTTTTGAAAATATGATTTTTTTTAAAAAGTTACATATTTTTTTTTTCAAGTTTTTACTTTAAATATTTTTAATTAAAAAAAAATTATTTAGTTTTTAAATAAATTTTTAATTAAGAAAATATGAGAAGTTTTATCATGCAATTCTGTTTACAAATAATATGGTTAACAATCACAAAAAAAAAAAAAAAAAAAAAAAAAAAATCACAAACATTTAACTCAATAAATAAAAAATATTTTAAAATGTGTTCCGGCCCGGACCCCCGTAACGGAATTGCATAATTAAGTGTCGAATGACAAAGAATTTACAGAAACTGACTCAAAAATTTTAGAAGTTTCTCTTTAATATTAAAGATTTTTTAAAGTATTAACTTATATACATCCCCATCCCCTCCCCCTTTTAAAATATGAAATACTAGTAACTAAAGGTTTCAAAATATTTATAAACTCTAACTCTAGTTCATACTAACTTTTTTTTAAATAAATAAACATTTTTTTTTTTTTTTTTTTTTTTTTTTTTATTAAGAACTTAGATGATAAAGTGAAAGCAAAATTGTTATTATTATTTTGAAAAGAGACAAAAGATTTCGAATTGTGCGTAAAGACGTAGGCTCCGCAACACTTTAACAGGCTCGAGGACTGTGCCTTGTCAGTTTCAGAGCCCGCTTAAGGATTAGAAGTAGAGGAAGCCTGACGTTACAGGGGAGGGGGGGGGCTATTATCCTATCACTTGTTTTTTCATTTACTAAATCCTTTTTCCGTATGCTTAAATTATTCGAAATTTTACCATGGAAATTTCGAGTAAATAAAGTTTTTACTATTAAATTAAAGCTGACCATCTATATATTATACGCATTAAAAAATATTTTATTAAACACATAATTATACATCAACAATTAATTTTGTAAAAGACAAATATGGAACTACAGTTGAGAATATTTGAACTTCAAAATATTTTTATTTTTTACAAATGCAGCATAGTAAGAAAAAAGTATTTCATAATAATAAAAAAACTATATATGTTTTTACTCTGATTGAATTTATGAATATAAAGTTAGGTTTGAAAAATATTTTTTTTTTTTTTTTTTGGGGGGGGGGGGGGGGGGCTTTGTATTTTAGTGGGTAAGCATGGATGAGCTTTATGGGCCTGTGAGATTATTTAACATCGCGGGAAAAAAGAAAGAGAGAGTATAGGAAATTTTAAAATAGCACAATTTCTTATTGTGACATGAATTTAGAACACTAGATTTTCCAAGGAAATAAGAATACAAATTAAATTAGAATTACTTATTACTTGTTAACAAACGAAATAGTTTAACATATGAATGCAATGGAAATGGAATCGGAGGTTGATGCAGGAATTTTTTCTTGGGTCCCATTTTGTGAAAAATAAAGTTATTTTTTATGAAATTTATTCCATTTATTGAAATTCGCATCAAACATTTATTAGTAATAACTTATTTAAGTCTATGTGCTAAATTTTTCATTTCTGGTGAACTTGTTTCCTTTGCAAAACACATATTTTAAAACCTAACAATATAAAATTAATTAGAGTATATTTTTATGGAATATAATTTTGTGAATGGTGTGTTTTATTAAAAAGAATTTTGTGAAGGAGCTCTAATGAAACACTTAAATGAAAAACATGTAAATGAGAAATGTGTGTTATTAAAATATGCTCCATTAGTATTATATATATAAAACGCCTCCGTGTACGACGATTCCGGGGTCAACCCATCCACGAGAAAAAGAAACTTATTGCAATTGCGTCCACGTTAGGCTTAACTATTCCGAGCCGTTCACAAATATTTTAATTGTTCAACTTATGAAAATATACATGCAAAAGATTTATTCATTACGCATTTTCTTTAAAACCTACAAAAACTATTTAATTATAATGTTTAAGTTCTAAATAAAACAACCAGCAATTACGAAAAAGAACAAACAATGTAAACAAGTTAATACTGTTGCCATTTAAGAATGACAAATTCCGTGAATGAATCTTTAGAATGACTCCATTGTAATATCACGACTCAGGAATGATTGGGTGCGTTCGGGAGCTATGCGCGCGTGTTCAGGAGACAGTTACATGGAGTGAATATTACAGCGGATTTAGTACTCGGAAGCAAAAATCCCTGAGCTCGCGCGCACAGCACGTGTGTCTCACGAACACGCGCTGTTTACTCTTTGTTATTTTCATTTGTTTCCGATCTTATAGAGTGTTTTTGTTAAGTATTAGCTAAAAAATAGTCCAAAATAGGAAATTTTTTTATACATTTTAGCTATTTTTATTATTTTCTCTCAGTATTTTTATATATTTTTTGGCTGTAGTTTCACAATATAATCTTTTATAATTGATTTTTTGCGTTACTTTATTCTTTTAAAATTTATGTATTTACGATTTGTTCATTACAATCCCCCCCCCCCCCCCCATCCACCAGACAGTTTTGTTATAGTTTTAAATGCAAATTTCTGTTAAAATTTCCTATTTTATAAAGATTTTTTTCCGCGTGTTTAATCGCTGTATTTTTTAAAAAATGTTTAAGCCTACAGTGGCTGATTGACCACAGTTGTAATTTTTTTATCATCCTTTTAAAAATGCAAACACGTCATTTTGACGGGCTATCTTCTAGTTACATATAATTTTCCAAGCTGTGTAAAATTTTCCAATACTTAAAATTCTAATAATAGCAATATAAATTACATAAAATAATAAATATGACTTACCAGATTAGTATAGGAGTCGATCTTTTTCGTGTAGATATTCACTTAATTTTATAAATACTATATTATGCGTATTATTAAATCAGAAAAAAAAATTATACAAAAATCCAATCCACATCTGTGTTATCTACAAACATGTATGCATTAGCTGGCTGCTTAGTACTTGAATAAGCCAGTACCTAGTACCAAAGCGAGTATATATACTCCCTTCAAGGTCAAGGAATCCGATTGCTAATTAAGCCGTTAACATTTTAAGGTGATTCTCTATATGTGATTTGTGTCACCCACGTAGTGAAATCGGTGTGAAAAATGACCTATCTTCTAAGAACATAATATCCCGGTGTTTCAAAAGAAAACATCCTTTTGTCGCTAAGGCTACGCGCAAATATCACTACTTTTCAGTTACACAAAAAGAGCAATCAATCTATCTTTGAAGATGCAGTTTCCGACTATCGGTGGGAGGAGAATAAAAGGATGCTAGTTTTAAAACCTCTTTAAATGATTTTTGAGGTCCGAAGCCTATCTAATTGATAAAGGATGGGAAAATTTTTCTCTTCAGTCGTAAAACTCAACTGATTTCGCTTGCGATTTCTCACTTGAAGTTCAAATTCAGCGCCCTGAAAAAGCAATTTATACATCAAAGCGCCGACAAGAAAGATCAGAGAGAGCGAGAGCGACGCTTGACCAGAAGAGTGCTAGGAACCTGGTCCTTAAAGGTTAAAAGGGTCGCTAGGTCACCCATGGACAAAAAGAGAGGGGGGAGGAAAACGAGTAAGAAAATAAGGATTTTCATTTTCTGCGTTTTTGAAATCTAAACAAGGTTTTTAATAAGAACAGGGCCCAGTTAAGGCTACGGGAAGCCCCGGAACGGAACAAATATCATTCTAGACACCCTCTCTTCTATCTATCTGTAGATTTTTTTTCTTTCTTTTTTTTTTAATAATGTAGAAGTGGCAAGCACTAAAAATAAAAAAGATATTGTACACATGCATAAATTTTGTACATTATACGGCTCACATCTATATACAAGATATCCCAAAAAATTGGTCACAACTTTAATTAAAAATATTAATTTGATAATTATAGAGAAAAATGATAGATTGATTGAAATAAGCATTTCTTTGCAAATTTTTACTTTGCTTACCTAAGGTTGACATTACAAGATGTCTAAAAAAGAAGGCTCAAAATTGTACATAATTAACGATTTTAACTTATAATGTAGCGAGGAAACATTAAGGGTGTATTCGAAAAAACGCTTTTCCATTTTTAACAGCTCGAAATTTTCCGATACAGTTTTAGATGCATTTTTAAAAGTAGAAACATGAAACTTGCTGAGGGGATTTTTGAAGAGACGTATAAGGTGCCGTGTGATGTCTTTTTACACTCAATTCACTAGAATTTGATTTATAAACAATTACCTTTTCTATATGACCCTATTTTTCGTTTCCAAATCCCCCGCTTCGGAAAAATCGGTTAAAAATGCCGTTTTTTATTACTTTTTTTTGCAACATTTTCTGCATTTATCGAAGAATTGACAATCACGGCACCTTGTGTACTTTATGAATAAGACAATTTGCCAGTTTGATGCATTTGAGAGCGAAAATGAATGTAAAAATAAATCGGAAATTAAGCAGCTTGAATCGAAATACACCCTTAATAAAAAATTTCTTTTAAAAGCTATAGGATACAATGTTGTTGTAATCAGGGCCTGAATAAGTCACGGGCATGTAGAGCATCGGTCGCCGGGGCTCCCGATCGAGGGGGTCCCCAACCCCAAGGGCAAATATAATTTTTTTGTTAAGGCTAAATAATAAATAATGGCCAAAAGTGACCAAAATTCCTTCTTTCTTTATTTATTTTTAGGTTTATTGTTGCTCTTTTCTCATCTCTCTTCCCCCTCCCCTCCCATGGATGTAACAGCTACATCAAAGTTGTATTTATATTTAAATGGTTCACATTTAGTCTTATATTTCTATAACAGAAGAAAAAAATGTATTCGATAATTTCTTAAAGTTATCTTTTTTTGAGTTATTCTGCACACAAATGCGAATAGACAATTAGTATAAAGTTAGTTTTAGACACTTCAGCATAATTCAAGAGAAAATCCAAAAGGTAGAAAGGGGCCCCCACAATCTAAGTCGGGCCCTGGTTGTAATAAAATTTTAACAATTTGTTTTCTGATGATATAGTTTATTTTCTGCGTACAGGGCCCTACTTAGACAGTGGAGGGCCCTGGGGCAAACACTTTTAGGGGGCCCTGGGGCAAAAACTTTTAGGGGGCCCCCTTCTATATTAAAATTGTTCGTAAATTATACTCATGTGACTAAAACTAAAATTCATAACTATTGTATGTGTACATAAATTTCGTACCAAGTACTATTCACATCTATATACATAAAAGCAGAAGAAAGACAACTTCAAGAAATTATAGATTATATGAATATGAGGATAAATGTGAGGCCTTAAGGAGACATTGGGGACGGAAACAGAGTGGGTAGGAGAAAAGAGAAGCTTAAAATTGAAAAAAAAAAAGAATTTTGGTCAATTTTGACCATTTTTTATCATTTGACACTGTTTTAATGAAAAACTTATCTGTGCTTGGGGGGCCCCCTTAAGCCGGGGGGCTCGGGGCAATTGCCCCTCATGCCCCTGCCTTAGGCTAGTCAGGCCCTGTCTGTGTATGTGGAGGGAATACTGGAAGCAGAGAGGAAAAGAGGAACCACATTCCCATCGTAAGTGTTTGAAAACGTATGAATTTCGGTCACTTTTGGCACATTTTAAGCATTTGGCACCTTTTAATGAAAATCCTGATTATTGGGGGGGGGGGGTTAAAAAAGAGGCACCTGGGGGAACTGTCTGGCATGTCCCTGAATAAGAAAAGAAGAATTTGAAAAAATAAAAACATTTAAAAGAAGTATTTTCTTACATTTTCAAAACAAATAAACTTCGGTAAAAAGGTCAATAGAATCGATTAGGGGGCCCCCTAGCTTCGTCGGCCCCCCCCAAATGGGGGGTATGGGGGGCGGTCGCTACGGCCCTGAGTATTACGGTGGCCCCCAACGACTAGTTTTCTTTAGTACAGAACAAAATACTTATAAATAAGTCTTTTATATACATTTAGCAATTTAAGAGGAATCTAATAACTTTAACTTACGGAAGAGGTGAAATTGAAAAAAGAAAGTAAATATTTTATAATTTAATGTATAGATTTGGGGCGGGGGGCTTAAAGTCTGGGGGCCATGGACAAAGTCCTGATTAAACCATGCGGTAATAAGGGCCTGCATAGGCTAGAACTTGTCGGATTATAACAATCCCAAAACTTTCTTGTGTCTCATGTATGTTGATACTTCAAAAATGCGGTCAGAATGCAAAAATAAATTGGCAATCTTATGTCTATCATGACGATTCTGAAGATGTGAAATTCTGAGCTTGAGGTAGGAATATTACTAAAATCGTGTATACAACATACAAAATGCAGCTTAAGGCACCTGTCCCTTGCCGACGAAGCGTTCGTGAGCTAATGCTGTTCCTATGGGGAGGTTATTTTCTAAAAATCTGGTTTGCCTTTCGACATTTAAAAAAAATTTTTTTGCATTGCTTTGCATAATTGAAATGTATGCCAACATCATTTTTTTTTTTTTTTTTTGAATGCAGATATTTTTTTATAAAGTTAGTTTCACTTCCAAACCTGGTTTCGAAAGTGAATCGTTGTTTTAGAAAATATCTGCAGCCAAAGTTGAAAAAGTAAAAAAAAAAGAGCGATGTCAGCATGCACCTTCAGCTATCCAGTGCAAAGAAAGAAAAAAAAAAAAAAAAACAAGTTGAATGTAGATTCTGCCATTGCAGAATTTAGTTTCGCCTCCGATTAAAGAAAAAAAATAGTAAAAAAAATTCAATAGAGGTCTTTTAGAAGGGCGACCCCGTTTAGAAAGCAATGAACAAATTTAATTTTTCTTGTATTTATCAATATAATAGCAAACAGAATGGCGTGAAATACCCAACTGATTAGCAATTTCTCTCTGAGACATTGGAATAATAAAGAGATGCAATTTGACGTGCTACTTCTTCATTGACTAGATTCATCAAAAATGGATTTTTTCTTTAGTTTAAAAGCTTTTTTATAGACTCTGGGAAAAAGGAAATGCATTTTAAAAATAAAACGAGTGGAATCCTGTCGAATTTGACAAATGAAATGTTTAAAAGACCCGATCAATTTGGTTTAAAAAAAAAAAAAAGCAAAAGTAATTACATTATTGAATCAATATATAATAAATACATTTCCAAACTTAATGTCAAGTTTGCCAGTTACAATTTTGCATGTAAATATTCGCACATCTTCAGTTAAAATTGTAATATGAGTGCCGGTGAAATCCAGAAATTTTATTTTATATGCACTCACAGAAAAACAGTTTTATTAAAAAAAAACTAATTTCATTTTTACTGTGACATTATTTTCAATAACTGAAGTCATCTGAAAGTAAAATCTCAATCTCAGTGTCCATAATGAAAAGATATATTGAAATGTAATATGGTTATGAGTAAAAATGCGATGTTTTAAATAGTGACATCATTTTCTCTTCAAATGTTTTTTAAAAGTTACTGTTATTAATAATATGAAAAAAGCATCCGTAATAATATTGTAATTCCCATTTATCTGGTTGCTGAATGACATCATTTTCCTCTTTTGAAATTTTTCTTATTTTGCTTTAGACATTAATTTTTATCAAATTATTTTCTGTTATTTTATTTACATTATTAATATTACTTCTCCGTAAATATATATATTTTTTTACCTCAATTATTACTTAATCATTTTATTGTGGTTAAATTTTATGAAAACAATTAACTTTTTTCTTTTAAATGCGAGGACATGTTCACTGATGAGATCAAGCACTGATGGAAAATAAATTTTTATTATCTAGAGAAAAGCTAAACTGAGTTGCCACCATTTGAAGAAATATCATAAAAAAGCATTTAAAATTAAAAATAAAATATAAAAATGAAAATAAATTAAAAAATAGCTAAAATGGGCACAACTACAAATAAATAGCTTTCATTTAAAAAAATAATTATCAAAATCGGTTGATTAGAAAATTCAGGGATGATGAAACAACATTTTTAGCTTGTCTGAAAGAAATAGCATCGGAGGCTAAAAAGTCGAAATGCAAACCAGATTATTAGAAAATAACCTACCAGCATTAGCTCGCGAGTGTCTTCGTCGGCAAGGGGCAGGAGTCTTAACAGTGTCACCTATTTGCACCTGATTAACACCTGAACCTAATCAGCAGCATTTATGTCAATGTCTAAGTGAATCCTAAGCTAGATGGAAAGTCGTGCATTCATTCTTATCGCAGAAATCACAAAAACTGCAGCCATCTGTATTGCAATTTACATCAAATTGTCAAATCATGCCAAGGACTATCCGAATCTGAAGTTTGATGAAAATCCGTTCCATGGATTCGTGGAAATAAAATAAATAGGTTGGGGATGAACGATCGCTAGTTTCATCATCCCACCCACTAACTGTTTTACAGTGTCTTTAATTTGTCTACTTTTTCTTCTAAATTTGTCCTGTTTCAATTTTTTTTCCTTTTCTATTTAGAGTCTAAGGCATTTGGGTCTAGGTAGAGTATTTTGACGCTATTTGTGGTTGCTTATCAGCACAGCACTTACGCGCAAGAGAGTTTTTACTGTTTGGGGCATATTTAGGGGTTGCCGTCAAAGGTGGGATACTCATTGCGACAGTCCCAAACATATTCCGGTTTAGCATTCCACTACACAATGGTATATGAGGAAATATTGTAATTCTATTTCACATTTTATGAAATTGATATACATTGCTGAGGTTGAACACACGTTACTTCCTGTATATTGATAGGAACATGCAAAAGATTTCAACCAATCAACTCTATCCAAAGTACTGTTTTACCAAGATGTGAATGTTTTCAAAACTTTGTTATAGTACGAACACACCTCATTTGATACACTTCACGTGCAATTACTAATTATTTGTTGATTATTTCAAACAGTACTACCATGTCCGACGAATGAAAAGAAAAAAAAAAAAAAAAAACACAACTGAAACAAGAATAAATACAAATTTATTTAATTTATACACTAGACTCCCTCAAATCCGTACAGATTGGAACCAGAAGTTTTGCGGATTTTAGAATTTTGCAGATTTCCGGTCATTGCTTTGTTTACATTTTTTTTAAAAGTAATTTGAATGTAATTAATAATGAAATCAAAAGTATAATGAATGCTTACAATATGCTAAAATATTAAAATAAGTAATAAACTAAAATAATAAACATTTATATAATTTTTAAAGTGATTAACATTTTAAAAGCAAAAGTCAAATTAATAATCATTAATGTACAGTTAAATATTCATTATAAAGATGAAATGTGTTTTTCCTAAATTATTCAATGAAACTTGCCTCATAAAAGGTACATTACTCATTCACATCAGGATCATAAAATAATAAAGCTTTATTTCAGGTTAAGGCAGACTTAATAACTAAAAAAGCTTTATAAATATATTTGGTAAGATTGTGATTACCAATAATATCAGCAATATCTTTATTTTTTCAGAAATAAATTATTATTTCTTGATGAAAAAACATGAATTCAATAACTTTAACAAAAATTACAAATTAAAAAATATATGGAATTGATATAAAACTAAAAAAGTCAAATTTTGCATCTACATCTAAACTGAAGTTTTCATTGTTTACATCCGTAAAATATGTGCGGATTTGAGGGAGTCTACTGTATATAAAAATAGGACAGTTTAAATATTTGACACATTGGATATTTGGACACTATTCAATCCAGTTTAAAAAATTGGAGTGTATTCTATTATAAAACTGTAGGTTTCTCATTAAACTGTTTGTAATAACTTCATTCTCAGCTCAGAAAATTATAGGATGATGAAACAAGTTGGAAATTGCACGTGAACGTAGCAAATGAGGTCCGTTCGTACGATAACAAAGTTTTAAAAATATTCAGATCTTGCTGATATAGTAGAGCGTACTTCGGATACAGTATAGTGGTCGAAATCTTTGTTTCTGTAAATATGCAGAAAGTAATTTTAATTACACCTCAGAAACGTATATCTTATTCATAAAATGTGAAATAGTTGAATATAATTAAAATACGCCCCAAACAATGTTTCCCCGTATAGCATTATGTAGTGGAATACTTTTGTGTGGCCCTGTAATTTAATAATACAAATTCTTTTCATCACAGATTGTACAGAATGCATATTTTAGTATATATTTCATAGATTCATGCCAATTCTATTATGTTTGAATTAGTGTAACATCATAAAAATGCATTTGAATATTTTTTCCCATTGACCGTAATGGAATGGAATACCTTTGATTGTTCCTGTAAATGATCTATGCATCCGACTTTCATACACATTTGAAATGACTCGATAAAATTACGTAATAATATATGTTTTAAATTTCAAACGATTAAAATGCATTTGAATTTTTTTCCCCATTGACCCTAATGTAACGGAATCCTTTTGATTGTCCCTGTAATTGATCTATGCATCCGATTTTCATAACATTTAAAAAGACTCGACAAAATTACGCAATAATTATATGTTTTAAATTTCAAACGATTAAAATGCATTTGAAACTTTTTTCCCCATTGACCGTAATGTAACGGAATCCTTTTGATTGTCCCTGTAATTGATCTATCCATTCGATTTTCATAAAATTTGAAATGACTCGACAAAATTATGTTATAATTATGTATTTTAAATTTCAAACGATTCGGTTGGGTAGTTTTTGCGTTGTTATATGCAGACGGACAGACAGACAGACGGACGGACTGAGCGACAACAATAGGTGCTACGTATTTACATAATTACGAACGCACCTAAAAATGGACACATAACTAGATCAAAATTAAACACACTATTAGCTTCCTATAGGCCAATAGGATAAACAAGTGTTTGAAACACTATTTTAGTGACAATTTAGTAACTCTGCAAAACTGTGAAAGGACCTCAAAACTTAATTGGATTTTTGAACAGAATTCCGTTTGGATTTTTGGAACATAAATTCATTGAGTGACCCTGGAATCTTTTCCAGGGGAAGTTCAAAATATTTTAGGGGGGGGGGGGGGAGCTGCCGCTTCTAGCATCCTTTTAGCTACAGTCCTGGACTGAAGGCTAAACTATTTTGAAGAGGGTAAAGGCTCTCCTTTCCTTTCAAATATATGTTTGATCATTTCATGGGCACTATCATTTCTGATAAACAAAAAGAAAAAAAAAAACTAACTGAAACAAGAATAAATACAAGTTTGTTTAATTTCTGTATATAAAAATATTACAGTTTATATTTGACACATTTGATTTGAATTCAATCCTATTTAAAAATGTGAGTATCCTATTATTAAGGCAACTTCTTGACCATGATGGAAGATTATTCCATTACATTATGGTCAATAGAAAAAAAATTGTTTTAAGTACATTTTAATGATGTTACACTCTTTCCAATATAATAAAATTGGAATGAATCTATATAGTATGTACTGGAGAAAAAAAAAAAACATTCTGCAAAGCAATTTGCATCTTTGCAACATTCTGTGATGCAAAGAATATATATTATTAATTTACAGGACCACACGAAAGTATGCCACTACATAATGGCATATGAGGAAATGTTGTACTAATTCTATTTCACATTTTATGAAATTGATAGACATTGCTGAAGTTTAATACAAGTTACTTCCTGTATATATACAGGAATACACAAAAGATTTCGACCACTCTACTGTATCCAAAGTATTGTCTATTGTTTTACCAAGATGTGAATATTTTAAAAACTTTGTTATAGTACGAACACACCTCATTTGCTACGCTTCACGTATAATTTCCAATAGTGTGTTGATCATTTCAGAAGAATAAAAAGAAAACAAACCCAAACTGAAACAATAATAAATACAAATTTATTTAATTTCTGTATATAAAAATAGGAGAGTTTATATATTTGACACATTTGATTTGATTTCCTATTTAAGAATTGAATTAAGGCAGCTTCTTGATCATGATCGAAGAGGCTCCTCCCCCACCATTGCAAATGGCCGCCACTCCATACTCGTTGGCTTTCAGAGCGTGCACCAGATGATTCACAATTCGAGCACCAGACATTCTGGAAGAAGAAGAAAAATTAAAAATACGTATATACTGATGTAACAATGTACATGGAACAATAATGTTCAGTAATGATGTCATTACTGAACAAAATGTCATATGAAATCTGAAAATGTGCAAAAAATTATTATTATAAACTACCGTATTTACTCATGTCTAACGCACACCTTTTTTTTTTTCCAAAAAATTAGGACAAAAACCCTAGATGCGACTTACACATAGAATAATATTTTGCTATTGGATGTAATCACACGATATGCATATGAGTCATGAAATGTATTCAAAGAAGACATAATCACTCGGAAAATCTTACTTAATTGAAATATTCCTGCATCTTTATTTCACTCCTTGCACTTTTTTTATACAACAGAGCTAGTAACATTATTTAAACGCTAATTAGCAATCCTCATTGCCATTAATCAGTCATTCTACCCGAAGTCTAAAATTGTATTTTTGCCTTGTTTTCTGTCTGATGTAATGTTTGTTTCGACTTTTTTACTGAAATTCATTTGGTTATTTATTCATTCGCATATAAAATTTTTGGTGTGCATTATATACGAGATTTTTAAAAATTGCCACTTTTTCCTGTAAATTACAGGATGCATATTATGCATGTGTGCGTGGTATACACAAGTAAATACGATAATTAAAAATACATATAAAGTAATATACTTGCTGATGATTTTCCTGATGGAAAAAGTTACATCTTTCCTCTTTCAGATGGTGCATTTCAAGCACTTGAATCATTAGACTGTGTTTCATTATATTTAGATTGTTATTCATTATGTAGAATACCTTATTGTTACAATGCTTTAACTTACAGCATCGATGAATTCTAAACATTCAAAGCAAAATTTGGCAGAGCGACAAGGGAAAGTACCTATTTTACTTGTACTGAATAGCTGTCACATTGAACTCTGTGAAAAAACGATCCTGGAAGAATTACAATTTGGTACTCTAACAGCAACTCTTGGAGAGTCTTCATGGAAATTGACAGAATTATCACAAAATAACTAAGGATTGACTGAAACAGATTTTCAGACCAAAACTGAAATTGAAACCAAACTTTGGTAGTGCTATTTGAAAATGGAAATGTGTAAAATATTTTAAAAATAAATTAATGTATATATAAACATACAACATAGGCGTAGAAACCGGGGGAGCTGGGGGAGCTATGGCTCCCCCTGGGATATTTCAGACAGGCTCAGCTCCCCCAGAAGAAATTAAAAAATATAAACTAAAGGTACAAATCTCAAAACTAAAGATAGTTTTAATAAGATATGAGCAGATAAGCCATCCTTTCGCTTCAACACAATTCCAACAATAAGAAAAATTGAGAATTTTCGATGAAGCACTGAATCTTACTACCAATGAATTAATAAGAGGATTTAATCAAAAAACTTTTGACTCTCTTATAAAGATCGAATACATAATCGCGGATACAGCTTCAACCATGTCAGAAGATATGAAATTAAAGCTTAGAATACATGCTGATGATTTTGATTTGATAAACCTTTCTGCCAAGTTGACATTTCTACCAACACTAGTCCTGAACGGAATTGACAGAAATGCATTGTCGATCATAATTAAAGTGATGTCACTGCAGGAATTAGTAAAAAAAAAAAAAAAAATATTTTTTCTGAAGTTTACTTTTTGGCAAAATTTATATTGGTTATTTCGGTATTGTTAGCGATAGCTCAGAGATCTTTCAATGCTTTTTTTTCAAACAGACAAACCACCATCAAACAATGGGTCAACATAGACTCAATCACTTGATGCTATTGCATCACTATAAATAGGGAGCTTTTAAAACTGATTTGGAAGAGATTTGTAAAGAATTTGTAGGCAAAACAACAGAAAAAAAACTTTAACTTTTGGTAAATGGGAGTGGGAGAAGCCTGTAATTTGAATATTGTATACGGGATCGTCCATAAATTAACAGTGATCAAGTATATCGAATAAAATTATTTAAACTGGATTAAAAAGTCGGTGATCTTTTTATATGCTTCTATTTCATACTCTTGTTTGTGAAAAAGGCAACAAAAGAAATCCTCCGAAGTGAATTGAATGAAATTATCCTCACCACTAGCTTTTGACAATATGCTCCGCAGTGGCGTGCAAAGAGAAAACTGTGTCCGTGGCAAAGTATCAATTTGACGGCCCCTTTCCCAACTTTTTCTTCTGACAAGCCAAAAAAAGGCGTTGGTAGTATAAATTTGATGCCTCTTAAAATTACATGCCGGGGGAAACTGCCCCCTTAGCCCCCCCCCCCCCCCATTTCACACAGCACTGATGTGCCAGCTCCCCCTATTTTTTCAAAGTTTCTACGCCACTGACATACAGAATTATTAATTAACTGTACTTGTAGGTAAAGGTGTGACCCAAGTTGGCTCTTTATGCCTCAGACCAAAACTTTTTATTTTCATATAAAATATCTTTAAGCATCCTGCAAAATTTTCCATTCATGTTTGACGATTCATAAAATAGCATCTATCAAAGATATTTCTATGAGAAATTTTATTTGATAACATTACATATTTATTTATCTCATTAACTTAAAAAAGTTAGCTTTAAAATTGATTTTGTGTTTAATCAGCCTTTGTTTCCATAAGTTACGTGATGGAAAAATCCGGTTAAGCCACTTAAAGGGTTTAATTCATCAATGACAAAAGATGTTTTTTTAAATATACAAATTTCATCAAATCAAAAAATGTTTTAGGTATACACAGGGTTCTTGCTGCTGTTTTGCCAAAATGCTCGATTTGGTGAGTAAAAGTATAATCAGACTTGCCAAATTGCAAGTAGATTGATACTGACTCAAAACTAATTTGGTTTAGCAAGCAACAGTCGAAGACAGAAAGGATTATACAATAGGTATTTTCCATTCTCAGATTAATCACTATCTATACACCCACATTGCAGTAGTAAAAATGCAAACAAAATTACTTGCATTAAGCACTAACGTTAAATAGAGGACATTTTTGCTGGAATGTGGTGTTGAAATTAGCCTATTTATTAATTGTATACAAAATATTGTCTGGTCATTTTTTTCCCCAATTGATTACGAGTCGAGATCTTACAGCAATTTCTAGTGGATATTTTTAAAGCAGTAAATCAGATAGCTGTTCTTAATTTTTATTTAGACTGCTAAAACAACCATTTGAAAAATTTGCCCATTTAAAAGATACAATGTACTTATTTTTATTAGTTCAGATAGTGGGAAGCCAAATTTCCATGTTATTAAGCATTTACAAAAAAAAAAAAAAAAAAATATTTGAAAAAAAAAAAAAATATATATATATAAGTTATTAGAGATACATTTTTCAGTGTTTCGTGCTGAATTTACTTTGCTATAATTTATTTTCATTTGGCCAGTATTTCTCATTACTTATTCACGAATGCTGGTCAAAAGCCAGTGGGATCCCCGGGTATACCTACCTTGATTAACCTTTTATAATGACTTGTAAAGGATTATCTCTTATACAGGGTAGGTCATAAAGATCTCCCCATTTTAAGAGGCCAATAAAAATATATAGGACATTGAAAACAATTATTTTATGTCTATATTCGGAAAGAATAATATACGCCATTTATTAATTTTTACAATCCGTAACAATTTTTGTTAATAATTTCAATATTTTGTTGTGTGAAAAATGATATTGTCTAAATGTTTTCCTTCAATCTCTATACATGTCTCTCCCGGAAATTCAGCATAACCTTTTCCACAAATGCTGGAAGAATGGCGGCAATTTCAAATCGAATAACATCCTTTAGTTCGTCGAGTGTTTAGGACTTGGGTTTATGTGTGCAAACTTTAGCCTTCAGGTAACCCCCAAAGGAAGAAGTCACATGTGACGATATCATTTTTTGCACAACAAAACCTCGAAATTAATAGCAAAAATTGTTATAGATTGTAAAAATTAATAAATGGCAAATGTTATGCTTTTCGAATGTAAACATAAAATGTTTGTTTTCAAGGTGCTATACATTTTTATTGACCTCTTAAAATGGGGAGATCTTTATGCCCCACCCTTTCTCAAAGACTATTTGAATCACTTCTGTGGTTTCAAGTTAAAAATTTTCTATTAGTGCAGCTTTTAATGTGCATGTGAAAAGCGTCCTCTGGTTTGCTGCATGGTAATTTGAACTCATGATGAGCAGTGAATTTCATGGTAAAAAATAAACAGAGTCTCCTTTGAGCCAAATTAGTGATTAATGTAGAAGTTTTTTAAAGGAAGAAATGAAAATTTTAATATAAATAGTTTCAGATCAGTCAAATTTTCAGAAGCATTTTTGATTAAAATAAATTTTTCTTAAAGCTCAAATTTTGAGCAAAGACCTAAACAAAATTTCTAGTCGACTTTAAATACTACTCATTAACAAATGAATATACCCATAATAATCTAAATATTGTAAAAGCACATATTTTGGTAAATTTTATATAAAGAAAACCGAAAGCTGAAAAATCTCAAATCAGATTTAACGATGTTAAAGCCACAGATGATATGTTTTGCATGGTTTCAAAGAAGCTGTTATAAATATTGTAAATAAATGAGCTGCATTTTATTATTGTATGTTTTCATTCAAGAATTATTGTATAATATTCAAGAAATAGTTGTAGATTTTCAAGAAATAGTTTCATAGTATTTAAGAAACAGTTATATAATATTCAAGAAATAATTGTAAAATTTCAAAAAAATTTTGTACTTATATTTTATTTAAGCAACTGTAATCATTAAATTTTGGATAAGTGAAAAATTTTTGATTTTTTATTATTATTTGAGGTGGAAAAAATATTTTGCGAGGCTTGAATTTTTACAATTATGATGGGCTTGCAAAAATTAAAGCCATACAAAAATAAGTGCTTTTACAGTAATACATTGTAATTATCTATATTATTATCTATTCTAATATCTAAAAATCTATATAATTACAGTACAAAACTGTTTATCCGGAATGGTTGTGGTCAGATGAATTCCGGATAACTGATTTTTCTGGTTAACTGGTTGGGCAGAGCAAAGCAGCATCCATTGGATAAGTTTTATGGGATATATGTGGTTGTGGCATTACTTCTAATTTAAATTAATTGTTAGATTACTTGAACTAAGAATCTGATGCAAGTGAGATCAAATGTTAGAGTTGGAAAAAAGGTAATTTGTGAGAATTCCCTGGAAAAAAAAATTCTACTGTTTTCTCAGCATGAAAACAAAAACATCTATAATATAACTATATATGATTTTTATTTCATATACTAGATGTTGTTATCAAACTACCAATTGTTTCAAGCAATGTCTATGTCAAACTGGCAGTGTAAGACACTTTTTTCGACAAAGGTCTCAACATCCATTCTATTAGGAATATCATTCCGAATAACTGGTTTTCTGGTTAACTGATTCCATACTGTACATTAGGGTGGAGCGAAAAAAAATTTTTTTTGAAAATCAAAAACGGGTAGGTGCCAAAAGTTGCCTTTATACTAGTACATCAACGGCGTGAAATTTTACCGCTGAAAAAAAATGGCTTGAGTCTGCGCTTTTGCTCCAAAAATCGAAGTTTTGGGTAAAATTTGTCATTTTTTGACATTTTTTCAAAAAAATTAAAAAATTTCTACAGAGCAGATTAGTATTTAAAAGTGTTGCTTAGACCTTTATATTTATCTGCTTAACATATTTAAACTATAAAACAATATGTTTATTCCCTATAGCTGGAGCAAAACAGACAACTTTTAGTAAGAAAACAGCATTACCACTCTATTGGGTCATATAACGAATTGTTGTTTTTAATACAGCTCTTGTTTTCAAAACTACCTTGGACATGCGTCGTGGAGGTGGCTATATTTCCTATACCATCCGGCCCAACTATTCGATCATCTTAGTACAGTGTTTTATTTATACATTGATTTGTGATTTTCTTTATAAAAATTTGGCATGTTTTCAATGCTTCCACCTTGTTCATCAGTTCTTTGCATCCACATGCTGCTGTAACTATCTTCATGTATATTTTTACAGTTTATACAAAAAAAAATGACAAGCAGAGTAATGCACGGGAATATTATTAAAGGGATCTATTCGGCCATCTATTATATTTATCAAACTTACATTCAGTTGATGAATAATGATTGGAAGTTCTGTTACCACAACATTTTTTCAGTCAATTGTATTTTTTTTATGTAATGATTTGCTTCAAAGATGATTTCAGATATTTCAACTATAAGTATGCCATCATTTATTCTACTTTTGCATTTTTTATATGTTGAGAAGCGAGCTGTTTAATGTGATGGTGATCGTCAGCAAGAATTGCAATGAAAATTTGTTCTTCATGTATAAAGCAACCGCTGTTGTAAATAACTTTTTTTGCATTAGTTTTATGCCGTTTTCTAAGTGTTTTCGTATCCAATTAATTTCCTATTAACTTTTAGATCCCCTTTTTATGAGTGGACAACATTTGATGGTGAAATGTCCTGGGCATAAACTTATAATGCATTGTTCTTTATGAGGGAATGGACGGATATCGACTATAAGTGCTCATTTAAAATTAGGAGAATTTTATTTGTCACTGTGAACCATTTTGCATGGGGTAAGCTTAGAATTGTCCATATGATATTGAATCATTCGCTACTTCAACTCCAGTGAATTTCCTCTGCGTCAATTATTAGAGAAGTCGATATAAAACGTTCTAAGCTACATGGATTCACTGGATCAATAAGGAAAATTTTTGTCTACGTAATATTCACTTCCTATTGCAATTTTTTTTTAATAAAATAGAGAAATTATTTTCTCAAATTGAGAAAAAGATACTCAGAATAGACTAGAAATTTCTGTCGGAGATTGCAAAGCTAATTCATAAGGAAAGCTATTTCTCAAAGAATGGGGAATAGAAATTTAGAAAACATCTCACAGAAAAGACGGCTCATAAAGTTAATAAAATTTTCCGCTTTATATAAGCACAGATTGGCAATCAGCGTCTGTACTACACACCTAAATAAAAAGTCTAAAATCTTATTAGAAATTACTAGACTACGGAACAACACAGGAAACGACATAAAGCATACTAAAACTTCTTTAGAAATATTGTTGTTTTACACGCAAATTTTGTTTGCAATCCTCTGTGACGATCGTCATAATATTAAACAGCTAACTTCTCAGCATATATTCAATGTAATAGTTTCAATAAATGATGGCATACTAGAAACTGAATTCATACAATCAATTTTTAGGCAAATCATTGCATATAAAATGTAATTGATTGAAAGAATGCTGTGATAGCAGAACTTCCAATCATAATGTACTAATTGCATGAAATTTTAATGAAGATAATAGACTGCTGACTAGGTTCAATTAAGAACATACCCAATACATTACTCAGCTTTCTTCTGTTATACATGGTATAAAAATATATGTGCAGCAGGTCACACCAGCATGATTCAAATCATCCAAAGTCTATGAATACAAAGAAGAGATAAATTACTTTGATCTATAGAAAACTTATACTCGTCTTCGGGAAAAAAATAACAATTCAATACATAAATAAAACACTGGGCCTAGATGATTGGGTGGTTGAGACGAGTGGGATAATGCAACCACCTCTATGAGTTATATACACAGCAGTTTTGAAAGCAGCTAGGTAAGAAATGCATTCAAAAGAACATTTCGTTGTATGCTCCAATAGAGAGGTTAACGCTGATTTTTCACAAAAAGTTGTCAGAATTGCTCCACTTATACAGACTACAGATATTGTTTTGTAGTTTAAATATGTTAAGCAGATAAATATAAAGGTCTAAGCAACACTTTTAAATACTAACCAGCTCTGTAGGAATTTTTTAATTTTTTTGAAAACCTGTCAAAAAATGACAAATTTTACCCAAAATTTCGATTTTTGGAGCAAAAGCGCAGACTCAAGCCATTTTTTTTCAGCGGTAAAATTTCACGCAGTTGATGTACTAGTATAAAGGTAACTTTTGGCACCTACCCGTTTTTGATTTTCAAAAAAAAATTTTTTTCGCTCCACCCTACTGTACATATATTCTAACTAGCAGAAGCCATGCTTTGTTTGGATTCGCAAAGCATTATTTATAAAACAGATATTTGAAAGCAACAATATTTTTTAATATTATTTTTGCATCTTTATTAAACAAAAACGTTATTTTATGTTTTGGCGCATTTTAATTTTTATTTATGATCTAAGACTGGCATAATAAAATATTTTCGAAGCAAACTTTTACAAAATATTTTTAAATTTTCAACTAAAAGCTTTTTTAAAGATGTTTTTACAATTTCCAGTAGCCACTGGTGTTTTTTAAAGTTGTTTGAAATATGCATGTTTCCAATCTTTGTACTTAACATCAAATAATCTTTGATAGCTATTTTAGAATAATATATTTGAAGAGAGCTTGAAGAAAGTTACTTCTT
This sequence comes from Maratus speculifer, assembly GCA_964019185.1. Classification (NCBI taxonomy): domain Eukaryota; kingdom Metazoa; phylum Arthropoda; class Arachnida; order Araneae; family Salticidae; genus Maratus; species Maratus speculifer. Next base: position 390,325,079 of record OZ025295.1, read on the forward strand.
CAAAATCCTATTTTCTGGAAAAACCTTTTGAAATCTGCTCTCATTGATACTATGAATTTTTAACTGTAAAACTTTTAATTCTAATTTCTTCGTTTTTATACATGTTAGCGTATGAGAATTTTTGATATTGTAGAATTTTTCGTAAGGAAAATTTTTATTGAATGCTTAATTTTGAAGGCAACAACGTCTCGACAACGTTACTTACGTTTTTATGCCAACTGGTGTCTATATATCCTCAATATCTACAACTGCTTCATCTGATGTTAAACCTTGGGATTTATGAATTGTAACAGCAAAAGCTAACTGCAGAAGAAATTCTTTCCTTGAGCAATTTATGCTTCCATTTTTCCAGAATTTAATTTTTGGGGGAATTGGTACGCACCAATTCTTATAAGTTAAATTACTATAGTATTATCCATTTATCCATGATTATTCGCAATATCTGGTCTGATGGCTTATGATTTTCTTTAATACGTGCAACAAAGTCTAAAGTCTCGTTCATTAAACCTTTTTCGGTCCACAAATAAGAACGTAACATTATTTTAAATCCAAATGATAAAGTAAGAAATGGTTAAAGTCCATTTGTCGTTTCAGAATTGGCCAACTTTGCTTTAGTACATTTATAAAGATCTTGAATCGAGGCAACAACTTCAAGCAGTTCTTTTAATTTTTCATTTATATAACAAATTTAACAATTTTATTTGTTTAGAATTCTTTTGTTGCCACTTTACAAAAAAAAATTTATAATACAATTCTTTTAAAATGTTTAAGTGTCATCTGTGCAAACGATTTTGTGGAATGATGGAAACATATTTTATTTATTAAATTAATCCTGATTCTATATATAATTACTTACTCCATGTTTTATATATTTTTTTTTCTGAAAATATACGCGTTTCATTTTTTATTTATTTGCTAAAATGCGTCCGCATTGGAAATGCATGTAAAATAAAATAATTAAAATAATAATTTTTTTAACGTTTTACTGCAAAAAAAATTATATTGTGCAAATCTACAGATCATAATTTATTTTTGTGTTTAATTCGAAGTTAAAATATTGAATAGTTTTTTTGTAAAGTGTACAACAAAATGTAATTTGAGTGGCCTAGTAGAGGATTCGCTTCGCTCATCCTAATTATTAGGCATTTATACAATCTGTCTGTACAAAACAAGTGAACCAAGAGGGCTTTCGTGGTTAAACCGATGGAAGGGTGAACTTTACCCGATGGGATGTCCCAGACTGACAGCGCCTCCGTGCACATTCACTTTGGCTGGATCCAAGCTCAACATCTTGATGCAGGCCAGAACAACGACACTGAAGGCTTCGTTGATCTCCCACAGGACCACATCCTCCTGCTTCACCCCCGTCTGGGATAGTAACTGCAAATGGAAGATCCTGTTTTAAAAGTCTCTCCATTCATAGGAACAAAAGTTTTGTTTAAAATAAACACGAATAAAAAACTAGTCGTTGGGGGCCACCGTAATACTTACCCATCGCAGATAAGAGTATAATCCTTCTATAGTAAAAAAAAAACTAGCCTTAAAAGGAATGACTCCTGGAATGATGCTGATGTGGAAGATTTCCGGAACTAACGAATCCGGGTTGTCCACTCCTTCCATGAGTCGAATAGACCAATCAGGAAAGGGCTCCGTCTATGCATTGCCGTATGGGTTACCATAAAGAGAGGAAAGGTTACCATCGCCAACAATCGCCAAGTTTGTCGCCAACTTGGCGATATATCGCCAAATTTGGCGACCAAAATTAGTTGTCAAAAGTGACGCCAACTTGGCGATAACTGTAATATTTCGCCAAATTTTCAATTTCTTTACAACACCAGTCGTTTGATACATCATTTGAGAGGTTTGCAACTGCTTATTCATATAATGGATGTCTTGTGTGTTATCCCTCATTCTGCTCCCCTGGGGGGACACATTTTTAATTTCTTTACAACACCAGTCGTGTTACACAAGATTTGAAAGGTCTGCAACTGCTTATTCATATTATGGATGTCTTGTGTGTCATCCCCACACTCTGCCCTCCCCAGGGGGGGTCACATTTTTAATTTCTTTACAACACCAGTTGTGTGACACATCATTTGAAAGGTCTGCAACTGCTTATTCATATTATGGATGTGTTGTGTGTCATCCCCCACTCTGCCCCCCAGGGCGGCACATTTTTAATTTCTTTACAACACCAATTGTGTGACACATCATTTGAGAGGTCTGCAACTGCTTATTCATATTATGGGTATCTTGTGTGTAACCCTTCTCTGCCCTCAGAGGGGGCACATTTTGTAATTTCTTTACAACACCAATTGTGTGACACATCATTTGAAAGGTCTGCAACTGTTTATTCATTTTATGGGTGTCTTGTGTGTCACCCCCACTCTGCACCCCTGGGGGGCACATTTTTAATTTCTTTACAACACCAGTCGTGTGACATATCATTTCAGAGGTCTGCAGCTGCTTATTCATATTATGGATGTCTTTTGTGTCGCCTCCCACTCTGCCCCCCGGGGGGGCACATTTTTAATCTCTTTACAATACCAGTCGTGTGACGCATCATTTGGAAGGTCTGCAACTGCTTATTCATACCATGGGGTATTGGCGAGCGCAGCAAGCAGGATAGCCAATAATTTGGAATCGCGAAGCGATTATGCGGGGGGTTGGCGAGCATAGCGAGCAGGGGGCGGGGCCCCCCTAGTATAATATATCAAAATAAAACATGTGTAAGCTATTTACAAAATGCATTGCAATTCCAAAACAAAATTTAAACATTCATTTGAATGTTTTTAATACACATAGTAATGCTCTATGAAAATTTATGGTTGATGAACCCATTTCAACCCATTATATAATGCCAAATGACTCAAGCAGTATCCAATTGCATAAAAGAAACATCCTTATAACTCCAAAAATAATAATCATATTAACTTACAGTTTATTGCATCCCATTAAGGGTCTCATTTCCAATGAAAATATATCTTTGAATTGAAATTTGAATGAAGTACAGGGTCATGAAAAATCAAATAGCATGGAAAGTATGATTACACATATCTCGGCAACTATAACCTAATCAACTAAGTTTTTGATACCAACAATACAAGTATCCAATATCAATGCATTCAATACCAACTACAAATGGATCTTCTCTTCAGAATTCCATACCTTTTGAAAATGGTAAAGTGTAAAATGATGTGTTTTTTATTCATAAGAACACGAGCCCCCATGTCTTTTATGCAACTCATAAACAACATTTGGTACTACTTGGTTATCCTCTCGAACCAAATGATACAAATCACCAAACTCATAGTCAAGTTTTGACATCATTTTTATTTTAAATAATGAAAGAGCAAATCAATTAGTAGATCATTAATAAAAATCACCTACTGACGTTTTAAACATGTGTATCGTATTGAAATTTAGTAGTTTGTATTGATTTTTTAGTATAATTTAGGGTGCAATTGTCCAATTCACAATTATGAAAAAAGTTTTGTTTAAAACAAACACAGATTAAAAAAAAAAATCATCAAGACTTTAATGCTTCACTTGTAACAAGAAATCCTGACGTCACCCGGAGGTAGTACTCATAAGTACCGTTGAAGTAGCTTATTATGAAATTCATTTATCACCTAAATTAGTTGTAATACAATTTAGAATGTGTTATACATTATCTAGTTCCAAAAGCATTGGTCAAACAAAACAAAAATATTTTTAACATGTTTTTAGCTTTCTTGGCACTGAGGAAGGAGGGAGGGAATTTTTCAATGCAGAAATATTTCTGTATTTATATTTCAAGAACATCCTATTTCTACATTTACTAATACTAAGAAAACAATTTAAAATAAAAGGCTTGAAATGAGGTTATAAATATTGTACAAAATCTTTATAAATTCAAATTTAATTAATCCTTCTAAAATTTATTAAATAATTATGTAAACCTTCTAATGTAATTCAAACAATCCACAAAAAAAAACTTTAGGAAATAAAATTACCACGAATTCATAATTCAGTAGATAAAGTACTAAATTGATTTAACTGCTTTTAGAATTGTTAAAATTACATCTGTGTGCATATTAGAAGCATCGATATATAGACTGATGCATCTTTGGCGATGGTTCATAATAATTTTAAATTAATTTTTGTAGCGACATGTTAAAATTTGTCTCAGGACTGAGCTGTATACAGGCAAAGAGAGAAGATTCTCCAACAGAATTTGTGACGTACTTTGCAAGGCTGTCATGTAAATAGGAGTTCACTTTTACAGCGGAACTCTTAAAACAATTTATTCAAAACTTTGGAGACGGAATTTTGGCAGGAGAAACTTCGATGAATTCAGAAAAGATTAAAATAAAATCTCACATAATCTAATTCCCTTGAATGAATCCGCCATTATGCTAATCGCAACTTTTATTTTAAAAAAGATGCAACTTCACTCTAACATTTTCTTTTTATAATATATACATTAACTAATGAGATTTTTATTTTGCTATTGTTTTTGTAAAAATTGTAAGTTAAAAAGAAAAAAATAAATAAATAAAAAAGTTTAGACGAAACCAAGGGAAACCAAATCACATTCATTTAAAAAAAAAAAAAAAAACTAGAGACTCTCTATAACGCAATAACAAATTCCTTACAAATTTAGCCCGAATGTAATGCTTGGTTTGTGGCATTAGTGCTCCCATTCTGTGGGTCATATAACCTGCAGTTTGCTAGCTTTGAACCATGATTGGACCCATTTTGAAACAGAATGTAGAGGGCATTTTATTTACTGTTCTTCATTCATTCATGAACCACCGGAAATGGCACCCATATTAGGAAGGACTTTAGGGTGAAAAGTGTTTATTTGTTCTCCTTATATTATTCTACCTTCATGATGGGAGCAAAAGTTTTGTTTAAAACAAACACAAATAAATCAAATGCTTCATTTGTAACAAGAAATCTTTTGAATCTGCTAAGTTTATATAGCTGTAAAACATTTTTAACATAGGCACAAACTCCTTACTGTGATAGCAGTATGTTTTTTACTGTGACAGCAGCTGCAATAAGAAGATCACAAAATGGATCTCATTTAAAATCACACAAACATCATGTCAGAATTCTATTCATAGGAACAAGAGAAACAGACATGGATAAAAAATAAATCTTTTGCTTCTAACAAGAAATCTGCTGCGTTTATATAGCCATAAATGTTTTTAATATAGGCTCAAACTTTTTATTATGTTATTTGTTTGAAAAAGCAAAATTTAGACAGATTTCCAATAGATGTTATGTTCAGGACATTCTTGCCACATATGAGACAACATGTAAATTCTGAATTTTAAGAAAAAAGAAATTAATTATTCATTAATTGAAAAAGCTAATTAAACATTCATTTAAGAAAATCTTTACATTAATATTAAAAAGCAACTATAACATACAAAAAAAAAACTATATTTTTAAACTAATTTTTCATAATTAGAAATTGTATGAAATTAAAAACACTCCAAATGTTTATTTGTTAAATGCCTAAATTACTTAGTTATACCGTCAATCAAAAAATTATCGCCAAAATATAAGCTTAAATGCCAATTACGTATGATCATTAATATCACATTCAATGACATTAAATATGATACACAGGTTTAAAACGTCCTAAAGTGATCTTTATTTTAGCTTTTTATTTGCATCTTTATTAATACGACTAATTATTTGTTTTTTGTCATTTAAAATAAAAATTAAGCCAATATGTATCATTTGGCTGTTAGTTTGGCAATTTGTATAATTTGGCGAAATGGGTCGACGGGATAACCAAGTAGTACTGTTTGTTTAAAAAAAGCATTTAATATAAACTACTTTTAGAAGACTGTCAAAGGATTCAGATTACACCCAAAGTTTAGAACATGCACCAAGCAACAGTAAAGTGTGATCTCAAAAATCCAACATTAAAGCCATGAAAGCCGTACATTTTTTTTTCTTTTTACACTTCCAAGTTACAGGAGAAGGAAAAGTAGCAGCTGTTTATTTAATAAAAAAACTTTGAGATTAAAAGCAATGGTGAGATTGCTAAAGTTTCGTTAAATAGAGCCTCTGATCATCCTGTGGCAGCAAATCAGAGGAACAAGGACAAAGTGCCGGCTGAAGAAAGAGTGTCATTTGCAGAGTTAGAAATTAGCAGTTGTTAGTCAACAAATGCAACTAAGGAATTGCATGGGATGACCACAAAATTACATCTAGTAGCCAAATTCAATGCCAAGATTTTTTTTTAACGATAATTTTTGTTTAACAAACACTCCGATTCCTATTTTAGTTTAAGTTCTTTTCCCCTGTTGCATGCATTTCAAAAAACACCTGTTTTACTTTAAAAAATTGGACAATAGCACATGTTTAAGACACTCTTGCATTTGTTAATTGTCTCTAAGCTGATTTTACTTTAACCGATGACTCATAAAACTGATCTTCTTAGAGTTGACTGTCCCTAAAATTTTTGAAAGCATGATTTAAAACTCGCATGCACTTGTCAAGCTGACTTCACTTGTACATTCTTCTAGAATCCACATATTCTAGTTTAATCAGGTTTTACAGTTTAGCAGTAATCCATTTCTATTTTGTTTTAGTGATTAAAACAGAGATAAAGTGTTTAATATGTACATTTCCCCCTTAGCGCCATCCCAGGCACAGAAATTTAGGGGGTGGCTATATTGATATTACTAATGTCATTTTTGGCATGTCACAAGTAAAAGCTGGGAGTGGGGGCAGCAAATTGAAATTCTGTCTCAGAGTCAGTTTTCTCTTCGCACACACTTGTTCCCCCTGCCCTTAACTCCTAAATAAAAACAATGCTATTAACATGGTTGCGAAAAAAAAAATATGATTGAATATAAAATTTCAGCCATGAAATGCACTTTTGCGCCTAGAAGTAAAATTATAGGCATGTACTTAAAATTTCCAATTTCTAACCCCTTATTTTAAATATTTCATCACAGAAAAAGGATTTGTTTGACTCTTTTTCAGTGACACAGACTTACTTTAGGAATAGCAACAGCAGGGGATATTGGGAAATCAATAGGTTCTACGGCAGCATCTGCAAAACCTAAAATAGAATAGAACATGTGTTAAGTATACAGCAGAATCATTTGAATAATGGCTTGAAAATAACATTCAAATGATGGTAGAAATTTTAAAATTCACTTTCCAATTGCCTGTTTTGAACAGTTCAAAATTTATCGATTTATGCAATTGTCAAATTGTTGAAAATTAACAGTTATAAGTAAATTTGATCACCCAACACTTAAAAGCTAATCAAAATATACATGAAGCAATAAGTTTTATGAGTGATTATTAAAAACAGCAATCATTAACCTACATTTTAGATTACCTTAATTTCTCAAAAAGTAACACAAGGAGAAAATTACATGTAAAGTAAAATTTTCACATTTTTCACACATGAATTTTGTAAATTATACTGTTCATAATAAACAGTAAAGAATAAAATTTATAACAAATCCTTTTTTTAACTGCCTTGAAAAAAACTTTTTTTTAAAACTTTTAAAACACTTAAGTTTTTCTAAATGCACATTTGTCAAATAGTTTAAAATATGCTGTTAATTCATTGTGTGTGAAAACTTATACAAGTAAATAAAAATTATTTTTCTTTATTTCAGAGTATTTTATATTAATTAAGGTAGCCTACTAACAGATGCATTGAGCTCACTGAGAAATTTTAGATCACATTATTTTAAATCAATTGTGGTAACTTAGCAATAGATTCAATGACTACTCCACAAGCAAACAGAGAAAATTTGCAGGGTCTTTTTCACAATCATTTGACGAAAACTGTCGCTGTATTTTCGCAATCGCTCAATGGTAAGCATTTTCATCTTGTGATTGTTCAATGAAAATCATTGTTTCAAAACAAAAATTTCAGAATCTTAAAATTTTTTTAAAAAGCAGAGATCTGCCATTTGGCAGAAAAGTGGCAGACCCGTATAATAGATAATGCTTTGGATGATCCTAATTGGCTTATTAATATTTCATCTATAAGATCATTTTGATTTCTTTCATAGGTTTTCTCTAAGATTAAGTGTCATGAGATTGACTTCCTTGTTATTCATGATTTTTATTTTATTCTATTTTACAGTTATTCCTTGGTAAAAAGGTAACACTCATGGAAGGTTACCATTTAAAGGCAGGGAGTACTGGAGTTTTAAGAATTCTGAACAAAAATTTAGGGGTAAGTCTTAAAAAGAAGTTGAATCAAACACATAGGTAACACTCGTGAGAAATAAAAAAAATATTTATCTGTTTAAATAATTAAATAGAAAATATACCAGTAGTTTTTACAATTCTTTATTCACACCAAATAAAAATGAACATAATAATTTGCTTTGGTTTAGTAACTCTAAAAATTAACATGCTAAAAAAGAAAAACTTGCAATAACACTCTCAAGGTAACACCTATCAGAGGACAAGTATTAAAACAAGTTCAGCTAAAATGTTTTTTGTTAAGTGAAATATTTTGATTTGACACCCACATTTCTGTCATTAGATAATTATAATAATCTGATAACTTGGACACTAATAAAAATGTAATTTAACAAATTGCAACAATTATATGGAAAATGATTTTTTTCAAAGACTAAAATTTAAGACAAATAAATTCTATATTTAAAAAAGAAAAAATAAAAAACATCATTTTTATGATGATCAAAGCATGGCTTACATAATAACAGAGTCATATTATCTAATTGCATGCTTTCAAATTTTACACTGTCGTATAGGAGGAAAAATGTACTTGTGAGTACAATTCGTTTAAAAGCTGTATCTTTTTTTTTTTTTTTTTTTTTTTTTTTTTGGGGGGGGGGGGGAATACATTTTAATACTTTGTATTTTTTTTTTTTTTTTTTTGTCATTGTGGCAACAGAAGTATGTCAGATAAGTCTCAGATAAATCTATTCTTGTCTGCGAGCAACAACCATTTTTTAAATGAATAAAAAGGGCAAAAATTTGCTAAAAATATACATAAAAAAATCCGTTTAAAATTTTTGACCTCAATTGTTCATGGATCCCCTACCAGCAACCAGTGTGCCAAATTTCATAGCCCAATGCCCTGCGGTTTTGGAGTTTTTGAGCATATATAGATATGCACATCGATTTTAGTAGAGTAGATTGAAACAATGAAAATGGAGCCCTATCTCTTTAATAGAAAATGTGGACTCTAAACATTTTAAAATGCCCCTACCCTACCATATGTCTGTAATTCTAGAAGGAATGTGAAATACATCCTTATCCACAATCTGAGTGAGAGGCTTCACTTTTACTTTTATTATTTTTTCAATTAGTCTTAAATTTTTTAGACTTAAAATATTTTAATTACATTATTATTAAGTATATTATTTACATTTTTGGGTTTTTTTTTTTTTTTTTCCTTCAAAGGCCTGCCACATTTTAATGGCATTGCCAAGTTATAGAAAGACTTATTCTTGGCTTAAAATACATTTATATTGATTTAAGATCAAATATCATTTATTAGTTGCAATTATTTTCTTTAAAATGAACAAGTAACTGTGGATTTAATTAAATTTAGATTTTTAGTATGAGCTGATGATTGTCATTTTTTTTTAATCTTTATTTTTATAATAAAATCTGCAAATTAAAATCTAAAACTCAAAAGCACAGATCTCTTGGAGCTGAAGCCATAGTTTATTAACTGGGAGCTGACCATATATATTTTTTTTTCAGCTTTGAGTCCCTGTCAAAATGGTACCCCGTTTAACACGAAATACAGATTCAAAAATGGACATTTGCAAACACCCCTACTTATTGCCACCTGAGAATAAGAAGGTTCTATCTGTGTTTTTGAAAAAAATTAACTCATTGATATAGAAATGTTCTATTTGTATATCACTGGAGGCATTAAAATATTGTCATATTATGATTGTAATATAATATATTAGTTATACATAACATTATTTTAATGCCTTCGGTGATATACAAATAGAGCCTTTTTATATCGACAAGTCAATTTTTTTTCAAAGTACCTTGTTATTCTCAGGTGACGATTCTAGAAGGAAAGTGAAATCCTTACCCACGATCTGAGCGAGAGGCTTCACTTTGAGGCGTTGAGCTGCCTCCGCTGTCATCAGGACACAGGCGGCAGCACCGTCGTTGATTGTACTCGCATTGGCCGCAGTGATGGTGCCTGAAACAACAACAACATCATTTCAAGTGATTGGACAAGGCTAAAACTGGGAAATTTGATTACTGAACAATAGACAATTTTATAAGTAGGAATCTGGCACCCTATTTTTTATTTAAAAGTACTAAACAGTAAACATTTGTTAAAATTTCGCTTAGTATTAATCCAAAATTGAATAGCCTTAAAAAGAAAAAAAAAAATCTGTGCATTATTTGTCGAGACAGAGCTATTGTGGAAATTGTGAATGAGATAGCATAGCAATGCGACCCGTTGTGTGATATACACCGAAAATTAATCAGTTTATATTAAACCGAATTCCAGTTTATATCAAGGTCTAACTGAATCTAAAATTATTTGAAATTTTTGAAAAAGAGCACTCACAAAACATTTGTCACTGACTTAGTAACAGACAGACTCATAGACATTTTCTAAAAACTGTTCAGGATCTTCTGTTTTTTGATGGATTTATACGTTTCAGAAGTCAATTTTTTTTCACGAATCCAATACTTTCTTCCTGTTTAGATAGATGAAAGTAAAAATAGACTAACATGACAGAATGCAAGAAAATTTTGCTCTCCCCTTGTAGGAAAGTGGCTGCTTTTCTAATAGCCACTTTTCCTCATTCACTGGACTAGTGGTTGATAGCCAGTGCTAATTTTGCCCTTTAACAAGCAGTCATTCAAACGAACTGATATAAACAGTTTATCACTATGTAGAAAATTGTAAGGTGGTGTGCATTGTGCCGCAGATTAATTTAAATAGATTAATCTGAACTTTATTTTTTAAAACAAGAAGATTAATTTTAATAATTTAATTCTTAATTCTTGAGGTATAAATATTAATTTGAAGTTGAAATTCTGAAACGTAAAAACATATAAAAAGTAGAGTACTCACCCCAAACATGTAGAGAAACACACAAACCAAAATTAAACTTGTACAAATATTTATTTTACTTAAACATATTTTGAAAATCAAATTTCAGGATCCTGAAGACAGATGACTATATTCCCAATTACTACATACATTCAGCTATTTCATCTTGTTACACCAATTATTTTATTATGTATAAATTAAGGTTGCATTCTTGAATAGGATTGAAGAAAAAAAATATTTAATATTATTGTTGATGAAAATTATTGTTGTAAATATTGTAGTTCGTGGAAAAGATATTATTGAGAGTTCATTGTATTTAGTCCTTTAGAGATTATTTTTGGTAGTTCAGTTCTTTGAAGGATTATGTTATTGATAAGCTTGTTATTAAGTTCGTGGATGGTATTTTTGGAAATTGGAACAATAAGAAGTTGTGGCCAGTGCAGAACTATCCAGATATGTTGAAAGGCTGGACGTCATTGGAAATATTCATGCTCTAAATGATTATAGCTGCAGCAAAATTTCCTCAGAATCAATTTAATTCAAAGAGTATCCAAATACGGCAACGCTGGTGTAGTCACTCTCACAGAAAAATGACGATGATATTACGGCATATGATTCTCCCAGATGGACAAAGTCAGCATTCAAAAACTTTTTAATTCTCAGATTCCGGAATCAACCTCCAATAGAACTTTCTATTGATACAGCAAAGCTGGTGTTGATGCTCTCAAAAAGAAAAGATGGTGAAATAACTACTTTTGATTCTCCCAGATGAACAAAGTCAGCATTTCAAAAACTTTTTAATTCTCAGATTCCGGGATCAACATCCAATAGAACTTTCGACTAAGACGTTTTTTTTAGAACTGAGCCCCTCCGCTACGGGAAAAATTCCCGAGTGAGGGAGGGAAAACTGCCGCGTCTTACTTAGCAGGTGGAAATGTACAGAATGAGAGAGAGACGCCAGCGAAAGTTAGTACGATCGCTACACGTTCAACCAATCAAAAAAATGGAAAGAAGTTGCTAGTAGAATGTAGAGGAATTCTTAGGGGGAGTTAGGTCGAAAGATATTATCTAGTGGCAACAAGAAACAAGCTGGATTTTAAGAGACACTACAATTTCGTGGAAAAGGGTGAATCATGAGATCAGAATTTCCGTTTCTCAACAAGATGCACTGAAAATGTGCGTAGGTGGATAATGGCGATGTTGGAATGTAGAAAAAAAATGGTGTGCGTAATTTTAAAAAGAGAAAAAGCTAGAAAAGTATTATGACACATATCTGGCTAAATAGTGGCTTAATCTTGCTGAAATTTAACCAGAGTATTAAGAAAAAATAGATTTATTGAATGAATATAGATTTAAAGATGAATATTAAAAATAAAGGTTTTTAAATTTATATATTTAGGACTTAGTAAATATTGCAGAGAGGAAACAACATCGCGAATCTTTAAAAATAAAAACAAGTTAGCATATTGCTAAAAGTAAATATTATTGATTAAATTAATGGATATTTATGGGATTATTAAATAGAAATAAAATTTTAAAAGCAAATTAGATTTAAATTTTAAATTGGAAATGTTATGTAAAGTTGTTATAACATAACAAAAACAATAGGTGCAAAGATTTTTTTCTTCTTTTTTTAGACCTTAAAATCACAGTCTTCCTTTTTACTTTCTTCTATCTTCACAAGATGAAAGTATTGGATTTGTGAAAATTTCCAGAATTCTGTTTTTGATGGATTGGCAAGTTTTATAAGATCAAAGATTCCAAAAAAAAATAAAATGTTTTTACAAAATGTCTGTATGTGACAATTTTTTGGGCACTCTAGTCTGAAGAACTAAAGCACAGAATTTAATAAAAATTTAAATTCACTTAGTCACTGATATAAATTGATGCTGAATAGTTTTTTGTGTCAATCGTTCAACAGGTGGCACTACTATGTTGCATTTTTTGGTACTACTTGGTTATCCCATCAATCAATTTCACCAAATTATACTAATCATCAAACAATTTGAAAAATTATATAAATTGACATAAATTTTATTTTAAATAACGTAAGAGCAAATAAATTAATAAAGCATTATCAAAAATACAGATTAAAAATCACTTCTTACATTTTGACTATAGTTTTTTGATTGACAGGATAACCAAGTAGTACCCATTTTTGAAAAGTTATGCATGAGTTCTATCTCAATAACTAATGCACGGATTGCCATCAAACTTCAGATTCAGTTAATCCTTGACATAAATGGATTCTGTTTATGCTTTGGTATCGATCGACCAACAGGTGGCACTGCTAGGCTAATTTTTCCCAATTCCTGCAACAGCTCTATCTCAAGAACGAATGCGCAAATTTTTTCATCAAACTTCAGGTTCAAGTATAGTTTGATAATTATTATTGCTGATTATTTTTTGGTGTAAATCGCCCAACAGATGATGCATTTTCCCAGATATCCGCAAGAGTCCTATTTCAAGAACCAGTACACAGAATATCACACCTTTAGAATGCTCATGGGGGGCATAGATGATAGCAAATTTTGAAGCATCAAAATGTATGAGCTAGAAGAAAATTTTGGGATTGCCACATCTGACTTGTTTTGTTTCTGATTGAAAGGGCTGGTTGTTAAATCCCACTTCTGCTTTGGGAATAATAAATCCTTTTTAAAAATTGAGAAAATAATAACTTTTTAGTTTCAGAAATTAAAAGTAGGTATTCAAATGGCAAACACTGAAGTACAGTGGAACATGCTAAAGTGAGCACCTTGGTAAAGTGGCCACCTGGCTAAAGGGACAGCTTTAGGGAAATATTACTTGTGCAGATATAAAATAATATGAGAATTGCCTGGTGACGTGTCCACCTGTGTATAGTGACCAGTTAGCCTGTCATTGTCAATGTCATTTGAACCTGTAAAATGTGACCATCCATTTTTCTGCATGCCAAAAACTTTTAAACTAAATGGCTAAAGTGGTCATTTTTTGAAATTTTATTTTGATCCATTAAAAAAAGTATGGGAATTTATCTACTATAGTGACCATTTGCTTAATGTATAAAGCAACCACTTTGTCTTTAATTGTTATGATATTTGGCTTGTCTAAAGTGATTTTTAATCAAAAGTTTATTACTGCCAGCTATAGAAATGTTATCATTATGCAATTGCATTCAAAATAAAAATGCTCATAAATTACAGTGTACCTTCTACTTATGTGCTATTTAAATCAATCACTACAGAATTTCAACTGTATTCATAAGGAATAACGCTTTTTTTTTTTTTTTTTTTTTTTTTTTTTGTAAATTATCCTTTATGTAGTATATCTTAAATTAGTAATTCGGTTATTATAGTTATTAATAATTAATCAGTTCATTACTTAATATACTGCATTTTTCCTTATTTATAATTTAGTATGGGATCACAAAAGTGCTAATGCGTCATTTTAAAAGGACACTCCATAAAGTGACCACCTTTATATATAGTGACCATTTTAGCCGATCCCAAAGGTGGTCACTTTAGACAGGTTCCACTGTATACTGAAATTAAAAAAATAGGCCAATAGTCATTTGGTGTACTAAGAGCTTTACAATACTAACTATGTCGAGCATTTTTTTAAAAAGACATCTGAAAAGTGATTTTTTTTTTTTTTTTTTTTTTTTTTACAACAAGACACCACAATTTTGCAAGACTTTTACCAAAAACAGGAAACACATTTTCGTAAATTTTCACTATAAATATCTTACTATTTTCTGAAACTGACTTTATGTTTTTATACAAACATATATTGACATATATTTACTAAATGAAAATTACATATTATCAACAGTAAGAACAACTATCTGATGAACACAAATCTGATAAATTTTAATTAAAACTTCTTTAGTTAAAAAGCAACAAAATAACTTATAACATTTAAAAAATCTCTCAATAAGATAAACATTTCCAAAAAAGAAGTAATACAGACAAAATAAAAGTAAAACAGTTTAAAAAAAAAATTACAAGATCAAATTCAGCTAAATAGCTGCAAAATTAAAATCATTCAACTAACAAATTTGTTTATTTATAATTTTAATTGCTAAAAAGGTGCAAGATTAAAACTGCATTTTTCAGGAAGTATTAACATGTATGGGAGAGAAGAAAGTTTTGGGATTGTCACATCTTACAAGTTAAATGTGTTTTGAGCAAAGTTTTCAGCTGCTTTAATAAAACAAAATCATGTGTTAAAAGACATATGAAGTTCAATAGTATCCATTCTAGCTAGAATTGCTGCAAAAAAAGTGTGAAACAGCTGGACTGAATGTGAATCAAGTTACAACTTTTGAGGGTTAACAAGCAGGGAGACAGAGCACCCTAGTACTATATAACATTGAATACAAGTAATTAAAAAGAAAACTTTCTTAAGCTCCTCTTAATACATTCACTAAGCTCAAAGTAATAGAAAATTCTATTGATTTAATGGGCAAGGATTACATTCATATTGGATACTACTTGGTTATCCCAGAAAACTATCGCCAAAGAATAAGATTAAATGCCAATAATGGATGATATGTGAATGTCACATTCCATGACATTAAATACGACAACGCACGTTTAAAGCGTCATTAAGTTACTTTTATTTGTATTTGATAGGGCGTGTTGAGCACAACTTACCAGTCACTTAATGATTGTAGACGAAATGAAAATCAAGGCAAAGTGTGACATCAGCTACCATTCAACAGGATAGTTTTCATGGGTGCCACCATTTGGACTGCTTTTGTACTGCCCTGTAATTAGTTGGTAACATGGGTTACTTTGGTAAATTGTGCTGAACATGCCCACAGTATTCATAATATTTGTTTTTTCGTTGTTTAAAATAAAAATTAGGTTAACATTTATAATTGGGCTATTTGTTGGGTGATTTGTATAATCTGGCGAAATGGGTTGACAGGATAACCCAGTAGTACCTCATTAGTAAAAATTTATTTATAAAGTTGAAAGAATCATCTTTTTTTCTGAGCATTTAAAAAAGGCGAGATGTCCTTTTTTCAGAAAACTGAAGAAACTTTTTATGTTGACTGATGTGGCTTAAATAAAACTTTAATTGAATTCCAGATGAATAAAACCTTTCTCTCTCTGGAAGACGGTGGGCAGGGTGGGCACCTTCTCAAAGTTCACCCTCCTGTACTCTTCGTCTGCCTGGATCACGGTGTCCGGTTTGCCCTTCTTGCCGGCCACAGTCACAGGGACCATCTCCGCTTCGAATACACCAGACTGCAGAAAGAGAGTGGACAATTACACCATAAAATATAGAACTAGTAAATCTGCAGATCAAGAGCCTCAACGTCAGCTTTTCACTTCTTTTTTTTAAAACACACTTAGCGTAATATTCAATTTCCTGGAAACTGTAATTTAAAATTTTCGAATTACGTAATTATTTATAAGAATAAAATAAGAATAAGAAATTTTAAGTCATCAAAAGCCGTTATATTAAAGATTTAGTTATTTTAGGATATTCTGAAAAATTCATGATCTATTATTATTATTTTTTTTTATTATACCACAGTAGATTTCTTCAGGGGGGCGGAGCCCCCCTGAACCCCCCGTAGTCTCATTAAATTTAAATTTCTAACTTTCTATCAATCTGCTAATGGTTATTGCATATCTTGTATTTTTTTTTCTACATTTTGATTTATAAGGATAAGTGACAGTTTTAATAAGCATTTTTCATTATCCTCATACTTCTAGATACCTGTCCACCACAAACACCTAAATCTGGTGTATCAGGAACTTTTGAAAGTGTAAACTCAGTAATCTAGGGTTTTACAATTTTGTTTCCGAAAAAAAGAAGTCTTGATTGCATTTTGAGGCAGATATCGCGGCCAGACAGACAGAACAGACTGACAGGGGTAAAAAAATTAATTTTGTGTCGCCAAAATAAGCCTTCACTGAAGTTTCGACAATGACGTCATCATTCATGAGTTATTGCTATCCATGTTTCTTATATTTTTAACGACTACTATAAAATACTTGTTTTATTTCAATTATGACGTCGAATTTTATCAGGTGAAATATTTGTTAAAAATATAATTTTTTTTATTTCTTTTACTTCTAATTATGCCTCCATTTTTGTATGAAAAATTCTTATTAACGAAACAAATTTCTGTGTTTAATATTTAACAAAGTACTATATTTATTTTTATTTTAATTCTGACGTCATATTTATTTTTTCTTAGTTTAATTTTTCGAATAGACTTGCTCAATTGAAACTTATTGCCGATGACAAATTATTCCAGCTTTTTAATTTAATTTTTTTTTTTTTGGCAACGATAAAGGAAATTGGTAAAATTTTATCTAAAAGATCGCTATTGATTCTGCATGAAAAAGAAGGAAATTTTGAATTATTAAGGAAAATATGTGAATAAAATCAATAAAACATAGCCTATGTTCTTTTCTGGGCTATGTTATAGTTATACACAAAGATACAAAGACATTAATTCATCAGTTTTAACGTTGACTTCATTTAAATTTTCGCGTTCAATAATTACACGCATTCAAATTTATAACATTATAAAACTAAGGATTAGGATGAATGGTTTCTTAGCAACCATTAAGAGAAAATAAAGAAAATGAAATAAAAACATTTGAAATAAGGAAGTCTCTAAAACAAATTCGTTTATATTATTGGAATACATTTATAAAAAATCTCCAAAATTTACAGTAATAATTTTAAAAATCTGACAAATGAGTAGACAAAATTTCAAAACAATACGAATAATTTAACCGGTAAATTTCAGCATCCATTTATCATAATGTGACATTTTCTCTCAAGGAAAAAAAAATGGAAATCTTTGGATTTGCCATAGAAAAGCATTATTGCGCAAAATAAAATATTCTATATTTTTCGAACGAATGAACCAAATCTTACAAAAAACTATACAGCTTAATCCCATTGCCTCACTAACATACCCACTTAATTTCAAGCCAATCGGATGCTTTTTACGGAAGTTATCACGGAACAGACAGACTGACAGACAGACAGACACAAAAAAATTTTGTGTCTCCAAAGTAAGCCTTCACTGACGTTTCGGCAGCTACTAAGAGTGTATTTGTTAAAAATAAAAAAACTTTATTAAGAACTTGTACAACTGAAATAATAAAATAAAATATAAAATCAACATTTCGAGCCGTCTTCAGGAAAACAGTTTGCTTCCTGAGGAAGAGATAACATTTTCAATAAAATAAAATCAAAATGAATCAAAAGTTGGAATAGGTTATCTTTGATGCGTGAGGAAAAATTAAAAGACTGCAAACAGATACAAATTTAAGATTTTACAACATTATGCCCTATTTTTGGTATATTATAGGATACATTATCATGACAAGGTTTATTTTCTCTTTGCAATGACTTGGACAGATTCTCTCATTTTGCTTTCATAGGGGTTATTGCACAGAACTACGATTTTAGCCCCTTCAAAAATTATATGGCAACCCTCGTTCGCCAAGTAGAAACAAGAAAGAGTTGTATTCTGTTTATTCTAATATCCCTGCAATGCTCATTAATTCTTACTAAAAATTTACGTGGGTACAACTTGGTTATCCCATCGACCTACAAAATATCGCAAAACTATAAGATAATGGATGATCTTGAATGTCAAATTCAATGACATTCAATATGACATATGTGTTTAAACGTCATTAAGTATTTTTTATTTGTATTTTTATTAATTATTCTACTAATTATCTGTTTTTTCGTTATTTAAAATATTATTTTGGTGAAATTGGTTTTTGGGATAACATATAGTGCTCTTACATGTTGTCATGCCAACATAGACTCTTTTCACATTATTTGATAAATGTGATAGGTATTACATAAATAGCAGATTTTTGATCCATTTCATCAATCTTATCACTAATGATGTCAATGAGATAAGGGGGACAAGCTTTTTATTATATTTGCATGTGATCTTTTTTATATTTTCGAATAGAGTGGAAATTTCCTGTAAAAGCTGATTGTTATCCTGTCATTGGCCTGGGCCTGAGGGAGGAGGACTGTTCATTTCGATTTTATTTTATTGTCTCTCGCTCATGAAGCAAACTTTTAGTCATTTCACCGTTCTATTCGAGTGAAAACGACTCAAAATGTTGATTTTGTATTTTATTTCTCTTGTTTTTGTGCACCCATGAGCAAAATTTTGTATTTTTAACAAATACATTCTTAATAAAAAATAAAGAGATAGTTTAATAATTTAAAAATTAAATGTAAAAACAAAATAGAAAAGAAAGGCTATAAAATTGTGTAAAAAATAAAATAAAATCTAATAACCATTTTAGTACTTTTATGTTAGTAGGGTGCAGATTTTTCCAAAAGTACTTTTTCATTTTTTTCACAGTTTTGTTGCTTGAAGTGTGTCATGTACAGACAATTCTTTCATATTGAAATAAACTCAGCAGAACAATAACAATCAACCTGAAAATCAGGTTTGGGTAGAATTTCGTTACCTTATTGGATACAGGTATATTATACAATACAAGTAATATAGCTCAGGTATAAATCAAAACAAATGAATTTCATGCATAAATTAGTTTACAAGAACTCATCATTTTTTACATGTTTTTTTAACACTACATCTGTTTGGCACACTTTTCTAAAAAACTGTCGAATAGATCACCTGAAAATTGACTGTCGTGTCAGAAAACATAGTATTTGAGAATAACAAACAGCCATTTTTTGAATCTGGCTTAAAAGAAATAAAATTAAACTTTGAAAATGATAAAAATGTTAACAACATATTTTTCATTACTTAAAATAAATTCTCTTAGTGTTAAGTATTTTTAAACAAACAAGTTAGTTATATAATTTTGGAAAGTTTCAACTATTTACTTAAAATAGAATTTTAGAAAAGTATATCAAAACATTAACACATTTTGAGAAATATACAAAAGAATATATACATACCTACAGTGTTTAAAGTACATTATTTAAAAACCTTCCTTCCCTATTTAAAACCTATAATCCTTTAGATCTATTTTTAAGATCTGATAATTAAAAACTCAAAAATTTGAATTATTTTATGTTTAGAGTTGTGAAAAGTAAAAAACTTAAAATCATGAACTTACTTCAGCAGATTTTGCAGTTTTCTTGTAGCTATTGATAGCAAACTCATCTTGTTCGACCCTGGAAATGCCCATTTTCTTGGCAGTATTTTCGCCACAAACACCCTGTAATAAAGAAAATGAGTTGACCAAAGGAGACTGAAGTTGAAAATGCACTTCTAGCAATTTTTGAACACAGACAAATACCCTGGTGTAGTTTTTTTTGTGCGTGTGTGTCTTGTAAATGAATAGTAAATGCCATCTTTCATCACAGAATTGCCCTGTTGATAGCTCCAAGCATAGAAGACTGCAACAGGAAAATTAAAAAGCTAAATTCCATAAGTTTAACGAGGACTTTATTTTGTTTGAGATGAATGCTAACTAAGCATCTCCACAGACCAATATTTAACGAAATATTTTAAAAGAAATTTGGGTCAATAAGAATTTTTTTTTTTTTTTTTTTTAATTTATTACTAAACAATCCCCTGGTCCTATAAGTGACATCAAATAAAAATGTCCTAATAACATTGACAAGTAAACCAAAAAAATATCCCATTATGTTACAATTAAAACTGACTGAGTAATAGCAGTTTAAAGTTGTGAAACAAAGGTGATTAAAAAAAGAAAGAAAAAAAGAAAAGAAAAAAAAAAAACTAGTTGAGAGTAAATTAAAAAAAAAAATCTAATTTAGAAATTATGTCAAACATGGCAATTGAGGTGCATTTTTACTGTAACTCATTTTATAAATATTCAGATCAAGGTGCAATAGCTGTTGCAACTCTTATGCCTTTGCATAAAATTCATATAGTTTTATGCATGAATAAAAAAATGTATTACAATTATATCACATTAAATTCAGTCATGCAAATAATACAACAAAATCTTAAAAAGAACACCATTCCCATGTAACCCAGATCCATAACTTATCATGGTTTGAAAAATTTCTTTAAAAACAATTTAAATTTTTACTACACTTATATTCAGTTACGTAGAAAATTGAAATCATTTAAACATTTTTAGTGGCAGTTGTTTTATGTCCCAAGAATCTGCACAGTGAAACAGTGATACCTTGAAAATCTTAATAAACAACCATTTGAATACTATTACTATAAATGAATATAAAATGTAGTTTTTTTCCAACAGTTATTCAAAAAAATTTCCAACATACTTGTTATCTGAGATGTTGGATTTTTCTGCTAAAACATACATGAACGATTATGATCTTTTATTGAAAATAAAGCTTTTTATGAGGAATTCTTAGAATGATTCGACACTTAGCAGTGGAGTCTTTACACATTTCAAGAAGTATTGTATATAATTAACATTTCTCGTCCAAAAAAAATGACAGTGGAATAAGCAGAAATACTTATTAACCAGTTTTTTCAGACTATTGATCTTGAAATGGAAAGTAGTTTAATAAAATTTGACATACACTAAAACATTTAAACAGCCATCAGACTTAACAGGCTTTTTTTTCTAAGCTATGTTATAATACACATTACTTTTAAGTGCATAAGTAAAACTTAGTAGATATTTTTTTAAACATTTTTAAGAAACTCTTTTTTACTATGTCTAAATCTCAAGAGAACTGTCTCAATTTCCATGAGTCAATAAATGTTCAATGAATCAAAATGCTGTATTAATACCAGTGTCTTGATGGAAATTTACACCTCGTTATTAAACTCAAAATATACAAATAAATACTTAAAAGGTGTTTGAAAAAAAGATATTATTTACCTTAGATCTTTCGAACGCCCTCGCATCCATTTTCAAAGGATGCGAGGGCATTCGAAAGATCCAAGGTAAATAATATCTTTTTTTTCAAACACCTTTTAAGTATTTATTTGTATATTTTGAGTTTGTCCCCAACCACGTTCTTGTCAGATTCAAATAAAGAGTACTGATTTTAAACTAAATTCATACTTCAAACACTCCAAAGTAGACAACACGAGAAGAAACAGCTTACCATATGAAATTTCTGATAGGCATCTGTTAAACCATCATAAACCAATCCATCCTAGAGAGAGAAAATAAATAAAAAAAAGACATATCTGGAATAAGTAATGAAATATTTTCCATAAAAAAAATTTCATACAATAAAATGAGTTTAAAAATTCATTTTCTGGTTAGAGGCATCGATTTAAAGCTGCGAATTTTTGTAGAGACCCCAATGCCTGGAAAATGATTTCTCTACTTTTTACACATACAATAATGTTTTCGTCAACAATTTATAGCGATAATAAATTTCATTGGGTTACATGATAAGTATTCATTTTATTATTAATCAGTAGTTTGATAATTAAATAAAATTTAACAACATATTTTTTAAATAATAATTTTACCTTTTAAAAAAATTAGGTTAGAATATTTTGCATGTCAATTAATTATATTGAATGGGTCTATAATTTTTTTCTATATTATCTGACCATTACTAAGAATGTATATATGTGTGTGGTTGCGTAACAGGGAAAAGTTTGTTATTCTTTTCAATGAAAAATGAGAAATAAAAATATTTATAAAAAGAAGTATAAAAGAAATTATTTTGACTCCCACAATTTAATATTTAAATGCAAAATAAAATTCAAGTCATTAAAATATATACATGGATAGCCGCTAGCATTGAGTTTAAAATTGAGGCTTTCATAACAACAGACAAAAATAAAGTTAATGAAAAGTTGTAATTATCATGAAGATAAAAAAAAAAAAAAAAAAAAAAAAAAAAAAAAAAAAAAAAGGCACTCCGGGAGTGCCGACAGAAGTGAAAACTTGAACAATTATGCGTGTATTTTTTTAGTCGTCTGGACATATTTTATTGTGCAGAAAATACTTTTAAATGAAGTATTTTTTATTCATTATTATAAACTACTGCTACAAAAATTATATTACAATTTTCATTTAATGCGCTATTGTACATGAAAAATAATGCATATTATTTTACATACAAAAATTGCAATCTATTGCTTAAAACATAAATTTACAAATGCATGAAATATCGTCAGTTGGTATTCTTTGAAATAAATACCCATAAAACTTATGAATTTTCATCCCCATTTCAACAATTCTTCCATCATCATCATTATCATTATTATCATTATATTCTAGATTTAATATTATAGGTTTATGGTAACTAAAATATATAGCAAACAATTTTGATTCAATTCTATTTAAATATCTTGTAATGACTGCATCAATTGTAATTTTTTATCTCTCTGTGCTAAGATTGCGATGGTTGGTCATTGTTAAATCAAATTTTCTATTTAAAAATTCAATTAATTGTAGATTTTCATCATCCACAAAGTTGATGTTGAAATCCCTACTCAAAATCATTGGCAAATCATCAAATCTCTTTCCAATTCTATCTTGAAGTAATGCAGAAAATTTATTTATTTGTTCTAAAGAGGTTTAGAACAAATAAATAAATTTTCATACAAAAATTCTCATTTGCACTTAAAGACTTATCCGGTGAAATATAAATGGAAACCAATACAATTAGTTTTTCATTTTCAGAGTGGCAACAACAAACACATATATCACTGATATCAAAAACATTACTACTAAACATACTGGTGTACCTCACATGCACATTCATATGAATTGTGGAAATATATGCCCATTACATCAAACAACCTTTTATAAATAGCTACTCCTGCTGCTGGACGACCGTATCTTCTGAAACTTGCAACAAATTGAATAGTAATCAAACAATATAAGTTGTTAAACTTTAAATACAATTTTTAAAAAAATGGTTGGAAAGTGCAGCATAATCGATGCACAATATCATGATTTTTCTTTCTTAACTTTTTATTCCATCTGGTAACAGTATATTTTGTTAAACTTTAAATACAATTAAAATTTTTAAAAATGGTTTTGAAATGTAGCATAATTGATGTGCAATGTCATGTTTTTTCTTTCTTAACTTTTCATTCCATTTGGTATCAATTTATGTTGTTACTATTTAAATACAATCAAAAATTTAAAAAAAAAGAGAGAAAATGGTTGGAAAGTGCAATGTAATCAATGCGCGATGTCATACTTTTTCTTTCTTAACATTTTATTCCCTCTGGTAACAGTATAAGTTGTTAAGGTTTAAATACAATTACAATTTTTAAAATTGGTTGGAAAGTACTGCATAATCAATGTACAATATCATGTCTTTTCTTTCTTATCATTTTATTCCATTTGATAACAATATAAGTTGTTAAACTTTAAAAACAATTGAAAATATATATATATATTTAAAAAAAAAGGTTTAAAAGTGCAGCATAATCGATGTGCAATGTCATGTTTTTCTTTCTTAACTTTTTATACCATTTGGTATCAATTTATGTTACTATTTAAATACAATCAAAAATTTAAAAAAACTGAAAAAAGTGGTTGGAAAGTGCAGCATAATTGATGCACAATGTCATATTTTTTCTTTCTTAACATTTTATTCCTTCTGGTAACAGTATATGTTGTTAAACTTTAAATACAATTATAATTTTAAAAATTGGTTGAAAAGTGTAGTATAATAGATGAGCAATGTCATGTCTTTTCTTTCTTAACTTTTTATTCAATTTGATAACAATGTAAGTTGTTAAACTTTAAATACAATTGAAAATTTAAGGAATTGAAAAAAATGGTTGGAAAGTGCAGCATAATTGATGTGCAATGTCATGTTTTTTCTTTCTTAACTTTTTATTCCATTTGGTATCAATTTATGTTGTTATTATTTAAATATAATAAAAAAAAAAATGAAAAAATGTAGTTGGAAACTGCAGCATAATCAATGCACAATGTCATACTTTTTCTTTCATAACCTTTTATTCCATCTATTAACAGTATAAGTTGTTAAACTTAAATATAATTATAACTTAAAAAAACACACATGGACATTCGCGCAAGCGCCCTGTGCCGCCTAAACGGAGCAGCACACTCAGGCACGGTAGAAAGAGTGGGAGATACTAGTTCCTCTCCCTTCCCCTCGATCTTACGCTTTTTCGATCAGCATCACGTGACCCTGACGCGAGTTTGGAAGTTTTTACCCATACAAAAAGTGCTCAGCGCCGCTAAAGAAGTTTTCACTTCAAAAAAAACAGAAAGAAAGAAGTAAAAATTACTAAATATTGTTATTTAAAAAAAGAGAGAGAGGCCTTAGTAGGTAAATATGGATGTTCTTCTTAATATTTTTAAACTTCTGATAAAAAGAGAAGCATAATGGGATTTTAACTTAAAATTACTTCATTTCATTAAATAGGTTAAACTGATAGCATTTTAAATCAATTTTGGAGTCACTTACGATATAGAAATCAGGGTTGGAAAAAAACATGTTTTTTATAAAAAAAAAAAAAAAAAATGTTTTTTTTTTGTTTAAAACATGTTTTAAATGTTTAAAACGTTTTTTTTTTTTTTTTTTCTCACACAGCACAATTTTGATTAAAGTGAACAAAAATTATTAAATATAAAGAATGAAAATATTTTCAAACGGCAGTAAGGAAGAAAAAAATTATATAACAAATACCAAACATTAATTAGCAATTTTATTTTTATTCTAAACTAAAACATTTAATTGTTCAGTTCTTTAAAAATGGTAACAAGTTCGTCAATACCCTTAAAACAGCCTTATCAACACCCAAACGATTTCTGGTTTTGCTTTGCACAAAACTAAAAGTAGAGAAAATGCTTTCTAATCCAGCAGTAGAACATACAGCTGTATGTAACTGTTTTATGATATTGATGGCATTTTTATCAATGTGTTTTTCAAGGCTTAACCACCACAATAAATGTGTTATTTCCACTTTATTTGATTCTCCAATGGCAAATTTATGATTGGCAACTGCATCAAACATATAATCAGAGAATGGAGCTGACTTAGCTTTATAATTTATAATTAGTGGAATTAGTTCAGGACATAATTTGGCAGCAAGGTTCATGCCTTTTTCAGTCTCATCAATTGCAAGTGATTATCCTTCAAAGTGTAATGAAATATGTAAAAAATATATAATAAATGTGTAAAAAAATATAAAGTACGAAAAAAATTAGTGAAGAAATAAATATTTTTTAAACATGTCCATTTTTTATTATTAAATTATTATTATTAATTTGAGAACATATTCAAACTGAAAAACAAAATAGATAGATTGGTTGGTAGGTAGCATACTTTTATAACTCTGAGGACAGAAAAGCAAATTTAAACAATTAGAATTTAAAAGGAACTGAAAGTAGATAAGTTTTTTTTTTTTTTTTCATTTCAGTTTATTTTCATAAATGAATTATTAAAAAGGAAATACTATTAAAAGAAATTTAAATTAATGTTGAATTTTTTTATATATGAATATTTTAAACTGAAGTCATTATAATTTTAATAAAGAAAGAGAAAAAAAAAATAAAAAATCTTTTTAAACTACTAAACAAATATCTATAAAATTTTATAGCATTATCTATTGATGGGAGAAAGTATTATTTATAGTACATTAAGAAGGCATTTAGCCCATATTTTTTACTCAATATTAGGTTTTCTGTGCACCAACTGCCGAATTTATTCAGAAAAAAGGAGAAATAGATCTCTCAAAATATACAAATAAATACTTAAAAAGTGTTGTAAAAATAGATATTATTTAGCTATTATTTACCTTAGATCTTTTGGATGCTTTCGCATCCATTTTCAAAGGAGTATAAAAGAAGATAATTCATTAGAAATGGAAAACGTAAAAACAGTCCATGTGTACAAACAAAGTCGCGATGAATTCATCAAAACACCAAGGATATTGTACCAGAGTGCTGAATATTATAAGAAATGACATCATTACAAACAGATTCATTGTTAAGCAAAATTGCAAAGGATTCACGGATAGTTGAAGAGTAATAGTTTGATGTTGAAAAGATTATTTTAGCTTTGTCGAAATTTATCAAAATATTTCCCTTTCGTTGCATTCTAGATAAGGCTGTACTAGGCTTGTTGTATTGTATATCCGAAAAATGCTCTTTCAGTCTTACTTTTAATCTTCAAAAATTAATATATTATAGAACTTTGATATTATATAAAAAATCATAATTGAGATATTTAAAAAAATAAATTATGTATTTCTAATTTTAGAAGAAATAAATTTACTTTAAATTCTTAATTAAAATTAAATAACCAATTTATTATTTTAATAAAATTTGAATGTCTTTTAGTATGTATAGCTAACTAAAAATTTTTAATACAATTTTATTTCATAAATTTTAATTTGTGACATTATTAGCAATAATCATGTTTTAAACATTGTTTTAATTGTAATGTTTTAAACGTGTTTTAAACAGCTGTTTTAAACGAAATGTTTTAAACATAACAACCCTGATAGAAATTCATCACAATTTCAATCCTCGATAAGCAACTCATTAAATATTCAGGCATTTTTCTAATAAAGTGCCCAAAGTTACGCTACGGAACAAATAAGTAAGTTGACTTAGATTATTTCACAAAGAATGTGCTTTTATAACACTATTTCGACCAGACTTTCAAAGTTTAGATTTTTACTTATTTTGCTTCTAATTTTTAAAGTTAATCTGTATATAAAGAACTCTTCAATGTATTAAAAATGATTCAGAATTGTTTTGATCTTACAAGTTAAATAGTAATCCTAAATCAAAATATGTTGAAAGGTGTCATTTGACATCGGTTAAAATAGTATGGAAAATAAAAATTTTCACATTTAAAATGGGCTTTAAGAAATTTTAGTCTTTTGGTTAAGCTGATTTTCGGAGTTCTACTGTATTTAAATTTATAGCAGGCAGGTGTCGAAGAATTTTGCTATCAGAAACTACAAACTCTGTGTTAAAGATATTAATTTTTTTTTTTTTTCTGCAATTGAAAACTAAGCTGTGTGAAAAAAAATATTACCTTTGTTTTTAGTTTTGATTCATGAGAATGCTTATGTTATGGTTTACATTAGAGTATAGATTGAAAATTTATCAGTTTTTTTTTTTTTTTTTTTTTTTTATGAACAATTTCTTACTTGAGAGTACGTATTAATGCCACTGCAGCTACAGATTTACATCTAAAATTGTTGTGACAAATCATAAAATAAAACACTTTATTTAACCCTTTCCGACACGGGCAAAATCTGTAATAAAATGAGAAATTATCGACTGCCACCAGAATTCACAAATGAATTTTTTAGTCCTTAATTTAATCTTATATTGTAAAAGCAAAATTTTACTAAAATATTACTGGTGCTGTTTCTAAGTTTGGAACTAAAATTAGGTATCCCAGACCGGGCACAGTGTGCCGGAAAGGGTTGAAATAAAAACACTTTCAAAATTCAAAGCACTTTATTTAAAAACAAAGTACTCAATCGAATTTCTGTGGAAAATGGCCCGATAGAGCGTTTAACATAGATTCAAAATAAAATTGCATCTTGTTCTGATTTCGGCAAATCCCAAATATGCATTTTCGTAGCACTAAAAAATGGCGTCAAAAATCAGCAAACAACAAGGAATACAAAAGATAACTGCGTGCGTGTGTGAACAACAAGATTGCTCTAGCGCAACTTCTGCTGCAGTGGTGGCATTAATACGTTACGTAAGTACCAAGAGGTGTTACAAAAAATTAAAAACAAATAACATTGGCATGTTTTGGCTCCAATCTGATAAAATAGTGAAAATACAAATAAAAACTGTCTCATGGTCAATCTCATTGTCATTTGTATTGACCATGAGATGATTTGAATTTGAATTTTTATTATGATTATCACATTGGAGCTGAAATACATCGATGTTATTTCTTTTTAATTTTTTGTAATATAAACTGATTATTCAAATGTTTCTATGAAAAGGTGAAATTCTTAAAATCTTGCTAGGTAAAATTTTATCCGTATCGGAGCAGTGTTATTCTATAAAAATAAACTGCAGAGTTGCTACTCATATGGGAGAATGAAATTTACAGAAAGTTCTAGTCTAGTGGTGTAGTGCGTAGTGGACATTCTGAGGGTAAAAATAAATGCTATATTACTCAAGAAACACTAAAATTTCTTGAATAGAGTTGCTAATAATTTTTGAGCTAAAGCTCTTCATCCCAATTCCCCTCACAAATTAATAACAATCTTTCTTTGAGGTTTACAATTTGAATCACTCTCTTTTTAATAATTTATGATAGCAAGCTTTCAAAAAAAGTTGCCTACAAGCTGTACAAACTTGCTATAAAATATTTGTATATTGAGTTCAGAAATATTCATTTTGTTAACTCTATCCCAAAATCATTGTCTAGTCAAAATTTATTTCCAACAAGGGAAGGGGAAACAGTGATAATTACTCATTGTTACATGAAAATAACTGCTGGGAAAAGTTTTAAAATCTGCAATAATGAATATTAAATATATAAAAGTGCACAGGATGAAAGAGAAGTTTTTTTAAAAAAGGCAATTTAGATGATTTTTCTTCTATTTTTAAAAGTGCAGTTTGACAAATGATGGAAGATTCTCACTTATGGTTGCACAACTCTATTAGGGTGTGTTCAGCACAATTTACCAAAGTAACCAATGTTACCGACAGATTGTAGGGTAGTACGAAAGAAAATTGTGGTAACCAATGAAAACTATCCTATTGAATTGTAGCTGATGTCACACTTCACCTTCATTTCCATTTCGTACTTGTCTACAACCGGTAAGTTGTGCTGAACACACCCATAGAGATCACAATGAAAGTTTATCAAATTTCCTGACTTTTCCAGATTTTAGGAAAAAAAATATTGAAATTCCCTGACTTTTTTGGCTGATTTTCCCAAACCCCCTGCCTTATTCGGGTCGTGTAGCAACCCTGAACAGGAATGTGCATCTTTTTAAGACAAAAATTATAATAACATCTGGATAAAGGTATGAAGTACTACAATTTGTTTTTCATTTTTTGTAAAACCCTCCCTCAAATTGTTTGTTAAAATGTTTATATAAAAACGTGAAGATCTTAAAATCTTGTCTATGTCTGGAAAAACCTGAGCTGTGTTATTAAAAAAAAATAAACTTTTTCTAAGCATCTTTTTAGAGTTTGAAACAAAAATTACAATAACAATGTCCGGATGAAGGTACTCACCGCCAAGTTCACTCCCCCGTATGGCGTCTCTCCCCTGGATAGGTAGTAGGGACAGTTGGACATGCTCTCCATTCCCCCTGCCACCATCACACACTGAAATAAACATTATCCACTTCATTTTATAACACATGTGACGAGAAACGGGTATTTCTAGGTTTTAACTTAAATGGGGGCTATCAATAAACTCAATATAAAATGCACCTCAAATACAAAAGTCAGGTCAAGAGAAGGCAATTTATTAACATCTAAATTAGCTGATAACCACAAGAAAACTTATAATAGTGACAAAAATGAAAAATACGATTCCAAAAGCACAAAAACTTGAACAATATTTAAAAATTATTGCGGTCAAAAAAAAAAAAAAAAAAAAAAAGGCAACTGAATTTAATCATTTTTAAGGAAGCTATAAAAAGATACCAACTGATAGTTGAGACAAAAAAAAAAAAAAAAAATTGTGAAGTACTTTAGACTTTCAATTATGTGAAAAATAGAACAAAATTTTAAAGAAACACACACAAAAAAAATAGAGAGCCATGCTTAGAAGGCCCTAGGCCACCCATAAAAATATTACCTATGTAACATACATATGTTATGTTGGCCCTCAGAGAAAGGCCTTCAAAAATAACATATAGAAAATTTAAATATTACGTTGAATTGAGTCACTCTACTCATCTGCACTGCACAAAAGCATCAAGCTAAATTGTGTTAAAGTGTGTTACGTTAAATCGCATTAAAATGTGTCATACTAAATCGCATTAAAATGTGTCATGCTAAATCACATTAAAATGTGTCATGCTAAATCACATTAAAGTGCATTTCGTTAAATTGTATTAAAATGTGTCATGCTAAATCACATTAAAGTGCATCACGCTTAATGAATTTAAAGTGCATCACGCTTAATGAATTTAAAGTGCATCTCACTAAAGCTTGTTAAAGTGTGTCATGTTTGTTAGGAATAAAAAGCCGTATTTTCTATTTCTCAATGCCTCTAATTGTCCTTTAACACACAATAGAAGATTTAAACTTTATTTATTAAAAGAACAATACAGTGTAACTTCAATAATCCGGAATCGTCGCAATCACAACGAGTCCAGAATATAGAAAATTCCAGATTACAGAAGTTTTGTAACTAAAATACATATATCTTAATGATAATACTAATATCTCTTATAAAAAAGTAATACTCTCAATACAAAAAAGTAAAGAACTGAACAACTGAAAAAATTGAGAAAAAGCAATTCAAAATGCTCAAAAACGAATGTTTAAAAAAAAAAATTATGTAAATTTTATGCAGCGTTGCCATCTGTCGTGAATTTTAAAAACAAGAAATGACAATTCTTAAAAAAATTGGGATTTCTGATTTATGAATACTTAAGAAAAAATGCACATCACAAGAATAATAGACTTGTCATGAAAAATATTTAAAAACTAAATTCTATACCCAAAAAAATTACAGTGAGAAATTTAAGACTTACAATTATAATTTAAAAATCAATATTATAATTACAGTAACATATTTGAAATTGTGATATTTAAAGCTAACATTATAAAAAATTAAATATATAGCAACTATAAGTATCAAAGTAAATCAGAAGTTAAATACTTAACCATGTGAGGATGCGCGCCGGGCCCAAAAAACCCAGGGAGCGTATTTTTTTTTTTACAACTGTCACCACTATTTTTTTTTTTAAGTATTCTATAACTTATCTTATTGCAGTATTTTTAAAATTTGACTCTGAAAAAATAAGATAACGATTATTAAATGTTTTTATTGGTGACAAAGCCAAAACCATTCAAACCCTGATTATGCGCTCGTTCTCCCGGGTTAAGAGAAATAACAATAATAAAAGTCTGATTTTGTGATATTTTGGCGACACCTTATTATCTTTGGAATAAAAAATAGTGAAATTTCTATTAATCATGAATTTTTAAAATTTAATATTTAAAAAGACACCTATGATTATTACACATGTATTTTAGAAAGTTCTTACAGTTTTAAAATTGAAAAAAAAAAAAAGTTGTGTCATTACGTCTTAGCCGTTTTCTGAAATTCATTTATATATGAGCTATGGCGCCATCTATTATCCCTAATTCAAAACAAAAACGAATAAACGTACCGAAATGTCCAGATTACAGAAGTTTCCGGATTATAGATGTCCGGATTAAAGATGTCATACTGTATATATATATTAAAATAACTTTATTAATATAATCTATTTTCAAAATACCTTTTCTTTTCCTTTTATTCATAGTTTAATTATGAAAATTTATTTAATTGATAACTTACTTTTCTTTCAAACATCTTTTCTGTTTGTTTACTTCCATACACCTAAGTCCATTTCATGTGCACTAAAGACACAGATCATTCTCCTTTCGCCAGCTGATTCATTGAATACATTAGCAGATGACGAATCCCAATTGGCCAAACGTTCTGGAGAAAGGGTATGTCGTTCATGAGCATACTTAAGGGTTTCATTTCCCCTCGGTAATGGTTCTTCACCTGTTGTCACTTTTAGAGGATTTTTAGTTATGGCAGTGTTAGTAATCAATTGTCGCTGATGTGTATAAACTTATCCATAAGAAGCCACTGATATGTTTTTGTTATCGTGGACATTTAATAACGTTTTAAGTGATTGTCAAGAATATCGGATCTTAGAAAAGAGAACTGTTTAATTTTTAGATTTTTGATAAATGGAATTATTTAGCGTAAAGTTGACAGTCTAGGATAGTATAATTTTGGGTATTACTCTGTTATCCCGTCGACCCATTTCACCAAATTATACAAATCACCAAACTAATAGCCAATTATACACATTGACATAATTTTTATTTTAAATAAGGAAAAAACAATTAATTAGTGGAATATTCAAAATACAAATAAAAAATCACTTAATGACATTTTAAACACGTGAATCGCATTTAATGTCATTGAATGTGACATTCACTATCCTCCATTATTGGCATTTAATCTTATAGTTTGGCAATAATTTTTTGGTCGACAGGATAACCTAGCAGTACCTAATTTTGTTTAAAGACATTGTTAAGTTTCGGCGGCCGGATGGATATTAAACGCATACGGGGACTTGAAGATATTCTAGTAACTTCATTTCACTTTCCTTTATTGATGCCTTTCAAATGCCTTACTGAGTAAGTCCTGAAATGAATATATTTTTAGCCTTCTTACATGTTTATTTAATCTTGATATAGGACATATTTTTATTATGAAATTAAGTGATATATAAATAATGAAAGTTAAGTTTATTATTTGTCTTTAGTTTTTAATAAATGATTTTAGTTATAACTGGTTTTTTTTACTTTTGTTTTTACTACAACATATATTCATTACTAATTGAATTACATTAAATTAATTTACAATAACTATTTAATCTTTTTAAAGTTACTGTTTAAGATCTTGTCTCGTTATGTCGGGAGTTAGCATTTAATGTTTGTCACTGCTTAAAGCTTATTTCTGCTATCTATTTTTAGAGTTACCCATTACTTTATGATGGCTAACAAAATCGCCGTGAATTGCATCACGTTAAATCGCATTGAATTGCGTCATGCTAAATTGTTTTGCATCACACTAAATTGAGCCATGTTAAATTGCACAAAATTGTGTCCCGTTAAATTGTTTTACATTGCATCATGTTAAATTGTTTTGCATCACACTAAATTGAGCCATGTTAAATTGCACAAAATTGTGTCCTGTTAAATCGCTTTACATTGCATCATGTTAAATCGCATGGCACTGGGTCAAGTTAAATCATGTTTCATTGCATCACATTAAATTGTATCATATTATACAGCATTCAACTGCTTCACATTAAATTGCATCACATTGAATTGCGTAAATTGCATCACTTTAAATTGTGTCATGTTAAATCGCGTCATGTAAAATTACGTTATGTTAAATAGTATTTCATTGCATCATGTTAAAAGCGGTACATTGTGTCAGTTACGTTTAATTGCATAATGTTAAATCACATTGTTTTGCTTCAAATTAAATCGTGTTAAAATGCTTTATGTTAAATTGAGTACCACTCAGGGCCGTAGCTAACGGAATGCTATGGGCGGCTGAGCCCCCCTAAAACATTTTGATCATCTCCTGGAAAAGATTCCAAGGTCACTCAATGAATTCATGTTCTGAAAATCCAAATGAAATTCTGTTCAATAATGAAATTTAGTTTTGAGGCATTTTCCAAGTTTTGCAGAATTGTCACTAAAATAAGTGTGTTCAACACTCCCTCATCCTATTGGCACTGGCACCTAGGATGCTCAAGTTTACACTCGAATTTTTCATCATCCTATTCTTTTCTTAGCATAAAATGAAGTTATTACAGCAGTTTAATAAGAAACATAGTACCTA
Source organism: Maratus speculifer (assembly GCA_964019185.1). Taxonomy (NCBI): domain Eukaryota; kingdom Metazoa; phylum Arthropoda; class Arachnida; order Araneae; family Salticidae; genus Maratus; species Maratus speculifer. The sequence goes on from OZ025295.1 coordinate 390,359,595, forward strand.
AAGTGCTAGATTATCTCGACCCCCCCCCCCTGTTATTCACTTCTAGCTATGGCCCTGGTTCCACTGTGCCATGTTAAATTGTGTCAGGTTAAATCACGTCAAATTAAGTTGCGATGCATTATGTCGTATTAAATTACATTGCATTTCGCTACGCTAAATAACTATGTCACGTTAAATCAAGTTGCATTGCATCATGTTAAATCGTGTTCAATTGTATCACATTAAATGCATAACAGGGTTTGAAATTCAAATTTTCGAAAGAGGGGAGTTTCCCTACCAACATTTATAAATGGAGGGGAGTTTGGCTGTTTGGGAGGAGAAGAAATGTTTAAAACCCACCATTATTTTATGTGCTTTTTAAAGAATTACCAGAATACAGACATAAAAAAATATCACTGAAGCCATTTTTATCAACAATTCAGAATAATTATGCCAAATGTGTAAAAAAAACTTTTATACTGTCTAGTTTTTATTGGTGGTAAATTCCCTCCCGGTGCTAATTATTTTTGTCACAGATCTAATTATTGTTTTAATAATAATTAATAAAACTTCTAATTAATTTGATAAATTTATATTTATAATTAATTGTTATAACCAATGTTATTTTTCTGTATATTAAATGTGCAAGCTACAAATTTAATCATAAAATAATACTTATTTGAGTGTAGAAAATAAGAAATATCACTATTGTTTGCATTTCTTTTAAAAAGGGGCAAGTCAAATTCATCGAAAAAGACTTTCTTAAAAAATGAATACTTTGTTGAGCAAAGGGATACTTTTTGTTTAATGAATGGCTGCTTTCAGGAATTGCACTCACTCAGAAAGATTTGGAGCTGTCAGAAGCTGATTCAAGAGCAGCAAAGAAAAAAATATATATTGAAGCAGGAAAATTAGTTTGTTGAACAGAAAAATGAACTCCCCGTAATATTATTTGAAGGGGGGGGGGGGGTTCATTTTTTTGCTATCTTTTGATAAAATCTGTTTTATTTTACGATCTTTTCACAAAATCTGCCGTTTTTTCGTGAATTTTCTGAGGAAATTTGCCGTTTTATTGCGATTTTTTGATGAAATCTGATGTTTTATCGCGATTTTTGGACAAAATTTGACCTTTTTTTTTCACAAAAACTGCCATTTTACAGAATTCTGTGACGAAATTAGGCATTCTTTCGTGAATCTTTTGATGGAATTTGCCGGAAATTAGTCGTTTTTTCGCGATCTTTTAACAATATTTGCCGTTTTTTAGCAAACTTTTGCGAAATCACGCGTCTTGTGAAACATGTAATAGCTGTTCCTTTTGTGTGTCATCTTCGATCTTTTGTTTAATTTACGCGCAATAGCGCCCCCGCGGCATCACTGTTTCATAATTTTTGGAATTGAATGCGTTATTTTTCTTGTGAGGGGGGGAAATTCCGAACAGAATCATCTCTATTTCGCCGCGGAAAACATCGTGATTTTCTATGATTTTTCACTGTAAAAAAACTCGCAAAATGTGTCGATTACTCGCACGAAAATATTATAAAATTCGCAAAACGGTCATGGGAGTTGATCATAGTTTCATAATGCAAATTTCTTTGGGCGGGAGCCTCCCATCCATGCTATTCTTTTGGGCGGGATTTCAAAATTTTGGGCGCGAATCCCGCCATCCCGCCCTGAAATTCAAGCCCTGCATAATGTCAATTACTTTAGTTCAAATCTAAACCTGAACATTTTTTTTTTTATTATTGGTTATAGGATTCTTAGTTAAGTTTGAAATTTTTATTCAATTATTTAAAAAAATGTGAAAATTTTTTAACAAATTCTAGACGAATAGTCAAGAGGTAACTAAAAATTGAAATCAGAGTAATGTTACCTGGTGTCCGAGCATGAGATTCTGTGCAGCGAGCATGATGGACTTCATCCCAGAGGCACAAACCTTGTTCACTGTGGTGCAAGGGGTGGAGATGCTCAGCCCTACGACATGACATGAGAGGAAAAAATCATAAAACTGAGTGGATTTAAGAAAACAAAAATTAAAGTTAAAATATAATTCAAAGCATATATTAATAAACCTATTTTTTTTAATAAATTCAAATTAAATCGACATTCAACATAAAAACGAAAATACAGACAGCTTTTGTTAATTCGTAATTGGATAAATTGAACCTTCACTTAATTGACTAAACACAAATGACTAAACACGAAGCCCCAAAATTTTCACCTGCAAAATAACATTAAAAATTTTCATTTATTCAAATTAATTCGCTCTAGACGTTGTTTGATTCGAATTTCCAATAATTCCGATTATACATTTTTCCTGGACTTCAGATCCTTGAGATAGCTTTCTTTCTTTCATTTTTGTCAGAATTGTCATATAATTCCATGCATTTGATATCCCCTTTCTTAGTCCATCCATGACTTTCCACCCCTTCTTACATTAAACTTGTCCCTTAATTAGTTTATGCAGCATTTATAGCTTTTAATTTCATATTATTCAAATGATAACTGACGATGTAAAATTGAAAAAAGGACTATAATGTGAATTCCTTTCTAATAATACTTCTTTATACATGTTTTCCTTTCCATTATTCAAACACTTCTGACAAGTTCCAATTAACAAGAGTCAACTGGACCCTTTTCACTGACAGGTTCCAAGGTGTGCTATTTTATACTCAATCTGATGAAGACATTCAAATTCTCGCTGGGGGAAAATTGCGATCACTGTCACACTTTCTACTATTGTAGTCATCTAAACAAAATCCACTGAGATCAGATTTTTTTTTTTTTTTAAATCATGATCGAAAATTATTTTAGAAGTGACTATTTTGCTCAAACAAGTTTCACTGAAAAGTACAAAAAACCAGCTCACAAGCAAGGATGCACCAAATAGTGCTTTTGGCCGAATATCGAATATTCAGCCCACATCTGCATCAAATACCGAATATTTGGCAAGCCAAATAGTACTGTTAGGCCTAATACTTTTTGTATTTCAAAGTTTAAAGGTATTATAATCAGGGTTGGCATGGTTTAAACCAATTGGTTTTAACCATGGTTTAAACCAAGAGGTTTTTTTCTCAAAAAAATCAATTGGTTTTTTTTAGAAGAAATCTAATGACATTTTCTCTTTTTCTCTTTATAATTTACATGTTTCAGATTATTAGATATAAATAATTTCTACTTTTAACATTTTATTTAAGTAATAAGCATTAGATATAGTGGGTTTAGGTCTTTCTTTTATGCATAGGATTAACTAAATAGTTTTTTCCCTCAAAAAAAAAAAAAAAAATAAAAAAAAAAAATAAATAAATAAATAAAAAATAAAAAAATTAGAAGAAATCGAATAACATTTTCTTTTTTCTTCATAATTAGCGTGTTTCAGATTATTGGATATAAATAATTTCTACTTTTAACACTTTATTTTAGCAATAAGCATTAGATGTAGTGGGTTTAGGTCATTTTTTTATGCATAGGATTAAAATCAGTACACATTGGTGAACAGATCGATTGTTCTAAAGAAAAAAACTTCAGATATGTGAATTGATCAAAGATAAAATAGATTCAATATTTAGTATAAAATACTTAATTGTTTTAATAATGCAGATTATTTAATCCGATTAATAACATAACACAATGGTCTTTTAAGATTTTGAACAATCTGTAAAAGACATTTTTCTTGATTGGGGAGATTATCTTGAAGAATTAAAAGCTAAATATGAAACCAAATAAGAGAATATTCAAAGACTGGTTTGTAGTTATAGCATTTTAATAATGATTTTTCCCCTCTGTTATTTGCTGAATCTAATGACAAAAAATGTTAACTTCAAATTGTCACTTAAGGGGGGAAAAAAATCCTAAGAAGTATATTTGAAATTTATTCTTTCAATAAATGTCTACAAGAATATTTATCAAACTACATCTAAATGTTTATTATTAGTAATCAAAAGATTGTTTATAAAGATTTTCAGGACATCAATGGTTCACTGTGTTGAACAGTTAATTCTTTGAATATAAAGCTATTTGCCAAAACTGTTTAAATTAAAATATGGATTTTTTCAATTTTCTATATAAATGCACTGTAATTACTTAATTTAAATTATTCTAAGATTAAGTTACACTGCTTATAAACCAGGGTTGCCGGCTTTTAGCCGGGCCAAAAAAAGCCGGCCGGCTTTTTTTGGTTTTATCCACTTAAAAAAAGCCGGCTAAAATTGAAAAAAAGCCGGCTTTTATTTTTAAAGTGTTAATTTGTATCAAATTCATTAAATTTGGATTGATTTATTTTTAATACATTTTTAATTATTTACTATTAAAAAGTTATAAATTTCTATTTAATTTTTCAAATAAATAAGTCTTTATAACCGCTATAAGTCAACTGTGAAGGCATTATGTATGAAAAATATAAATCTTGGAAAAAAGGAAATATACTCAAAAAATGTGTTTTAAATTTCTATATTTCATAGTTCTACTTACATTATACATTCTTAAGAATTATTTAATTGAATTATGACAAAATGTAACATATCAAAGCATTCATGGAAACATTCTTACAGGCCAATATGTAAAGATCAAGGGCGGCGCCAGAGGGGGGACCGGGGGGGCCAGATTGAGTTCAGGCAAACCCAATCTTTCTATATTAAAAAAAAAAAAAATAAAAAAAAAATAAAAAAAAATAAAAATTTATATAGATCACTACATAGGATGATACATGAGTGAATCTGTACATGAATATTTTTTAACAAAAAAGATAAAATTTGTAGTAAAGTTTTGTCGGGCCTGTCTTGGATGACAAGTAGAATGCTGCATCGGATCGGACAAACTGAACCTGACACGACTCGCAATCTGGATCGGATCGGGTTGAGTCTAATCTTTTGTCTTTGTGGGTCAGATTCTAGTTGGGCTAGCTTTAGTTGTTTCAGGTTCGGGTTGGATGTTGACATGTACGGTCCTTGATTCAAGATCGATCTCTCAAAAGAATTTGAAAAATTTATTTTAAGTTGGAAAATTATATATTGAATGGTAATGAGTCTATATATGCTGATTTTTTACTTAAAAGTTAAAACTGATACTGGAGATCTAGTTGTATATATATTTTTACAAAATTGCATTACAGTAAAGGATATATTTTTTCATTAGTTACGGTTAAGGTCTTGTTGAGGTTGAAATATTTCGGGTTCAGATCGAAATATGGAGATGTCGGGCTCAGATCACGTTTCGGGCAGAGTCCTGCATCACTTTGGGAAATTAAACCCAACTTGACTGCAATTTGAGGCGGATCTGGCTAAAATTAATATTTTTTCGGAGAGGCTTGGATTGACTTCTATTTTTCGAGTCGGGTTAGTTTTAATTATTTTAGCGTATGGATTTGATTCTACTTTATTTCTCAAAAGTATCGCCAAAATATATTTTAAATGCAAAATTATATTATTTGAATGTCAATGAGTGCATATATAAATACATTAATTTTTCTACATAAAAAATATAATCGATATTGGAGGTATTATTGTAGACTATTTTTCCATTATTGCTTTATAAAATGGGATTTTCTTTTTCTATTTTCTCTTACATTTCGAGTTGGGATTGGGTTCGAATTGAATACTTTTAGGTCGAAGTTTGTCGAGTTCGGGTTATATACTTTTTTAAAACTGGTTCAGGTTGAATGAATATAGCATTAACTAGTTCAGGTCGGGTGTAACCCAATCCGCAGAGGACTCTATGCTCGCAAAATAATCCGTGAATTGAACTATTTTTTCCATTGATTATATTCCGTTAAAACCGAAAAATTTGCTTTAAATTTTGTTATTTCTACACCTCCCCCCCCCCCTCGGCAAAAATACAAATAAAACACCAATTATCTGAAATATTCACACCTAAAGGAACATATTCATCAAATTACATGGGTGTTCTGGCAGCTATGCTTCTTGGTACTTTTTTCGTATTAGAAACAGAATTTATAAATCCGTTTTATCTAAATATACGTAAAAAACAGAAATCTGAGATCAAAATTTTCGAAAAATGTCCAGTCAGAAGGCAGAAATTGCTTAAAATAATCAAATCTTAAATCACAGGGATATTCCGGCATTGTTGCGACAGACTCGGAGCAAGAAATTTCGGCCCACGCAGACTTTCTACCCGTGGTTAGATCTCCTGTGTAACTCGTGATTCGGATTAGTGATATATTTTTAATTGGGTGTCGCTTTTCGCTGATATTAAAATAACGCACTTTTAGATTTCTAACTATTTTGCAAGTTTTCACTTCATTTACATTTATCTTTTGTTTTTAATTTGGTTTTTTTGTATTTAAGTTTTTGTTCCAGATTTAAATTTTGCATCTTATCAAAATTTTAAACATCGAACTTTCTGCATTCAAATAATTACATTTCTCATAAGTGACAAAAATAGAAAATAATGAAAAAAATAAAACGCGGAATTTATAAAGTAATATAAGGTACATATTTCAAAAATTGTAGTTCAACTAATTAATTTCACTCTGGTAAATACATTCAATTCAAACAAAGAAAACTAATATTTAGCATAGAAACGTGTTCAGATGGAAAGAAAAAGGATATGAAGAAAATTCAATTTTATACAAGTTTTGCTCTCACTTAGATTTCAATCTAACGATGTTTAAACCACAGAGAAGAGCAGCTGCGATTCCCTAAAAGAAAATACATGCCTGTCTGTTTTGACTAGTTTTCAAATTCGGATGTGCAAGTTAATCTTAAACAAACTTTTCGACAATTGGAATAAAAAGTTATGTTGTTTGGCTTAATCAGATGTATTCTTGCTGATTGGTTGTAAAAATAATGTTTATATATCTCAATGTTGCTATGGAAATTACAAAAAAAAAAAAAAAAAAAAAAAAAAAAACACCTATAGTGTGATAGGCCGGAAGGATATTGCAGAGTTAGTAAGATGCAGTACTCTATTTTCATCAATTGTCCATTGACCACAGATATAAAGAGTTAATTTTTTTTCCTGATCTAGTATTTTTATTTTAATAGATAGAAATAAGATTTTTTAAATTATTATTCATCTGTTTAATGCATTTTTTTTACAAAATTCATATAATTAATTCTGCAGTAAAACAATGCTGGAATGAAATTTTAAAGAAAAAATTTGACTATGAAAAATGGAATTTATAACTTTGCAAATTTTGCATTATAATTATCAGTTCTACTAGTTATAAATATTTTATGAGTTCCTTCTTTTTACGAAGTTATCAACTTTAATTTGTCTCTGCTGTATATAAAAAGTTTCAAGACTTTTATAAGAGTAAGTACATATGATTCCTTATTTATTTTCGTTTATATGTGATTTGATATTTTTACCCGAGTGTTTTAATTTTAAAACTGCTTTATACGCAGAATTTGTACTTTTGTTGATAATAATAATTTAAGTAATGTTTATGGAAGTTTTTCACTTATATTTTTGCATTCAGCAATACATACAGTAGAGCTTCGATTATCCGGACCGGTTTAGACCAAAATCGATCCGGTTAATGAAAAATACAAAAAAAAAAAAAGTTGCCAAAAAAAGTACAAAAAAGTTGTCCAACTTTAAAAAAACGCATATGGCAATGTTTTTAGGTAACTTCCCTTCACATTTTTTTTTTTTTTTTAGAGGTTTAAGATTGGCAGCAGTGATAATGCATATTTTAGCACATTGAAAACGGCGTATTTAGAAGGGTTTTTTTTTTTTTTTATAAAATTTAAAATTTTATTTTCTGCAGAATTGGTACAAAGTTATATATAGAAGCACATTCAAGATTTCCGATATAACTATGTCTAAAAAATTAACGCACAAAATTTAATCCAATTTCATGGTTTTTTTAGACTTTCAAATAAATTAATGCTGATAAAATTTGTTATGCATCACTCAACAGTGGTTTTGTTATGCTTTGTTTTTAATAATTACCGTGACATGCACCCAAAGCTTTTTTTTTCAAAAGTCAAAATGATCATATTTACAAATCAAATTGAAATGAAATAAGTACCACGTAAAAGGTTACCTTTCTAAATAATTGTCTGCTTTATGATGCATTTATTTGATTGTTAAAAATCTAAAGTTTACAGGCGTGCTGATAGACCGTTTTATCAAATTTCATCATATTCAGTTAGTATGGATGACATTTTTGGTGTATATCGCCCTACAGATGTTTTTTATGCTGTGTTTTTTTTCTCTAAACTTTTTTATCTCGGCACCTATTCAATATAGAATTGCCCAAAACATTTGATGCTTAAAAAAAAAGCAGCAATATTGTGTCTGTTTTGACTTCGAACACTCAAAATTTTGAATACAGCAAAACCTGTGAAACAAAACCTGCCTATGACGCTAAAAAGTACTTTCAGTTTCAAAACCGTTTCCGAAAGTGAAGGTATCTTTAAATAAAAAATGTTTAAAAATATTCTAATTAAATCGAGAAATTCGAAAATAATCTGTGTTTAACATGACAGAGCGGGTGTTTTCAAATAAGTGAAGCATCCCCTTAAATGCAAAATATGTTGATTCAAAATGAATATATACATGAGAAAAGAATATAATACATCAACACCTTCTACGAGGCAAATTAATTATAACTATCTCTCTCTCTCTCTCTTTTTTTTTTTTTATTCCTATGCGATTCTGCTTTAGAAGATTTTACTGTGTGCCATTTTTCTGATTTTTAAGTCTCTAATACATGAAATAAGGAACGATAACTGAATGGTAATTGAGCGGTTCAAAAAGCCGTGTAAAAAACAGAAATTTCATCAAAAAATTGAAAAAAAAAAAAAAAAAAGTAAATTGTTTAAAAATCGCGAAAAAACGGCAAATTTTATTTAAAAACTGCATAAACAGCAGTTTTTGCTAAAAGAATGCAAAAAAAAGGCATATTTTGCTAAAAAATCGCGAAAAAACGACAAATCTCGTGAAAATGTCGCAAAAAAAAAAAAAAAAAAAAGGAATGTTTCACAGAATTTTCCGTTTTATTGCCATTTTTGGACGAAATATGCTGCTTCTTTTCGCAAATCTTTTGACGAAATCTGACGTTTTATCGCTATTTTTTGACGAAAGTTGCGGTTTCTTGCGACTCATTTGACAAATTTTTTTGTTTTATTGCGATTTTTGGAAGAAGTTTGTCGTTTTCCCACGATGTTTTGAGGAAATTTGCCTTTTTGTGAAATTTTGTGACGAAATTAGCCATTTTTTTGCGAATCTTGCAGGAAATTAGTTGTTACTTCATGATTTTTTGACGAAATTATCCGTTCCACGGGATGCGTATGAGGCTATTTTTCTGCATTCCGTCGCCAATTTTTTGCATAATTTACGCGCTGCAGCGCGTTCGGATTATCGTTGGAGGGCTGCATTTTTTCGAATGTGGGCAAGAAGGGCGCTATTTTTTTGAATGAATGACAAGAGGGTTGCTAGTTTTTGGATGAGGGGCAAGAGGGGCGCTAGTTTTTGGATGAGGGGCAAGAGGGGCACTAGTTTTTAAACTAAAGGGCAGGAGGGGCGGAGCACCCCCCTGAAACCCTCTGGGGGAAACTCTGTATATATATATATATATATATAAACCTCATTTTTTATTAAAAATCCTCGTGCTAAACACTTTATAACCATATCGAAGTAAAAATTCATGTTTTGTAGAAATAGAGTCAAGCAAACCGATATTTTATTATTTTTTTTTTTTTGTCAGGCTATATTTTATATGTATGTATTTGTATTTCCCAGACCGTATAATCAGGCTAATTTTTTTAATTTTATGTCAATTGAACTATTAATCTATTTAGTACAAACCGGATCGGGCCTGAGCCTAAAATTTTTGCCCATGCATTTTTTAGGCACACGGACCAGTACGCGAGGACCTCTAATATATGTTATGAACTTGGCCCCCCTGTCGGGGATACAGTGCCCCCCGTCGGGCAAATTCTGGCGCCGCCATTGGTAAAGATTAAGTCATAAAATGAACAATGTTGAAAGAGAAATTAGGAAGGATTCAGTATTTGAGGAGAGTTTAATACATAATTATATAAAATTAAACAACAATAAAAAATGTTCTAATAAAATTTGTTGAATTAAAATTTTGAACAGGTCTTTGTTATTTAAAAGTGCATATATGCCCACTTGCATGAATGAATATATTCATGCATATGCTAACTGAGAATACTGAAATAAATTGGGAAATAAAATATGTTATGAAATATACATAATTCAAAATACTAGTTTCAATAGTGAGAAATGGTGTTTTTTTTATATGTATGATTTTAAAGGTTTATAGCAGGGTTGCAAAAAACCCATCTGCCCAAAAAAACCTGGGTGGGTTTTAATGGGTAAAACCCACTCTAAAAAAACCCAATAAAACCCACGTTAAAGCAGGTTTTATTGGTTTTTCAATATCTGTGGTCAAAGAGGGAATAAAACACGACATTTTGATAACTAAGTAATAACATAACATATAACTAAGTAACTATAATCCTCTTTAATTTTTTAAAGCAGTAAAAATGGAAAAACAAGGGTAAGATTTTTAAAGGTCAATGTAAATCAGAAAAATCACTTGGTATGGCCATTTTATAATTTAGCTGACATATTTGCAATTCTGACTATAAACCACTAGCAACTCCATCAATGTGTTATTCTAGAATTAATCTCTTCATTATTGAAAAATTGGGTTATATCCCAATTTCTCATAATGAATCATAATAAAATCCCAATCTTTCATTTTAATAAATTATTTAACTCAAAATAAATTAAACATCATTAAAATTAGTTAAAAGACACTTAAAAATGTGTATCTTATCATTAAAATGCTTCACTGTATAAAAGCCAATTATGGCCAAAAAAGGCCAATTTTGGCCATAAAAAGCCGGCTAAAATCAATAAAAGCCAACCGGCCTGGCTTTTTTTAATTTTAGCCGGCTTTTTTGCAACCCTGTTATAAACTAATAATGTCTATTTTTATCAATAAATATGCATGTATATGTAATACGAAAGGATGTTTTAAAAAAACCGGTTTAAACCAAAAAAACCCAATTTAAACCAAAACAACTTTTTTTTTTTTTTTTTCTAAAAAACCTGTTTTATTTTCAACCCTAATTATAATACTGCTTTTTAAAACAATTGTACATAATAATAAAAACTTACATTTTGAAAAACAAGAGCTTTTAAAGTAAATTTTATATTGAAAAAAAAAAATAAATAAATAAATAAAAAATCTGCTTTGAGTTATTTTAGAAAAGTAACTGTAAGACTTAATTTAATAAAATTTTTAATTTCATGGTTTCTTCCATGAATAAAAAAAAAAAATATTTTAAACTGCAACTCTCTAAATTCTACACATAATTTACAGATGTAAACAATGAAACATTCAGTTTTGATGTAGAGACAAAATTTGACTTTATTTTCATATCCATTCCACATATATTTTAATTTGTAATTTTCATCAATATGATTGAATTCATGTTTTTTTCATGAAGGAAGAATAAATTCATTTTAGAATAAATTAAGATATTGCTGATATCATGGGTAATCACAATCTTTTTATGAAATATATTTATGTATTAACCAAACTTTTTCAGTTATTAAGTCTGACTAAACTTGAAATAAAGCTTCCTTATTTTATGATTTTGATGTGAATTAGTAATGTATCTTTCTAAAGCAAATTTCATATGAAAAATGCATCCTATCTTTATAATAAATATTTAATTATACATCATTGATTATTAGCTTTTAGTATTTTAATCATGTTAAGAATTATCTAAATTTTTATTAATTTAGTTTATTACTTATTTTAATGTTTTATTACATTTTAAGACTTCATAATAGTTTCCATTTCATTATTAATTACATTCAAATTACTGTCTAAAAAATGTAAATAAAGCCATGAACAAAATTTCTGAAAAAACCTCTGGTCCCAAGCTGTGCGGATTTGAGAGAGTCTACTGTATTTTTTTTTTTTTTTTTTTTTTTTTTTTTTAGGATTTGATTTGCCAGAATACTTTGTTATTTGGCCAAACCGATTATTTGGCTGGCCGAAAAATTTGATATTTGGGCAAGCCGAATAGTCTGCTTAAATGAATAGTTTGATATTCAGCCTAACTGAATATTTAGTATCATGGCCAAATACCGAATATTTTGTGCATCCTTACTCACAAGCCAGTCAGAGTCTGCTAATGATAAAGCTTCTTCTTTTGCTTTTGGTCATGGCAATGCTTTTTCGCCTTTGAGGAATTCCAAGCGTAACAGAGGAGAAATTGCACAAGTATTTTACCATTTTAAATACATACTAAATTTTCCAAGACTATGTTAATATATGGAACAGAGCTTAATTAATTATAAATGATGAAAAAGTTTAATTATTTAGTGATAAATTAATTAAAATAGTATGTAACAGAGGAGACAAAAAAAAACGCATTTTTGACATGCATTACAATTTATATAAAACTGTGAATTTATATGAAATTGCAAAAAATAAATTAAATTTATTTTTTAAGTAAAGACATATTAAGATAAAATAATTACCTGTCAGATTGTTTAAATTGAAAACACATTTTATTTAAATGAAATTAATAGAATGTAACAGAGGGGACATCTTACAAATTCAGTGATCATATTTCCAGTGCAATATCATTATCAAAGGTGACATTTTGATTATTTAATGTTGGAATTGGTAGTACTTGTTTTATTTCAGACAAGTGAACCCATGCTACATCTTTATAATTATATTTAAATGTTTTCAGTCCCCTAGACCGATTTAAAAATACAACATGGATATTGTCAATTTCTTTTAACACAGGGAATTCCTTTTTTAATTTATCACAGAGGATTTCATTGAAAGTGTGGATTGCATATTTGTCATGCTGCATACAGTCACTGGCTATGACAACTCTTAATTTCTTTTTCTTCCAAGAGATTGCTTTTTGGGAGCCAAGCGACAGCAGTATACAAAGAGCACTGTTTGTGAGTCTAGTGTGCTGATTGTATCTCATTTTGTGTGACAAAAGTAAAGTTTTCGCTTAAATCTACTTGTAAGTTCAAGTTTTTTTTGTTTTATCAGAAATCTTGTTACTAGGTTGTTTACTTTGTTTTGGTAACAAAACATCAGATTCACAAAGTTTGCTTAAAACAGTGCCACGTTTTCTTGGGGATATAGGTAGTGCATGCTTAGCTTTCTTTACAGATTTTTCCCAATGTCTGGGGAGTATTATAAGATGAATATCCATTTTGAATTTCTGCTGAAATTACTTGTGTCTTTTTATTTTCCCTTTGTCTTCGTTTTTTCATTTTATCATTTTCTCTGTCAATTTTTTTCTTCAAAATACTTCTATTATCATAAACTTTTTTCTTATATTCTCTGTATCTTTTCTTAAATAAAACTTTTTTTTGAAAATGTAACTGAGGGGACAAATAATAATTGTAAATAACTTTATTTTAAAGTAGTAAGAAAAAAAATTTGTATATGAAGATTAGTGCTCTAAAATTATGATTAAGAACCTTTAAACATATTATATAAATGAAAAAATATATATACCATCATCATATTTTTAATAAATAATTTATCTTTTAAAAAGTCATGTTTTTAACATTATAAATCTAAATCATTAAATACTAAAGGTTAAAATTTGCGGTCGCCACCGGCCACAGGGCGACTAAATGTAAAAAATTGGCGACTTTATGTTATGCACCTGATCGCCATTTTGGCGATCAATCATTTCGGAGAATTAAAAAAAAAGTCGGTCATAAATCCGAAAATTAGGACATAAAATATATCGCAAATTTTGACAAAAGGTCGCCGAAAATAACCAATTTTGCCAATCGTTTGAAGATCAATCGCTAATTTCGTCAAAGGATCGCGTAAAAACGCGAATTTAATCAAAAAATTTCGACAAATATCGGCAAAAAATCGCGGAATAAAAGTAAATGTCATCGAGAAATGATGAAAATACTACAAATTTCATCAAAATATCGCGAAAAGGTAGATTTCGTCAAAATATTGCGTAAAAACGTCAGACTTCGTCAAAAAATCGCGAACAAACGGCAGATTTCGTCAAAAAAATCGCAAAAATCGGCCAATTTCGTCAAAAAATCACGAAAAATCGGTTTATTTCGCCATAAGATCGCGAAAAAACGCAGATTTGGTTAAGAAAAATAAATCACGAACAAGCAGAATATCGAAGAATCGCGAAAAAACGGCAGATTTCGTCAAAAAAATGTTAATCTTTATCAATAATTGCAAGAAAAAAAAGCTAATTTCATCAAAAGATCGCGGAAAAATGGCAGATCTCGTCAAAAGATCACGAAAAATCGACATATTTCATCAAAAGATCGCGAAAACCGGCTGATTTCGTATAAAAATTGCGAAAAAACGGTAGATTTGGTAAAACAAAAAATCACGAAAAACAAAATATTTCATCAAAAAAAATCGCGAAAAATGGCAGATTTCGTCAAAAAATCTCGAACAAACGCTGTAATCCTTGCCAATAATTGCAAAAAAAAAAAAAAAAAAAAAAAAAAAAAAAAGCTAATTTTATTAAAATATTACGAAAAAACGGCAGATTTCATCAAAAGATCACAGAAAAAAGGTAGATCTCCTCAAAACAATGAGAAAAAACTGCAAATTCTGTCAAAAAAAAAAGCAAATTTAGATTAAAAAACAATAAATTTTGTCCAAAAATCGTGAAGATACGATCAATTTTGTCAAAAAATTGTGAAAAAACAGCAAATTTCTTCAAAAGACTGCGAAATCCATTGCCCGATAGCGGAAAATATTACTAAATTCATAAAGTGGTTGAAAAAAAAAATCCCCATTTTCATTATCTGTAATGGGGAAAAAATCTAAGTTTGAATGAAGTTATGGTTTTCTTTACATATAAAATAATTATTAACTATTTAATATTCTGATTAGAATTTATACGATATTTTCTTCTTGGTGGCATCTATGATAGTAATTAGTGACCACTAACTTGACAATAGTGGCTACTAAACATTCAGCCTCTACTGGCCACTGGCTACTAATACAAATATTGAATTTTAACCTTTATTAAATATAACCATACATATATTTTAAAAATAACTATTAAAACCATTAACTGTAATAAATTGCCTTTAAAATGACACCTAATACTTGAAGATAACATTAAATTGAAAAATTTACTACTGGTTTCAGTTGGCATGGAATTCACCTTTTTTATTGTGATGGCTCGATAAAATTCAAGAACAATTATGTTATTAAAATTTTTTTAGTACTTTTTCTATTTTCAGCAAAACATGCAAAGCATGAACAATTATTACTTACACTACCTGTCACATCTTAATTAAAATATAAGGTACTTGTACATTATTCAGTCGAGCATTTTCCATTAAAAACTATCTCTAAATTCCATTAAATAAGCTGGTGTCCAGCAGAGTTGTATAAAACCAAAACTTTTCTGCATATGTAAAAATGTAAATAACGGGTCAAAAATTTTCTGCAAATTAATGTTTAGTAAAATTATGTGTTATATTATTCTGACATGGATGAAATTCCTGTTTTTTATGTTATTCATGGATGTAATTTGTGTTTTTTATGCAATTCATGTTGTCTCGATTTTTTTGAGGTATTTGACAAAATTTGTGTATTTTTTTAACTATCCTTTGATGAAATTTTCATTTTTTCAAGACCCTTTGATGATATTTCGCATGTTTTCCACAGAACTTAGACTAAATTCATGTTTTTTCTGCGATGATTTGACAATATTAGAGATTTTTTGCTCGAGCAAAATTTTACGAAATTGGGGATGTGTGAGCGATTGACAAAATTGATTTTTTATGGCAACTGTTTGTCAAAATTTGCAGTTTTTGGTGTCTGAAATTTCAGACTGATGAAGTTTTAAAGTTTTTGTCAATAAATGCCTTTAATTTTTGGAAAATATGAAAATGGGTCCTGCTTTTAATGGTGAGCTAACAATAAATAATTTGTACATAAAATTTGGAATATGTTTAATTTTTTGGAGTTAAAAAAAGTTAGAAAAATAAAAATTTAAAAATTGTTTTGTTCCTAAAATTTTCTGCACACAAGGTGCCTCTAACTAGCTAAGCAACAACTAAAGCTGCTGTTTTCAAAGTAGTAGAATGTAGTGGATGATGTAAACTGCAGAAAAATAATGATACCAGCTCCGAGGGCAGCTTGACGCGCTGGAGCTTGTCCAGCCCCAGCTTGCAGCACTTGCCCCATGTACACTTCCTGGACAGCATCTTGGGGGATCCCTGGAATAGAGAGACAAGGTTCATTAATAATATACATTGGCATTATAAATAATTATTTTGTTTAGAAGAAATCACTTTAATTATAAAATATACAATGGAAATGCTTCAACTCCTCTTCAAAATGTAAATAGAAAAATTGACAAACACAATGAATGTGAAAAAAAGAAATAGATAATTATTGAATTCAAATTTAAATATGACGCCCCCTATATTTTTGACACTGTCTATGTCCCTACCAATTCTCCATTTGACAAATAAATAAGTGATTGGATTCGCCAAATTGCTAGTGCTCAATTTTTGCTTTTTCTTTCTTTTCTTTTTCGTTTTTCAGCCATATGCATATGTACATATTTTTAATGTATTTGTAGCAGATAGTTGAAATTAGATTAATAACAATTGTTACCACAGTTATAAAACTTAGATTGTTTTAGAACATCCCGAAAGCAGAATACTATGAAATTTGCGACGTACGTCACAGAACAGATGCCTGAGCTGCAGAACAATTCTGTTCTAAAGTGGGGGAAAAAATCTTCGGAACAATCGCACATTTTCTGAGAACGGGGAAAACGCCGTGCCGAGTCGTAAGATGCTTTGAACAATTCTATCTCGGATGATCTCGGAGCTCTCCGATGTTTTTAACCAACATTTTATGCATAGAGGAAATATGTCAAAATATTTTTCATCTAAAGTTATACATAAAACTATGAATCGGGGCTCGAAAAATAGCGATCCCAGGAAACGCAGAAATCCTTTCTGGGAGCATATATTTTCCCACTCGGGTTCCCGTCCGGGAACCTAACAAGTCACCGTAGTCGGCAGCGATGCCGGACGTGTTTTAGCGCGTAAATTATGCAAAAATAGCTCTTATGCGTCCCGTGGGATGTGTCATTTCGTCAAAATATTACAAAAAAAAAAACCCAAATTTCGTCAAAAAATCGTGATAAAACGGTATATTTCGACAAACAATCACGGAAAAACGGTAAATTTTGTCAAAAAAAATCCCGAAAAAGTGGTAAAATTTGCCAAAAAATCGTGATAAAACGGCAAATTTCGTCAAATCCCTTAAAACAACAACTTTTTTTTCCAAAAAATCACGATTAAACGGCAAATTTCGTCAAAAAATTCGTGAGAAAACGCTAATTCCGTCTAAAAAAACGATAAAACAAGATTTCGTCAAAATATCGAGAGAAACAACGCAAAATTCATCAAAATTCGCGAAAAAAAGACAAATTCCGTCAAAAAAATTGCGAAAAAACGCTATTTTCCTAGAAAAATTACCGGAAAAAAAACAAGATTTCGTCAAAAAATAGCAGAAAACAACGATAATTTCATCGAAATTCGCGAAAAAATAGCAAATTTTGTCAAAAAATATCAGAAAATGGCAGATTTCGATAAATAATCCCGAAAAAAACGGCAAATTTCGTCAAAAAAATTGCGAAAAAACGCTAATTTTGTAGAAAAATTACCGAAAAAAAAAAAACAACAGATTTCCTCAAAAAATAACTGAAAACGACGCAAATATCATCAAAAATCGCAAAAAACGACAAATTTCGTCAACAAAATTGGCGAAAAATCATCAAATTTCATCAAAAATATGGAAAAATGGCAGATTTTGTCAAAAAATCGCGAAAAAACGAAAAATTTCACCAAAAAATCGCAATAAAACGGCAAATTTCGTCAAAATACACTGTAAAACATTTGTGGAAACGTTACTCCATACAATTGGTGTAAAAATGGTAGCAAATGCTGCCTCCAATTTCATGGAGTAATTGTTTTCACATATGCAATGGTGTATTGTAAACATATATTACTGGTGTAACATGACAATGTTACATCGGTTTTAACGGTTAAAATACTCCATAAAATTGGAGGCAGCAATGCTGCCACCCCGGTAGCAGAAAGTGCGTGACGCGCGACGTGCGTCGCAGATTTATTTTTATCCTTGCAGACAAATTTGCCAACTTGGAAAAGAAAAAAAAAATTTTGATTTGGGGGAAAAATTGGACAGGACGCGGAAAAAACGGCGAATTCCATCCAAAGATCGCGAGAAAAACATATTTACTTCAAAAGACCGCGAAAACCTGCAGATTCCGACAAAAGATCGCGAAAAAATGGCAGATTTAGTCAAAAAATCACGAAAAAATAGTAGATTTTATTAAAAAAAATCGTGAAAAACTTTTAATTTCTTAAAAAAATCGCGTAAGAAATGGTATCTTTCGTCAAAAAATCTTGAAAAAAACGGCATCTTTTGTCAAAAGATCGTAAAAAAAAACGACAGATTTCGTCAAAAGATCGCGAAAAAACGAGAGATTTCATCAATAAGTCATGAAAAAAATAAATTTCGTTTAAAAAATCACGAAAAAAACGTACATTTTATCAAAAGATCGCGAAAAAATGATAGATTTCGTCAAAAAAAAGGTAGATTTCAACAAAAGATCATGAAAAAAGATGGATTTAATCAAAATATCGCAGAAAAACGGCAGATTTTGACAAAAAGTCGTGAAAAAACGTTAATTTCGACAAAAAATCGCGTAAAAATGGAATATTTCGTCAAAAAATATTGAAAAAACGGCAGATTTCGTTACAAGATCGCGAAAAACGACAGATTTCATAAAAAGATCTCGAAAAACGACAGATGTCATCAAAAGATCGCGAAAAAACGACAGATTTCGCCAAAAGATCAGGAAAAAATAGTAAATTCTGTTAAAAAAAATCATGAAAATCGTCTAATTTCGTCAAAAAATCTTGAAAAAACGGTATCTTTTGTCAAAAGATCGTAAAAACGACAGATTTCGTCAAAACATTGCGAAAAAACGAGAGATTTCATCAATAAGTTATGAAAAATGAAATTTCGTTTAAAAAATCGCGAAAAAACTGTAAATTTCATCAAAAGATCGCTAAAAAAGGATAGATTTCGTAAAAAATAGCAAGACAACGGCAGATTTTGTCAAAAGATCTCTAAAAACAGGCAGATTTCTTGAAAAAATCGTAAATTTCGTTTAAAAAAATGGTGAAAAAAAGTCTAATTACGTTAAAAAAATGGTAAATTTCGTAAAAATATAGCGGAAAAGCTGCATATTTCATCAAACAATCAACAATAAAATGAAATTTCGTTAAAGGGGCACAATAAAAAAGGTGCATATTTTCTGTTACAGAATTCTAGCTTTTGCTGCTACAAAATTGTTTTTCTCTTTCTTTCTCCAAAAACTGATTTTGCTGTCTTTTTTTTTTTTTTTTTTTTTTTTTTTTTTTTTTTTTTTTCAAAAACGGATTTTTTTGCATCAGAATTCGTTTTTTGGCTATAACTTAGCACTGCAAATTTTAATAAAATTTGATACACATCCAGTATATTTATAAAAATTACCATTCGGAATTTTCTATTTCTTTTTCATAATATTTACTTGGTTTTTCAAGGTATCACTGCTATAAAACTATAACATATATACTTTATGATAAAGAAATAGTGCCTTTAAATTTTTAATGAATAAAATTTAAGGTTTTGATATTTTAAGTGATTTTTGTCCCCTTTTTTTGAAAAAAAATTTAGCACATTTCAATATTTTATTTCAACATATTTTATTATAACATTTTATTATGATTTAACAAGTAAACAAATGTTTTGAGAATTTAACGAGGCAGTATGGCATCTACTTTTCAATGGAATTGGAATTGTTTTCTTCATTTTATCACTATTTAACATGTGACAATATAAATGATTTTTTTTTCTCTAATATCATTGTATTTATTTCTTCTGTAGATTTGAATATTTAGGCAAGTTAAGAAACTATACATTGTTTTCAATAGATGTAGACTATATTTCAATGTAATTTTAAATAGATTTAGTCTTAACTTCAAACTTAAAGAACCACTTTAAGTATTCATTATTAATCTAATTCTTCAAAAAATATTAATTTTACTATTTACTTATTCAAGTTATATTATAATTGGAATATAGTTGTCTTTTTATAATAGTAATCAGTAAGAACTATATCTATAATGTATATAAGACAATTATAACACGCCCTCCTGCAGACAATTTTCATCCTCTTGCATTGCTGTCGCAGACACAACCATAACTTTCTGCTACTGGGGCTGCCACCTATTTTACGGTGTAACGTTTCCACAAATGTTTCTCAGTGTACTTACTCATAAATTTTCCAGGGAACTCAATACTTTTCATCTGTGAACATGTATTTGGTAAGATTCGAAAGGTAAATTGAAAATATATGAATTTATCTTGCAGAACAATTTTGGTCAATTACTTTTGCGTTGCAGAACATCACAAAGTATTCTGCTTTGGGGTAGAACATATTGAAAAAAAAAGGTTACATAAAAAAATTATTATTATTATTTTACTATACGGCGAATCTACTTTGCTAATACTTTTTTCATTTGGCGAATGTTTTTTATTTTTAATTAGCCAAATTACTAACACTGGTCAAATGTCAGCGAGAACACGGGTCCCTACTATGCAATGTCCAACCCATCTATTCGGGCTGTGAAAAGATAGCATATCGTTTCAAAAATAATACATAACATAGATCCAGTTTTTACTTAAAGTTACTCATAAGAGAGTACATTGAAATTTATTTAAAAAGTTCACATGTTTGTAACGATGTGCTATCTTTTCCCATCCCAAGTGTAATGGAGTGCATGGTTTGCAGAATAATTAGATAGTAGGCACACAAATGATGTCGAAAGTACAGACAATGTTAAATTTAATTTGAACTCAATAATTATCGATTCCAGTTCTTTGTGTTTCTACTTCACACTTTGAATATAACTCAATGAAAATGAGTTGAAATATGTCAATTTTTAATATATTTTAAGTATTTTTATTGTTAAAATGACTTCTTATAAGCAAAATAACTACTTATAAGTTCGTATCTTCTCGTTGTAGTATTATTATGATAAAACAAATTACATCTTCAACATACGAAACAGCTTCTAGGAACTATGCAAGGGGGGAGGGGGAATACAAATAGCTACATATTTGCATAGTGTTGTATTTTTTTATTACTCAATTAGCTGATTAAAATATAAACTTACCTCAACAAAAAAATATTTCGGTCATTTTCCTATTTATCAGATTTTATGAATAAACCATCGTCTAATACTTCATCCAGTTCAGGATGAAGGTTTAAGGCATCATCATCCATATGTGTATCATCTTTTTTATTCTGTTGCTGATGAGTATCGTTTCTAGATGTCTTATTTTTTTTCTTTTTGGGTGGGTTTTCAATTGATGTAGCTGATTTAATACATAGGGTATGTTTTTCAATATCAGATCTAATGTTTGACTTAAGTGATGGTGTTTTGGTTATATTTTGAGAACTTCTTCTATTAAGTGTGGGTTTAGGAGTAAGAGAATTAGAATACAAGGACTGTGAAGAATTAGAAGAAGAACTTTGCGGCAATTTAGGAGTAACAGAATTCATTGACTTTGAAGGCATAGATTGTGTAGATGTAGTTGTCTTACCAGATTTATTAGCCAAGTTATCTTTTTGCTTAGGTTGGGAATTTATTTCTGCGGGGAAGTCTGTTTGAGTTGCAATGTTTGATGGGTTTTACGGTTTGTTTTAGATAAAGCAGTGGCATATGAGACACCAACTATGGGTGTTCTGGATTCAACTATTTTTCTAGCTTCAGTGTAGGATATATTTTCTTTTGTGCATATTGTCCGTATTTCTTTTTCTTTTTTCCACATTTCACAGGATTTTGAGTATGATGGATGATCTTTTTTACAATTTACACAGTGAGCGGCACCGCTACAATTGTCACTTTCATGATTAACTGTACCGCACCAACCACAGGCCAATTTATCACGACAAGAAATTTTGGAATGCCCAAAACCTTGACATTTAAAGCAACGTATAGGGTTTGGGATGTATGGTCTAATGGAACATGATAAATATCCAGCCTTTATGGATTTGGGTAAATTAGGTGAGCCAAAAGTAAGTATAATATGCTTTGTAGGTATTTGTATTTGATTGTTAGGTGTTTGTTCATCGTGACGGAAAATTTTTATTCGTTTAGCTGCTATAACATTTTGTTCCTTTAAGTTTTCTAATATTTCATCTTCATGAACATGCAGGGGGTCCGATTCAGAGATCACTCCGCGAGAAGTATTAAGTGTTCTATGAGGAGAAACAGTAACAGGAATATTTGCAAAATGAGTGCACTTTTTAAGATTTGCTGCCTGTTGACTATTGTTCACTTCCACAAGAAGTTCACCGTAATTTCCTTATATTCTTCGTTTCACCAACCAATCCTTGGATAGATTTATATATTAGGAAGGGAGAAGTATGATCAAAGCTTCCATCTACACGTTTAACAATAAAAAACTTTTCAGATGGAGGCAAAGAATTACTTTTAAGGCTGTCAGCTGTGTTAACTTCTGAATTAGAAGCAGATTCTACTCTGTCAGCCCATGATGTGGTCATTAAGGCAGAACTCAAAATATCACTTTTTGCTTTATTAGCTTGTGGGGCCACCACATCGCATATTTTATTTCCTAAATTTGTAGCCATGTTTGAGATATAAGATTGTTAAACACCTCCCCTAGGACTTGGTTCCCGAAAATTTCAAGTTGACCTAATCGACGCAGGGACTCAAGGAACCCTGTGCAGTCCGAAGAGATTCGGGAGCACCAATCAAGTCCACTGCACCAGAACCGTACAGGTTGACCTCTAGACGCAGAGACTCAAGGGACTCTGGCCGGTCCGACATCGTTCTGGAACCCCACCCTAGTTGGCTAACGCCTCTCAGGCTTTCAAGTTGACCTCATTCAAGCAGGGACTCACGGGACCCTGAGCGGTCCGATGAGCAATGGGAAGTAACCTACTAGTCCACTTACCCCGAACCGCACACGTTGACCTCATCGATGCAGAGACTCAAGGGACTCTGTGCGGTCCGAAACGTGTTCGGGGTTTTCCTTGTTCGTTTTTTCCCTTGTTTTTTTTTTTTTTTAGTGACAGTATGCCTCTTTATTAGGTGCATTTGGACTCTGTCCGCACGAGCTACCGGACCCGCTCCAATGGGACAGCCCATGGAGCACCTTTTTTTTTTTTTTTTTCTGTTTCTTTTTTTTGGGTACGGTAGAAAGGAGGGTTCTCGTCACCATCAGCAGCGATCCGACTGCCTTGCTTTTCGGTCCTAAAATTCTCCCTTCTCTGGCACTACTTAGCATTTCGGCCTTTTTAGTTTTGGTTATTTACTTTTCTAAATTTCCCTCAAAATTGTCCCCCCTGTTGTCTGCTAAGAACATGCCACCGTTTCGGCTCAAAAAAATAATTTTAGCTCCAGCCCCATTTTACCTGGCACGGCGAGTGGGAGTGATGTGCGGCGCCAAACTCAGTACATTCACAAAGGCAGTAAACTACGTACTCAGTCCAGCAACCGTTAGCCACAATCAGCCGACCTCGGCACTTGTCTGCGTAGATCGTCCCCACTTTGCCGGCTAAAATTCCATCATGAACGCTAATGGCACCTGGTGCATGTAAAATCCGTCGTGGGTGCAAAGTCCTCCAAGTTACCTGTGAATTATACCTCTGGAGGTGCCTTGCCAGGTGAAGGTCTCGTCATCTAATCAAGGCTCTAAATTACGAGACCATCTTGCGAAGCCATTTGCAGTTCAAACATCAGGATGTACCATTAATTAACAAGCGAAACAAAGTATGCTCAACGACAAGCAAATACTGCAGAAATGAAGGCATGCGAAGCAAAGTTTATTGACCCCGATACCAGGTATCTAACTCGTTAAGCTGAGAAACCTCGGCAGGTAGGGGCCTGGTCATCGGTTAGAAAGAAAGAAAGATTGTTAAACGCCAGGCATCGGGCCTGGTCACCAACCCTTCTTCTAAACGTTACTTCTGGCATAGGTCTCAAAAGGGTGAAAACTATTTTCAATAGACCCCCACGTTTTTCGAACATTGGGTTAAACTCAATAGCATCTCCAAAGCTCCAGTTCTTTCCCAGGGAGAATGGGTAGCCGTAGGTAAGCCTTTACAGCTCTGTCCAACCTACAGCCGGCCATTATGCCGAAAGGCAGCAGTTGCCCGGTGTTGACCCTAACAGCCACCATGCAAGCATGGCGCATCCCGATCATGGAACCGGAGTTCGGAGATGCCCTGCACCCTGGGACTCGATATCAATCTAAAAAGGAAGAAACGAGTCGATGAAGTTAAAAGAAACCTCAACACCCAGAGTGTCTCACGTGAATTAAAAAAAAAAAAAAAAACTATTGTATATAAAAAAAGTAATGTGAGAGAACTTAAACAAACAAGGTGTATTTTTTGTCTTTCAAACATTTAAAAAAAAAAAAATTTTGTCTTTTTTTTTTTCAAACTAAAGAACAAGAACAAAGTTAGTTTAATAAAGAACTCCGAACAAAAAATTTGTGAAAAACAAATGCGAACAAGAACAAAGAGGGATAAGAGAGGGAACAGAGAGGGTAAGAAGATTAAAAAGTGTGAAACAAAGAGGAAAGGATAGACAACTAAAAAAGAGAAGAAAAAAAGAAAGGAGGAAGATCATTCAATATCCCGGGGTCGCGACACCCGTAAATATCTAAAGAAGGTATTCCCCTGGAGGGCGACATACATAGAAAGCTGCAAATTTTGTTGATCAGGCATTGAAAAATCAGTAATTTCAGTGATGAGACATGGGAAAATCTTATTGATCGGCTCCTTCCCTCAGAGCCGAAACTAGAGGGGGGCAGAGGGGGCACGTGCCCTGGGCACCACCAGAACAGACGCTGAAGGGGACGCCAAATTAAGATTTTGTTTGGTGTTTTGATATAAAGAATGCATATAAATGGGGGGTGGGGGTGCACCAAAATACATGTTTGCTCTGGGCGCAAAAAAAGCTAGTTTCGGCGTTGGCTTCCCTCTTCTTCGGTCATAAAGATCATATTTTTTTTGGCACCAGCCACTTATCTTTGTTTTTTACTTAGCACTTTTAACAAAACAAAACAAAATTTACTCACCTGAATAAAGTCAAGGAATAATATTACATCTTGAGAATAATCCTTGCTATATCTGTTATACACAAACGTAAAAACTGCTGATATATCCTTACCAATTGAAGTGGATATTTTGACTGGTTAAGCGAAACCTAAAGGGTTATTTTCCCACTTTCCTCAGAAAACATATATTTTATCTGATTATACGCCAGAGATCACCTTTGAAATCAAATTATCTCCATGTTATTGATGTGGCCCTCAACTGCCCAGTCTTTTTTGTAAGTGGCCCTTCTCTGCACCCCTACCCTAAACCTTTTTTTTTTTTTTTTTCTCTCCTTTTTTGAATACTGATGTATAAAGAACTGAATTTTGGACAGTTCTGAAACTTTAGATTTTATACTGTAGTTAGTAGTTTTTTACTCAAAGTAGCTATAGTTAACTACATTTTTGATAAAGTAGTCATAGTCCACTGCAAAAACAAAAACGTAATTTTTTTAATTACTAGCGAAAAAAGTAAGTTTTCAAATTGATATCTTTACTGTTCATAATTTAAATAATAAAATTTCTAAACAAATGTTTTTAACACTTTCCAAAAAAGTTTGAAAGTGGTTATGCTTTCGGTTTGTTTGGCTGCCTGTCTACACTCTAACTTTAGTAAATAGACTCAGATTGCCATGAAACTTTTGGACCCTACTGCAAATAAAGTTTCCGGCATGATTAGTTTATTTACAGGGACAGTCAAAAGTTTTTCATTACCTTATGGGAAAAAACTGTTTCAAATGAATTTTAAAGATGTTACACCTAGTCAAACATATTCAAATTTATATGCATTTACGAAATGCCTTCTGTAAAATATGTGGTGAAAAGAATAGTTACTATTCATTTACAGGGCTACACAAAAGTATTCAAATACATAATAGTAAAGGGTATTCAAGTATGTTTCTTTTAATTAGTATAAAAATGTTGATAGAGAAATTTCAACTTGTTGCGTACATTCTTACTACACTAATTTTTTCTACTTTATAGTATACATATCAACCAACAGATCAAATACAGGGTTATTTAAAAGTACTGGAACACATATTTGGTCATGGATAGTAACACCTTATTAACCTAAATAACAAATTTTGTTAATGATTTCAGAAAGTGTTGGAAAGTGATTCATAATCTATGCCTAATGTAGGATTTTTTTTTCTAATTTAATTTATATGGGACTAACAGAGTTTAAATTTCTATGCTATTTAACTCACTTTAAAAAAAAACATCCCAATCCAAAAGCAGAGAAGTCAAAGAAATAGATACCGACCTGCTTTCGTCACAGCTCCTTGGATAGCGACCGATCCCAATTTCGGAGCAGGTAGAGAGGCGAGGGAACTGCGGAAAGAGCCAATGGGAGTCCGAACAGCTGACACAATCACAACATCCTGTGAAATATTAGGAAAAAACATTGTGAAATATATATAACGGGATTTTGGCACAGATAAGCACCACATTGGCACGATTTTTTTTTCTAATGCCAGTTTGGGAAAAACTTTGTTAGATATATCAAATATCAGTTACATATATCTTTTTAAGTTATTTTAAAAAGGAAATAATAATAAATTACAAAACCTTAGTTAAACTCAGTAGAACAAAACAATTTATAAAAGAAAGTATAAAATAAATAAACAGTTTATTTATAAATAAACAACAATGACCGGGTTACCATAGGAGACATAAAATCGCCATTTCGTTGCACTTGTGCAAATGGGGTGCGTATATGACATCTGTGCCAGGATTTTTTCAGTTCTTGGCAAGAGAAGGAAATTTAACAACCTATTTATTATTTCATACTCAAAAGCCATTTTTTCAATATTTATAAAAAAATTTTAAGCTGCGAAGAAACCATTTAATTATTTTTATAAGGAAAGATAAATATGCCA
The DNA here is from genome assembly GCA_964019185.1 of Maratus speculifer. Taxonomy (NCBI): domain Eukaryota; kingdom Metazoa; phylum Arthropoda; class Arachnida; order Araneae; family Salticidae; genus Maratus; species Maratus speculifer. The sequence continues at coordinate 390,386,673 of OZ025295.1, forward strand.
TAAAAATTTAGGTACTTTTCACTTAGCCAGGAGTCAGTGATGTATACACATATACAGGTGTGGGGAATTTTCAAAAAATTTCACCAGCCAGGGATTTATTTTATCAGCCAGCAAAATACAATATACAGTTGAAAATAGTTAAAACAAAATTTAAACAACTGAAAAAACAGTTAATTACTATTACTACAATGCATTTTCATATTTTTGTTCGATAAAAATAAGAAATATATACAAGAGAAAAAATATTAGTACTATAGCGTAGAATTTAGTATAATATTTATATTACAAAAGTTGCAAAATATAGGGAACTAATAAAAATAAATAAATAAAGATTCTGGCATCTTTACAGTTTGAAGTTTGAAAAAATAACTTAAAACTTTACTCGCCCTGAAGGAAAATTTACTCGCCAGTGGCGAGTACAATGATGTAATTGCCTAGCCCTGCACATATATGTATAAATATAATATACGCATACGTATGTATACATATATACCCAGTTAACCAAAAATTATCATGACAATTGAGCTTGTAGTATTTCTCTAATTTATTCTCACACGCGTGTTTCGTTTCTAATTATCACTCCATTGATGAAGGAAACGTTATTTTGAAAGAAAAGAATTTATACCAGCCTCATGGCAACAACAACTGCATAGCAACAAACGATGTTATCTTTACCTTTTCATTATTCTTTTTCTTGATGCATTATTTTTTGTGAGTCTTGTGAAATGTATTATTAAATGTTTATGTGGTTGTTTTAAACGCGTTAATTATTCAATAATACGCAAACACCACTAAAATGGTGACCTATGGACTAACGCAAATTAAAAGAATCCCGTAATGAGTGAGTAATATTTATTTTATTTTTAAAAAAAATGTCAGATGTTAACGCAGTTCGTATACCACCATATAACTTTAACGATGTTAGTTTGTGGTTTGCCATGTGTGAACATTCATTTGAATTAGCGAATCCTAAGCCAATAACAGAAAGTTGCACAAAATTTAATTATATTTCGGCTAATTTACCTCCAGATGCCGCATCTATTGCACGAGATTTAATTATCAAACCATCAGATACTACACCATATGAGGATTTAAAAACTGAATTAAACGAACAAGCGATTCTTCACAATCTGAAATGCGAAAATTATTGTTGGGGGAACAACTTGGTGATCGTAAACCTAGTGATCTTTTAAGAGTTATGCAAAGAAGAGCAGAATCCTACAATGTATCTGACGAATTGATGTTGCAATTATTTCTTTCGCATTTACCGTCTGATGGAGAGATTTTTACATACTTAAAAATAATTTGTAATAATTATATTACTTCCTTATTACCTTTGATTTTTCTCCGTGATTTCTCTCCCCAAAATTGTGCATCAATTTGATCAACCAATTTTTTTTATTTTATAATAATTATAATTAAATCTATTAGTGATCGTATTATGTTTCTAGGATCTGATCAGGGAAAAGAATATTTTCTGCAGCATAAGGAATAATAATAATAATACTAATAAAAATGATAACATTCCTTACAAAATACTTCCAATTAAAATTTCTCACAAAAAAAAAATATTCTCATCCAAAAAAATTTAGATTAATTTATGCGTTGTGTTATTTCGATGTTATCAGATCCTTATGAAACGTTGATCAGCATGCACCTAGAGTAATTTCGACACATACTCCATAAATCATTACCATGCTTTGTCATTTATAAAACAATAACATTTTATTGTACAACACAGAACACACATAATACACTAAATATATACATGCACATAAATAAATTACAAAGATACAAAATAATCAAATCAAAATCTATTTCTTTTTTTTTATAGCTGTTGGCATTACTGCATAATTACATTTTATGCTTTGTAGCATGATATTTTCCACATTGAAATTGATTTAATAAATTCATGAGTAATCTTCACCAAAATGAATTAACCTTCGGGACAATTGGCGTGCAAGTGTTTCCCTATTATTTGATTGTTCCATCATACTCTATGCTTGTGGGCAAAAATAAGGGGAAATAAGTCGGTAAATTGCATACCTTTTTTTTAAATCGCTGACGACATAGGCAAATGTATATCCGGGCAGATGAGGAGAAGTCCGGCACACTTTCGTTACCCATCTTGGCCCATCTCACTCGAGCACACTTGGTAGACTGCCTGACTGACTGGCTCTTATTATTTAAAAAAAAAAAAACTCAAGATGCAAAATGTATACTAATTATTCTGTAGTCGAATATTCTTCGACCATTCACAGTTTTCTTTTTAACATATTTTTTTCCCCTTCCAGTCTCGTGTGAATTCATTTGTGCTTCTTTTAAGGCAGTCCACTGTTATTGGCTGTCCTTAAATTGACTATTAACTTGAACACCCCCTAATTTTAATTTTCTAGGGGCTTTTAAAGGGCTAGTCGTCAGAGTGTCTATGTGGTTGATAATTATTACCCCACACGGAGATTTCCCCTTTTGCCCTGTCGTAAATACACTCTTAGTGAAAGTGTCTCTGTTTTGTCATCTTATTTATGGGCGTCCGTCACAGTCTTATTGCCGCTATAAATTTCTTGTCTGAGCTATAAATCAACTGTCCTCTGTTCCTTTCTTTTTCTATAATTTATTTCCAATAGTTAGTTTTCTTTACAGAATTGTCTGGTTTGAGTGATGTGGGGGTTTTACACCCATCACCGTCATATGTACAAAGCATTTTAGCCGCTATTTCACCATTGACACTTGATAAAGCATCCGAAGTTGCGGATCGAATATTAGAATATAATCCCACTGCAGTAAATGCTGTTTCAATAGAACCAAATATTAATTCTAAAATTTTAAATGAAATTAAAAAGCTTAATGATCGAATTTGTAGTGTATATGGCGCGAAGCGCCATTTATACTAACATGATCTTTATTTTTCCCAGTTAATGCCAGATCTTTCAGTTGCTATATAATTGACTTTCCTTCATAAATATATTGTATTATTTATATATGTATTATACTTCACATTGTTTTTTGTTGTATCGTTCCTTCATCACTGGGGGGATACTCATGTAGTATTTCTCTAATTTATTCTCGCGCGCGTGTTTCGTTTCTAATTACCACTCCATTGATGAAGGAAACGCTATTTTGAAAGAAAAGAATTTATACCAGCCGCATGGCAACAACTGCATAGCAACAAACGATGTTATCTTTACCTTTTCATTATTCTTTTTCTTGATGCATTATTTTTTGTGAGTCTTGTGAAATGTATTATTAAATGTTTATGTGGTTGTTTTAAACGCGTTAATTATTCAATAATACGCAAACACCACTAAAAGCTTAATATAGTAAAATTCTGAGATGGTGGTAGAAAATGTCATTTTTTTGGGTTAATTTGACATAGAATGATCCTCCGATCAATTTAAAAACATATTGTTGTTCTACTAATATGAAACAATCTCGCAATTTTAAAATTATTTTCGAAAATAAATTTAATATACAGTAGACTTCCTCAAATCAGCACAGCTTGGGACCAGACGTTGTGCGGATTTTAGAATTTTGCAGATTTCTGGTCATTGCTTTGTTTACATTTTTTAAACAGTCATTTGAGTGCAATTAATAGTGCGATCGGAACTATAATGAATGCTTACAATATAATAAAATATTAAAATAAGTAATAAACTAAAATAATAAAAATTTAGATAATTTTTAAAATTATTAAAGTACTAATAGCAAAGGTCAAGTTAATAATTAGTATGATAAGTATGATTAGTATGATAAGTATGATTAAATATTCATTATAAAGATTAAATGTATTTTTCAAAAATTATTCAGCAAAACTTGCCTCATAAAAGTACATTACTAATTCACATCAAAATCATAAAATAAGGATTTTTTTTTTCAAGTTTAGCCAGGCTTAATAACCAAAAAATCTTAATGCATTAATATATTTGGTAAGAATATTGTGATTACCAGTGATATCAGGGTGCTACTTTGATATACCCCGCAAAAATTACGTGCCAAATCTGGCACTCCCTACGCACTTTTCCTACGGACCTTTTAGGTTTGCTGTTACTCAGCTTCATTCCTTCCAGGGTTCGTAAATATCATGATATTTTCGAAAATATCCGATATTTTGATATATATCTGATATTTTCGATATATATCCGATATTTTCAAAATTTTCAGCTTATTGATTACAAATATTTTTTGATTTAATATAAATTAAAATTTTAATCATATTACAGTTAACATGAAAACATAAACCAATATTCTAAATCTTTTTTTTTTCCTTTGTAAATTTGATGATTAAATAAATGAAGACAAACAATTTTTTGTGATGTTCAACAAATTACCTTTTCACTCATCAAAACACAAAATACAGAATTCAGTTTCAAGTTTTAAAAAAAATTATTTTTAAAGAACAAGTTTCAAGATACAAAATAATAATAATAATAATAATAATAAATAAAAAATAAATTATTTTTTTCTATTGAAGAATTTAAACATGAATGTAAGCTTGTCAGCTTTTTCATTCCCTAACCTATTCCGGAGTTTAGACTGAACTAAACTGAAACTGGAAAAGATTCTTTCTAATCCAGCTGTTGAAGGAGAAGCTGTAAACAACTGATTAGTTAAGTTGGACATTTTTTCTTTTATGGGCTGCTCCAATTTAATATTGTCCCACCAAATTATTGGTTCAACCTTTATATATTCAATTTCAAACATAAAACTTGGAAAAGGAGATTTCTTTGCTAAAAATGTCATTGCCAGGGGCAAAAGTTCTTTGTCTACTGAACGCAAGAAATTAAAAGCACTATGCTTTTGATCTTCAGTTAATTTTTTCCCACAGTATCTGTGGGCCAACATATTAGCAGCTTAATGTGCTGGTGACAATGCCATTTCTTCTCTTGCTAATAATTTTTTTCTTGATATCCTTTCCAGATGTTTCCAATTGTTCCTTTAATTTGCACCAAATTTCTACACATTGTGCAATCTTAGTGTCATCTTTTTGCATTTCATCTAATGCATCTGCAATAGGTGTTAAAATATTTATGTAATCTGTGCAATTAACCATTAAGTTGACATCATTCACTAAATTGAAAATTTCTTTATCAATTTCAAGTTTGTGATCCTGACAGACTTGCACCAGTTTTAATCTGTTATCTAAAAAAGACTTCAGTGTATCGAACATTGTGTTCCACCTTACAGCTTGAGGTATTACTGGCAGTTTTCCACCATTTTTCTTATACCAAGCAGTTGGCAAATGAGTATATTTAAAATATTTAATTATCTTGATGACATTTTTACTTATATTTGGAAATTCTATGTCTTTGGCAAGAAGATTTAATATGTGAGCAGAACAACCATAGTAAATAATATCAAAATCTTCAGACTTAGCAAGCTCTTCTCTCATTTTTTTAACATTTCCAGTATTATCTGTAACAAAACTGCGAACATCTACAGCAAATTTTTCTTTACAATCCAAGATAGATTGTTTTGCCACATCACATAAATATTCTGCAGTATGTGAATGTTCTGATGAATCTATAGTCGAAGTTAGGAAAGTATCACCAGATGTTGTGATCACTGCGGTGCAAATAAGTGACTCGTTGTGGATATTACTCCAGCCATCAAGACTCATAGTTACAGTTTCTCCAGAGAGAATTTCCTTTGATTCTTCAACTACTTTTTTGTGTAAATCATCCAAAAGTTCCCCTGCTAATCTTCTTTCCGAAGGAATCTTTTATTCTTGGCATAGTGATTGCAATAAAAACTTTAATAAAATTTTTAAGCTTTATATCATTTAAATATAATATCAACAAGAACAAAATAATGACAGCACAGCAAAGACTTGCAACATATGTAAAATTTTGTTCTTAAAACATGTCTATTCTATGCCTACACATTACACTGCCTGATTGACTATTGAGCAATTCAGATTAGCCAATCATCACCCCTTTTTCCAATTCTAGCAGGTGCAATCTAAAAATAGTTTTTGGAGGTGGGGGATATTTTGTAAGCATGTTTTTAATATTTTAGTTATTTACAGATGGGTTAATTTTTAATAACAATTGAAGAGCTCATTTAGACTTTTGTTGACTAAAAATATTTTGAAAATAAAAATTAAATATATGAAAATATCAATAATCATGATATTTTGAAAATAAATATCAAATATGAAAATATCGAAAATATCAAAAAGCTTGATATTTTGAAAATAAATATCGGATATATATCATGATATATATCATGATATATATCCATTGATATATATCACCGAACCCTGATTCCTTCATTTGTATTTTTTATGTATTCATTGTATTTTTTAGGTATTCCTTTTTTGTATTTAACTTAATTTTAATTAATGCATTTTTAATTAATTTATTATTTTTAATTAATGTATTTTTAATTAGTGTATTTAACTTAATTTTAATTAATTTTATTTTTTGTATTTAACTTAATTTAACTTAATGGGTATTTTGCTTGGCGAGAAAAAAAAGTCGCCAAATTTACGATTTGGGGGGGTATATCAAAGTAGTTCCGATATCAGTAATATCTTGATTTTTTTTCAAAAAAAAAAAAAAAAAAAAAAAAAAAAAAAAATAAGCTTCCTTCATGAAAAAAAACATAAATAGAGTATTATTAAGAAAATTACAAATTTAAAAATTTATGGAATTGATACGAAACTAAAAAAAAAAATCAAATGTTGTCCCAATATCTAAATTGAAAGTTTCATTGTTTACATCCATAAAATATGTGCGGATTTTAGAGTTGCGGATTTCTGGTTTGCGGATTTGAGGGAGTCTACTGTATAAAGTCGAACATGCAAAGGATTTTTATAACATTAAGAACATATAAGATTAAGTATCCAATGACTTTTATAAACTAACGAACATTCTTTTGTATCTGAAGGAATCGTACTCACATTGTGTTTCTGGCGAAAACAGTAAAACTGATGGTTAAGCTTTCGATGAATACGAGTAGAAACCTGAAATAATTGAAAGAAATATCAGAATATTTCAAGAAATGTCTTAAAGTAAAAATTTATTTAGGGAAAACTAAATTCTACCTTCAAAAATCTGAAACCCATCGTACCCCCTTGAAATTTGTTTACTTTTCAATCTGATAGTTTGCAAAACGAGTTGTGTTATGATGTATTTTCAAAATGGATAATGAAAAATATTTTTTTTAATTATAAAATATCAGTTAATACCACTTAATGGGTGAAAAATACTTTATTTTTATGTTTAGAGTTATTTGGATTTTTGTGTGTTTTTTTTATTAATAAAAACTAACATATGGGCCGAAAAACAGATAGATTTTTCACTGTTTAACGAAACGAGATCGACCAATCAAAAGGCTGCATTTTTGCAAACCGTGAAAAGTTTGCAAAAATGCAAGCTTTTTATTGGTTATTCGTGTTTCACTAAACAGCAAAAAAATTTGCCTGCATTCCGGTTAATCGACTTGTCGATTTAACTGTAACTGCATTGCGAAATATTAACTGTTTAATAACTATAGTAGCCATTTGTCGCAGTCTCCATTTTATCTGTTAAATTTTTGAGAGAGCGTGACAATTTTGCCTATTAAATTGTTGTTTGGAAGTTTTACCAGCCTTTTAGAATATTTAAAATTTTAATGTAAGTGTTGTTGATTAACATAACGAAATATGTCTCGTTATTCTCGTCCGCCTAATTCCTCTCTGTTTGTGCGTAACGTTCCTGACAGTGCAAGACCTGAAGAGCTACGTCGTCTATTTGGAAAATATGGACCCATTACAGATGTTTATATACCTCTCGACTACTACACTCGTCGGCCACGTGGATTTGCATACGTTCAGTTCGAAGATATTCGCGATGCCGAAGAAGCTCTGAACGAGCTCGATCGCATTCGGTTTTTCGGTCGTGAGCTCGAAATAGAATTCGCTCAAGGTGATCGAAAGACGCCATCAGAAATGCGTGGTAAAGAACGGAAAAGTAGTCGCCGATCTCCATACAGAGGTGGTTCGAGTCGCTACGATGACTACCGAGGTAGCAGACGAGGCAGATCAAGAAGTCGATCGCCGTACTACAGAGATCGTAGTCCGGGGTACCGCAAGAAAAGGTTTTCCGGCAGCCGATCCAGATCTCGATCCCGATCCCGTTCCAGGGATAGATATCACCGCAGCGCATCCCCTCACAGTGATGCATGATCTTTTGTCTTCCATTTGTAGAAAGACTCCATTATCACAAATTTAATCTTTTTTTTTTTTTTTTTTTCCATTTATGATTGAACTCCATTATTTTTGTTTGTCCTAGACTTAGTAACTAATATCGTCATTAATTGCTGTATATTGTTTATGGCATAGTAAAGTGTTATTAAACTGTAAATTATTGTGTTTCTTATATGTGTTTTTCTTTTTAATATTTTCAGTCTTGTATTAAATGCCAAGCTATTACAAGTGTCGCAAGCACACAAGTAGTGCAAGGGTGAATAGTCCCAAAGTTGGCAAGGGTAAAGTAAAGCAAGTAAATTAACAAGGTTATTAAAGGGTGCAAGTTCAAAGTTTGCTAAGGGTTCAAGTAAAGCAATCAAGTATGCCAAGTTTTGCAAAATTAAAGACTTGGTTTTACAGTTCAAGTAGTCCAGAAAGAACAAGTAGTTCAAAGACTAAGAGGTAATAAGGGTTTAAGACCTGTACTGTCACAATTGTACCGAAATTCTGAAATTTTATTCATTAAGATATTTCATATCGTGAAAACTTAATTGGGTTAAAAGTTTAGGTATGATAAGTGTTTATATAAGGGAAAATAATTTTGTTATAAATGTAGTAAAATGTTTATTTCATGTTTACAAGTGTAAGTGTAGTATCCCAATAATTAAACCCATGCAGAAGTAATTTATTTAGTTTTTATTTTTATTTTAAGAGTAAGTCAGTTTGTTATTTGCCAAATAATGAATAAATACTCTTGTAAGTTTTTCCAAGATAAAGATATGTGTGATTTCTTTTTTTCCATTAAAAGCGATAGAATTTGATATTGGTACATTAAAATAATATTGTAAACGGTGAAAAGGGGCATTTTTAAAGAAAAAGGGTTTTTAAAATGCCTTCATTCTGCTGTTCACCTTTTTCGTATTCTTCTCTCAGGCACTGTCCTTTAATTTTAAAATGGTACCTTATTCCCCCCCCCCACACACACACACACACCGGCTTTTCTTTTCTTTTAAAGTGTGTTTTATTTTTTCCTGTATTAAAATATGTGATTGCATAATAAAAGCTTTTAGTGTTGTCTTAAAAAGTAGAGCTGTTGCAAACTGCATGTATTCGTAACCAAGTAATATGTATTCCCTTTAATACAAAATACCAAATCATTGCTTTTAAACAAAGGTTTTTTTCCTTAAAATTAAAAGATTCTGCTGTAAAAATCAAAAGCAACCCATCCTTCAGTAGCACAACCTCATATTTTATGGCATGCTAGTATAACTCTTTATTTTCTCCTGCATGCAGAGGAATACAGTAGTTTTTTGGTTGACAGGATTATAGAGTAGTAACTAACTTTATCTTTTAACATTTTTTACAACATTAAAAAATTAAGTTATTTGAGAGCATTATATTACAAGAATGGATAAATCATTAAGTTATAGTTTACAAAAATTCATACATGTATATTAATATCCTATTTATCCATATATCCTATTAAACATTATTCAGAAAATGTGTAATAATCATTTCAAAACGAAGTACATATTTTAACTGTAATCTCTGAACTCAAAAATCATTTGCTTGTTATGCAACACAGGTAACTTTTTTGCTCTGTCAAATGAGTGCATGGTAGGAAGAATGATACATTAGGCATAAGGAAGATGACTCTATACGAATGAAGCAGGCATGGGATTCTTCAACAGATCTGTGATTTTCGATTTTTTTTTTTTTTTTTCCTTCAAGGGATCACAGAAAAGCAATTTTTGTCAAAAGATCACATAATAAAGATAAAATTTTCGTCGAAAGATTATGAAAAGCATGTGAGAAAAAGGAGTACTTCTAGGTTATCCCGTTGACCAAAAAATTATCGCCAAACTATAAGATTAAATGCCAATAATGGATGATCGTTAATGTCCCATTCCATGACATTAAGTGCGATTCACGTGTTTAAAAATGTCGTTAAGTGATTTTTATTTCGACATTTTATTTTTTATTAATATTCTACTAATTATTTGTTTTTTCATTATTTAAAATAAAAATTATGTCAACATGTATAATTTGGCTATTAGTTTGGCGGAATTGGTCGACGGGATAACCTAGAAGTACCAAAAAAGGTTATTTTTATTAAAACATTACATTAAGGAAACATGTATTAAACATCACATTATTTTCATCAAAAGATTGCAGAATAAAAATAAGGTTTTCATTGGGAAAAAATGCTATTTTCTTCAAAAAAAATCATGCAAAAAAAAAAAAAAAAAATCGGCAATCGCGAAAAAAAGATTTTCATCAAAAAATCGCATGAAAAAATGCAAATTTTGTGAAACAATTTTGAAAAAAAAAACTGTCAAAGAATTGCAGTAAAAGTGTGAATTTCATCAAAAGAATTGTGGAAAATTGGCTATCATATTGATGTTTTCATCAAGTTTTTTTTTTTTTTTTTTTTTTTTTTTTTTTTTTTTTTTTTTTTCAACTGAGTGCCAAATTAAACATAAACTTGTCATGACTGTTAACTGAAGTTTAAGGTTACATAACATGTTAAAGTTTAAATTAATTAGAAATAAATAAAATGAAGCAGGTTTTAAACAAAAATATTGACCTTTTTGTTGTGAATAAAATAACCTTTGTCTTATATGCTTGAATAAAATAATTTCTTGGTTTGCAGTTCATATGCTTTTCCTCTTTAACTTTTTGTAATCTCATGCCTGTCTAAAGTTAAGCCTAATATCAGGGGTGGGGTGGAGGTGCAAACTCTCGGAAAACTGAAATTTTCGTTTCAAATCGGGGTTACAACAACAAGAGAATCCCAAATAAATCATTCACCAGCTTTTTTTCTCATAATTGACAATTTTACAATGTGTTTGGTGGTGATGAGTGCAGCCAAAAGAATCCTTAAGTATATAAATGGCAGAATAATGTCATTTTAAATGTACCGGGGATGTTATTCTTTCTGAATTAGCAGTATGTTGCAATTTAAATGCAATCCATGATATCAGTGTGAAAAATAACAGTAATAAATCTTGATTACATCCATTAATAACTATATTGTAATGTACTAATATATTTTCTACAACAAAAAAGTAAGAATCTATATTATAAACAAATATTTTGCTTATTAAGACACTGTATTAATAAAAACATTTAAAAAATTTTTACATGTTTCAGCACTTTTTAATCGAGTCATCTTTAGAATGTAAATAGAAAATAAAATTACAAACATAATGAATGTGAAAAACTGGAATAATTATTGAAATAAAAATAAATATCGCACACTTTTTAAATTTGAATATTGTCTGTGATCTAGCTAAATAATTATCTTGTAAAAACAAGATAATTATTTAACGTATCTTTTCTGTTTACATATTGAAGATGACTCGGTTTAAAAAGAGTTGAAACATGTAAATAAAAATTTTAAATGTTTTTATTAATACAGCAACGTCTTATAAGCAAATTATTTATTTATCGTATAGATTCTTACTTTTTCGTTGTGGAATAGATATCATTAATATTACGATTTAATCCGGGATAGATTGTTTGTACAGGAGACAGTGTGTGAAAACAGACTTAATTCTCCGCAGGAATAGATAAAATAGATCTTATGCAATTTATAAATGAACTGTCGCATTTTTCTATTCAAAACTTTTTTTGAGAACCACCCCTTCATTCAGTTGGCTACTTCAGTCACCTGATAAGACCTGTGCTTTAATACTAATTGAAACCTCTAAACCTATGGGAAGCACAGTGTCATTTTGAAGGGTACCTTTCAAAATTTGGAACATCCAGGGATTTACCACTGCTACAAATATTATTTCAAAGTGTGGCTCACAAGATTTCATTAAACAACTGTTTTTCCTTAAGTTCTCCTTATACAAAAAAATGAGATACTATCAAGAAAATATGCAAAAATGATTTAAATAATAAGAATGTCAGTTTGATAAAAAGGTTATGCACAACATAAAATATCAATATTCTGAAAAAATTGTTTTAGTTTTTGTAATAGTTTAAATTATTATTTTATATTATGCATACAAGCCAAAATCAGTATCTAAATCTTCAATCTAACATTAAAATTACATATCAATAATATTGAATGAAAATTTTGCCCCCCCCCCCCTATTATTTGCTCAATTTAGAACCTTAAGGGATATATCTTAAGGGAAGCACATGCTTCTCGTCAGGGTCTGTATGGAAGAAATTGAGATATATTTTGGTTAGCTGGGTGCTATATGTATAAATACACATTCATATATATATATGCATAGATAGTAGTCCAAGAGTCGTCAACACCAAACCCTAAGTTATCGAGCACGAGAAAAAAATCCCTTATATTATGGAAGAGCAGTCGTGAGGGAATCTAACAATCCATGTCTGAGGGTTGCATAAGCCAAAAATGAATACCACGAGTGGCTCACTCATAGGTCTATAATTGTGTTTGCTGTGCAATCAAAAATTGAAAACTGGGTGCAGGAAAATGTAATGCTAAGTCTACGAGTCAACCAATAATGGTATTCATGTTTGGCTTATGCACCCCTTCACTTCTGGCAGACATGGATCCTTAAATTCCCCCATGACTGCTCTTCCATAATATAAAGGATTTTTTCTTGTGCTCGATAACTTAGGGTTTTGTGCTCTTGGACCATAGCTTTCTATGTATGTATGTTATAGCACTGGAACCTAGCCAACTATCAAAAATTTTAAATGATATCTTATTTGCCTTTGAATATTTGAAAATGATTTTGCCTTGGATAGCTGAGATGGGTCTGTATAAAAGATGCATTTTAATTTCTCGATTTTTTTATTTTATAAGAATACTTTCATTTTGAAACCGGTTCTGAAAGTGGAAGTGTCCCCATTACAAATATTGGAAACAAAATTAAAAAAGACCTGGCCTTTGTACGGATTGATCTCAGCTATGCAAGTGAGCTATAAAATGTCTTCCACAAGATTAACATGAGTTAACGTATGTTTTTACATGACTGAACTATCCCCATAATATAGCAATTATTGGCATTCAACAGTTGTTTGCGACTCCATAGGCTTAAAAAAATTGTGAAATGTTCTCACCGAATATGAAAGATTAAATTTGAGATTCTTATAATTTCCTTTTTAACTGTTGCAGTCTTGTAAAGTTCAAGGTGCTTCGCCCGGTGCTTGAAGTATCTAAAGTGCGACAAAAGCCATAGGCTCAGTCAAAAGACAAAAAAAAAGATTAAGTAAAGTAAAGCAAAGCCAAGAAATTCAAGGTCAAGTGCAAAAAAAAGCAAGGTTCTAAAAGTAAAAGTCTCGAAAAAGCAGGTTCAATGTAACAGTGTTCTCTGGAACAGTCCAAGCGCAAATGTTTAAAGAAGGTAAATACATTGGGTTGTGGACATTGATCTGTGTTGGTTATTTATATTTTTTTTATTGGTAGATACATAATACAGTAAAGCAATCAACAATTTTTTTTTCCCTCGAAGGAGCGGTATTAAAATTACTTCAGTCATCTAGAAATTAATTTGATACTTTTCCATTATCCAATCAAGCACTTTTCATAAAAAAAAAACCTCCAAAATGTAGCATACATACTAATCTCTGTTAGTGTTTATAATCTAAAAATATGGAAAGTAATGACCAAATGCAGAATTTTCTAAAGGGTTTTTTTTTTCTTCTAAAGAATGTCAGGGAAAATATCTCAAAAAAAAAAAAAAAAAAATTCATGAAAAGCTTGAAAAAATGCAAAAATCCTCAATAGATCATAAGAAAACACTAATTTCGTCAGGGGATCAGGGATGCTGCTGGACTTGGAAAAATCCTGGGTCCCTGGGATGCAGGACTTAAAATTCTGGGTCTCTTTTTACCAAAAGTGGGTCCCCACTAATATTTTCAGATGCAAAAATTGAACTTGTTCATTTGCAAAAGAAAAATGAAATGCAATTATTATTGTTTTAAAAATAAGTAAATAATTAAAACCATTATTGTTTTTTTTTTTTTTTAACTATTAAGAGAAATTTTCTGTACTTGTTTAAAAATAAATGCACAAGATACAAATTTAACTATAAAATATTGAACATTTGAATGCAGAAGATAACATGCATCACTATTGTTCACATTTCTTTTTAAAAAAGGAGCTAGACTGATTTATTTAAAATAGAATTTTTGCTGGGAAAAAAAAGAATACTTTTGTTGAGTAAAGTAATGACTTTTTATTAGATGACTTTGAATGGGGTGTTTTCCTGAGTTACATTTACTCAGAAAGACTTGGAACAAAAACGGATTATGAAGCAGGGAAATCTGTTTTTGGAGCAGTGAAAAAAATAATTTTGAAGCAAGAAAATTAGTTTTTTGAACAGGAAAATTCGCTCTCGGCATAAAGGTATTTTTTTTTTTTTTTTTCCCGTGCTCCTTTGACAAAATTTGAGCCTTTTTTTTTTTTTTCACGATCTTTTGACGAAATTTGCCGTTTATTCGAATTTTTTGACGAAATTTGCTTTTATTCGCGAATTGTTTGACAAAATTTGTCGTTTTTTTTCGCAATTGCTTGAGGAAATCTGCCTTTTACTTACCCATCATACGTAGTATAGGATAAGTCTTGCAATCGTTTTGAAAATCGAAAAAAAATTTTTGACGGATTTACACATTTTAGATAGTGGAGATTCTGAAAAACACATTTTTAGAAAAAATTTTCTGCCATCTGTCTGTAAACGCTCTATCTCCCGAACAAATTGAGATAGAGACTTGAAATTTTGTATGTAGTTAGTATGTAAGAATGGGACGAACCCTATTTAATATCAGCAACCTCGATTATCCGGAACTATTTTTTTCGGACTCTCGAAAAATTCGTTCTGATTAAAGGCATATAAAAATTATCGAATTTTTTTGTTATAAGGAATGGATGTAAAAGGCAATAAAATGACACACATTTTGCATATAGAACGAAGTCGATCGGATTATTAGTTGCCGAGATATTTGTAATCGTGTTTTCCACATTCTTCGATTTTTCATGACCCTGTATTTCATTCAAATTTCAATTCAGAAGTATATTTTAATTGGAAATGAGACGCTTAATCCGACGCAGTTAATTGTTAGTTAATAGAGTTATTATTTTTGGAGTTATAAGGATCGTTCTTTTACGCAGTTCGGTACTATTTGAGTAGTTTGGCGTTTTATATAATTTGTCGAAATTGGTACATCAGCAGTTCTTTAATATAGCATTACTATGTATATTAACAATATTTAAATTTTGTTTATGAATTGCAATGCATTGTATAAATAGTTTCACATGTTTTATTTTCATGTACATATCCATGATGGGTAAGTATTACGGTGGCCCCCAACGACTAGTTTAACCGTTTGACTGCTACGCGGCGCAAAAGCGCTGCGATAGTTTATCTCGAAAACCGCGGCGCAGCGCTTTTGCGCTGCGAGTTCTTTATAATACAAAAAGAATTATTAAAATTGATTGATATTTGTCTAAATAACAGTGTTTTATATGACAACATTATTTTTTCCTTTAAAGAAATCAAAATATGTACCGCAATTTTCGTGCATTCTTGCAAAAATTGCTTAGCACTAAAACGGTTAATTTTGTGACGAAATAAGCCATTTTTTTTGTCAATCTTGTTAATAAATCCTCCTTTTTTTTTCTTTTTTTTTTTCGTGATTGTTTAACAAAATCTGTCGTTTTATTGCAATTTTTTGACAAAATTTGGCATTTTTTTGCAATCTTTTGAGGATATTTACCGTTTTTTTGAGATTTGTGACAAAATTAGCCATTTTCTTCCCGAATCTTTTGACGATTGACAAAATATTATGACGAATATTATATTATTTTGACGAAAATTTCGATTATTGACAAAATCTGTCGTTTTATCGAAATTTTTTGACGAAATCTGCCGTTTTCCGCGAATTCTTTGACAAAATTTGCCGTTTTATCGCAGTTTTGAGACGAAATGTGTCGTTTTATTGTGATCTTTTGAGGGAAATTTCTGTTTTTTTTAATTTTTTGAGGAATTTAGCCATTTTTCAGTGAATCCTTTGACGAAATTTGCCGAAAAATAGTCATTTCGAAATTTTTTAACGAAAGTCGCCTTTTTTTGCATTTTTAAAAAAAATGAAATTACGCGTCCCACGGGACGTGTAAGGGCTATTTTTCTGCGTCCCTTCTCCGATTTTTTTTCTGGATTTTACGCGTCCGTGACATCCCTGGGGGATCTTAGAAAAAAACGCAAGTAACATCAAAGAATCGTGAAAATAATATACAAATTTTGATCGAGAAAATAAGCACAAATATTTGTCAGAATATATCTGTCTGAAAACAGTTTAATTTGTGCTGCTTAACTACTCTCATAAATTCACATTTTAAGCTCCAACTTTAAATTGAAGCTTTTGAAAGCATTTAATGATATAAAAAAAAAAAAAGATAAAAAATATTTGTTCATTACTCAAGTCTAAAGCACCCTATATCGGCATTTTTTAAACTTTATCTTTAAAATTCATTTTCAAGAAAATACTGGCATAAAGAATAGTTTTTGTGAAAACTGCAAATGAATCAACCAGTTTTTCCATTTTTCATAATCGTTTGCAATTTTGGACCCTAAACTTTAATGTCACCTACGTAAGACATTTGGGACCCTTAGTTTTCTGTTTAAAGGGTGATAGTACACATCAAGACAAACAATATTAAAAGTTTTGCCCAGTAGTTTAGATTCACCCTGTATCAGGGCCCATGGAGATAGAATAGTAGAAAAAGAACAGAGAAGATAGGCTTTTCCCAACAGAACTTAGTCCGAAAGTATTGCCCGGTGCATGGCGTGGTGCTAGTGATGCTGGAATGACTTTCGATCACATGACCTGTTTGCTAGTCTCTCGACCAGTCTGCTAGCGGAACGTAGGGAGTGCCAAATTTAATCTTCTCCCAAACTGCCGGAAATGCCAGCCAGACTCTAGGGGCGAAACTGGAAGCACCGTCTTTGTTCTCCTACTATTTCTATCTTCATGCAAGGCCATAGCTAGAAGTGAACAATGGGGGGGGGAGAAGAGAGAAAATAGAAAGGAGTCTTTTTTTTTTTTTTTTTTGTCTTTCTTTGACGCAGAAAGATAAATTAGTGCATATTCACATTGTAGGTACTATGTTCCTTATTAAACTGTTGTATAAACTTTATTTTATTCCAAGAAAATTATATGATGCTGAAAATTTTGAGTGGTACAAAATTAAACATCATGCTAGCTTCATATTTACAAATAGAAGGAGGGAGGTGTTGATTCACTTATTTTAGATAAAATTTAGTAATTTTGCAAAACTCTGAAATGGTCTCAAAGCTAAATTACTTTTTTGAATAGAATTTCATTTGAATTTTCGGAGCAGAAATCCATTGAGTGACCTTGGAATCTTTTCCAGGGGGGGGGGGGGGCTGAGCTTGCCCATAGCACCCCCTTGGCCGCTACGTAGCTTGGTAGCTACGGCCCTGCCCTGTATTAAAAAACATTTGGATTAGTAATCTCATTAAAAACTCTGCATAAATGATTTTTCCCTTATATGATAAGGTAATGGAAATTTTTTTTTTTTTGGGGGGGGGGGGGGTTGTCCCTGTAAAAGAAGGATTAATACTTCCTCAGTGATGCCGCTGAACTTGAAAAATCCTGGGTCCCAGGGACTCAGGACTTCTAAAATTCTGGGTCCCTTTTTCAAAAAAGCGGGTCCCCACTAATAAATCATATTTTTAGACGCAAAAATTGAACTTGTTCATTTGCAAAAGAAAAGTTAAATGCAATATTTATTGTTTTAATTAATGTATAAATAATTAAAGCCAATATTATTTCAACTATTAAGAGATATTTACAAAATATTATTAGAAATAATGCTTATTTGAGTGTAGAAGAATCACTATTGTTCATATTTTTTTTTTTTTTTAAAGGGGTAAAACTGATTTATTGAAAAAGACATTTTTCCTGAAAAAAAGAATACTTTTCAAAATAACCAGAACAATCAAAAACAGATTGTGAAGCAGGAAAATCTGTTTACAAAGCAAAAAATAATAATAATAAAAACTATTTGGAAGCAGGGAAGTTAGTTTTTGGAAAAGAAAAATTCCATCCTGTCATTAACTTTTTTTTCGTACCCCTTTGACAAAAATTGCATTTTAAAGCTATTTTTTTCACGAAATTTGCCGTTTTTCGCGATTTTTTGACGAAATTTGTCAGTTTTTTTCGCGATCTTTTAACGAAATTTGCTGTTTTTTCGCGATCTTTTAACGAAATGAGCTGGTTTTTCACGATCTTTTGACGAAATGTGCTATCTTATCACGATTTAATGATGGAAATTGCTGTTTTCGTGAATTTTTTGACAAAATTTGTCATTTTATCACGATTTTTGGATGGAATTTGTCGTCTTTTTTTTTTTTATTTAGAAAATCTGCTTTTTATTAAAAAATTCAAGATTTTGTAATAAAATTAGCCATTTTTGCAAATCTTTTGACGAAATTCGGCGGAAATTATTCGTTATTTCGCGTTTTTTTTTAAAACGAAATTTGTCTTTTTTGCGATTTTTTGATGAAATGTGCCGTTTTTTTCGCGATCTTTTAACGAAATATTCCGCTTTTTTCCAATCTTTAGACGAAATGTGCCATTTTATCACGATTTTTTCATGAAAATTGCCGTTTTTCGCGAATCTTTTGACAAAATTTGCCGTTTTATCATGATTTTTGGACGAAATATGTCATTTTTTTGCTTTTTTTGGGGGGGGGAGGAAATCCTGATTTTTTCGGGATTTTGTAACAAAATTAGCCATTTTTGACAGAATTTGCCGAAAATTATTCGTTTTTTCGCTATTTTTTATAAAAATTTGCATTTTTTGCGAATTTTTGACGAAAATTATGCGTCCCGCAGGTAAGCTCTATTTTTTTTTGCGTCCCGTCGCCGATTTTTTGCGTATTTTGCGCACTATAGCGCGTCCGCGGCATCCCTGCTTCCTATTTAATACCCAACATATCCTATTCCAATGGCATGAAAATCAGTCTATTGACGTGGGTGAAAGTGCAGAGACAAACCCACTGCATACGCATTTCGCAACTTTGTTGGAAAGTGTTAAAAATATATATACGTCTATTATAAAAAGATTGTTTTATAAAGGAACAATTTTATTTCTATAGGATCAAATTTTATCAAGTAACTTTGAATATTCATGACTACAAAGTTATGGACTGCAATTCGAAATGTTCATCAAATGAAAATGCAGATCTTGAACGGAAGAGGGTGAGATACCATCCACGTTCGTTCATTTGTGTTCAAAAATTGCATCATTTGGCACTGTATGTTTCCCTTTACCGGCCAAATTAGTCTACCCTAACATCCACTAGATAAACTAGTTTTTGGGGAGAAAAATGGGTGGGGGCTAATCCTCTCTACCCCCTTAATTTAAATAAATGGATTTTTTTTGCAAAATTATCAGATTTTATTCAAATTTTAAATATAGGATCATTTTTGATAAGGCGCCTGTGATTAATTATGGATGTTCATTAAGTATAAGGGGAGGAGGAATGTGGTTAACCCCCTCCCCTCCCATAATTTAGGTAAATGGGTTTTTCATGTAGACTTAGCTGATTTATTTTTGGATATAGGTCTAGTTTGATAAGGCACTTTCCTAATTAGTTGTGGGGGAGTTCATTGGTTAAGTATAAAGGGAAGAACAGGAGTTCTCCCCAAATTTAATCTAACAGCATCATGCAGAATTATCCAATTTGCTTCAAATTTGGATATGGATTCTTATAAGGCAAATCTCTGAATAGTTTTGTAGGTTTAATGATTATGGAGATATAGACAATTACACCCTTCCCCTTAAACTAGATACATGAATTTTTTATGCAGAATTACTGGATTTCTTTTGGATAATTGTACATTTTCGTAAGGCATATTTCTAGTTATTTTTGGGAGTTCAATGGTTAAGTATAAAGGAGGAAATAGGGGAACTAATCCTTACTTTATTTTATGAGGGGCATTATTTATTATAAAAATAAGGCTGTAATATACCATTGGTGTAAACAGCCATCAGTTTAATCGGGCAATATTCTTTTTATTATTGATCATAACTGCCACTCCATTGTTAATCCTGTGCAGAATAGTTTTGCCGTCACTCCTGTATAATGTATTTTATTCATTGGAGAGTAGGTTACTATAAAGGTCTGCATGGGCGGGAATTTCAAAGTCCGGGCCCCGCCCTTCCAGAATAAGTTATTTCTGCTCAGCCCTCTGTAAAAGTTAGTTCAGTAACAGTTCACCCGAGCCTTGTTCGGTCCGGCCTGTACCGTGACCTTCGACAATAATCGACCTGAAGACTGGAGTCAAATCAACTGCCTACGTCACTGCAGAGGGATCTATTGTATTTTCTTCAAGGGGATCTCTTTTCTCCCTCGCTACCCCAAGTTCAGCGGGCAGGCACGGGCATTCGCCTCTCGCCTGGCTATCAGATATGGGTGACCACGTGCATTTATTACGATATTAAGTCTTTCATTATAAATTAAAACGTTATAAAGAGTGAAAAAATGCCACCTCATTGTGTTGTTCCTGGATCCAAATTCAATTATAATACTAGACCAAAACACAAGGCTTATTTTTTCCCTTCTGACGAGAATAAGTGTCAAAGATGGATTCAAGCAATGCACCGAATGAAGTAACAAACCAACAAAGTATAGTAAGGTAAGAAAATATATTGTTACTTATTATTCAAAATTTTATATATATATATATTTAATTTTTCATTAATTTGTTTTTATCCCGTGATCTCATTAAAAATTAAATATAAAAAGCGTTTTGTTTTAGCATACTAAATAACTTTATTATATAATCCATATTTCCACAGAACATGTAAAGTTTGAAATTTAATGTGTATATTTATATGCATGTAAATCATATTTTTTTATAGAATTATTCTCAGAAAATATAGTATATTTTTATTCGAACAGAATGAATAGATCATTTTAGTTTAAGTATAAATAGATAAAAGCAACTATTTTAATTATTATTTCTTATTTCAAGTATAATAATCTAAACAAAGCTGCATTTAAAGAATGTTTTGTTATTATTATTTAAATTGTTTTGTTTTGGCTTGGTAAGCAATCTTTGATAAAAATCCAGGTTTACAAAGAATATGTAAATTATTAAAAAGTATATTTTAATTATAAATGCATTAATAATAAAGATTGTTTAATTATTATTAATACTTTAGTGAGATTATTTTATATGTTATTTATTTAAAAAAATTATTTAAAAAATTACTAAAATATTATGTAGTTTTTTTTTTAAATTTGTTCATTTTTATTTAAATAATTCATTGCTAATTAAATATAACTATTTTTAGAGAAGCAATCCTTATAAAAAAAATTTGTTTTAGCACTGTAAATAACACTTTCTAAAATCCATATATGAGCTGAAAACGCAAATTACTAAAAAAAAAGGTGTATATATTTTAATTAGAAGTGCATTAATAATTAAGATTGCTTTAAATATTATAAATATTTAACTCGGATTATTTTATATAATATTTATTACAAAACAGACTATTTATACATTCATTAAAATATTATGTAGTTTTATTTTTAATTTGTTCATTTAATAGTTCATTACAAAATAAATATAACTACTTTTAAAAAATCCTTATTAAAAACATTTTGTTTTAGCATTGAAAATAACAGTTCATAAAATAATCTATCTATTTAAATATTATATAGCATATGTATACTTGTGTGTGATTTATATTATGTTATAATATATTTTGTAAATATTCAAGTACAAATAGCTAAGTACAACAATTTTAATTATTATTTTTTATCGTTTCAATTAATATAATTCAACTGAAGCTACATTTAAAGAATGCTATATTATTAAAATTTTTTCTTTTTAATATGGCAAACAATCCTTGATAAAATCCATATTTACAAAAAATATACAAATAATATGTATATATATAGAGAGAGTATATGAATTATATTTTATGATAGTATATTGTTGCATATATTATTTTTCGAACTTTACATATTCTGCGCAAATAAGGATTTTATAGTCAAGCTATTTACTATGTTAAAACAAAGCTCTTTTTATATTTGATTTTTAATGAGATCATGGGATAAAAATGAATTAAGAAAAAAGTGAATATATATATGAAACTTTGAACAATATATTTTCTTACTTTACAATACTTTGTAAGTTTGTAATCCTTTCGTGAATTACTCGAATCTTATCTTCATATCAAAAGGAAAAAATGTTGTACATTGTGACAGAAAATTTTTACAAAAAATTAAAAAGTCTGATTAAAAAAAAAAGTTTTTATACTTTAAAGAGGACTAGATGGAACCCGTCAAAACTTGACAGCACCACAGAAATAAAAGGTATTTTCCAGCTATTAAAGGATTTTTTAATGACTAATCTTCAGCAAAAATTTCAATAAATAAAAGAAAAACCTGCATTTTACATCTAGGCAAATGACCCGCAATTGGCAGAGTTACATTCAAACATGCTGCTATAGAATTAGAATCTCTCTCATTTGATAATTTTCCATTTACAAATACAACACTAATAAATTGTACATGACATGAATAAATCATAAATTACCGTCACCTCTCATTTCATACAAAATATACATACTTCACTTACTTCGCAGCAAAATAAGACTGAATTTATAGTTTGCCATTTAGCAACAACTGTAACAATGATCCTCTCAGTGGTTAATTTGTTTTTACATTACCCACCCCATTCAACAAATAAACATTTGCATTTTGAACTAACTTTTCTATTACATTTTCATAAATCAAAAATACATGTCGATTTCACATATTAAAAAAATTAATGATATTTATTCTGGCTAGGTGAAACCCGTCAAAACTTGACAGCAACAATATGAAAGAACCAAAGAAAAAAAAAGTATTTTGGCGCTATAAAAAAATTAATATTTCTTAAAAATTTCAATATGCTTTTCCATTTACCAACGTAACACCAACATGACATGATCCCGGGCGCAGAATCGGTGCAACGCTGCGACACACATCACAAACTCTTGAAAATGTTTGAAGATTATTTTTCTACTGTTAAAGTTTCTTTTAAAAAATGCTAGAAATCATTTACTATGTACAAAAATTTGTCTAGGTACCATAAAAAATGCAAATTTTGGCAAATAATCACAAAAAATAGTTATTTTCGTCAAAATACCCCCCCCCCCCCCCCCAAAAAAAAAAAGCATCACCCGGAAATTTTGTAAATGGATGTGAAAAAAAAACAGCAAATTTCGTTAACAGATTGCAAAAAACAACAAATTTTATGAAAAGATCTCTAAAAAATTTGTCAAAAAAATGCAAAAAAAAAAAAAAAAAAAATTGTCTAGGTATCCCAAATAAAACAAATTTCGTGAAAGTATTGCAAAAAATCAAAATTTTGCCAAAACATCTAAAAAAAAATTGGCAATTTTCAAGAAAAAATTTTGAAAAATAAAGCCAAATTCCACAAAAAAAAAAAAAAAAAAAAAAAAAAAAAATCCCTAAAAAATGGCAAATTTGTAAACATATTGTGAAAATAAAATTCAAAATATTGTAAGAAAACAAAAAATTTTGACAAATCATTGTGAGTAAACAACAAATTTTGTCAGATTGAAAAAAAAAAAAAAAAAAAAAAAAAGCAAATTTCATCAAATAATCACAAAAAAAGTAAATTTCGCAAAAAAAAACCCAAAAAATTTTGCAAAAAGATCTTCAATAAAACGGCAAATTACATCGAAAGATCGTGACAAAACGACAATTTCATCGAAAGAACTCGAGAAAAACGATAAACTTTTCCGAAACTGTCCAGGTATCATAAAAGACACGAATTTCGTCCAAAGATCTCAAAAGTACATAAATTTTGTCTAAGTATCGCAAAAAATAGCAAAAAAAAACCACATTTCTCAAAAAGATAACAAAAAACGACAATTTCTCAAAAAAATCATGAAAAAAGGATAAATTCGATAAAACGGCAAATTACATCAAAAGATTGTGAGAAAAAAACAACAAATTTCAAAAAACAACTTTTACTAATTGCAGGGGGAAAAGATGCAACATTTCTTTGTTCATCAGAAAAAAAAAAAAAAAAAAAATCACAAAATTTCTCGATCCATCACATGAAAAAAAGAAAAATTTGTCAATCAGTTGAAGAAAAAATACAAAAATCGACAGTTGGTCATGTGGGGTAAAAATTATAAAATTCATTAATGAATCATGGATAAAAAGTCATTTAGTATGTAAAAAAGCTCACAAAAATCTTGTGATTGATCGAGACATTTCAGAATGTTTTTTCTGGGTGTCTTACGGTGGGAATACTGCAGTTCAGTGTACCATTGAACTGTGTGCTGAGTGACATATGTTTATTCCCTCATTCTGTAGGCAATTAAATATATGTATGGAATTTTTTATCGCAACGTAATAAGTATATTTTTAACATAGGATCAGAGTAAATTAGTCTTTTCAACAAATAACCTAGTAAGTGAGAACTAACTTTTTTTATTGATAGGCAATGTAACATCGGGTCGATCGAGTTTATTTTGATTTTGCCCGTGTTTTTGAAGGACATAATTTAACCGTTTTTTCTATTGCATAACACTTCTTATTTTGTTTTCAATCTTTTTTTTAGTAGTTTCTTATTGTGATCCTCATTTCTGTCATATGAAAAATTCATTTCTATTTTGCCTATAGCATTTACATAATGTTAACAAATTTAAAAAAAAAAAAAAAAAAAAAAAGGAAAAAAAAACAAATTTCCAAAAAAAAAAAGGATAAATTCGATAAAACGGCAAATTACATCGAAAGATGGCAAGAAAATACGACAAATTTCACTGAAAATCCCTGGGAAAACAAATAATTATTTCCTGGTATCATAAAAGACGTGAATTTCGTCAAAAGATCGTGGAAATACTTTAAATTTGTCTAGGTACTTCAAAAAAGGCAAATATTGGTAAACAGATTGTGAGAAAACAACATATTTTGTCAAAAGATGCAAAAAAGAGGTACATTTCATTAAAAGATCACAAAAAGGTAAATTTTGCAAAAAAAAAAGGTGAAAAAAAGACAAATTTCTGAAAATAACAAAAAAATGAAAATTTTCACAATAAAAAAAGATAATTTCTATAAAACAGCAAATTACATCGAAAGATCGTGAGAAAATGACAAATTTCACCAAAAATCCCTAAGAAAACAAATAATTTTATCCAAGTATAAAAAAAAACATGAATTTTGGCAAATAATCACAAAAATAACAAATTTCGTCAAAATACCCCCTCCCCCCCCAAAAAAAAAAAAAAAAAAAAAAAGAACACCTGGAAATTTTGTAAATAGATGTGAAAAAAAAACAGCAAATTTCGTCAACAGATTGCAAAAAACAACAAATCTCTTCAAAAGATCTCTAAAAAATTTGTCAAAAAACTGCAGAAAAAAAAATTGTCCAGGTATCTCAAATAAAACAAATTTCGTAGAAATATTGCAAAAAATCAAAATTTTGCCAAAACGTTTAAAAAGATTTTGAAGAAAAAAAAAGAGCTATTCCATCTCAATTCAGGCAGACAGTATTGATATGCGTCAATTCACCATCACAGATTTTTTTCAAAAAAATTCAGTAGTTAGAACTAAGTGATATATAAAATTTCCTAAAAGGATTTTTCCCTAAAAAATTTATTTCTCTGATTACAGCACTTTAAATTTCATGATAAAATTGGCAGTTTTCAGAAAAACTGAAAAACGCTTCATTTTGAAATGAACGCAATACCAAACATATTCAACATATTCAATCAATTTATTTTTTATAAACAGTTATTAAACTGAATTTTACTTTGGCATAGTTTCAAAAAATATACTGACATTTTTACTTAATTAAAAAAAATTAGATTTTAAGTACAAAAAATATAATTATTAGTGAATTTAAGATTTTTTTTCAGAATGAAAAAAATATTTTAAAGCTAAACATTGATGGCAATCCAAAGACCTTTAATGGGAGTTTCACAGCAAATTTTATTTTAACTCTAAGGTGCTTACAACTTTTGTAATTCAATTTTAAATTATGCAAAATTTTGTAAAATCACTACTTTTGAAATGCAATTTCTCAAAAACACCATTTTTTAAAAATCTGATAATATGCTCAATTGATACCTTATTAGTCTCTAATAAATACCTTACAAGCAAATCGTGTGTTTTTGCTTAGAAAATGTTCTATGATTTTTTGAAAATAACATGTTGTGTATATTTTTTAACAGACCACAAAGTCAAGCTCTTCCTTATTTAACCGAACTTGTAATGTAATTAATATTTCAAACTAAAAAATACATCACTAGTACATAATTATTACTGTTAAATTATAGCTAATCATTTGCTTAAATTTAAAATTGCGTAAAATACAGCCAATAATAAAATTAGTATTGATCATATGTCATTTCATTCCATACTCATAAATGCGTTAAATTCATCTACAGTGTGTAAAATATTTTGTTATACAGTATGGATATAATATATTAATATGCAAATACATACATTACAGAAGAATTAGGTAGTGAAGGTTTCTTAAATTAACTTCAACTCCTTATCGTTGAATGTATGAAGTCGTTCAGATTGTCCTATTGTAACTGGTTTTTCTGTTTCTAGAAGCACATTTTCCAATGGTAATGCACATTCATATCTTTTCTTTCCAGATTCTTTTGGCCACTGGAATGCTTTAGCTATGGACCATGTTGGGTACATGAATGATACTTTAATGTCATTAAGTTCTTGTGATTGATATACCATTGATTTGTCCTATCCACCAATTATTTTCATAAATGCATCCAATGAAATCACCGATTTGGAAACTATGTATTGAATATTGTCTTTTCATTTGGCTGAAGGTTTCAACTTTTGTCAATTCATTTTTACTTGTTCGTCCCATATAACCTTCATTATTTACAATCACCCTATAATATTTAGATCTAATACCAACAATAGAGTTTGCATTAGCACATTCTTTCTCATTATTAGTTCTATAGGATTGAATAATATTTCTGTCTAGATGGTAGGGCTGGGCGATATACCGTAATATCGTTATATATCGATATTTTTTTAAGACCGCGGTAACGATATTGAGATTTCAATTCTTCCGATATATCGTTTCAAACGGTATTTCATCCTACATTCGGAATTACGGAGTTACGGAATTTCGAATCTACCTCTGTCGGCGCAAAAGTTGTTTACTTTTGCAAATGTTCGCGCTATAATCGGCACTTGCGTGATACTTCCGGTTTTGAGCCGGTGTCGCGCACACACCGGAATATGGGCGAACAATCTACTTTTTGCGCTGGTGTCGCGCACATTACGGAATATGGGCGAACCGTCTACTTTTTGCGCTGGTGTCGCGCACATACCGGAATATGGGTGAACAGTCTACTATTCTGATGTACCGCTTTATTTATCGGAGTTCGTTCGAGAATCGAAGTTGGAACACTCGTTCGAGGATCGCGCATTTCCGATATAATCACTTGTTGGCTCCATATCGATGGCTGACTGTTGTTTTCCTGTGAGCTTGTGTACAGTTATTGCTGCCGGAATGCAGAATTGATTGACATATTTTCAAGAATATGAGCACAATTAATCTATATTTCTTGTTTGTTTGTTTTTCATTTATTAATAGCATTGATAAATAATTATATTAAATCACATATTATTTTACATTTTTTATTAATAACATTAATAATTTACATGTATGGTAATTCTATTATGTCATTTATTTTAAGCAGAAATTTTACTTAAAGCGGAAGTTTTTTCTTTTTTCATTGTGATTCACCTTAGTTTTAGAGTTTATTGGATACTAGTATTTTTACCCGTTTTGCTTACGGGTTTTTAAAAAAATCCCAAAAAGAAAAAAAAATTGAAAATCTTTCTCAAATTAGGAAGGAAAATACTTTTCAATTTGAAAGATCGCTAAAACTCTATGGATGGTGTCTTTCTGCTTGGCAAAACATATTACCCATCCACAGCAGATGACAATATGATTACTGTATAAACATTCAAGTTTCGATTTCGCTGAGTTCGATAAACAAAAACAAACGATGGATAGTTTCCTACGTTTTCTTTGAGGTTCTTCTGTACTGGACACTTGTAAAGGATGCTCAAATTTTGTAATAACTTATTATATTTTAATAAAAATTTGTCACGCAGCCTAATTTACTATTATTGCAAATTGCTGAAAATTTGAAAAAAATCGGTAAATTAACTTAGAAGTTATGAATTTTTTCCCTTTTAATGGTAAAGAATAAAAGGTTTTGTTTTTCTTCCTCCCCCACCCCCTTTTTTGTTTGTACGTGCCGTTGAATGTGTTTTTCGCGCACTTAAACAACTGAAACTAGTTGATACTTTCACAAAACCCTTTTTATAAGTTAAAAAAAAAAAAAATTCGAACAGTTTATCTCTCATAAAAGAATGAGGATAGTTTTGATTTTGAATATCATGGCTCCTTTTTATTTCAAGAGTTCACTAATGCAAAAACATCCGCTCAATGTCAATCTTATTTTTTTTTATACCTCGTTTGCATTTCCATATTTTTGTTTATTTATTTATTTATTTATTTTTTGTTTTTGCATTGCACATCTGAGATTGATCTCTTTCAACAAAATCCGTTTTTTAATATTTGTTTTCAAGTTTTTTTTTTTTCTTTACTGGAATACTTTCATTTTTGAAACTGGTTTCGAAAGTAAAAGCATCCTAGAAAAAAAATCTGTAGACAAAATCGAAAAAGTAAAAGATCATTATAGAGAATAATTCAGCATTATTATTAAAAGAAGAAAAAAAAAAACAAAAAAAACGGTAGTTAGCAAAACGTCCTGATTTGGAACTTTGTACTCTATTAAAGAAATTTCGTGTTTTCTTAAAATTATTTGATTATTCTAATGCTTTCATTTGCATTCTGACTAATAATAGAATTATTTATTATAACAACGAAAAGAAGGTGTTCCTTACTGCCCAAAATTGCAGAAATACAATTTTTTTTTCTTTTTTTTTTCTTTTTTTTTTTTTTTTTGTATTGTAATAAAAAAATTCTAAGTTAATAGGTAATTGAAGTATTTTCTTTCAATATATCTAATGTCTATTTGTTGTCTTATATACATTTTCTTGTTTCATTTTAATGATTTATAATGTTTAACTTTCTAAGAGTTTTCAATAACACATGATTTAGATCAGATTTGCAGTTTGCTTAATTTGAATCAATACATAAAAATTAAAATTTATGTTCCTTGGAATATGTTAAGATAATGATATTTTTGTTTTTCTTGATAATTAACATACACACACACACACATATATATATATATTATATACTATTATGTGTTTGTAGTATTTTATACAGAGGACAGTTACATTTATGACCCTATAATGGAGTGACATATGAATTGAAATATATCGATATATCGAAAATTATCGATATTTGGTCAGCGATATATCACGATATTAAAATTCTGATATCGCCCAGCCCTACTAGATGGACTAGAATGTTATTTTTTAGCAGAGAAGATAGTTCAGCAACAAATGAGACAGAATCTTGGATAGCTTTTATTGGCTCCTTTTGGAGTTTAAATTTTGTTGCATAGTGCTTGTCTCACTTCCCAATAGCATCACATGCACTTTTAACATGGCCAGTACCTGAAAATATCTACTACTTCAGTACAATTTTATTTTTGTGCAATTCATAAAACTGATACTTGTTTTTAAAATGTGGTCCAGCTCCATCTGATATATACACAGGTGATTCCAATGTTTGTAATTGGTACAACTTAAATAATTATTTTTTTACTTTTTCTATGTCACAAACAGCATGAGCTGTATCATGAGTTAATCATCAGAAACTATGGTAAAACTCTTTATTTCTTCTCTAAAATATGCTGTGCAGGTAAATAACGATATCTGAGTATTCTGCTAGTGGTAGCTTTGTACTTCATTTGGCAGTATTAGTGAGTAATTTTCAGTCAAGTCAAAATGCATCACAAGCGCAGATTTTTTTTAAGGGGTTTGACTTATTTAATTTTATGAATAGGAATTTTTGAAGATTAGCCTATATTTATCTGCCATAATAATGTGCATATTATTAATTTTTCTTTAAAAAATAATATTATAAATTCAGAGAAATAAGAAAAGGCTTGATCTTCTGGTTTTCTGAGGGAAAAAAAAAACTACTTGGAAAAAACTTAAACTTGAAAAAAAATCTAATTCAGCTGTAATGTATGTATTTGCATATTATAATATTATATCCATACTATATAACAAAATATTTAACACACTGTAGATGAATTTAACACATTTATGAGTATGGAATGAAATGACATATGATCAATGCTAATTTTATTATTGGTTGTATTTTACGCAATTTTAAATTTAAGCAAATGATTAGCTATAATTTAACAGTAATAATTATGTACTAGTGATGTATTTTTTAGTTTGAAATATTAATTACATTACAAGTTTGGTTAAATAAGGAAGAGCTTGACTTTGTGGTCTGTTGAAAAATACACACAACATGTTATTTTCAAAAAATCATATAAAATTTTCTAAGCAAAAACACACGATTTGCTTGTAAGGTATTTATTAGAGACTAATAAGATATCAATTGAGCATATTATCAGATTTTTAAAAAATGGTGTTTTTGAGAAATTGCACTTCAAATGTAGTGATTTTACAAAATTTTGCATAATTTAAAATTGAATTACAAAAGTTGTAAGCACCTTACAGTTAAAATAAAATTTTCTGTAAAACTCCCATTAAAGGTCTTTGGATTGCCATCAATGTTTAGCTTTAAAATATTTTTTTCATTCTGAAAAAAAATATTAAATTCACTAATAATTATATTTTTTGTACTTAAAATCTAATTTTTTTAATTAAGTAAAAATGTCACTATACTTTTTAAAACTATGTCAAAGTAAAATTCAGTTTAAAAACTGTTCATAAAAAATAAATTGACTGAATGTGTTGAATATGTTTGGTATTGTGTTCATTTCAAAATGAAGCGTTTTTCAGTTT
This sequence comes from Maratus speculifer, assembly GCA_964019185.1. Classification (NCBI taxonomy): domain Eukaryota; kingdom Metazoa; phylum Arthropoda; class Arachnida; order Araneae; family Salticidae; genus Maratus; species Maratus speculifer. Next base: position 390,417,846 of record OZ025295.1, read on the forward strand.
TTCTGAAAACTGCCAATTTTATCATGAAATTTAAAGTGCTGTAATCAGAGAAATAAATTTTTTAGGGAAAAATCCTTTCAGGAAATTTTATATATCACTTAGTTCTAACTACCGAATTTTTTTGAAAAAAATCTGTGATGGTGAATTGACATGCCCTGCCTGAGCTGAGATGGAATTGCTCAAAAGCAAATTTTGACAAAAAAAAAAAATCTAAAAAATGGCAAATTAAACATTGTGAAAAAAAATTCAAAATATTGTGAGAAAACAACAAATTTTGACAAATGATTGTGAATAAACAGCAAATTTCATCAAATAATCACAAAAAAAGGTAATTTCGCAGAAAAAAAACAAATTTTGCAAAAAGATCTTCAATAAAACGGAAAATTACATTGAAAGATCATAACAAAACGACAATTTCATCGAAAGAACTCAAGAAAAACGATAAACTTCTTCAAAACTGTCCAGGTATCATAAAAGACGCAAATTTCGTCTAAGAGCTCAAAAGCACAGAAATTTTGTCTAGGTAATCGCAAAAAATAGCAAAAAAAAGACAAATTTCTCAAAAAGATAACAAAAAACGACATTTTCACAAAAAAAAAAAAAAAAAAAAAAAATCACGAAAGAAGGATAAATTTAATAAAACGGCAAATTACATCAAAAGATTGCAAGAAAAAAACAACAAATTTCAAAAAACAACTTCCATTAATTACAGGGAGAAAAGATGCAACATTTCTTTGATCATCAGAAAAAAAAAAAAAATCACAAAATTTCTCGATCCATCACATGAAAAATAGAAAATTTGTCAATCAGTTCGACAGTTAGTCATGTGGGGTAAAAATTATAAAATTCATTAATCAATCATGGAAAAAAAGTCATTCAGTTATGTAAAAACCCCACAAAAATTATCATTCAGTAGAAGTCCCCACAAAAATCTTGTGATTGATTGAGACATTTCAGAATGTTTTTTGCATGTCCAAATTAAAAAAAAATATATATATATTTTGTAGCTGCAGATTTAAAAAACTAAGTTATTTATAAGGCATCTATTTTGACCTCTTATTATTTTGTTTATTTTTGCAAGACCTATGTTTATTTAGTTGAGTAATACGAATTTAGAATTTACAATGTTTTGTCTTTTGTTATTTTTTATAAATTTTTAAAATGATAATGCAACAAATGTAAATGCTATAGGCAAAATAGAAATGAAATTTTCATATGACAGAAATGAAGATCACAATAAGGAATTACTTTAGAAAAAAGAAAAAGATTGAAAACAAAATAAGAAGTGTTACGCAATAGAAAAAACGGTTAAATTATGTCCTTCAATAAAAACGGGCAAAATCAAAATAAATAATATTATGAAATATAAAATTATAATATTATGAAATATAAAATTAAGCATCGATCGAAAAAATACTATCCGAGAAAAGTTTTCGCAAACATCGTAAGGGGGATATTTTACTTCAGTGTACCCATGGCAGAATAGAAATGTATTTTTCATATGACAGAAATGAAGATCACAATAAGGAATTACTTTAAAAAAAAAAGATTGAAAACAAAATAAGAAGTGTTATGCAATAGAAAAAACGGTTAAATTATGTCCTTCAATAAAAACGGGCAAAATCAAAATAAATAAACTCGATCGACTCGATGTTACATTGCATTTAAAAAAAAGTTCTCACTTACCAGGTTATATTGTTGAAAAGACTAATTTAAGCTGATCCTATGTTAAAAATATACTAAAATATAAAAAATCCATACATATATTTAATTGCACATTTTAAACATATGTCACTCAGCAAACAGTATCCATTGGCTCTGCTACGAACGAACGCGGGCATACCACGCTAACATTTAGAGACAGTAACTATCTCTTCTCTCATTGGTTCTGTTGTCGGATCTCCGCAAGCACGCATGCGCAGAGAGCACTTTGAGTGTGCTGAATAAATAGGGCTTTCGTTTTAATATATAGATTTTAATTTCATAATTAATATAAAGGTACTATTTTAATACATTGGTATCTATTTAGAAGTATTAGCTTTTAACTGCAAAACAAACTGTTCTATTTATTTTATTTAAATAATTGCAACACTTTTTTCTTATCAAACTGCTTATTTATTTTTCTTTCTTTCTCTTTTTCCTCCTCAGAAATTATGTATAAATAAACAAATGAAGTACTTTAAGTATTGGTGAAAAATTAAAAATGATGTTCTTTTTTTAATAATTTGATACAAAAACTACACTAAAAATTCTGAACAAAAAAAATTTCGGAAATTTTTTTTTATGTGGAAAATTTTTATTTTTCGCCTTTGATAGATATGAGTTTCCATTTTCTAAAAAATAGCTATTTTACTAAAAAGAGAAAACATACATGTTATATTAGAAAAATTTAAATGCAAAATAAATTATTTAAAATATTTTTCATTAAAAAGTGAAAAAAAATAAATAAAATCAGAATTTTTATATTTTACTTCAATAATATATTGTTGTTTATTTTCTTTTAATTAAAAATAAGTATTTTTTTATTAAGAAAATGTACATGAAAAAAATCTTAAAATAAAAGGTATATTTTATTAATCATTAAGTATTACTAATGGATGTTGATTCTGAAGCAGATTAATGCAAACTTATATATATATATTTAAGAAGAAGCTGAAATGTTTTTAAAAGTATAAAAATAAAAATGATAAAAATATAATTCTTTTTACAAAAAAGCGAGAGAAATAAAAATTTAAATTGGAAAAATTTCCCCTGTGTGAAAACTTAATTTTAGAGCGGAATAATACATTGCATATTCCCGTAAAGATATCCCCCAACGGCCTAACAGAGATCTCTCTATGGTGACGTCAGAAACCAGTCTTCGGGCCGATCATTGTCGAATGTCACGCCTGTACAGAAACCAGGTTCTGCATGGTCGGACTCAATTTCTACCTTAAAAAAAAAATTCAGATTTCACTTAAAATGGAATTAAGTTTCCTTTAAAAAATACTGCATACATATTTATAGGATAAATTTACTGTATATTTTTTAATTTCGATGTGTTTACAAGACAGAAAGTACTCAACAACAATATTAATAAATTACTTAGATTCTTAGACATTTCAACATTCAAATTGGAGAGTATATTAGTTTAGAATAAAAGAAAAATAGGGTGAAAAACATCCTAACTTTTGAAACTGTTTAATGAAAATTAGATTTATAAAAATATTTCTGTAGGAATTTCCCAAATCCAAAACAGCTACTTCTGTGGCACATTTCTGAATTCATTTCTTTTTAGAGATTGAAAAGGTTGACAGGCATTCTCATTCAGAAGTAATTTAATTAATATTTCTATAATATAATATAATTATTAAATATTAAATGGTGTTTATATTTTTTGGATGTATCTTTAAGAAAATACTAATAAAAAATCTAATGCCTGGTTGCGAGATCATGAAAAAGAAAGAATTTGATGCCATATCGTGTATGTCGTCAGGAAAATTCTATTTGATTAAATTTTATCATCTTCTAAGATACTTTAAAATTTACATAGACAGTTTTTAAAAATGTACATCGTTGGCATCTGCAGTCTACTTTCTGATGGTGAAAACGGTATTTTAATAATTATATTAGGTAATGAGTCATGATGCTTCTTTCTCATAGATTAACATGGAATTTCGCTGCAGTGACCACATTTCCAAAGATTCCTTTAACGTAAGTTCATTATTGCTGTCAGTTTTACAAAACATATTGCTTGCTCTACACATCCTGAGAACAATTATGTTGATAATGTAGGGGGAAAAAATGCATGTATGATCTCAGCACGGCATAAGTCTGCTAGAGAAAAAAAAAAAAAAAAAATGCTGGTCTCTACCATGGAAATGTTACAGAGGTGTGAAAATTATTAGAATAATTGGGAATTTTTTAATAAAATCTTGTTATATTAAAAATATAACACATTATTTTTTAAATATTCATATATTTATTATTTAGTGTGCATTCCACACATTTTATTGAAGATTTGGTATGTTTTGGCATACTTTGTATGAATTTTTAGTTATCAATTTGCATTTCATTGTCATAGTGCCAAATTCGGATGAGTCTTTCTATCAGATCATTTTTGTTTGTGATGCTGCAATTCTTTAAATTTTTAATTACAATGCCCCAAAGATTCTCTATGGGATTCATATCTGGGCTATTTCTAGGCCATGGAAAGTTTTTTATATTTTTTTCATCGAAAAATTTGGTCACAGATGAAGCTTTATGGCACGGAGCTCCATGATGAATGAATATGAAGTCTCCATTTGGAAACCAGTCTTTTTATTGTGGAATTAGGCTTTGTTCAAGCACTTTTTCATACTGTTACTGCTTCATATTGCCTTATACAACATATAAAAGTCCAGTACCCTAAGAAAGCATCACGATCTAAACCATTAATTTAGTAGGATGTTTAACTGTTTGTACTATGCAATTTCCGAAAATTTTTTTACTGGTACTTCTATTGAGATACTGAGTGCTTTTTTCTAATATGGCAAACACTGATTCATCAGAAAAACATACCTAAAAGATAAACAATTCCTTAAAATATGTAATTTGTTGCGAAATATTCTTATAAAGAAATTTACAAAGAAATTTAAAAACAGTTTTACATCTTTAACCAGTATGCAAAAAAACATGATTTCAAGAAAAGAAATGACCAACTTAAGTTTAATTAATTAATTAAGGGAAAATTAATATTTCTCAACTTGCTTCAGTAATTTCTGAATTGTTATTGCACAACTTTTGCCCAAGCAAATCTCTTCTTGCCTTAGAGGATGTGATTTTAACCTTTCTCGAAGATGACGAGCACTGACTCCAGCTGAGCTAAGCTTTCTACGAATATAAGAATCACCAACATTTATTCCATACGCTTGCAAAAAGATTTTTAGTTTATGACTAGTTGCTCTTCTGTTAGCCTTAACAATTTTAATTAATTTCTCTTCTATTTTTGCAGTAAATTTACCTATCCTTCCACATATCCTTATTCTAAAAGTTTCATATTCACATTTGGAGCTCAAAAATCTTTATATTCTATACAGAGATGCTTGCAAAATTTCTGCTTTTTTAGCGATTTCGTGCACTGTATCGTTATTTCTTGAATGAGACACTTTATTACAGCTAGTCTTCTAACATAAATATCACTTGTTTTGCCCTTAATCCTGGAATAATCCTTTGACAAACGAGAAAAAGCTGTCAATTAGCATAAGCTAATCAAAATAGCGAAAATATTTGTTTTAAAAATAAACTATACTAATACTAACTCAAGAAAGGGGAAAAAATACTAACACAGCAAGCAGACAAAATTTAAATTGAATTTTACATATTTTGGTAATCAAACTAACTCTTTATGCAATGGAAACAATTTTATTACTTTGGATAAAATACCTTTCTTTTTCAAAAATGGCAACATTAAAAAAATTTTATCCCCGAAAGTAATTTAGCGGAGTTCAAAATTGACTAAACCAACAAAACAAATTACCTTTCTTGAAAAATTGCAAGTATATGCAATATTAATCAAGAAAAACTGAAAAAAATCACAATTATTCTAATAATTTTCACACCTCTGTATATATCTATGTTGATGTTACAAACATTGGTTTGTGACACACATTTATGCTTATTCCGATGAAAGATATATTTGTTGCTGGCCAAACTAGTTTATTCTAACACCAGTAGGATAAACTAGTTATCAGGTCAGGCAGTAATCTCCCATTCCTCCCTTATATACTTAATTATTAAACCCTCAAAACTATTCAGGGATTCGCTATATCAAAAAGAACGTATACCCAAAATTTGAAGCAAATCAGTAATTTCTGCATGAAAAACCTGTTTACCTAAATTATAATCAGGGTTTGCTGCACAAGATAGAGAGTCAGGGAATTGGGATATTAGCCAAATAAGTCGGGGAATTTCAATATTTTTTCCTAAAACCTGGAAAAGTCAGGGAAATTGAACTTTCATGGTGATCTCTAAGAGAGTTTGATCATTGTGCAACCATAAATGAGAATCTTCCATCATTTGTCAAACTGCACATTTAAAAGTAGAAGAAAATTCATCTAAATTACCTTTTTTCTTTTTCAAAAATTTCCACTCTAAATAGAACTATGAGCTAGACATTCCTTTGTTAAGAATTAAATTGAAAGTATTTTTACTTTCTTTTTGAAAAAAAACTGCCTTGAGTTATTTAAAAAGGACAATTATAGATTAAAGTTTTTCTTCCAAATTTTCATTATTTCTCTTCGATTTTGTTTTTTAATTTGTAGAAGATACAATGAAATTTAAAATTTTCATTAATTAAAAAGTCTTATAATTGTCCTTAAATAACTCAAAGGAGCATTTTTTCAATACTAAATGTACTTATAAAAGGCTCTTGTTTATCAAAATATAAGTTTCCATTGTTAAATACTATGTAAAATTGTTTTAAAAAGTAACATTTTATAACTTTAAACTTTGAAGTATAAAAAGTATTTGGATAGCCGAATAGTTATTATTCGGCTTGAAGAATATTCGGTATCCTGCCAAAATCACTAGTTGGCATACAATTAAAAGTAGAGCCAATTTTCAAATTTTTTATGTCAAGAACTAAAAATTGTGAATTTTGACAAACAGTTGTTATAAAAAATCAATTTCGTCAATCGTTAATATAAATAAATCTCCAATTTCGTCAAAATATCACAGAAGAAACTCTAATTTACTTAAAGTTCCATGGAAAACCTGCATCGTCGAAGAGTCGTGAAAAAACACAAATTTTGGCTTATGATTGTGAGAAAAAGCGAATTTCATCAAAAGACCTCGAAAAAATTGCAAATTTCAACAATGAATTTCATTTTTAAAAAAATGAATATTTCATCAAAGAATCGCATAAAAATGCACATAATCAACAAAGAACCATGTAAAAAAAAAAAAAAAAAAAAAAAAAAAAAAAAAAAAAAAATCGATAAAGGATTGCTCAAAAAATGCCAATTTCAACTAAGGATTACGTAAAAATTGTGAATTTCGACAAAAGACCACATAAAAATGTGACTTTCATCCAAAGATTGTCCAAAAAATGTGTATTCCATTCATAAATCCCTCAAAAAATGTGAATTTCGTCCATGAATTGCATAAAAAACGCAAATTAAGTTCATAAAATGCGTAATAAATGTAAATTTTGTCCATGTCAAAATAATGTAACATATAATTTTATTAAACATTAAATTAATTTGCAGAAGCTTTTTGTACCCAATTTTTACATGTGCAGAAAATTTTTAGTTTTATAAAAGTCTGCCCATTGCCTTCGGCCACACATACTATTGGATTTCTACGAATTCCTATTTCTAAACCAGGTTCAGGGGAATATGGAAAACCTTCCAAAATGACTGTCTACGTTGGGAAATTGAGGTCGCACAAATATTAATGTTTGCATGCGCTATAATATTGCATACTTCCATTCAGTCACTAGACACACACCTCCTAACATCATGAGGTTTGAAAATAGTTCAAGAACAACTTTAAAAAAATTAATATTGGTACTTCATATTATTTACAATCCTTCAAAAAGAAATAAAATCATGAAGTAGAAGTGAAATTCTTTCAGCAAACTGCCAAGTTTTTGAGGACAGCCCCTTGCCATGGATGCAAGTTTTCAGTCCGCACATGGAATTCCATCTTTTAAAAATTCTCGAGGACAGAAAAATCTCCAATGACGGTGAAAAAGACTCATTTTTCATCAAAAAATCGCGTAAAAAAGACACTATTTCCGTCAAGATTCCAAATAAAACCTGATTTTTGTCAAATGATCACGGGGAAAAAAGTGCTATTTCTGCCAAAAAATCGCACAAGACACTTTTTCGTCAATAAATTGCGGAAAAAAGCAATTACTATCGAAGGATCGCAAAAATGACGTGCGTCATTTTCATGCAGAGACTGCACAGTCTCTGTACGAAATTGCAAAAAAGATGTTATTTTCGTGAAATAATTGTGGGAAAAAACGTTTCTCTCAGAATTGCGAAGGAACTGTGATTTTAGAAAAAGGATCAAGATAAACGCATTTTTCGTCAAAAAATTGCAGATAAAACGTGATTTTTGTCAAGTGATCATGAAAAAAAAAGCATTTTTCTGTCAAAAAATCACTAAGAAAAGCATTATTTCTGTCAAAAGATCGTAAAAAAGAAAAAAAGATGCATTTTCTGTCAGATTGCAGAGTAAGCGTAATTTCTCTCAACGGATCGCAGAAATGACAACTTTTCTGTTTAAGAATCTCAAAAAACATGCAAATTTCGTCAAATGATTGTGTATAAAACACTATCTGTCAAAATTGCAGAGAAAATGCAAATTATTTCAAAGGATCGAGGAAAATACGCGATTTTTGTCAAAGGATCAAGAAAAAGCTGCAAATTTTGTCTAAGGATCACTAAAAAGTTTCGAATTTTTGTCAAACTATTGCAAATTTTTCTCAAAAGATCGCAGAAAGTTGCGAATTTTGACCAAGGATCGCGAAAAAAGCAGTATTTTTGTCAAAGGATCGTGGGATAAAACGAATTTTGTCAATGGGTCATGGAGAAGAAAAAATGAACTATGCACGTGCCAGCAGTGCCAAATATTACGATTTGTCTGTAATTATTACGGATATACAACAAAAGTTACGGCGTTACGGACATTGGATAGAAATTACAGATAAAAAAATCACGAATTTCATCAAAGAATCGCTTGAAAAAACTCAAATTTCGATATAGGATCTCGGGGGAAAGAACAAAAAAGATTGTGTAAAAATATGTGTATTTTGTAAAAATGTCGCAAAAACTTGCAAATTTCATCAAAAAATCGCTTTAAACACACTCATTTTGTCAAAAAACTGCTTAAAATGCTCTCATTTCATGAAAAAACAGTTTAAAAAGTGCAAATTTCATCAAAAGATCGCTTTAAACGCATTTGTTTCATTTTTTTTAAAAAAAAAAAAAGCTTAAAACGTGCAAATTTCGTCTAAAGATCACATAAAACACACTCATTTCATCAAGAGATTGCGAAAAATGCACACATTTTGTCCAAAGATCGCGAAAAACATGCATATTTCATCCAAAAATCGTTAAAAACACGCACATTTTGTCCAAAAATCTTTTATTGAAACTTGACACCTCTGACGTGCATATGTACTCACTCGAGCATGGTGGGCTGGAGGGGTGGGTGATTCAAAATATTTTCTGTCCTGTTCAAACTTGCACCCATGGCCCTTGCAGACTTCATGTCTGTTTTACATAAATTAATATTTTCTTTTTAAAGCTCTGCTCATATTGTTTATTTAACAGGGTTCAGGGGAATATGGGATGAGAAAATCAGGAGGTAATACAAAAAATTTCCCAGATCTGGGAAATTCTTCCAGAATGACAGTATATTCAGAGAAATTGGGAGCAATTTTTACTGTTCATGTGCTTTATCATATGTATTATCAAAATGTTGTTAATTGTTGATTTGAAAAAAATGTACATCTTGGAAAAAACATCAGGAGATTTTTTCATGGAAAATGAGTATGAACCCTGTTTAAGTGATGTATAAACTTTAGTTTTAAGATTACCTTTTTTTAAATTTGAGAAGATGGGAGTATTATGATACTGGTTTTAAAAATGTTGTTAACTGTTGATATGGAAAAATTGTGCCTCCTAGAAAATGAATACATCAGTGGATTTTTTTTCTTAGAAAATGAGTATGAACCCTTAGAATTGTCTCCATTTTGGCAATGAATTTGTATAGTCCATCCAAATGAACATACAGTCAGGTTACCATTGACTTTAACAGCATAGACATTTTATGATTAAACAAATGTAGAATAGAGGACCTTCACTTTCGAATTTGTATAATTTTAAAAAGGTTAAAAGGACACAAGATTGGAGCAACATTTTGTCTGTATACCCTCAAAATCGTATTATTTCTATATTTCGATATATTTTTAATGAAAATCTATCGAAATGAACCTAGAGTTGAGAGGTCCTATAACTTTTGGCTCGTGATTTATATGATTTTATTTTTTAAAGGCGAATCTTCGGCAGCTTACACTCTTGAATTTCTATTTTTAAATGAGCCTAAAATTGGAGAAGGCAAGTACTGCCTTGATCGTACACTTTTCAACATCTATACCTGTAAATGAATGGGTAATTGGGGAATACATACTTCTTCAAATTTGTATTTTATGTTTTAAAATAAGTCTGAATTTATTAATAAGATTCTATTAATTAAGTCTATATTATTAATATAGAATTAAGGGCCCATTTCCTTCACTTGCATACATCCTCAAATTTGTTATGCATATTTTTATATTTTAAAAATGAATGTGACTTGGGGTCTCATAAATTTCGGCAGCGTATACTCTCAAATTTAGAAGATCTTATGTTTTAAAATAAATCTATCCAAATGAACGTAATGTCAGGGCCCAGTTGATTTCGGCAACATACATACTGGAATTTATAAGATTTTTTTGTTTTAAACAAACTTAAGATTAGAGACTTGCACTGCCTTCAGCAACATACACACTGGAATTTATAAGATTTTATATTTTAAAGGGCCTAGAAATGGAGACTCTACAAATCTGAAATGAACAAATGTCCTTCAAATTTGTATCATTTTATATTTTAAAAGAAAAATCTATCCAAATTAACCTAGACTTGAGGCCTCATTGGCTTTGGCAGCATACATCGTCGAATTTCTAATTTTAAACGAGGCTAAAATTGGAGGGAAGGCACTGTCATTTTCAGCATATGCTCTCGAATTTGTATAAGGTTTTATACATTTAAATGAACATAGAATTGTGGCATTGCCTCTGACAGTGTGCTTCTTTGAAACTGTATTTTATGTTTAAAAATAAAATCTGTGCAAAGAAACATAGGTTTATGGTCCCAATGTCTTCAGCAGCACACACGCTATCAAATTACTATGAATTTACATTTTTAAACGAACCTAGAGTTTGGGCACCATTTAAGCATCCTCGAATTTGTATAGTTCAGACTTGCCAAGTCTCCTGATTCTCAGATGTTTCTCCATACTCCCGATTTTTGACATATTTCTCCAGATTTTTCACATTTTTTAAAAAATATTCTTTTATTTTACAATCCAATGTGCTGCGATTCAGTGATGAGAACTCTAATGCAGGTGTAATTGTTTTTTAGTATGATTGATCAGTAATATTTTATGTGATAAACTACATTCAGATTCATTATAAACAACAAATCTTTAAGACTTGATACTGTTATTATTGCCGTGAATTGAATTATTAATAATCTGTCTTGATTAAGACTTACTTATGATCTTTACTACAGTTTTATATAAGTTTATAAGTAGCAAAACACCCCCCTTTTTATAATATTTACTCAAATCAAAAATATGTTGAAACATCCTAAATATCATATGCTTAAATCTGTTCTACGTGAAATGTGCATATGTTTTAGTATGAGTGACATATTTATTTTTAGTTTTCAATAATAACCAAGCCTAGTTGAAATTTTGACTTTCACTTAAGCTGTTTACATTTAAAAATTAATAAATACGTCTTCATTGACAAAAATATCTCCTGATTTTTAGGTTTCAGAACTTGGCAAGTCTGATAGTTTTACAATTTATCTTTTAAAAAGGTAAAATGTGTAGGATTATCTATACAAGTGAAATGAACTTACAGTTCAGAGTCCCATTGTTTACGGCAGTGTAAATTCTCGAATTTGTATGTTATTTCTTTCTATCTGCAATAGAAAAAAGTATTGCAATCAAAAGTTTTTTCGACTTCCATTTTTCACGTTTTAAAATGCCATGCCAAAAAGTGTGTATGCTTTTGACTATGACAAGCGGATCTTCCTTGAATTTGGAAATATTTTGTGGTAGAAGAGCATTGCCATAATGCTTTTTTGTATCATTTTCTTGATTCTTCGTCATTCTATTGTCCATTGGCTCATGCAAAGATTTTAACTCGCGTCCTGCTGAGTCGGCTATTTGCAAACAGCTGGTGGTAACAGAATAATTGAAAACTATTAATTTGAATAAATATCAGGAACCACATCAACATGTTTTAATCCGATTCATTGATTGAATCAGAAATTTAAGGTGAAAATGAAAGTTGGTATGAATGAATAATATTAAAGTATTAACATGTGTAACTAATTTTTGAAACATTAAAATGTACATGTTGGAGAAGGCAAGATGGAAGAACATTTTGGGATTGGCACATCCAACTAGTTATTGTTGCTATACAATTATTTTCACGATGCTTAACCTAAAGTATAGTAAGGCATAAATATATACAAGAATAGGAAAAAAAAAAATCCTCCCTTCTCCCCCTAACAAAGTGTTCTAGCTATGCCATCATTGATGTGTGCTATCACCCTTTTAAAGTTTTGCCCAAGGGTTTAGATTCACTCTGTATTTGTTCTACTTTAAACACAAAAATAGATAATGGTTAAAATTCAAAAATATATCTATTCTAAAATTTAACACAACTAAGTGAATGTTTTAAAAATATACTAAAATGAGCTATTATTTTATTGGATAGTTAAACTAGATAGGATAAACCATGGGTCTGTTCAGGAAACTTGAGGGTTCCTTTAAAATAAAGCGTCTTTCACTAAATATTTTCCCTATTTTAGAACAGAACCCTCCACAAAATTCTCTCTTTGTGTTAAATATAAACTTCCATTTCTAAATTGAACTTTAAAAAAAGATAATCATTTTAAAACAAAATCCGATCTTCTTTGAACTGTACTGAAGTTGCCCAATAGCTTATTATCTAGTTTTTTTTGCACTTAAAGAATGCCGTTGAAAATAAACAGCATAGAAGGAATAATCATTACACATTCACATAATTCCAACTTGAGTTTTACATAAGTATAAAAGGTGCTACTCTGTTATCCCGTCGGCCAAAATATTATCGCCAAATTATAAGATTAAATGCCAATAATAGATGATTGTGAATATCATTTCAATGACATTAAATACGATGCATGTGTTTAAAACGTCATTGAATTTAATTTCGACTTTTTATCTGTATTCAGGGGTCAGAGTTGTCCTATATATCCTATATTTATAAAATATTTTTCAAAAATGTCCTATATTTTTCTAATTGTCCTATATTTCTCTACTTTTTAATGTATTTGGTATTAATATCATCGCTTGTTTTCTCATGCATTGTTTTGCTCGCTGAGTTAGTCTAATATTCAACGTGGTTCTGTGTTTCATTGTGATTATCTTAGTTTCTCTTATCGTGTATTCAAGTGCTATGCATTGTTTTTATTTTTTAATGTAGAAAAGGCATATTTATTGCATTACATTAATGCAGTGACACAATGTGAACATAGATTGATCACATTCTGTGATGCTTGGATAGATCAGATTGACGGGCATGGAAAAAAAATTGCCGAATGTTGTGTGAAGGGTAAAGATCATTACCATCTCCGGTTCCCATCAGTAACAGCAGTTATTTGCAGTTAATGCAGCAATCCAAAACAGCGAAGCTCAAAGATAATTCAGAAAAACAAAGCAACTAGTTTCAATTTCACTTTGTGGATTTTACTGACAGAAAAAGCTTGAGTTTCAATATCAAAGTGAATTGAGTACTTGGACTTTAAAGAAGGACTTTGAGGATGAGACGATCCAAGATTCTGTGGATAATTCCACATGGCCCTAATTATTTATTTCGGTCATCAGATGGAATACAAAATTTATGTTGCAAAATGTTTACAGTTTCCTCTTTGCCACAAGGTATACAGTTAAATTCAAAGAAAGTGTCATGTGCCATACATCATAGCCTTGGGTGATACATTTTAAAACAAATTAGTGATGATTTCAACAAAGAATCCCCCTTACTTCACACTCATGTATTATGAGACATTAAATGACCAGAGCTAAAAATATATTGGAAGTGAGCATTTTGATCATGTAACTGCAAAATAAATGTAATGAAAGCCTTTAAATTGGATCTAAATCATTTGCTCATCTTTGGATCAAATGGTCCTAATATAAATAAATCAACTTTTAAAATTTTGAATAGAGAAGTACAATCTATGAGAAAAATTGGCATAATGTTGGAACCTTTAATTTACACATTGTTCACAATCCATTTGACAAGGGTATCTATCACATGTGAGCCTTTCTCAAACATAACAGATTTCCTTGAAATCTAACATTGTGGTTTGGAAAATTTCCATTGTACCAAGAATATTTATGAATAACAATGGAAAAATTAATTATATACATATATATATTTTAATATTATATCTTGATTTACTATTGTTAATTAGTGAAAATTTATAAAGAAGTGTTGATTATGTTTTAAAAATGTATTTTGTAGCAATAAATATCCAATAATGTTATCTTCAAAATGTTCTATATATGTCCTATATTTTTCACAAAAAATGTCCTATATTTTATGAATTGGTCACTCCTACCCCTGTGTATTTTTATAAATATTCAACTAAATTATTTGTTTTTTTATTATTTAAAATAAAAATTACGTCAATATGTATAGTTTGGCGATCAGTATAATTTGGAGAAATTGGTCCATTGACCAATTTCTCCAAATTATACTGATATATAACAGGGTAGTACCATATAAAAAAAGCTTTTCATAAAACATCCTGTAAGGGGGGGGGGGGATCTGGACTGAAGACTTGATAAATTGGAAGAATTGGGGAAATTTTTTATTAACTCTACCCTCATATGTATAGGTACACAAGCAATGGTAAATGAGAAAAAAAAGGTTTGCTGGAGTAAGGGCCATTTGGTCATACTGTTTACTTGTTGCATGTAAATTATCATTAGCCAGTCAATTTTTTTTTTTTTTTCTATTGGTTTGAGTAGAAACTTTTAGAATATATTTTCGCCACGGTAAATCGAAGGTAGCTGTTTTAAATTTTTGTTTAGAATGCTAAAAGAATATCTGAAACATTTATACATTTAAGAGAATGAACGTACTTTCAATTTTTTCTATTTGAGAGATTACTCTCACTCGGGGCCGTGGCTAGTAGTAGCCATATTTTCTCTCTTGCAGAATGATAAGTGAGTGCCTATTCACATTTTAGTGCTTCGATTCTCATTAAACTGTTGTAATAGCTTCATTGTATGCTAAGAACAGAATAGGATGAGGAAAAATTAGAGTGCAATATTAAACATACTGTTAGCTTCCTATGTGCCAGTAGGGTGAACACCTACTTCAGTAACAATTTAGCATTTTTGGTAAACTGTGGAAAGGTCTTTAAAACTAAATTCGAATTTTGAACAGAATTTCATTTGAGTTTTCGGGACATAAATTCATTTATTGACTTTGGAATCTTTTGTAGGGGGGACTGAGCCGGCCCTTAGCTACAACCCTGCTCTCACTCACCACTAGTGTTGGCAGGTGTCCCTCGTAAGTCAGGATGCCAAATGCATTGGACACCATTAATATCATCACAGGTTATTTGGCCATTGGCAAATCCAGAGCATTAAGAGTACCCATTTACGCAGGGCACTAGTGCAAAGAGTTATCAAATAGTCAGATTTCTATTTTCTAAGTAATTATAAAAAATTAGATTATTTTAGAAATTGAAACGAATGTGAAATAGTTTAACATAATTAAAATGTTTCCTTTTATACCATTATGTAATAAAATACTTTTGTGTAGCCCTGTAATTTAATAATATTCTTTGCATCACAGATTATACAGAATGTATATTTTAGTACTTATATACTTCATAGGTTCATGTCAATTCTATTATATTTCAAAGAATTTAACATCATTAAAATGTACTTAAAATTATTTTTCCTATTGATCGTAATGTAATGGCCGGTTATTGATTATAAAACTATACATCCGATTTTCATAAAATTTAAAATAAGTTGGCAGCTATTCAATGTATAATGGAATACCTTTGTGTGGCCCTGTAAATGATTAACAAATATTCTTTGCACCACAGATTGTACAGAATGTATATTTTAGTATATATTTCATAGATGCATATGAAAGTCTATGTTGAAAAGAGTGTCGCATCATTAAAATGCTCTTGAAACTATTTTTCCCCAATGACCGTAATGTAATTGCATACTTTTGATTATCCTTGTCATTGAACTATGAATCTAATTTCCATAATATTTGAAATGATTCAACAAAAATTATGTAATTCCAAACAAGTCAGTTGATCTCAATTGTATTAATCTAAGATAATTCAGTTGTGGACGTACAGATTGAATGACGACTCTAGGTGTTACATATCTAACACAAAATGTATAACATGAACTTTAAAATGTCCTGGTTTACTTAAAATAATCAAATATAGATGTTAATAGTTAATTTTATCTTAAATAAAATTAACTGTTAACATCTGTATTTGATTATTTTAAGTAAACCTAGACATTTTAAAGTTCATGTTATATATAATGTGTTTGTTCCATTGTATATTTACATATTTATGTATGTAACTAAACTCTAGTTATGAATGCACTTAAAAGAGGGTTACAACAAATAGTTAGATAGATTTTTTAGTGTTCCACACGAATCTAACATTTTATTTCCATTTTGCTACTGTATTCGCCAAATTGCTAATGTTGGTCAAGAATTAGACTCCAAAAATACAATTTCGTTTCACGACAACTGCATAAAATTCATTACTAGACAAAATAATTTTTTCTATTTCCGCTGTTTAGATAAATCAAAATTTTCAGCATAATTAATTTATATTTTCAATTCTGTCAAAATGATTTGTTTATGAGAATTATGTGAGGAGAATTACAAGAAAAGACAATCGATACTAATTGAAATCCAGCGTGCCTAGCTAACATAGAAGTACTGATTCTTTCTCATGCTTTGAAATCGTTTTTTCTTCTCTTTTGGAAAGTAAATGTTTGGTAGTTGATTTGAAGGAGATCATCATCACTTTTATGCCTTTTTAAACTGCACTAAAAATGCTGACCAAGAAAATGTCACTTGAAAAATACCCCTTAATTTTTACAGGGGAATGTGAGATTCCTGGGAAAATCAGGGGATAAAATTTAGGTTGTAAAAATCAGGGGATAGTACAAAAAATTTCCCAAACCTGGGATAACCTGCCAAAATGACAATCTATTCTGGGAATTTGGGGGCAAGTGTTACTGTTCGCATCCGTTACTATCATATGTAATATCAAAATGTGGTTAATTGGTGATATGGAAAAATTGGACATCCCAAAAAATACATCAGGAGATTTTTTTTCTTGGGAAATAAGTATGAACCCTAAGACAAAAGTGTAGAATTAATATGTTTTAGGGATCAGAGAACCTAAGAAACATGTTTTTACAAAAATGTTTCTGTGACACGAATTTTGTCTATCTCAAGAATTAAGGGTGTTCTCAACTGATCCGCTCAACAAGCGAAAAATGTTTTGACACATTTACAAATTCATTTTTTAACAGAAAGTTATAAAATGTTAATGCCTGACTATGGGAGCGATTTCAAATTGAACTTATTTTTCCATTTTATGATTATTAAATTGCTTATCGAGTTATAAGCTATTTCGATGACGTAATCACCCGTTTTTCTCTTCCTTTTCGACCGATTTTTCTGCTTTCGTCGGGAAATAGGCTCAAAAGTGTCAACTTTGAAGGCTTGTTATGAAAAATCTATTGTGTTTTTAAAAAAATAGAAGATTGAGTGCAATTAAACAGTTTCTGAATAACAACACCTGCTAGTTTCATGCATATTTCCGAACAAAAATAAATTAACGTATGTGTCACAAAATTGCCCTTTTTGATTTAAGAACACCCTTAATGCACAGAACTTCACAAAACTTTAGATTCTGTGATACCTTGATATATACTAGATCTGAGTAGTTTTTGGTGTATATCGCTTCACATGTGACGCTGTTATGCTGCATTATTTACAATTTCTGCATTTCAAAAACTAGAGCTTGGGTTTTCATAAAGCTTTATATTTAGTTAGTATTTCATATGTCATAGTGCTGATTATGTTTTGGTGTAAATAGCTCAGCAGGTGGAGCTGCCATTGTGCATTGTTCGTGAATATCGCAATTGTGATTAAAATAAGTTTTAAATTCTTATAATATAATTTGTTGAAAAATTTGAATTTCTCAAATTTAAATATCGATCAATCATTGTAGCATTAACAGATAAATAGCTAATTATGATTGTTTATAGTGCCTAAACATTCAATAAAAGCCTAAATTTTCTTTATTGTATTTAATAACATAATTCTCAGTTCTCATTTTAATAAAGTTTTGTGTTTATAAATTCATGAATCTTAAAAATGTTTAAAGGCAGGTTTTTTCTTCCACAAAAAAAAAAAAAAAAAAAAAAAAAAAAAAAAAAAAAATGTGTCGTATTATGATTTTGTAGTACACTGTGTAAATGTAGACTTTAAAGTAATTTATTTAGATGATTTAAAAAAGAAAAAGGATCATAATTATTTTTATGGTATTTCAACATCACTTTTAAAGCAAATATTAAGCAGAGTTCTCGCTAGCTTTTGACCAACATTAGCGATTTAGTGAATAAGAAACAGAAATCAAAAAGGAATGTTAGCAAATAGATTCATCGTGAAACATTGAAACAAGGCCCCACCAGTGGCCGAGAGGTTCTGACCTCAAACTGGTAAACGGTACGTGCTGGGTTCGAACCCAATCGCGACCGTCGGCCTAACCGTTCGGAGTTTTCCGTGATTTTCTTCGAACCTTGCATAAATACGGGTTAGTATACCTTAGAAAGACCCCCTCCATGGGGGTCTTTCTAAGGTATACTAACCCGTATATATGCCCTCCATGGGGGTATCCCACCCCTTAGGGCTTATATCCCATAGTGTAGATAATTGGCCGACATACATACAACAACATTGAAACAAGACTCTTAACTTTTTTTTTTTCAATTGCTTATAAAATAGAAATTTGACTGTCTGTTACAACAGAAACTATGAAAAATAAGTTCATTCTAAATATCTAATAAATTCAGACATTCTTTTATCAGTCTAAATAAACATAATGAATACTGCTGTGAGATTTTGACTTCTAACCATTAGAAAAAATTTGACCAGACAATAATTCTTTGCATAATAAACAGTATCATAAAACAAGTCACAGTTTCAGCCAAGCCAAAATCTTTTCTATCGTACCTTTGATGCAAGTAATTTTAATTGTGTATTTATGGGTGGGACATTGACGCATAGATAGTGATTAACTGACAATAAAAAAAATAATTATCGCATACCCTTTCTATGTCTTTAGCTGTTGCTAAAATGAATTGGTGCTGAGTTAGTATCTATAAAGAGAGCCATTTAAATGGCATGGTTCAATTGAAAATTTAAAGCGATGTCAATTGTTTAGTAACGCAGTTAATAAACCTGACTGCATACAAACACGAAATAGAGCAGAAATTTAACACTCGCAATTTGAATGTACTTTTATTTGCCAAATGAAGCATTTTGTTGTGATTTGGCACAGTGGCGAGCAGCAGCGAGAACTCTGAATGTAAGGTATCTATATTATAAAAATTAAATATGAAACCTATATTATAAAGGCCAAATGTATCTCTGCATAACAAAAATGTCATTTCATGAATGGCAACACTTCCTGAAATTTCGGTTTTGCAATTTTAGCTATTGCAAATTTTAACCTTTAAACATTGCATGTTTTTAATTTTTACACCGTTGAATAGAGAAAAAAAATGTACTTGTAAATGCAATTTGTTTGAAAGTTGTATCTGAATTTATTTTTGAGATATTTTTTTTTTTTTTTTTATAGTTTTTAGTACCAATTTTGTAATTGTGACAACAGAATCACTCCATTTTCTCTTAAAATTGAAAAAAGAAAAAAAATTAAAATGCATACATTTAAAAAATATAGTCTTATAAAATCCAGTGAATTTTTATTTTATTTCTTTTATTAATTTGGATAATTTAGTTTTAAAATAATATTTGTTTGAGGGTTAGACTGACCAATATAAGGTGCATTTTTTATTGTAACTAATTTTGTAGATTTATTATAAATCAATGAAATAGTTCTTTCTTTTGTCGAATTTTGACAGGTTCCACCTCATATTTTTAATTCTTAGACTCTACATCATACGAAATCTTTTCTGTGTTCTTTCCCATTTTTTAAAATGTAGATTTCTCTTCTTTTCAGTGACATTTTCTGCTCATCGTAACTCCGGAGCCTATTAATTGAATGTGTATTGTCTCTGCTGTATGGTTTGTTCATTCACATCATACCATTGACAATGCTTTCTCAATTACACCACCTACTTCTGTGTATTGGATGCTGGCTACAAAAAAGTTCAGAATGAAAGGTAATGAAATCTGCATTCTACTTCAATATGGGTAAAATTTTAATACTTGATATTAGTTAGAGTGAAACTTATTTTGTTATTTTTGCTTTATTCATTTTATTACATGTGGAGTGGGGAATTTTTCAAAATTCTTACCAGCCAAGAATTTATTTCACCGGCCCGAAAGATGCAGTTGAAAATAGTAATGATAAAATGGCACGCGATTACAGACGAAATTACTATTACTACCAGAATTCTCGCTGTCAGTCGCCATTGTGCCAAATGGCGACTAAATTCTTCATTTGGCGAGTAAACAAGCAATTAGATTCGCCAAATTGCTAGTGCTCAATTTTTGCTTTTTCTTTCTTTTTTTTTTTCATTTTCCATACACATGCATACATACATATTTTCAATAAATATTTTTTTTAATATACTTAGCAGATAGTTGAAATTTGATTAATAACAATCGTTCACTCAGTTATAAAAACTTAGATTAATTTGTAACATATTGAAAAAAAAGGGGGTTACATTAAAGGATTAAAGATAATTTTTTTAGTGCTACACGGCGAATCTATTTTGCTAATACTTTTTTCATTTGGCGAATGTTTTTTATTTTTAATTAGCCAAATTACTAATGTTGGTCAAATGTCAGCGAGAACACTGATTACTACAATGCATTTTTGTAATTCTTTTTTCCTATAACATTAAGAAATATATACAACAGAGGTAAGCTAAGAATGTACCATCTCTCTCTTTTTTTTTTTTTTTTTTTCCATTACTCCCTGTAACTCCTGTTGTTTTATCTGTCACTGGGGATGGGGAATCTTTCTATTTTTATTTAAGCTTGGAGAGGGCGGAGGAGGACATGATTTTTTCAATATTTTTTCTTGTATCTCTTTGCATAAAAATTGGTTGCCTTGTTCAACTCATTTATTTAATTATCATGATTTCCTTTCTGTGAAATGGTAACAGTTTTATGTCTGAACTTTGTTTATTAAAAATCATAGAGTAAAGAGGTATTCTTTCATTTTACACTATGATTAAAAATAATAAAAATGTTTTAGTTGGATGAGATGTAGAAAACATACACAAAGACATATCTATTTGAAAGATAGTTCTTTTTTTTTTTTTTTTTTTTTTTTTTTTTTTATAGTAAATGTTTTGTTTGTTCCTTTAATTGAAGATTTTATCTGAAGTACTGAAACAAATGGTAACATTGGATAGATGCTTAAAAGTCTATCAGTGATTTTCCCTACTTATTATTAAATCGAGTTCATTGATTTTTATTCTGCAACAGTTCCTCCGAATTTCCATGGTAGGTCTGATTGCAAATGCATGTTCAGTTTACAGAGAGGTGAAGCAGAAAAAGTAGCGTTCATAATTGTGGGGTGTTCAGGTTAGAGGATGTTCAGAATAAAGAGAGTTTATCCTATTTGCCGGGACCATCAGAAAGTGTTCATAATGATAATGGATGTGAACATGTCTGTTTCGGGGTAATGCTTTGAAAAAGAAATCAAATTTATTGAGAGCTTAATTGATTTGACCTTGACAAAAATGTTTCAGTTGAAAGTTCTTGATTAATATTTATGGGTAAAATAATGATTCCAAGTTACTTAGCACTCTTTTATTTGATTTAGTATTAATTTAATGTTTGATTTCTTGATGAGTTGGCAAGTTATGTTGATTTTGAAATCATTAAGAGACATTTATTGGTTTTATATTTGTTTGATGTCATTTTAATGAGAATTTATTATTACTTCTAATAAATAATAGATAATTTAACATGACTTATGATTAAAATAATTACAATTTTGTATTATGATGATGTAAACACATTTTGATGTATTTTTTTTTCTTCTTGTTTATTATATTTTTCCTTGAAAAGTATTCCGTCTTGAATCTGCAAACCAGGCAGATAACATGTATGATTTTGGATCTGTAAATAGTTTCATGGCTCTATATGAGAAAAAATAATTGACTTTGTACCAATAAGAGTACAATGTAGTATCTTGCCTACTAATGCTCATATTCTAATGTGAATTATATTCTCTCTAATAAACCATTTATTAACCTCAATTGCTCTCCCAACTTTGAAAGACTGATTATTTGAAATTTTCGGAGTGACATTATCAATGTCTCTGTGTTCTATATTCTGTCTCAGTGTCTCTATATTCGCTATGGCCAAAAACCCTCTTTGCTTCTAATTCTCCTAAATTAACGTTTATGTATCTCAGTATCTAAATGTAAAAGTTCGCACTTTGTGAACTCTCTGTTTAAGTTTACCTGTGCTACCTCCTTGGGTTTTTTTTTTAACAAAGTTAGTTTCTAGTTCAGCTGCTGTGTACTCAACTTGTTATGTGAGGTCAGCATATTGATCAAGTTTATCACTACATCCAACCCATCTTCTGTGTTCGACTTTCGTCAATGTTAAGGTTGCAAGAAGTCTGTTTTATCAGTTGGCACTAGGCATAGTTTATTGACTATGCATTCACTTTCTCGCCATGGCGTAAGTTTCTGTGCTTGGCGCCCTTGGTTTCTTTCTGGCAACCTTGGGCCTTGTGCCAGAAGTCAGTTGATTTGTTTGAGACACAGAGAGATACTCGCACATTCCTCGTAACACAAAAGTGCACCTAGTAACTGGGGCCTCACCTTGTGAAACTGTGGACGCCGGGAAAATGAGGAACATTGAAGTGTTGAATGCTCAGCTAAGTGTTTTTTCTCATTTTTTTTTTTACTTCCATCCTTTTATTATTTCTTTCTTTTTAAGTCCTTCCCCATCGATGAGAAATCCATGATTTTTTTGTTGTAATGTCCGGTTTCGTGTGGAAAACTTGTAAATTCTAAGAGAAATACATATTCTTTTTTTTCACTTCAATATCATTGTCTTTGTGTCTTCCTTTTTACAACTTTTGTATTTCATAATTTTAAACATGTCTTGTTTTTCCTTTCCAGAACACATGTTTTTTTATTCATTGATCAGGAGTTTTGTTCTTTTTTCAGTCTAATATATATATTTGTTTCATGCAAAGGCATTCGGTTTGATTTTATAGTCATTTAGGCATTCTATAACTTTATTACACTCTGAAAGTACTTTTCTCCATTTACACTTATATATTTTTTTCCTGAAAACTTGGGTGCCATGAGTGACGAGCAGGGTGTACGTTTTCACAAAGGTCTTTCTAGACAAAAATATGTTAGGGGACTACTGCTGGTCTATTTTAAGAGAAACAGATTGAGAAAATTATTTTAAAAGAAGAGTAAAATCAATCATTTCTAATTATTTCTTTTTGTATTTCATGTTATTATTCTTTTAAGTATTTGATAAATATTTTTTAAACTAGACGTGACAGATTTTTTACAACAATTTGTATTTCGTAATCTTCAGTCTGGAAATACTTCTGTTTCTTCTGATGTAACCATAAGAGATTATGCATGAATGATTACTGCCGACGAGACCACAAATAAGAAACCTAATATACATTTATCAATAGTTCATTGTAAGTACTCTAACACTTGTTATATAATATGTAAAGGTAAGAATTACCTCGTTATTGTAGCAAAATCTATTGAAATTCAAACCTTTATAGAAACTAGAATATATATTTTGTCGTGAAAATGATGCTGTAAAACTCATATTTCTTGATCGGTCTTCAGTAAATTGGCTCTGCAAGATTTACGCTCTGTATGTGAGAATATATCGATGCATGAAATATATGTGGAAAGTATTTAAAACAATATCAGAAATGTACAAAGCAGAAGGTCTCGATTTTGATACACTTTGACACTTTTCCGAAATAGATTATTATACTCTCATGGGGTATATCTATCAATCATTTTAGCTGTATGTTTAAACTATTAAAGTTCAAAATACATTCCTCAAGAAAGAGGTTATCTCGTATACTTGCTTTGCAGTTTTACTTGTAAAACTTAGAACTGATCTCTCTAATGGTCCACATTAATGAATATAAGAAAAATATCTTCTATAAAATATGCAAACCAGACATTAAGAACTTTGTCCCACAACACCTTGGAATGGAACACAGGTTATTGAAAAATATACGAGCACTTTAGCATGAAGATTATTTATTCCGGATGACGACATGATACTGTGATGATTATTTTCAATACACATACATTTATATCCAGAAAAGTGCAAACTAATCCTTTCAAAGAAATTCATTCTATTCAAAGGAAGACCTTTAGTTAAGCGTATAGATGTTTGCCATTACTTACGTCACTACTTCAAGTTATATTTTGGATGTCTTCAGCCCTTACTTCACGGATTCAAAGAACAATTACGCTAACATGCTTATACATATATTAAAGAAAGATTCACGTAATATCAGAGAATTGCTGAAGCGAAATGATGTTGGAAGAATTGATAGATTTTTACGGGATTGTTTAGAACTTGTGCAAGAAATGAACATGGAACATGATATGCCAAGATTCCTAAATAAGTAGCAACAGTTTTCAAGAAAGGATGCTAAGGACACCTCTTGTGACCAAAGTTTGATTATTCAACACAAAAGTGTTAAAAACTATCTCTACAAGACCTGGATAAAAAACAGTGGAACTGTCAATGTAAAGTAGGCACAAGTGTCTTAGAGTACTAGATGCATGTTGCTTCCGTATTATGGTTACTGGCCTACTTGTGTCATAACTCAACCAAAGTTTAAAAAACTCCTCATGCATTACAAGACACGGCCGCTGGATGGTCCAAGTAGCGATTCTGGTGAAGCAACCAAGGTGGAAAATAATCTAAAACATATTGCCAAAACTGTATGATTATATTTTCTGTTATTCATTACTTCCGATATTTCATATATTGAAATAAAAGTCTTAATAAGCTCCATTCATTGTAATTTTGCATTTAGTGTTGTATTTATTATTCATTTTTTGGATTAAAACTAATGACAATAACGTTTATGCTCATTAATGTACATCATATTTACTTAATTATATATTTTATTTTCTCATTAATTATTAAACTGTCATCCAAGATATTATTATTTTCTTACTTGTTATGAGGTAAACTAATGAAAAAAATGTAATGTCACAACTAGGTGCTGATGGGCGAAAAATGGCCCTTATCAGCCGACCTGCTTTTTGATTTGATTTGACATTGCTTTGAGGCCTATAACTGCTATGGCTGTCGCCTCAATTGATCCATTATACACAGAAACAGAGACAATACGGAACCATTTTTATTATACATATCCATTACCATCCTCCTTTCTGTTTTTTTTATCACAAAAAATGAAAACAGAAAGTTGCCAAAAAAACAATTGCCACCAAAAAACAAAAAATAAATAAAAAATAAATTCTTTTGCATAATCACAAAGTCATTTTATTTCTTTCTGAACAATTATTATATTTCTTAAAAATTTAATTACAGTATCAAAGCAGGTTTCACATATGCGTGTTTGGTTATGAAATTTTTTGAGATTGTCAGACATGTTTTGCTGGGAACTCTGATGTATTATAGGCTCTTATTAAGAATTTCTGGAAAATTCCTTCAAAGCCAACTTTTTTGTCAAAATTGATGTCATATTGCAGCATTTCAAGTTGGCTCAATTCGGAAAATGTTCGGCATCGATATCTGCTTCATGCCTAGCTAAGATATAACTACTCTGCTTCACTGCTCTGCTTATGAGCATTTCTCTTTTTTTTTTTTTTTTTTTTTTTTTTTTTGACAATATGACGTCATTCTTTTACGAATTCCACACATCTGGAGATGAATGCCTGTATTCCAGTTTCAGTATTGCGTCATCGTATCGATGACGCTTGCCAGTGTCTAATTGGTTGGTTTACATAACTGCTTGCTTCACTGTTACAGGACTGAGCTTAAAGTAAAAGCTCATTGAATAAGCAATATTTATATTTTGTTGGCCGTGTTTTGCTGTTATATCTAACCATGTTTTAAAAAGTTTTTAATAAAATTCTGTTTAAATTATTTCCTGACTTTTTTCTGCATATATGCGTTTTATCCTTCAAATCTCTGCTTTAAGTAGTTGTGGCTTCTAGGCTTAAATCCATTTTCGCAGTCCGTTAAAAATTTGCAAACTTGGCGACTTTCTTTCATTTGGCATCAAGCATGTATGTATTTCCTTGCATTGGTAGAAAGTCTATTTTTCTACCCAAATCTCGACATCATCACCAAATTTGACGAAATGCTCTTTTGTTCAAAGTATACCTTTATTCTCAATGAAATGCCTCATCTATTGCAAGTCAAATTGACCCACTAATCCAATTTTCTCGAACATGGTCTCATAATTCGAAACAGTAAAATTCAAAATTTAACAAAAACAGCTAACCTTTCTTTAATATAAAATGAGCTTGGCCTGGAGTGATTAAAAAAAAAAAAAAAATGAGCCACATATTGAATATTTTTGAACATGTTACTTAGTTCAATGGTCTTCTTGTAATCCAACAGTGCTAAAATGCAAAATATGGTCAAAATCATCAGAGCCATTTTTTATACAAATTAGCTTTTCCCTAACCCATATTGACCCAAAATGATCAACTAAAGATCAAACCTATCTTGAATGTCGTCTCATAATCCAAAATTTAGTCAAAACCATTTGAGCCGATTTTAAGATAAAGTTAGCTTGACCCTGACCCATGCTGGCCCAGAACCTTCCACTAATCAAATTTTCTCGAACATGTAACTCAGTAGTAATAGTGTTATAGGCAGGGGTGGGGGATTTTTTTCAAAAATCTTACCAGCCAAGGATTTATTTCGCCAGCCCACAAGATGCAGTTAAAAATAGTTATGATAAAATCGCACACTTATACTGGTGAAATTTCTATTACTATAATGCATTTTTGTAATCCTTTATATATGTATATAATATTAAGAAATACATACTACAGAGGTAAGGTTAAATATCTAGGTTAGAAAAGTGTTTCTGATAATGTCTCTATTGCCAACAGTTTTTCAAAGATTAAAAATGCACTTGCCTAGCCAGAAAACCCATTCGCCACTGGCGAGCAAAATGATGTATTTCCCCACCCCTGATTATAGATAAAATTAGCTTGACCCAGGGGGGTGTGGCTCCAAAACAACCCACTAATAGAATTTTCTCAAACATAAGACTCAGCCTATTGGTCTTCTTGTAATTCAAAATCGTTCGGACTGCTTTTTAGTTTTTTTTTTTTTTTTTTTTAAGATTTATACATACAAGATTTGCTCATATTTATAAGAAGAAACTGAGTTTTGTTCTTATCTGGAATTTTGGTGGAGAATTATCAAAAAGCAAAAAAAGTGTTTTATTTACCCTATAAATTGATTGATTTTTTTTTTTTTAAATTTATGTGACTTTTTAGCATTTTAATCAAAGCTCACCTGCCCCGATACCAGGTATTAAATCTGTTCAGCTGAGGCGACTCAGCAGATCAGGTAAGGGCCTGGTTATTGGTTAGAAAGAAAATAATGAAAAACATGCTTACCATATAATTTATCACTCATTTTTTTCTGCTATTTTTCTAAAATTTTAGTCTTTTGTAGATTTTTTTAAAAATTAAATGTCTGAAAATGAAAATAAAATGTCAATGTGAAAAAATAACAGTAGTAAGTCTTGATTATGTCCATTAGGGTGGAGCAAAAAAATTTATTTTTTTTAAATCAAAAACGGGTAGGTGCCAAAAGTTGCCTTTTGACAAATATATCAACTGTGCGAGATTTTACCGCTTTTGCTCCAAAAATCAAAATTGTCATTTTTTGAAATTTTTTCAAAAAAATTAAAAATTTCCTACAGAGCTGGTTATTATTTAAAAGTGTTACTTAAACCTTTATATTTATCTGTTTAACATATTTAAACTATAAAACAATATCTTTATTTCGTATAGCTGGAGCAAAACAGACAACTTTTGGTAAGAAAACAACATTACCACTCTATTGGGACATACAATGAATTCTTGTTCTTAATACAGCTCTTCTTTTCAAAACTACCTTGGGCATACGTCGCGGAGGTGGCTATATTTCATATACCACCATGTGACTATCTTAATGTATATTTTTACAGCTTATACAAAAAAAATGACAAGCAGAGTAATGTACGTGATTATTATTAAAGGGATCTATTCGGCCATCTATTGTCTTTATCAAATTTACAACCAGTTGATGATAGTGATTGGAAGTTCTATTACCACAACATTTTTTCAGTCAATTATATTTTTTTACGTAATGACCTGCTTCAAAGATGATTTCAGGTATTTCAACTATGAGTATGCCATCATTTATTCTGCTTTTGCATTTTTTATATGTTGAGAAGCGAGCTGTTTAATGTGATTTCTGGTGATCATCAGAGAGAATTGCAATGGGGATTTGTCCTGCACGTGCAGAGCAACCGTTGTTGTAAATAACTTTTTGTTTGCATTAGTTTTATGCCGTTTTCTAAGTTTTTTCGTAGCCAGGTAATTTCCCATTAACTTTTAGATCCCCGTTTTATAAGTGAACAATATTTGATGGTGAAATGTCCTGGGCATAAACTTATAATGAATAGTACTTTTTGAAAGAATGTACAGACTCTAATCGACTATAAGTACTCATTTAAATTTAGGAGAATTCTATTTGTTGCTGTGAATCATTTTGCATTGGGTAAGCTTAGAATTGTGTATAATAATGGATCATATGCTACTTCAACTCCAGTGAATTTCCTCTGCGTCAATTATTTTAGAAGTCGATGTAAAACGTTATAATCTACATGGATTCACTAGATCAATAAGAAAATCTTTGTCTACGTACTATTCTCTTCCTATGGCAATTTTTTATAAAATAGATAATAATTTTGAAAAAATATTTTCTCAAATTAAGTAAAGGATACTCGGAACAGACTAGAAATTTCTGTCGGAGATTGCAAAGCTAATTTATAAGGAAAGATATTTCTCAGAAGAAATGGGGAATAGGAATTTTAAAAACATCTCGCACAAAAAAAAAAAAAAAAACAGCTCATAAAGCGAATAAAATTTTCCGCTTTATGTAAGCACAGATTAGCAATCAGTCTCTATAAAATTACTCACAAAATATATAATCAAAGTTTTTACTGCGGGATATTTTATACCAAATGTAATACACACCTAAAGAATAGGTCTAAAAACTTATTAGAAATTACTCGACTACGAAAGAACACAGGAAACGACATAAAACAAATACTAAAACTTCTTTTGAAATATTGTTGCTTTACACGCAAATTTCGTTTGCAATCCTCTGTGACGATCGTCATAATATTAAACGGCTAGCTTCTTAAAGTATATTCAATGTAATAGGTACAGTAAATGATGACACACTAGAAATTGAATTCATACAATCAATTTTTAGGCATATCATTATTTTATATATAATGTAATTGATTAAAAAAATGTTGTGGTAACAGAACTCCCAATCATAATGTATTAATTGTATGAAAATTTAATGAAGATAATAGACTGCTGAATAGGTTCAATTAACAACATACCTAATTCATAACCCAGTTTCCTCTTCTGTTATACAAGGTATAAAAATATACGTGCAGCAGGTCACACCAGTAGCATCCAATGTCAGTAAAACAAAAAAGAGGTAAACTCCTTTGATACATAGAAAACTTATGCCCTTCTTTGGGGAAAAAATAAAAATTCAATACATTAATAAAACACTGGGCCTAGATTGTTGGTTGGCTGAGATGGGTGGGAAATGAAATGCAGCCACATCTACGAGCTATAAACAGATTAGTTTTGAAAGCAGATAGGTAAGAAATGCATTCAAAACAACATTTAGTTGTATGCACCAATAGAGAGGTAACACTGTTTTTTACCAAAAGTTGTCTGATTTTATCCAATTATACAGACTACAGATATTGTTTTATAGTTTAAATATGTTAAGCAGATAAATATAAACTTTAACACTTTTAAATAACAGCTCTCTAGGAATTTTTTTATTTTTTTGAAAAAATGTCGAAAAATGAACAATTTTACCGAAAAATTCAATTTTTGGAGCAGACTAGAGTCATTTTTTTTTTCAGCGGTAAAATTTCAAGCAGTTAATGTACTAGTATTAAGGCAACTTTTGGCACCTACCTGTTTTTGATTTTTAAAAAATAATTTTTCTCGCTCTACCCTAATGTCCATTAATAACTATATCGTAATATTAATAATATCTATTCCACAACAAAAAAGTAAGAATTTACACTATAAATAAATATTTTGCTTATAAAGCATTGCTGTATTAATAAAAACATTTAAAATACACATTTATGCCTGATCAGGCGTAAAGAAGATATAACAGATATAAAACTTAACAGGAAGAAAACCGCTCTATCCAGATTGAATCAAAAAGAGAACATCAACATACTTTTAAACGAGAGTAGATTAATATACAGATATAATTTTTATTTAAAGTTATTCATAAGAGAATCCACTGAAATTTATTTTAAAAGTTCACATATTTGTAACAATTCGTTATCTTTTCGCATCCCAATGATATGGATTGCATAACAGGACAGTTTACAAAAAAATTATTTAGCTAGACCACGGACTATATCCAAATAAAAAAATGTGTGATATATATTTAATTTGGTTTCAGTAATTATTTATTTCAGTTTTACGCGTTCATTATGTTTGTAATTTTATTTTACATTTACATTCTGAAGATGACTCTATTAAAAAGAGTTGAAACATGTAAATAAAACATTTTTTAATGCATTTTAAATGTTTTTATTAATACAACAATGTCTTATAAGCAACATATTTATTTATAATATAAATTCTATTTTCGTTGTGGAATATATATTATTATTATGATGAAAATAAAATGGCTGATTTTAATGAAAGATGATCGGCCTCTGGAAGTGTTAGTCCTTATATACATATATGTAATAATAAATTTTTTTTTGCCTTAATCCTAAGTTAATTACTTCCAAATTATTTTAACATTGAACTTCTTCCTTTCTTTTTTATATTTTAACATATTATTTTAAATGTCAAGCCTTTTTATTTTATTCTAAAAAACATTAACCTTTCTAAACAATTCTTTTCTTAAAAAAGAAAATCCCTTTACTGCATTCATTGTGTCTGTTTCTTTTTAGTTATTCTCTCAAATGTTCAAAATCCCAGAATTCCATTCGGTCGTTTTTGTTTAAATGAAGGATTCCAGTTGCATAATATTTGCTGTCTGAGAGAACTAACTTGAGGTTTGTGTCATTGGTTTAAATTTCATTGGTTAATAGTAAATTCTCAAAATTGGTAAATTAGAAGTTTGTCCTGAAATCTCTTTTTTCCTGTGCTTATAACTTATGTTGACTTTGGAATCAGAGTCAGTTTTAGTTTCTTCATACTGCCTGCAGGGTTGCTACACAATCTGGAAATTAGCCAAATAATTCCGAAAAGGATAAAGCCGAATATTTTTTCCTAAAACCTGGAAAAGTCAGGGAATTTGATAAACTTCTTGGTGTGATCTCTTAGAGAGTTGTGCGGCCAGAATTGAGAATCTTCCAAGAATTGGCAAACTGCATATTTAAAAATAAAGAAAAATCTACCTTTTTTTTCCCCAAAAATTTCCTCTTTTATCCTACACATTTTATATTTTTAATACTCATTATTTACAGATTTTAAAACTTCTTCTAGCAGTTATTTTCATGTAACAATAAGTAATTATAGCAAGCCTCCATCTCCCCCACTCTGTTTCTCCTTCCCTTGTTGAAAATAAATTTTAACTAGAAAATGATTTTGGGATGTAGTATATTTGTGAATTCAGAGCGCAAATATTTTGTAGCAAGTTTGAACAGTTTGTTGGAAACTTCATTTGAAAGCTTGCAATCGTATAAATTATTAAAGAGAGCTAATCCAATTGTAAACCTCAAAGCAAGATTGTTATTGATTTGGGATAAAGAGCTGTAGCTTAGAGATTATTAGCCATTCTATTCAAGAAATTTTAGTGTTTTTTTTGAGTGATATAACATTTGTTTTACCCTCATCATGTCCACTACGCGAGGACTAGACTAGAATCGCTAGACTAGAATTTTCTTGAAATACACCTGGAAAAGTC
The DNA here is from genome assembly GCA_964019185.1 of Maratus speculifer. Taxonomy (NCBI): domain Eukaryota; kingdom Metazoa; phylum Arthropoda; class Arachnida; order Araneae; family Salticidae; genus Maratus; species Maratus speculifer. The sequence continues at coordinate 390,450,115 of OZ025295.1, forward strand.
ATAGAATTTCATTCTCCCTCATGAGTTCCTCCTCTGGGCAACACCATCCTCCATAGATCTTCCTTTTCTGGCACTGTTTACCCCCTCATCAACCATTGCATACATGACATGACTCAGGAATACCATCTTGATCCTTCGCAAATCATTGGTGCCCCCTAGTCTGGACTTACCTACAAAGACATCATCATCACTGAAGGTCTCCCCTTTCAAGAGCCTAACTTATCTGATCAAGCCATCAGAGATCTCTGGATTGCCTATAAGCATGAACATTTCCCATATCACTCTATAATTGCAACTGATGCTTCTAAAGATGATATCAAAACTTCTTTTGCTGCTGTCAACTACTACAGTAACTCCAGTATAGCTTGCCTCTACAACTCTATCTTCACTGCTGAAGCCTTAGCAATCTCTCTCGCTCTTGACACCTTCATCAGCAGCTACAGTGACTATGTCATCCTCTCTGACAGTCTGTCTGTCCTCAAAGCCCTCAAGCACATCAACAGCAAATCTCAACACAGCATCCACTCTATCAATATTAAAATTTCTCAGGCTATTTCTAAAACCAAATCTCTTCTCCTGATCTGGTGTCCCGCACATTGCGGTATTGCTCCAAATGAAAAAGCTGATTACTGTGCCAACATGGCCCATTCACCCTCCAAAACAACTCTGTTAGTTCTGAAGATCTGAAACACCTTTTCAAAACAAACTCCAGAATCGAAGTTGATTATGACTGGCTTAATAGCGATTATTCCTCTCGCTATAGTGACTTAGACATCAGCACCCAATCCCACAGAAAATGGATTCCTGACAGGCATAGTGATGTTGTTATTGCCAGATGGAGAACCAGGATGATTCCCTGCAACCTAACTCTCCACAAGATAAAACTTTGCCCTACTCCTCTTTGCACCTACTGCCAAGTTATAGACTCTCCGCATCACAAACTTCTGAGCTGTACTAAATATTATCTCCCAAGAAAAGACCTTTTTACCATACTAAAAGCTCCTCCGGACATCTCATACAACAACCTCATCACGTTGGCTATGAACTCTTGCCGCAATGCACAAGCCTTATCTAACTTCACTCTCCACTGCACTTAACTCTACACCTGCTTAATCCACCTTACCTTATTGACTGTTTATTATACCTTGCTTAGCACTTCCACCACAAGCTCTCTGATGTTTTGTTTAACTGATATCCTACCTGTTATTCATACTACCTCATCTTTCTTTTAGAGATAGTGCCGGTCTTCGCTGTAGCAAAGATCTCGAGAACTCAAACTCAAACTCTTACTTTGATTTATTTGGAGAGGCTCATCCATATATATATCAGGGTTGCTACACAACCAGGAAAAGTCAGGGATTTGGGAAATTAGCCAAATAAGTCAGGGAATTTCAATTTCCCCCGCTAAAACCTGGAAAAGTCAAGCAATTTGATAAACTTTCATTGTGATCTCCAAGAGAGTTTGATCGTTGTGCAGCCAGAAGTGAAAATCTTCCATGATTTGGCAAGCTACACATTTAAAAATAGAAGAAAAATCATCTACATTTTCTTTTTTTCAAAAATTTCCTCTTTTATCCTCTACCATTTTATATTTTTAATACTCATTATTGCAGATTTTAACACTTTTCCAGCAGTTATTTTCATACAACAATCTCTGTTTCCCCTCCCCTTGTTGAAAATAAATTTTAACTAGACAATGATTTTGAGATAGAGTTAACGAAATGAATGTTTGTGAACTCTGTGCACAAATATTTTGTAGCAAGTTTGTACAGTTTATTGAAAACTTTATTTGGAAGCTTGCAATCATAAATTATTAGAGTGAGGAATTCCAATTGTAAACCTTAAAGAAAGGTTGTTATTGATTTGGGAGAGGAATTGGGATGAAGAACTTTAGCTCAGAGAGTATTAGCAACTCTGTTCAGGGAATTTTAATGTTTTTAGCTTACAGGCTATCAATGCCTGCTTATGTGCCCGCCCGTTCTGTATGTATGTGACGATTTAAAGTTAGGGGGGCTGAAACATCATCGCCAGGTTTTCCTTTCTCCGCACAGAAGTCATGGCCAGCGAGAAAAAAAACAAAATAAAATAAATATAGAAGGTCAAAATAAACACTCCTTGGCTGCTGCAAGTTCATTTTATTAAACGGTAGCTATAATCTAGGGAAAAGCTCCTGTTGCAGACGATATTTTACCGAAACATCCGAAAAATATTCCATGCTTTACTACATCAAGTTGTACTCACTCATGCAAGAGCGCACCCAAAAATCCTTCTTCTCATCTCCCATCTCATCTCTCGAGCTTCCTCTTTTAAAACTAAAAAGAAAATTCTAGAACATTCTGTAACCTCAAACCATTATTCTTTTATGTAAACAGAATTTTTGTCTAGCTACGAGATTAAACACTTCATTCAGACGATATCCAGCAGATCGAAATACCCTTCTAATAGTCTCCGGATTAACAATTATTTCATATAATGCTTGTAAATCAGCAGCAACTTTTGAAGCACTATTTCTTGGATTTTTTTTATATTTCGAACGATAATCCGCTTTATTCCATTGGATAGCTTTGATGGTCGGTCAGGTCTTCTTTTATCCTGAATCATATGATTCTTTTTATATCGTTTAAAATGATATTGAAAACTGTTGAACGACTCAAGTTAACTGTTTCAGCAGTTTTTCTAATAGATTTTCCACGTTCAATATGCAAATTAATAACTAATTTTCGAATTTCAGGCGAAGTTTCTTTTCGTTTAGCATTCATGGCTACACAGAGCTAAAAAACACAAAAATTCCAAAACAAACTGGAGAGAAATACTGCAGACGATTTTATAAATTATTGCCAATTGCTTTTAAGTAAAAATAAAACCCCAAAAAATATTTTTATTGCTTATTTCAGACGATTTTTGTTGCATATATAATGGTGTTCCATCACTTATGTGAGCTATTTCTTGCTCCGTTCTAAACATTTGTATTTTTATTAAATTAATATTTTAATATTTTGACAAAATGTATGTTATGTAATAATCTTTACTAAATTTAAGTATGAAACACACCCACAAAAAAATGTGTACATGTTTTTTTAATTTATTTGATTAGTTTCCTTTTGTAAAGCACAAGTGTCCCATCACTTATGTGAGACACCGTATAATCGACTCAGGATTTTAAATATCTTAGGCAGACGATTTTTGTAGATTATTAATTTTAAGAGAAAAAGAAAAGAAATGAATCTATTGATATGCACACTATCAAAGGTTGACGGAGGAAAAATAAATAAATAGATAAAATAAAATAATGATATTTTTTGAAAGGTATGGATTTGGAATAAATTTAAAAGACTTGCTTAAAAAGGGTTGATAAAAACATAGAAAGAATGAGTTTTACTTGGAATATTAAGAAATAAAGTTTAATTAAGAATATTTTTAATTTAGAGCCATCTTTTTAAATTTACACATACTGGAATAATGTTTTTTAAAACAAATTAAGAATTTATATCGTCTGCATAAAGATTAACAGATTAGATCTAGAAACAAGATTTTAATTTAATAATTTGAAGTAAGTACGGAATATTATTATAAGAAAATTAAGATAGCATAAAGGTTAGTTTTGGCGAAAAAAATTTAAAATTTGTAATATGTATGTATGTACGTGACGCGATAACTGATGATAAAAATATCCGATTTACATGAAATTTTGGATTTAAGTTTATTATGATAAGACGCTTCCCTGATTAGTTTTGAGAGTTCATTCGATAAGTATAAGAAGGGGCACAGGGGCTATTGCCCCTCCCCTTTATTTATATAAATGGGTTTTTAAGGCAGAATTAGTAGATTTCGTTCAACTCTTAGATGTAGGATCATTCTAACGAGGTGCCTTCATGATTTGTATTGGGTGTTCATTGGATACATTTAAAGAGGGGAAATTGGGGGGGGGGGGTAACCCCCCATCTTAATTTAGGTTTTACACGCAAAATTTATCTATTTGCTTTAACTTTTGTATAAAGGTTATTCTGAAATGGCGCTTCCCTGGTTTGTTTTTGGAATTCACTGGATAAGTATAAAGGGAGGATAGTGGAAACTACCCCTCATAATTTATGCAAATGGTTTTTCATACAGATTTAACCGATTTGTTTCAATTTTTGTATACAGGTTCATAATAATAAGAAGCTCAAATTTGTTGTGGTATTCTTTTGTTAATAAAAAGGAGGGTACGGGTGATTACCTCCCCCTTAAGTTAGCTAAATAAAGTTTTATGCAGAGTTATCCGATTTGCTTTAAATTTTGGATGTAGGCTTTTTTCTGATAAGTTGAATATCTGAACAGTTTTGAAGGTTTAATGATTATTTATAAAGGAGGGAACGGGGGAAAAATTTCTTAAATTACATAAATGGGTTTTTATGCAGAATTATTCGACTTGCTTCGAATTTGGATACAGGTTTATTATATGATAAGGCGTATCCCTGTTTAGTTTTGGGGCTTCAATGATAAATATAAAGAAAGAAAATTTGGGTGGGATACTTCCTTCCCTATTTTTTTTTTTCGAAGGTTATTATTATATAAGGCTGTAATATACAATTAGTCTGCGTAGCCTGTGAGCTCTGTGCCATCAGTTTAACTGGGCATCATTCTTTTTATTTGAGTAATATAACATTTGTTTTACCCTCATCAAGTCCACTACGTGTAACACCGCTAGACTACAATTTTCTTGAAATACACCTGGAAAAGTCGGAGAATTTCATTCTCCTACAGGGTCGGACTGGCTCAGTGTAAAGGGCGCAGACCTTGGATTTTCAGAGGGCGCAAAAATTTTAATGAACTCAAATCAGTTTCACTTCCTTGTGCTGTATATGGCTTGGCAAAGTTTAACATACTCGCATAGCACCAAGTAATAATAAGGGTTTAAGTTATATCACTAATTTCTAATTTCAAAAGACGATGTATCTCCGTGCATGTTTAAAAGTTCCATCAAACCTACCTATTAATTCGCATTTTTTTTATAACTAATCATGTAATATCTAAAAATTCAGCAAGTTACAAGAATTACCTTGTTGTAGATGTCTGTAGGGCTTTCTTATTTTCTTTTTCGATAAATACCTTGGAGGGAAAAAATTATCACCCTTACCAATTTTCTTGGAAGTGACTGTCGATAAAAAATGTAGGTAAAAGTTGATTTAGAATAATATTTCTGTTAAATGCTTTTCATATATTTTTCTTTAGAGGATACCCACATATTAAAGAGAATACATCCGTTGGTTTTTCAAATGGTAACATCTACTTTTGCTCTCCTGTTAACTCTTTTCTAACCAGTAAACAGTATATTTTATATGCTTTTTTTAAATCTTAATATAGTTTTAAAACAAAATGTGTTAATAGTTTTTCTTTAAATTTTGGAAAGTAAATCGAAGATCTTACAATTAGTTATCAGTAAAATTATACAAGAATTATAAATTTATTTAATCTCACTTAACAACTTTTTTCTCATTCATGTTGTTATACTTCCCGTATTTAAACATGTCATTAACGTTCTCTTAAATTAAACTATTTTGTATTTTGTATCTTTTTTTTTTTTTTCACTGTGGCTACCAGCCGTGTTTAAAAATACTTTTTGTTAAGGCTCCCTAACGCCTTTGCAACACAAATCACCTCAAGACTAGGTGTTAAGTTACCACGCAACTAGGTAGTCCTCCATCAATATTAACACATTGTTCCATTGAAAACCCTACAGAATATTTTCAGAACGTGGCTCTCTTAAATTATGAAATGAAAAAAAAATTCTTTATCACAAAAACCACTGAGAGAAAAGAAAAACAGGTTGTTTCGCGATCCCAAATTGCTTATCACTCGATAAGTAATTTATTTATCGAAAAATATTAAAACGTATTTAGATTCCAAATCGCTTCCATAGTCAACCTTGCCAATTTTCTGCTTTTACATTTAAAAATGAATAAGTAAATGTGTCAGAAATTTTCGCGCTTGTTGAGCAGTGAACTTCAAAACCGCCTTAATGATCTCATATCTTAAGAACTAATGCACGGAATTTCATCAAACTTCATACTCTGTTGGGCCTTGACGAAAATTTGTGTTAAAGAAGGTTTTCGTGTAAATTATATAAAAGGTGGCGTTACTATGCTGCATTTTTAACGATTATCGCGATAGCTCTATCTCGAAGACAAATGCATGAAATTCAATAAAACTTCATATTCTGGTTCACATTCATATAAATAGTTCTTTGTTAGGTTTGGATATTTACAGCACGACAGGTGTCGATTTTAATCAGGGCTGGCAAGTTTTTGACAGTGTGCGGTTTTATCCGGTTAAAACCGTGGTTTAAACCATCATGGCTAAAACCTCTTGGCAAAAACCTCGTCAGAAACCTCAAATACTACACTGATCTGTAAAATTTTACATTAAACATCTGTCACACATATACAACATTAGATGTAACATTAAAAATTCACTTTTACTGTATTGTATATTATCATTTCCGGAAAAAAAAAAAAAGAAAAAAATATATGTCATAAATCTGAAAATTCAGCCTGCCTCCGAAGTTGTCAACTAGCAATGCTTCTGCTATCAAGCTCTGCTAGCACAGCACCAATTGAGAGAGTATTTTGTAACTTTAGCTTCATACACTCTAAACTCAGAAACCATTTGGATGTAAATAAATATGCTAAATTGGTTATGTACTATAGGATGCTGTGGGGTAAAATTGATCCAGATTATTAACTGTACAAAATCATTTTCTTCTGTTTGAACATTCTAAAAAAAAAGTTTAATTGCAATTAAAGTAATTTAATTTTTTTGTAATTAGTAAATTACAGTATAATTCATTTTAAATAAAAAAATACTTAAATCATTAAGACTTGTTCAATGTTTCTCTCTTGTTCTTAAAATGTTTAAAGCGCATTACACATTTTTGACTGTTTAAGCCAGTTTTTGACGGTTTAAACCAGTTTTTGACACTTGTCATGTCAAAAACCAGTTTCTGACGTCAGAAACCCAACCCTGATTTTAATACTCTGTGGACAATTTTGGTTGCAGATATCTAAGACGAAGGTTCCAAAATTCAATAATTTGTTTGAAAGGTGCTAGGCTTAATATCCTCTTTTAAAATGCACACAATCCATTGAATCTAATATCGTTAGATCTTTTCAATGGTTATGCACATAGATTGTCATTTAGTTTTTTTTAGCTCTAAATGGCAAGAAGGACACAGGCAGTTATTTTTTAATTCTAGCTGGCACCATTCTCACGAAACAAAAATTCTTAACACCCAATTTGAAAACTTTTGCAAGAGAAATATACTTCAAAGTGTTCGTTAGAATAATACTGGTGCGAACAGAATATAAAAATAGCTACTGTGGCAGCGTTCTAATAGCGAATTGTAAAATACAAAATATATGAGATAGAAGAAAGTTTTGGGATTATTACATCCGATTAGTTACTTTCTTCCATCTTCAATAAAAGACTGTATTGTAATCGAAAATTTTCAACTTTCTAGAGATTCATATGTTTTAGAGGTCAGAGATCCCTTAAAAATATGCTTATGCGAAACGTCTTATCTCTCTGTGTGTCCGTCTGTCGCCATTGTACCATCCAAAATTGTATGAAGTAATGCATAGAATTGAACTAAAATTTTTGTGTACACTTTTGGTCGTGGCAAGCAACTCCTTTTTCGCTCTAAAAATATTTCGCCGGAAGAGGGCCGTATAATAGAAATATCTGTGCCATTTTCAATATTGTACCATCGAAAAGTGTAGGAATTTATGCATAGAATTGAACCAATTTTTTTGTGCATATTTTTGGCTAAGTTCAGCAGGTCCTCCGTGAATTTGGAAAAAAATCTCTTGAAGGGTGCTCTATAATGGATGTATGAGCTATTAACATTATTGTACCATCGAAAAGTATATATATAGAAAATGTGTGAAAAAATATTTAAAAAAAAAAAATGGATAAATATTAAAATTTGAGCGAGATATTGATAAAGAACGCCCCCATAAACTTATCATCCGGGAATTTTTCAGTGACTAGTGCGGGGCCTCAACACGTTTAACTACTTTTTAAAATCTTTACGATGTCAGTGAAAAAAGTTTTCTTATTGGCACATTCAGCTCGTATTTTCCTCAAGAAAACAGCACGATTATAGGTGCATTTAGGAACGTTATAAGTGAATAGAACGCGGACTTGGTTAAAATGGTCTTAAAGATATCATTCAATGAAGCGATGAAAAAAATTCTTACAGGACGTCATGGCTTTAAAGTTCTCGTTGGGTGCATGTTACCCTTTACAATTGCATCGATACAAAGATGTCCCTTTTGCTTTCCAATCCTGAAATTGTTACGATACATCTTTAAATTCATGTTATAACGAAAAATGCCTCTTTTATACTATCTGTCTATTAATTGAGGATAATTCGTAAATGAATTCATAGATTTTAGTACATTAATCAGCATGTATGTGTATAAAGAGTGAAAAAACATATTGGAGCGGCTGAGGCACACAGGGGCGCAAAATTTCCTCTGGATGAGGGCGCACCGGGCCGGCAGGCCAGTCTGAGGTGAAGATAAAAATTAATTAAAAGCAACACACTAGAGTCATTAAATACTTTCTCTACTACCTAATGTTCAGAAACGATAGAAAAGATTCAATTAGGGAAACACAGTTCGAAATGGTTTCTATTTCTGCTTGGAAAAACATTCTAGAAAAGAATTATTTTTCCACTTCATGTATAATCTTTTGATTATGTTAGACATCATTTGATATAAAGGATTCTTTGTTCGACTATAAATGAATTAAGACATATATTTATACCATTAGAAACAGATGAAGACTGGCAGCTAAGCAAATGTCAAACAAAAATAAATTTTGTAAAGACAAATTTTGTAACTAAAACATATCTAAAAACCCAGAAAAACTGTTTGAAATGCATAACATTGCGACAATCTTTTTAATACTTTCCAACATAGTTTGAAAGTGTTTATGAATTCAGTTTGTTTGTCCATCTGCCCGTGCTCTGACTCGTGTAAATATAGTTCGATTGCCATGAAATTGATATATGTTATTGGGGTTTACTATGGCATTGTTGGTATTGAAGATTATTCGTGTAACTATTGTGATTTTATTTAAAGGGACACTCTAAAAACATTACGGTCTGTGAGGAAAAATCATTTGGGGTATATTTTAATAATATTATACTTTTTAAAACAGTTTGAAATTGATATATATCACTGAAGTATAGGGCAAGGTTCTTTCTATAGAACGTGGTGAGCATAGAATTTATCGTTTCTTTACAGGAATACAGATTAGGGGACCTTTAGGAGTTTGTCCTGAAATCCCGCCGGTAATTATCTTGTTGCTTTATTACTTTGGGTCATACCATTGCTAATTCTTCAATGGAGTATTCTTGCTAAATGATATGGTTTTGAACAGAATTTTACATATATGCAGGGTTGGCAGGTTTTTGACAGTGTGCGGTTTTTTTCTGGTTTAAACAGTCATGTCAAAAACCTCAAATACTATATGGATATGTAAAATTTCTCATTAAATATTTGTCACACATGTAATACTTAACATGTGTCACACATTAGATATAATATTAAAAATTTACTATTTTTGTACTGTATATTATCATTTCTGGGGGGGGGGGGGGGAAACTGTCATAAATCTGGAAATTTGGCCCGCCTCCAAACTTGCTCAACTAGCAATGCTTCTGCTATCAAGCCCTGCTAGCTCAGCATTCATTGAGAGAGTATTTTCTAACTTTGGCTTCATAACATTCTAAACTGAGAAATCGTTTGGGTGTAAACAAATGTGCTAAAGGATGTTGCAGGGTAAAATTGATCCAGATTATTAACTGTACAAAACCATTTTCTTCTGTTTGAACATTCTAAAAAAGAAAAATGTTTTATTGCAATTAAAGTAATTTAATTTTTTTTTTTTGTAATTATTAAATTACAGTAATTAATTTTAAAATAAAAAATTGTTTAAATCCTTAAGACTTAATGAATGTTCCCTCTTGTTCTTAAAATGTTTTAAAGCGCATTACATGTTTTTGACGGTTTAAGCCAGTTTTTGCCAGTTTAAACCAGTTTTTGATGCTTGACATGTCAAAAACCAGTTTCTGACATCAGAAATCCAACCCTGCATATATGTATGTAATTAATGATACTAATCGCACACATTTTGTTATAATACATTTATTTTACATTGTCCACTCTGATGGGCCTGAGTCCACTTTTCAGGGACAAACTGGGTCATTCTGTCGCCGCAGGAGTTCTTCGAGCGTCCCAGCGGGCGGACCCCTCCCGGTCGTCCGGGCGATCTCCGCAGCCGTCACGATCCCCTCCCGGAGGGACTCCTCTGCGTCCCCCGTGAGTGCGAGTCGGGCCACGAAGACTCCCGACAGAGCGTCCCCGCATCCCACGCTGTCCAGTTCGGATGCGTCCCGGTCGTGTGGCACCGGGAAGTGTCGCGGGGCTTCCCGTCCTCTGGCGAACACGAGGGGCTCGGGTCCTCGGCTGACGATCACGATGCGGTCACTCCCCATGCTGGCCATGAAGGAGGCAGACTCTTCCACTGAAACACAATCACACACATCAAGTTTATTTATTATTATTTTTTGTTAATATATATAATTATTAAAACGCTCTAAAACTAGTCGTTAGGGACCACCCTAACACTTAACCGTCATGGATATGCTGCATATCCATGACGGTTAAGTAATGGCATAATATAAAATGTGAAAATAATGCATGTGTAAACTATTTACAAAATGCATTGCAATTCCAAGACAAAATTTAAACGTATTTTTAAATATTGTTAATAAACATAGTGATGCTCTATTTATGAATGGCTGATGAACCCATTTCGACACATTTTATAAAAACACCAAACTACTCAAGGAATACCGAATTGCGTAAAAGAAACATCCTTATAACTCCAAAAACAATAATCACATTAACTAACAGTTGATTGCGTCAAATTAGGCGTCTCATTTCGTATTGAAATATATCTTTGAATGAAATACAGGGTCATGAAAAATCGAAAAATGCGGAAACAGAATTACAAATAGCTCGGCAACTGAAAATCCGATCTACTTCGTTCTTGATGCAAAATTTACGTTATTTTATTGCCATTTACGTCCTCTCCTTAAAATAAAAAAATTCGAAAATTTTTATAGACATTTCATCAGAACGAATTGTTCGAGAGTCTGAAAAAATACTTCCGGATAATTGAGGCTACTGATATTAAACACGCTTCGTCCCATTCTTACAGACTAAGTATATACAAAATTTCATGTCTGTCTCAATTTGTTCGGGAGATAGAGCATTTACGGACAGGCACAAAAACTGGACGGCATTCCCCCCCCCCCACCTAAAAATATGTTTTTGGAATCTCCTGTATCTGAAACGTGTAAATCCGATAACTCATCATTATTACTATTATTAATCGGGGTTTTCTGCCGCGGTGAGCGGCCAATCTTCGTCGGTGACCCCTACCTATGACCCGACGCTGAGTCCTACTCGCTTGTGCGAGAGGCGACAACGGATAGCGCCAAAATGCTTTACTTTCTACCCGAATGCCTTGGACTCTAAATGGAAAAGGAAAAAAAAATAAAAATAAGAGGAATTGAAACCAGACAAATTGAACAGAAAAAATAGACAAATTAAAGACACATAAAAACGGTTAGTAGGTGGGTGGGGCTCTGAAACTGGCGACTTTTCCTGCCCTCATCCCGAATACATTTGTCTCCACAGGTAAGCATTATTAACCGTGTATTGGCTTACCTGTGGATCCTGTCTCAGTGGCGAGTGCGGTCAGTTCGGCCTCGTTCCCCATCAAGACGTCGACCCGGGGCAGCACTCTCAGGAGGGGCTCCCTGAAATCTCGGCACACGTACGGGGCGGACAGGCTCAGGCCGAAGATCTGAAATTAGAAAAAGCATGATTATTAACACTTTAAAACCTTCCCTTATAAGGTGATCCAAAAACTGTTTTCATCGTCGCAGAATACGTTTAGGAAAAATGCCTCCATCCATTTTGGGTCTGATTTTTTTTTTCCCATTATTTAAAAAAGTTAACTTTTACATTAATAACATTAACACTAGCTATCCAAATAGATTAAGTAGCGTTTAACGAATATTTCATTATCTGAAACACAACGAATTTTGTTGTTCATTTCATATTCATATGGCCATAAGCTAAGGAAGAGTTTTTGGAGAGGTTTAGAAAACATTTTATTACAACAAGATTTAACTTATATTATCACTTTTTAATACTTTTTGCATTTTATGACACGTGATTCTTTCAGGAGCTCTCTATTTTTTAAAATCGACTTATTTTCATAATGGGGGCGATCATCTTTCACTTTGCCGCTAGTGTCGCGTCAGAGACTCTCAAAGGATAGCGCAGAATCGTTTTATATGACAGATAGAACTCTTTTGCATTTTCCGCTCACTTGCTGTTTGGATTCTTTCATTGAATTTACTCTGCTCCCTTGCATAACAAACTGATAAAATTTTGAAATGTGAAATGAAAGAAATCCCTTTTGAAGATTTTGTTTATTCTTGTCCCAATTGCTCTTGTTCGGTCGTATTTATGCTTAGTAGACTTTTGTCGTCTGCGTTTGTTTATTCGAGTTCTTTGTAAAAAACGTAGCCATGAGTGGCAGAGTTGTGATATAAAGTTTAACCCTTTTTCCGGTTCAGTGTATCCAGTCAGGGATTTTAATTCCAAAATGTCAATCGGCACCCATAATATTTTAACTAAATTTTGCTTTTACAATGAAAGCTTGGATTAAGGGATTCTTAATATCTGAAAGAGTCACTTGTGAATTCCGGCGACAGTCGATAATTTTACTAACAGATTGCGCCCGTGCCGCAAAAAGTTAATAAACTACAGTTTATTAGATTTTTTAATCTATGTTCTATTGTGTGTATAAATATGAGCTCAATGACCTAAGATACCTAGACACCACAATGGCAACCTTTTCTAAAAGTGCTATTACACGTAAAAATTGCAAGCGACAAAAATCGCCTGCGTTTTTTCATTTTCTTAACATTTCATTAGTTGTTCGAGAAGAGTCCTTACCATCACTTGGATTTCCAAGCACTTGATTGGCTCTTACTACCAACTCGCTTCGTTCCAGGCGTCAAAAATGCTCCGACACAAGAGAAGCGCGCGCTTCTCCAGGGACTCCTCTTCGCCCATAGGATTACATGGAGACGCCTGCAGCAGCACACGTGTAATAGCACTTTTAAGGTGCTATTACACGTGAGCTGCTGCTGGCGTCAAATCGCAGGCGTCTCCATGTTATCCTATGGGACCAGAGGAGTCGCTTGGTTAGCGCGCGATTCTCTTGTGTCTGAGCGTCTTTGACGCCTGGAACAAAGCGAGTTGGTAGTAAGAGCCAATCAAGTGCTTGGAAATCCAAGTGATGGTAAAGACTCTTCTCGAACAGCCATTGAAATGCTAAGAAAACGAAAAAACGCAGGCGATTTTTGTCGCTTGCAATTTTTACGTGTAATAGCACTTTTAGGCTGACATCTTTGCCTTCCGTCACGTGATGGAGGGCAGATTTAGCGCGCCAAAACCTCCTCGGAATTTTTTCACCGCATTCCCGCCGAAACTCACATTTTTATGTTTGTCTTGAGTGAATGAAATCTGAAAGTTGTCAATAAAGCTAACATCGCCAAAAAACAGCATCTTTTCGCCAAAAATGTTGGATTCGAAACCATGCCGAGATAACAATGGGATGTGGCGTCTACGTATATTAGAAAGTCAATGTATGAGCTATCAACAGCTCCTATAGAAATTAAATGCCAAAAATTCACCTGATTGGTTGGGCGATTTTCTGCCAACTCGAATACCACATCGGCCGAATGGGCGAGCAGGTAGCCGACCACGAAGACAGCATCCGCTTCCCGCACCTTGTCCCGGACGGGGGACAGGTGCGCCTTCCGGAAGAGGGCGGCCGCCCCCCTCCGAGTGCAGAGGGATCGATGCTGCCCGCCGGAACTGAGCAGGCAGGCGCAGGTACCCGTGGAGGCGCCGGGTACCGGGAGGAAGAGCGGCTCCACGCCCGAGGACATCAGTTCCTGGGATAGTCGGGATGCGCACTCGTCCTCACCCACGCATCCTAGGGGAAAAAAACATGATTCATTCAGTAGTGAAAAATTTTCCCAAATTTCGTTATAAAGTGCTGAAAAAATGTCCCCAAAAGATAATTTTAATCCTTATATTATTATTATTGTGATAACTTCGGAATAGTAGCATTCCGTGGATAAAGATGGCGCAACGATACTGTTATCTGTTTTGTGAAGTTAACGCATGATAGCGGGATAAGATCTGAGATAGAAGAATGATTTTTCGGGATGTTGCCTTAGCAGCAGTTGTATTATATTGTAAATAAATAATATAAATATAGAACTCAAAAGGGTGTTTCCTTGATGAAATTACAATACGAGCAATAAGAACCCATACGATATAAAAATTATACACTATTAAAAATCTGTAGCTGTTGTTACAATGCCACTCCACTGCTTTTATAGAAAACTGCAGACCCTATCAGTGATGACGTCACAGGCAACTCAACTCCACATATGAACTGAAAATGCGTTTCAAACAAACAACAGAGTCCAGATAAAGATAGAGATGAAATGTATTGTGAGCGCATGAAGCTACAGTTGCGACCGCGAAATAGTTTTAAAAAAAGTCACAATTCGGCCAAACAATTGTGGCTCGATATGGAAACTTCTAGAAGTCTGGTAAATTCAGTCCTTGTTCCACGTTCTTGTCTTATTTTGAACGATCATATTGCAAGTGATTTTGACGGTTATAGTGCATCTCTAAAACACTCTGAACTCTATGGAACGCATTTGCGGCCGATAGGTGGAGTTAAGTTGTCTGTGACGTTCAGTTGCCTGTGACAACTGTGACCAGAATTCAGTTCCAAGGTTGAGTTTCTGATAAAGGTGTTTTCCGGTTATTTGAATCGCCGGTTAATAGAATCAGTACTAATTAGAATATTTACTGCATAATACTTAAACTCAAAGAGTATCTGTGTGACAGGAAATCACCATTCTTTCAGCATAATACGTCTAATAAAAGTGATTTAGTTCGAATAATCATTTTTTACTTAACTAATCCATGTAATATGCGCTTTCACACTTTTAAGTAGAATTTTTGCCATTTAATTGAATCCCTTTATTAAATGAAATCTGATTCAATAAAATGGCGGAATCCGAAGCACGCCAAAATGTTTAAATACTAAGTTTGATTTTGATTCATATAAGCGAAAATTATAGCGATCTTTCTTAGCTCTGGGAGGGGTTTTAACCCCAAAACCACCTCCTTGGCTGCGCCACTGGTTGTGGACTCGAGTTCCAGACTGGACAGCATTTTTCGCTCAGATGGAGACTACTCATAGGAGTTGATCTTGTTAAAAATAATTTCAAGATATTTTGTAGTTTCGAAAATGCCTCCTCTCCTCGCACTTGAAATGTGACGTAATACTTATTTGGGTGAGCCTTTTCGCCCCTTAATGAGTACCGTGTTTGCGCATTTGTGGATGAGGGTCATTCCAGATCAAATCAACACAATTTTAAAACAAAATTTACCTGATCATCTCAGATTTTCTTGAAATTTGCTGCAGATGTACTAATTATGTAGGTTTGGAATGATACCAAATTTCTTTGAGATATGCCCACTAGTTTTTGAGTTATAACACATGACATTTTAAAATTTTTGCCTGAAAACTGCAAATGGGAATTTTTTGAATGACTCTAGGAGCTCTCCTATTTGAGCTAGAGAGCTATGAGAGATGTCATTTTACAGAATTTTTTAGGCTCTTTTCTGTGATATCCAACATGCTATAGTTTAATACAAAAATGTTTTTGCCAAAATTAAAAAAAAAAATTAACTTTAAAAAAATTTTTAAAGTATGTTTTGTAATCAAAGACTTCGGAAATCTTGCGAAATAAAATTCGTCCTCTAAAAGTACCGACTTAGCTAAAAGATCAGCTCTTCCATTCCCTGTCAGGATAATAGGTTGGAGGATAATAAGTGTTTAGTTCCAAATATTTATTATTATTATTAGAAAAAAAAAAATCCTTACCCACGAAAGAGACGTGAGTGAAAGAGACGAAGAATGTAAGGGGGCTCATGACTTTTTTTTTCTAATGCAGGACAATAAATGAGTGCCTATTCACACTGTAGGTACTCTGTTTATTATTAAACTTTTGTGATAACTTCATTTTATGCTAAGAAAAGATGAAAAATTTGATTGTATAACTGGTACAAAATTAAACATCATGTTTGTTTCATATGTACCAATGAGATGAGCGACTGTTGAACACACTTATTTTAAATACAATTTAGTAATTCTGCAAAACTACGAAAGGGTCTTGAAACTAGATCAGGGGTTCCCAAAGTGTGCTCCGCGGAGCTTTTGGGGCTCCGCCTGAACTTTCCAGGGGCTCCGCGGTGTTTCAGGAAAATAAACAAAACATTATGACATTAGCATTTTGCAATTAAAAGGTTTTCAAAAGTATGTAGAAATTTGTGTGTGTGTGTGTGTCAAAAATAAGTGTATCTATAACTAGGTTAAAAAATGCAATGATACACTTCTAAGCAGTTAAAAATTAGCATTTAAATTGTATCTACTTTCTGTATAATATTTCTGGTCTGAATTGCTTTATTTTATACTTCTGCTCTAAATGTGTTTTAAAAATTCGATTTAAAATAAGGCTTAAGGCTACAAGAAATAGTATTCTGAATTGAATGCACAACGTGAATCGAAATAAAAAAGTCCCGCCAGTGCTGTTAACTCTGCTTGCCGAACAAAACATGAGAAGAGTTTAGTTCTTTGGAGTCCCGCCTATTTATACGTTTATTCTTAATTCTTATTAAATACCTAACTCTTACTAAAATGTTTTTAAATGACCATAACATTAAGTTTGAAAAAATATGTATATCAGAAAGTATTCAAGATCATCCGGAAGCTCTGATAAATTCATTTATGCATGACTTTCCAGCTGCTCAAAATAATATGTTGAACGATTTTAAATGGATACTAAATCCATTCAGTGCAAAAACAAAACCACACAGCTTAAGCTCTGGGGAATACGAAACTCTCATTGATTTAGCATCTCAAAACGATCTAGAAATCTCTTTTCAAAGCAAGTGTATCACAGAATTTTGGTATCATTTGACAGATGAATACAAAATCTTGTTAGACAGAGCAAAATTAATTTTACTCCCATTTTCAAAGACAATGTGTGAAGCAGGAATCTCCACTTACACAAGTATCAAAACAAAATACAGAAACCTGTTAAATGCAGAACCAGACATTCACTTACTATTGTCGAAAATTGCACCAGATAATAAAATAACTGTCCAAAATAATTTAAGCACATTTATTACTCTAAACTTTTATATATTATTGTTCGTCAAGCTTATGCAGAATAATAGTTAAAAAAATTACAGGCATTTAATATTTGTATATGCTGCACATTGTATTATTTTTATTTTTGGAATTTTAATTTCCTTAAATATTTATTATTATTAATTTTTACTTATTTAAATATTCTATCCAAGTTTTCAAAATCGTATTTAATTTTTAAAACAATATCTGTCGCTTAAAAAGTCTTTTTAAAAAATATCTTGTATAATTTTAAATCCCTCTCTAGATTCATTTGTGTATAATGTGTGTATATATTTCTTTTTCTTTTTATACGTTTAATTTTTTAAAAATCTGTTTATGTTACTTGCATTAATTTTTAGTTATTTAATTTTTTATACTGTTTTTTATAATAAAATAATGTTTGTCGCTGAAAACATATTTTTATTGCATCTTCTATCATTTAAAGACCTTTATATTTGTGTACAATGTATATATGTATTTCTTTTTATATATAAATTTAAATTATTCTTTATTAATATTATTTATACATTATTTTATTAATTAATATTATTAACCTTTAAATTATTTTATCTCTAATATTTATGTTATGTGTATATTTAAATTTTCTAAACGTTTTTCTCTGTACAACAATGTTTGTCGGTTAAAACGTCCCTTTCATGCAATATTTTGTATTATTTAAGAAACCCCTCATTAGATTTATTTAATATTTATTTACGTTGTGCATATAGTTCTTTTCTTTTCGTAACTTTAATTGCTTTAATCTGTTTATTATATTTTTATAATTCCTTAGTTATTTAAATTTTCTATGCTGTTTTTCATAATTGTACTTAATTTTAAAAGAAATGTATATTGCTGAAACGGGATTTTTTTTAGCATCTTGTATCTTTTTACAACCTTTCTTTAAAATTTTCTTTTAATTGGTCTCTGCCACATTTCCAATCAGAAATAAGTCTGTGGCAATTTAAAATATACAGGGTGTCCGAAAAGTCTGGAAACGGTCGAATAACTCGAAAAATACATATGAGATTGAAAAACGTAAATATACGTGTTAAATATTTTTAAATAAGCTACTCAGTGATACCAAATTTGACCTTCGTAACCGACCCCCTGGGGGTCAGAGGGGGTCCAACTTTGAAATCTTAAATTATAACCCCCATTTTTTATTGCAGATTCGGATTCTACGGACAAAAATACGTAACTTTTGTATTTGATGTTTATTTCAAATCTTCGTTTATCACGGTGTAATCGAGCATATAAAATCGATATATATTCCTGCTTTTCCAACGGGATTTTCCCTAATCGAAACTGATTGGGCAGAATTTTTGACGTCAAATTCCTCGTCTTTTGTAGGAATAGCGTTTCCTGAAAATCACCGTGGCGATTATTTCAATAGTGCTACACTGTTAAAAATTTGACCCATTTGCTGCAGCGTCACTCCACAGCTATTATAGAATATCTCTTTAGTGACCAATGAGAATGCTCCATAACACAGTAAAGTAATCGTTTTCTATAAAAGCGGTGGAGTGACGATGCAACAAAAGGGTCATTTTTTTTTACAGTGTACTTTACTGTGTTATGGAACATTCTCATTGGTCATGAAAGAGATATTCTATAAAAGCTATGGAGTGACGCTACAGCAAATGGATCAAATTTTTAACTGTGTAGCACTACCGAAATAATCGGCTCGGGTGATTTTCAGGAAACGCTATTATTGCAAAAGACGAGGAATTTGATGTCATAAATTCTCCCCAATTAGTTTCGATTAGGGAAAATACCGTTGGAAAAGCCGAAATATGTATCGATTTAATATGCTCAATTACACCGTGATAAACGAGGATTCGAAATAAACATCAAATACAAAAGTTACGTATTTTTCTCCGTAGAATCCGAATCTGCAATAAAAAACGGGGGTTATAATTTAAGATTTCAAAGTTGGACCCCCTCTGACCCCCAGGGGGTCGGTTACGAAGGTCAAATTTGGTATCACTGAGTAGCTTATTTAAAAATATTTAACACGTATATTTACGTTTTTCAATCTCATATGTATTTTTCGAGTTATTCGACCGTTTCCAGACTTTTCGGACACCCTGTATATGTTGGTTCTTTCCATTTGTCATCACATTACGAATTTAAAATTTTGCTCAGCTCCAACCATTACTTAGACTTTTTGTCAATGAGTACCCGCTCTGACATAAATTCAATCTCTCTCACCCATGTATCCCATTGTATTAGAAACATTTCCCTACTAGTTGCACTTCGCTTTGAAGGATACATTTTATCCTATCTAATTTAAACGAGAGATCACCAGAAACTTTTAACGAAATGTTACATTTTAACTTTGGTGACAAATTGTAAAAAAAATCCCCCTCCCTTTTTTTTTTTTTTTTTTTTTTTGAAACAAAATTTTACGATTTTTCCGGTGAGAATACAATATGACAGAGACATTATTGCTTGCCCCTCAAGAGGTTAACATGTGTAGTTTTTAACTACATGTCTGTTTTGAGGAAAAAACAATTACGAAAGAAAGTTTCTTTTAAAGCTGTAATTAATAGCCAAAAACTTTAAATAAAATGTCCAAAAAAGTGAACAATGCTGCACCAAACGATACAGCTTATAGAGTTTGCCCCGCCTTCTTAAAACGATGACTTCATTCTAAATGTATTTTTAAAATTTGCTGAAAAAAAAAAAAAAAAAAAAAAAAAAAAGGTGAGAGACGATTTATTTTCGTTGCATGTTTAGAAGTACTAGAAACTTAAGGATGAACGAAATAATTATTCCATAATCGCTTGATTCTATTACGGGTAGGCGGGACTAGCGAAAACGCGTTATATAATTACTCATAAATAATTAAAACTAGGCTTTTTTTTTTTTTTTTTTTTTTTTTTTTTTTTTTTTT
Source organism: Maratus speculifer (assembly GCA_964019185.1). Taxonomy (NCBI): domain Eukaryota; kingdom Metazoa; phylum Arthropoda; class Arachnida; order Araneae; family Salticidae; genus Maratus; species Maratus speculifer. The sequence continues at coordinate 390,470,426 of OZ025295.1, forward strand.
TTTTTTGCAAGTAGCCTATGGGAATTACATAGAAGTACCTCTCTGCTACGAACATGGTACAGCTTACTTTTTTTTCTGTGTTTGTGTGGTTTTCGCCATAAATAATACTCCCTCTGTCACAAATTAGATGCGACATTTGAAGACTTTTGTACTCATGTTTGATATTTATGACTTTATGATTTTGTTTGAACATTTTTCAGAAAGCTATACTATCAATCAACAATATTTACGTACCTAACATTCCCTCCATCAATTCATAAATAATTAATTAATTTAAAAAAAAATCTCGGTTCACTTAAGCCACGCCCCAAATTTTAGAAACTTTTTAAACAGTAATCATTTAAAACTATCTCCAAGCTAATCAATCGTGAATTCATTTATGAAAATTTTATGCCAACATTTCTAAAGAAAGAAAAGAAAAGTGAAAAATCGGAATTCTCATTAGTTCGAATTAAACGAAGTCAAGAGAAAATGAGTTCGAATTAATGAAAATTTTTAATATTAATCAGCCATTGAAAATTTCGGGATTTTATGTTTAGTTCAAATTAAGCGAAGATTCGAATTATCCGATTTCGAATTAACGAGAGTCGACTGTATTTATTATTGTTGGAAAAAAAGATCCTTTACCCAGGAAAGAAACGTGGGCCCTGTCTCCTGCCGCCCACTTGGCGATTCTGGCCGAGTTGATCGCCGACCCTCCCGCCTCCACTCGGGTTCGCGGGTCCCGCAGCAGGTGTTCGAAAAGCGGGTCGTGCCGATCCGTGGCCACGATGCACCCGTCCGACTCCAAGCCGTAGCGGGACAGGAAGTTCTCCGTCCCGACCCGGGTCGTCAGGTCCAGGAGGGGGCTTCCCACAAAAACCAAACGCACACGCCGCTCCATCTGAAAAACAAATCAATAACAACAAAGTTACAAAATAAGTGGACACAAATTATGAGATGTGGAATCCAAAGAAAACTCGTCTTTAAAACAAAGTCTGATTTTGTAATTTTAGCGATTAGGAAACTTACGGTGATTAAGAAAAAGAAAACAATGTAATGTTAAACTAATTGATTGTAAAGGACCATTTTTTATTTATTTTTTTAATGTAGAATTTATTTATAAGTCTTAAATTTTAGTCTTTGAAAAAACATTTTCCAAATGGTTGGTACTAAATTACATTTTTTTTATTGAATTATTGTGTTTTTTTATGTAGGTTCACAATAGATTGGTTCGGTGTGGTTTATTTGTGTCGGCCGATTATCTACTCGAGGGATATAAGCTCAGAATAGAAATATAATAGAATAATTTCACAATAGAAATATAATAGATTGATAGAGAGAACTCGAATTTTTAAATTTGGATAAGGCGAGTTTTGAAACTTACGTCATCATATACGATATTGGCTCTATTGTAAATATCCTTTTTTCTATGCATATATAAAACGTACATAAATGAAACATACGAAAGGTTTTTAAGCAAACTTCTGATACAGTATATTTAAGTTTCGTTAAAATATGTTACAGTAATAATTATGAATCAAGTTGGAAATTGCACGTGAAGCGTTGCAAATGAGGTGCGTTCGTACGATAATGAAGTTTTAAAAACATCACTCTCATATATCAATCTCATAAAATTGTAACTAGTTAATTATTACAATTAAAATGCGCAACAAACAATGTTCTCTCTATACTCATTATGTCGCCCAATGCACAAAAAAATGGACATGAGGATGAAAATTTAAATTTCTTTAAATATGATTGAAATTTTGCATATTAACTGTTAAGAGTGTACTATTTCATATTTTATGAAAAAAAAATTAAATTTTTGTCATTAACATACTTATTTTAATTAATAAAGTGACACTATGACTTTGTCAAATAGACTGCGGCAAAAATCATTACATTTCATGGTCTCGTACAGCTGAACAAACATTCTGAAAATCTCCAATCTTGGATATATATGATCTGACAGCTATTATTGAGAGTTTTTGTCTACAGAGAAGTGTTCACTAATCTTCATTACAAAATGTAAGCATATTTAATTACTCTTAATTATTGTGTCACACCCGCAACAAAAAGTTACATTTATATCTCTACAGAAAAATATTTTTGATTTAAAGTTATGAAACTTTATATTCAAAAATAGTTTATTAAGATACTTTGAATTACAGACACAAAATAAATTGATTAATATTTTAATCATAATTATTGAGCGTTGCGGGCGTGACATGTCCCTGTTGCGGGTGTGATATTTAATTAAAGTCACACCCGCAACGTCTTTTAAAATTGATTACAAATGTATATTCGAACAAATTATATGTAAATTTATAAAAGAATAATATGCTAGAAAACGTACTTGGCAGCTTTAATTATACCCTTTGATTTAATAGAGGGAATTCGAGTTAATAAATAAAAATTTGCATCATCTCAGCATGTGACACTGTGTGCAGTTGATTTATTCAGTTTGGATTGATAAAATTGTTGCTTTACTACAAGAAAATAATTTTATTAGTGATATATGATTAAGAAATTAATTTAAAAGGTAAGATTTTTATAGAAATTAAAAAAAGAAAATTACGAAACAATATTTTAGCAGTTTTCTTTAAATTTGTTAATTTTGTTTTGTTTTTTATATACATTTTTTAAATTTTGTTATTTGATAGTATTTATCTAATATATATTTGTTTAGTTTTTTAAAATAAGTAAATCAATATTAAAGGAAGATTTTTTTCTCTTTTAATTCAAATTAAATAAAAAGTAGAAGTAAGAATAATAGAAACTGTTAAAATGTTTATTAAGTTAGCATAAAATGTACATAGTCAGTTTGAAATTAACCATAATTTAACATAATTAACTTTATGTAAGATTAGAAATTTCAAGGGATAAATATTAAAAATTTGTTAAGCTTATATTTTTGGACTAGAAATTCTATATTTATTCAGTTTACACATTAATTTCTTCTCTTTTGCAGAGAATGAAGAGTACAGAAAGATCACGATATCATCGAAAAAAGATTAAGGAAACCCCTTTTAAATATGAAGGATATCTACAACAAGAGAAAGAAAGAGACAAATCAAGGAGAGAAAAGAAGAGACTATTTTAAAAAATCATGGTAAAGGATGGCAATCCTTTTGCATTTCATCTCATGGTAAAGGAGTTGTCGAGGGGGTTGGTGCAGTTGCCAAGAAAATGGTAACATTAGCAACACTCTGCAACTATAAATTCAGCTTCAGATATTGCCATGTGTGTAGAAAAAGTCCTAAAAAATATATAAAAAACTTTGCTGAATGTGAAATTTCAGAAGATATTGTGAAAATGCTTCATGAATGCTGGCACCAAGCACAATCGGAGCTCAACATTCAATCGATACATCATGTTGTTTTTATTGACGTAGGAACAATTAATGTAGCAATAACTTCAGAAAGTGATCACAAGAGAATTTGTTTGTTACCATATTTTGTCAAAAATATAATATCCATGATAAGAGTGCAGTTGGAGATTTTGTAGAAGTTGTTTTGCTCTCCACATTTAAAAAAAAAGTGAAAACTTTGATGGACAAATAAGACAAATGAATGGGGATGTTATAGAATAAGAGTATCTGAATAAAAAACAAGAAAATGTGCATATTTGGCTCAGTCAGTTAGATGTATCTATACTTTGACATGGATATAATATCCAACGATGAATGTGCAGATGGAGATTTTGTAGAAGTTGTTTTGTTCTCGACATTAAAAATGTAAAAACTTTGATGGACAAATAAGACAAATGGATAGTGACGATATAGAATTAGAATGTTTACTACAACAAAATTTAAGAAAACGTACATATTTGGCCCAGTCAGTCAGATGTATCCTAGGGAAAAAAAAGAGCATTTTTGTAAAAAAAGCTACCACCACCAGAAATTATAAATTCAAGTTTTGTTTGATAATGTTTGATTTGTTTTGTTATTTTCCTCTCTAGATATTATAATTGTAATATTGATTAATTCTTTAATTAAAAAAATCTGCCTTGAAAATATTTGTGTATGTCATTATTTTACTGGCTATACAAGTCACAACCGCAACAGGGCGTCACACCCGCAACGAAAATTTTGAATATTTTCCACAAACGCAAGAATTGAGTAAGTAATTTAATTTTTTCATAGAATAATTATTTAAGTATTACTGTCTAATATATAAAAATATCAATTCACTCAGTTGTCATAATTCACAGAGTTTTGCATTTTTGCACTGAAAGATGAAAATGCATGTCCTTTTTATGTCACACCCGCAACAGGTGGAAATTATTTTTTTTTATAAATAAATGATACATTGGACAATTTTCAGATTTGGATAAATGTATGTGTAAGTGGTCTATATTGAAATTCATACAAATTGAAACCAATGCTCAAAAATATTTTTGCTGGTGACTAAATTAAGTTGTGTAAATGTCAACCGCAACTTTGGATTGGGCGATGTAATGACATACTCTTGTGTGGCCTTGTAAATCAATAATAAAAGTTCTTTGCACAACAGATTATGCAAAATCTATATTATAATATGTACTTTATGATGCATAGCAATATTATAATGTTCGAATGAGTGTAATATTATTAAAATGCATTTGAAACTTTTTTTTCCATTGACTGTCATGTAACGGAGTACTTTTGATTGTCCCTGTATTTGATCTATGCATCCTGTTTTCAAAAAAATGGAAATGACTTGACAAAATTTTGTAATAAGTATGTAATTTAAATTTCAAACTATTAAAATGCATTTGCAACATTTTTCCCCATTGATCGTAATGTAACGGAATACTTTTGATCGTCCCTGTAATTGATCTATCCATCCGATTCTCATAAAATTTGAAATGACTCGACAAAATTATGTAATAATTATATATTTTAAATTTCAAAAGATTCGGTTGGGTAGTTTTTGCGTTGTTATATGCGGACAGACGGACAGACTGAACGAACACTACAGGTGCTATGTATTTACAAAATTACGAACGCACCTAAAAAGAGAATAAATCAACACAAGTTGAATGTAGATTCTGCCATTGCAGAATCAGTTTCGCCTCCGATTAGGAAAAAAAAAATCGATAGTCTTTTAGAAGGGCGACCCCGTTTAGAATGCAATGAATAAACTTCATTTTTCTTGTGTTTATCAATATACGTAATAGCAAGCAGAACAGCGTGAAATACCCAACTGATTAGCAATTTCTCTCTGAGACATTGAAATTGCGGAATAATAAAGAGATACAATTTGACGTGCTACTTCTTCATTGACCAGAAGAAGAATTCATCAAAAACGAATTTTTTTCTTTAGTTTAAACGCTTTTTTATAGACTCTGAGAAAAAGGAAATGCATTTTAACAATAAAATTGTATGAATGTCTCGTTTTAACGGCCAGAATACAAAACTAGTCGTTGGGGGCAACCGTAATACTTACCCATCATGGATATGCATTATATAATATGTGAAAACTATTTATAAAATGTATTGCAATTCCAAAACAACATTTAAACGTATATTTAAATATTCTTAATATACATAGTAATGCTCCATTAACGAATTGCTGATGAACCCATTTCGACAAATTATGTAAAATACCAAACTACACAAGTAGTACCGGATTGCGTAAAAGAAACATCCTTATAACCAGTGGCGCAGCCAGAATTCGGTTCTAGGAGAGGTTTTGAGTTTTTGATAAAGGTGTTTGCCAGTTATTTGAATCATTGGTTAATAGAATCAGTATATTTACAGTATCCCATCTTTTCAGCAGTTGCATTAGTCATGTTTCATTTAAACAGCAATTACAATGTTGGAGTTAGAAAACATAAAAGCCAGGAAAAGGCAATAATAAAGTTACGTGTCAACCACTAAAATGGCTATTTCAGATGTTTTCCACCGCAAGACATCGAATTTGGCATTAATTGAAATTTTTGTTAAAATAAGTTTGTTATTGTTAAAATTCTCTAAAAATATCTGGGCATGACTTGAGCAGAAAATCATCATTCTTTTAGCATAAGACATCTCAAAAAAGTGACTTAGTTCAAATAATTAATTATCACTTAACTAATGCATGTACTTTCACAGTTTTAAATAAAATTTTTGCCATTTAATTAAATCATTTTGTTAAATGAAATCTGATTCAATAAAGCGGCAGATTCAGAAATACGCAAAATGTTTAGATATTAAATTTGGTTTTGATTCATATAAGCGGCAATTATATCAATCTTTCTTAGCTCAGGAGGGGTTTTAACCCCAGAACCTCCCCCTTGGATGCGCCACTGCTTATAACTCCAAAAACAATAATCATATTAACTAACAGTTTACTACGTCAGATTAAGCGTCTCATTTCCAATTAAAACATATCTTTGAATTGAAATTTGAAGAAAATACAGGGTCATGAAAAATCGAAGAATGTGGAAAACAGGGTTACACATATCTCGGCAACTATTGATCCGACTGATTTCGTTCTTGATGCAAAATTTGCGTTATTTTATTGCCTTTTACGTCCTTTCCTTAAAATAAAAAAAATCGAAAATTTTTATATACCTTTCATCAGAACGAATTTTTCGAGAGTCCGAAAAAAGTAGTTCCGGATAATCGAGGTTACTGATATTAAATAGGCTTCCTATTCTTACTTACTAAGTACATACAAAATTTTAAGTCTCTATCTCCATTTGTTCGTGAGATAGAGCGTTGACAGACAGACGGACGGCAATTTTTTTTTTTTACTTAAAATATGTTTTTCGGAATCTCCAGTATCTGAAACGTGTAAATCCGCCAAAAAAATTTTTTTTTCGATGTGTTTCAAAACGATTGCAAGACTTACCCTATACTACGTATGATAGGTAAGTAAAAGTGGGCCACAATTTTTGACATGACACTTTTTAGCTTGTCTGAAAGAAATACAATCGGAGGCTAATAAAAATCTGTGGTGCCTTTCGTTTAGCCGGGTGTCAGTGTTATACACACACATATATATGTAATAAAAAAAATCGCCTTAATCCTAAGTTAATTACTTCCAAAGTCTTTTAACATTAAACTTTTTCCTTTTTTTAATAATATTTTAACATCTTATTTTTAATTCCATACCTTCCTTTAATCAACCCTTTTTTTATTTTATTTCATTCTAAAAAACATTAATCTTCCAAAACAATTTTTTTCTTAAATAGAAAATCCCATTATATTTAAATTCATTCTATATCTATTGCGTCATATTTATTTATTTCTTCACTCAAATCTTTCGATTTCCCAGAATTCCCCTTCAGGGGGTTTTGTTTAAATGCTGGATCCTAGTAAAACTATATACGACCGTGAAAGAGAACTACCTTCTCTGGCGTTTGTGTCTGCGGGTTAAATTTCATTGGTTAAAAATAAATTCTCAAAATTTAATTGGTAAATTGAGAGTTTGTCGTGAAATCCTCTTTTTCCCGCGCTGATAACTTATATAAAGGATTACGTTGGCTTTGGAATCAGTTTTCAGTTCAGTTTTAGTTTAGTTTGTGTGTTTCTTTTTCTTCATATTTCAAGTGTCACTTGGTGAAATCTGACATAACGCAGGCCCGGACTGGCCAGGTCGGCTGGTCGGCGATCGCCGAGGGCCCCCGCCCCAAAGGGGCCCCGGAAGTGCAACTCAAAAAAAGAATATACGATTTTATAATTACTACTTACATAAGAAAAAAATTCAGTATTTTCCAATAATAATATGCGTTTACAGTAAATTTTAAACAATTGATAGTTTTTTCATAGTAACTTATATAGTTTCGTCGTGTCATTTCGTTGGACAGATGGAATAGGGCTGCTGACTGATACATCGTCCTTTCTGCAGTACTCATAGAATCAGATTCAGAGTGCATCGCGACGCTCACTTGCCAATCTCGTATAGTATGGTTCTAACTAGTGCAATTTCACAGTGTGGTCAACATGAAGCAGTTGTACGAAAGAGACAGTACGAAAAGGAAAGAAAAAAATGAGCAAATTTTTAAACATTGAAAAATGTTTAAAACTTTTAATAGTTGGTTAAGTAGTAAGAACGACCCGATTCCACTCAATTTGCACAATAAAATTTCTTTTTCTTAACATACAATTAAGATCCTTTTAAAGAGTACTACATACACATTTATGATATATTTTATATTTTAAAGCTATACTTTAAAATCACGATATTTTCTCAACATAGAAAATACATGAGAATAACATTAATGATTACTTAGAAGCCAAGATTTTTAAACATTCAAATAAAGATTCATTATAAAATTAATCTAGTTTAGATTAAAAGAAAAAAAGAAAGACAGTAAAAACATGATTAACCTTTGAAGATGTATCATAAAAAATATATTTGTGAAAACATTTCTCTCATTTATTAGAGCTTCTTTCAAATCCAAAGGAGTTTGTTCCTGACACATTTCTAAATTCATTTTCTTCGGAAATGCATAAGTTTTGCTGTTTTTTCTTATTCAGAACATATGTAATCGAATGGTGTCTTCCATTAATTGATAAAGACATTATATCTTTTAGAAATATTGTCAACGTTAGAATTTTGAATTAAATTTTTGGAAGCGATATCATTGAAAAGGGGAAAAACCTGCAGTCACGTGACAAAAATTTCTTACCATTTGATAATTTATTTACCAAAAATGGAAAAATTATTCTATTCCCAAATCCTTTAATAGTCACGCATGTCAATTTTATGCATTTACAGTTAAAAATTAGTCAGAAAGTTTCGCGTTATTGAGAAGTTGATATAAAAACACCCCAAGTTATACTTCCAAACTCTTAAAATGTCAGCTAAAAAATAACTCAAGTTGAGCCGAAATTCGCTCAACTCACGTTTAGAAAGGCAGCTTCTCATAAAGAGTTAAAACAACTCAAGTGAGTGAGTTGTTTTCAAAAAATTTAAATCAAAATGAGTTATTTAAATAAGCAATCTAAATCAAGATGAGTAAAGCATTTAAAAAACAACTCATTCACGATCCAATAAATTACAGCTCTTTCCTGAGAAGCCAAATCCACTCTTCCGTTTTAAGAGTGAAGATTACATTAACAGAAGTTTATTATCGCTATTAATATTTTTTAAAAACATAGTAACAGCCTTACACATTCTGAGAACATTTAAGTCCAGTTCTGGCCCGACTCTACTACGTAGAAAAAAAAAGTGTACACCTGATCACGGCCTTAGGTATGAGTCTGCTGAAAAAATTAAACCCTGCCTCTGGTACCACATAACTGTCCGATGCCCGCGTCTTTGTTTGGATGGTGTCAAACTAGCATCGGCTCATGACGCATATTTATACTCATTCTCGCGAAAGTCATTCACTGAAAGCGGATCATATTTTATCCTCTTCGCTTAAGTTTTTTTTTATATCGGATTGGCAGGTTCCCTAATTTTTTTTTTATCGGCCCAGCACTCCCACTAAATTTCTTTGCCTGTCCGGCCCGCAGACCGGGCTGGATACAGGTCTCGGGCCAAACCCGGGTCCATGCAAACCTCTACAACAAATAATAGGTTCAATGTTCTGTAATATTATTTTAAAAGACCCATATGATAGCATAATATTTAGCATGATGGTAGGTAGTACTCCAGATATAGCTGTTAAGAGTTGGCATTTTGCGTTAGCTATGGCCCCACTAGTGGCCGAGAGATTCTGACCTCCAAACTGGTAGACAGTAGGTACTGGTTTCGAACCCAATCGCGACCGTCGGCCTAACCGTTCGGAGTTTTCCGTGGTTTTCTTCGAACCTTGCATTTTCTTGCGTAAATACGGGTTAGGTTCCCTTAGAAAGACCCCCCAAGGAGGGCACTCCTCCCCTTAGGGCCTATGTCCCACGTGTAGATAATTGGCCAGCATAAAACACAAACAAACAAACAAAGCGTCAGATATGTCCTTCAAGGAAATGTATGTGAAAGACTTTTCGGAAAACATACTAGTAAGCAGAAGATTCACAGTTCAAACCGTGATTCTGGAATTTGAAGTTTTCATACTATAGTCGCGGCTTGAAAAATTGGCTTTTCAAGGACAAATGTCCTCTCTTTCGTTATTCACTGCTCAGCTCTTATCTTATATTTAGTAACTATGATAAAAGTCCCCCCAACGTGACCGAATGACAGCTCTTCTTCTGTCTACACTGTTTGAGAGATCCTATTGGAGGAATATTACAGTAACTATACTACTCTTCATTTTTAATATTCTTCCATGGGTAAATTTATTTTCCGGAAGTACCGTGGAGAAAACGCGACGAGGGACTAGCATCATTTAATATTATGACAACGAAGGTAAAATGAAAAGAGGAAATTTGTCCTTGAAAGGCCGATTTTTCCTGCCGTGACTATAACTAAGGAACTGCAAGAAGTGTAAGTCACCGACTTTAACGAAAGTGGTACCGTTGAAAAGATCGCATTATGCGGAGTAAAATACTCAATGGAACTATCCGTCGGAAACGAGTCGTTTTCGAGATATCTGACAATTTATGTAACGTAGCTAGTGCATATTTACTGGGGAATCGCAAAAAAATTAGTTTAGATTTTGGCGAAAGTGGTATTGTTGGAAAGATCTTATCGTGAAGAGTAAAAAATTCAAACGAACTACCCATCGTAAATGAGTCGTTTTCGAGGTATCCGATAATTTAAGCTACATACATACTGGACTAGTAAACACCTAACAGAGGACGGCAAAAAATCAATGTCTCGATTTTGACGAAAATGATGTTGTTGGAAAGATATCATTTTGAGAAGTAAAAAACTCAATTGAGCTACCCTTCGGAAATGAGTCGTTTTCGAGATATCTGACAATATATGTAACTTAATGCAGTTTCTCAGTAAGTGTGCATTAGCTACGTGATGCAAATTGTCGATATCTTGAAAACGTTTCATTTCTGTCGGGTGATTCCATTGAATTTTTTAATTCTCCCGATAATATTTTTTCAGCTATACCACTTTCGTTAAAATCGAGACCAAAATTTTTTGCGGTTTCCCAGTAAGTGTTCACTATAGTGTCACGTAGCTATAGCTACGTGACAAAAATTGTCGGATATCTCGAAAACGGCTCATTTCCGACAGTCATTTTTTTACTCCTCACAATGAGATCTTTCCAACGATACCACTTTCGTCAAAATCGGTGACTTACACTTCTTGCAGTTCCCTAGAATTAATATATATATATATATATATATATATATATATATATATATATATATATATATATATATACAATGAAACCTCCAAATAAGGGACACCTCTATTTAAGGGACAAAAATTACGGTCCTATAGATGTCCCTTATTTAGAGGTTTCATTGAGTAAGAAACTCCGAATAAGGGACACCTCTATTTAAGGGTCAAAAGTTGCGGTCCCATAGATATCCCTTACACTGTATATATATATTAATTGCAGTTTTCTTTCTATTTTAAAAAAGAGCGGCTTATTAATGATTCAGCATTTTAAATTTCGTTTAAACATTTTTTTTTTCGTTTTTAAAAATTTTAAATTTTAGTTATATCTCCGATATTTTTATTTCGCGTTTTTAAAGAATTTTGCATTTTGCATTTTATTTAAATAATTTAATTTGAACATTTTAATATAATTAAAATAAATAACTTCTTTTTATTTTAAATTTATTGATCCTACCATCTACGTAAGAATTTAATAATTATAAATCAACAATTTGGATTTATTAATTAAAGGATAAGTTTTTTGAAAAATATGTTAAAGGAAACACTCACACGTGCCTCCCTTTTTAGCTCACAGGCTATCATAGCCTGAGAGCTTATGTGCCCGTCCGTACTGTATGTATGTTCGTATGTACGTAACGCGATAACTCATGATAAAAATATCCGATCCACTTGAAATTTTGTATGTAGGTATATCCTGACAAGGCGCTTCCCTGATTAGTTTTTGGAGTTCATTCGATATGTATAAGAGGGGGAACGGGGGGCTCATGCCCCCCGTTAGTTGATATAGATGGGATTTTCATGCAGAATTAAGTTTTCAAAATTTAGATTAGGATCATTCTGATGAGGCGATTCCGTGACTGTTATTAGGTGTTCATTGATTAAGTATAAATAGGGGGAACAGGGGTTCTAATGCCCCCCCCCCTGTTAGTTGATATAAATGGGATTTTCATGCAGAATTAAGTTTTCGTTCAAAATTTAGATTAGGATCATTCTGATGAGGCGATTCCGTGACTGTTATTAGGTGTTCATTGAATAAGTATAAATAGGGGGAACAGGGGTTCTAATGCCCCCCCCCCGTTAGTTGATATAAATGGGATTTTCATGCAGAATTAAGTTTTCGTTCAAAATTTAGATTAGGATCATTCTGATGAGGCGATTCCGTGACTGTTATTAGGTGTTCATTGAATAAGTATAAATAAGGGGAACAGGGGCTCTAATGCCCCCCCCCCCGTTAGTTGATATAAATGGGATTTTCATGCAGAATTAATTTTCGTTCAAAATTTAGATTAGGATCATTCTGATGAGGCGATTCCGTGACTGTTATTAGGTGTTCATTGAATAAGTATAAATAAGGGGAACAGGGGTTCTAATGTCCCCCCCCTTAATTTATATAAATGGGTTTTTCAAGCAGAATTGTCAGATTTCGTTCAAATCTCTGAATAGTTTTGGAAGTTTAATGGTTAAGTATAAAAGAGGGGGATAACTCTTTTTAAATTATATAAATGCTAAATGGGTTTTTATTAAGAATTATCTAATTTGCTCTGAATTTTGGATATAGATTTTTTATATGATAAAGCATGTCTTTGGTAGTATAGGAGGTTCAATGATTAAGTATAAAAAAAGAGAAAAGGGGAGAGCTGTTTCCCCTTCTTAATTTTTTTTTTTCGAACGGAATTAACCCTTGAAAATATAAAGCTTTAATGTGCAATTAGTATTTGTAGCCTGTGAGCTCAATGCCTTCAGTTTAACTGGTCAGTATTCTTTATTTTATTACTGTTATGTCCCTTTTAATATTTACTTAGCTATCGCAATAGGATTAGATTATTATGACTTCTACACAGTCATTTGTCTGCCGAAAACTAAAAATATACCTCACGCTCATTTTTAAGTAATAACCACTTAAAATGAATAATTCTTATTTTTTTTTCCTAGTATGAAATTAGTTTAGGTATGGTGTATCAAAATAATATAAACATATATTGTGAAAGTAAGTTAACAACATTACAAAAACCTTGCATTTTACTCAACTATTTTCCAAGGGACAAAATAGCCTAAATGTGGTTTTTTGCCACCTAAGCCTAAATTAAACAAGTTGGAAATTGCACGTGAACGTAGCAAATGAGGTGCGTTCGTACGATAACGAAATTTAAAAAATATTTAGATCTTACTGATATAGTAGAGCGTACTCCGGATACAGTATAGTAGTCGAAATCTTTACGTTTCTGTAAATATGCAGGAAGTAATTTTTATTACACCTCAGCAACGTATATCTTATTCATAAAATGTGAAATAGTTGAAAATAATTAAAACACATACCAAACCATGTTTCCCCGTAAAGCATTATATAGTGAAATACTTTTGTGTGGCCCTGTAATTTAATAATAAAAATTACTTGCATCACAGATTGTACAGAATGCATATTTTAGTATATATTTCATAGATTCATGTCAATTCTATTATGCCCGAATGAATGTAACATCATTAAAATGCATTTGAAACTTTTTCCCCATTGACCGTAATGTAACGGAATCTTTTTGATTGTCCCTGTAATTGATCTATGCATCCGATTTTCATAACATTTGAAATGACTCGACAAAATTACGCAATAATTATATGTTTTAAATTTCTAACGATTAAAATGCATTTAAAACATTTTTCTCTATTCACCGTAATGTAACGGAATCCTTTAGAATGTCCCTGTAATTGATCTATCCATCCGATTTTCATAAAATTTGAAATGACTCGACAAAATTATGTTATAATTATGTATTTTAAATTTCAAAGGATTCGGTTGGGTAGTTTTTGCATTGTTATATGCGGACAGACGGACAGACAGACGGACGGACGGACTGAGCGACAACAATAGGTGCTACGTATTTACATAATTACGAACGCACCTAAAAATAAAATATAATATTCTGTTTTCGCTAAATTTCCCGTAAGGGGCCCCTTTTCAATCTCTAGCCGAGGGCCCCCAAAGGAGCTAGTCCGGGCCTGACATAACGGATGGATTTCTATGGCGATAGCATCAATCTATTTTTATGTCGGAGTAGTACATACGTCTCAAGTTTAAACCAGCATTAGTGGAACTATTTTACTGCGATGTGAAACACGAATAAAGGTGCTTAAAAAATGTACGGCGCTTCCGTCTTATTCAAATGGGAATATACCAAAGGAATTTCATTTTTGCCACACGATTGTTAAATCTTCGATGGAGTATTCTTACTAATTAGGAAACTGCAAGAAGTGCAAGTCACCGACTTTGACGAATGTGGTATCGTAAGAAAGATCTCATCGAGAGCAATAAAAAACTCAATGGAACTACCCGTCGCAAATCAGCCGTTTTCGAGATATCCGACAATTTATATCACGTAATTAGTGCATACTTAATGGGGACCGCAAAAAATTTTAGTCTCGTTTTAACGAGAGTGGTGTCGTTCAAAAGATATCATCGCGAGACTTAAAAAAACTCAATGGAATCACCCGGCGGAAATGAGACGTTTTCAAGATATCCGACAGTTGTGTCACATAGCTAATGCACACTGCTGGGAAACTGCATTACGTGACATAAATTGTCCGATACCTCGAAAACGGCTCATTTCAGAAGCTTGGTTTCATTGAGATTTTTACTTCTCACAATGATATCTTTGCAACGATACCATTTTCATCAAAATCGAGAAACCAATTTTTTGCGGTCTCCCATTAAGTGTGCACTAAAACAGTATGCACTAACTACGTGACATAAATTATCGGATATCTCGAAAATGGATCATTTCCGACGGGTAGTTCTATTGAGTTTTTTCTCCCTCATGATGATATCTTTTCAACGATACCACTTTCTAATACTACAATTTTTTCACACTAAAATTTTTTGAGGTCCCCCATTAAGTATGTCCTAATTACGTAATATAAATTGTCGGATATCTCGAAAACGGCTGATTTGCGATGGGTAGTTCCATTGAGATTTTTACCGCTCTGGATGAGATCTTTCCAACGATACCACTTTCGTCAAAATCAGTGACTTACACTTCTTGCAGTTCCCTAGAAAGTGGCATGGTTTATAGCAGAATTCTACATATACAGGGTGTCCCAGAAATGTTGAGACAAACTTTCAGAAAGATGTCGGGGAAATCCCAAGGGTTCAGATTTGTATAGCAACCCATGGTCGGAAACGTTTTCTTGGCGCGTTAGTGATGACACAAAACGCAGGAAGGACAGGACACGACTAAGAAGAGAAAACATCTTTATTATTCTTAGTACAGTAGATAAGTAAGAAAAAAGAACATGGAAGAAACGATGATCGTCATCAAATAAGGTGCGTGAAATGAATGTCCCGAACTTCCCCAGCAGCTTCAACAAGTTCCTCAGAGATTTCCAGTGTTATCCCGGTATTTTTTGTAGAACTAAGAATAATAAACATATTTTCTCTCCCTGTTCGTGTCCTTTCTTTCATGTGTTTTGTGTCATCCCTACTGCGCCAGGAAAGTGTTTCCGACCATTTGTTGCTATGTAAATATGAATCCTTGTGATGTCTCTTACCTCCCCTTAAAATTTGTCCCAATATTTCTGGGACACCCTGTATATGCTTATATCTGAATACATTAACACTGGCGCCCGGCTAACCAAAAAGTAATTTAAAGTAAAAGATTTAACTTTAAAAAAAATATATTCAGAAAGTTACGCGATGTAAAGCCACATTGCTTGACACGGAACTGAATGTAAAGGGTATAAGCTAAACATATAGAAAAAAAACCCATTAAAATCTGAACCTTAATTTAAATACTAGCACGTTATTAGTTAAGATATTACTTAAAAGATGGCAGAACTGCTACCGAAAATAAACAACTAATAAAAAATATCAGCTTAACTCATGGCATGAAAATTTCATGATTGTATAACAAGTAGTGGATATATAGTTTCTTGTCTTATTGTTGTTTTAAACCATCCAAAAATTATTCTATTCCGAATGTTTTGACAAATAAAGTTGGATTGTTTATCCATGACATGCATTTCTTGTAGATGGCATTTGGTAGCATGCACATAATTGATTTCTGACTGCAATTAAAATTTGAAAATTTTGCTTTATTAAAAAATCTGCCTTTGGATAACTATCTTTTTCGTTCACATATTCACGTATTTATAGGCAGTATAAATGCTCAACCATAAACGAAAGTAAACAGCCAATTAGAAGACAGTATTGATGCTGGTCGCTTTGTGAATGCGCATATGTGAGATACGCTAAGCCGGGAGATCCCTCCGGAAGATTTGAAGTTTTGTATTTTCAATAATTGAAAAGTGCAATCTCTCCCCCGAAATCACAGAAAGTCACAGAAATCCTTCTATTCATCTACAATTTAATCAATTACGGCCCCACACTAGTCACAGAAAAAGACCCGGATGATAATGCTAAGTCTATGGTAGCGTTCTTTTCAAATATCTCGCTCAAATTTTAATATTTTGACATGATTCTTTGCATAGGACAGCTGAGGAGGATCCACAACCGGCCTAGTTTTTACTTTTTCAATTTTGCTAATATATTTTTTATATTGCGATAGTTTCAAATTCAGAACCGGTTTAAAACGGTTTTAAAATTTAAAGTATTTTTTTTTGTTTAAATCTGAAACTAAAATTGAAAAAGCAGAAACTAGGCCGGTTGTGGATCCTCCTCAGCTGTCCTATGCAAAGAAACATGTAAAAATATTAAAATTTGAGCGAGATATTTGAAAAGAACGCTACCATAGACTTAGCATTATCATCCGGGTCTTTTTCTGTGGGGCCGTAATATTATTTAGTAATTTTGCTATCAGTGAGTCCAATAAGTTGAACGAACGTTTATGGACCTCAATGCGATTCGCAGGCCCGGACTGGCCAGGTCGGCTGGTCGGCGATCGCCGAGGGCCCCCGGCCCAAAGGGGCCCCGGAAGTGAAATTCAAAAAAGGAATATACGATTTTATAATTACTACTTACATAAGAAAAAAAAATTGAGTATTTTCCAATAATAATATGCGTTTAGAATAAATTTTAAACATTTGATAGTTTTTTCATGGTAACTTGTGTAGTTTCGTCGTGTCGTGTCGTTGGACAGACGGAATAGGGCTGCTGACTGATACATCGCCCTTTCTGCAGTACTCATAGAACCAGATTCAGAGTGCATCACGACGCTCACTTGCCAGTCTCGTATAGTATGGTCGTAACTATAATTATAATTATAATTATAACTATACTATACTTATAGTGCAATTTCACAGTGTGGTCAACATGAAGCAAATTGTACGAAAGCGACAGTACAAAAAGGAAAGAAAAAAAATGAGAAAATTTTTAAACATTAAAAAATGTTTAAAACTTTTAATACTTGGTTAAGTAGTAAAAACGACCCGATTCTACTCAGTTTGCACAAAAAAAAAAAAAAAAAAAAAAAAAAAAATAGTTTGTCTTAGCATACAATTAAGATCCTTTTAAAGAATATTACATACACATTTATGAAATATTTTATATTTTAAAACCATACTTTAAAATCACGATGTTTTCTCAAAATGGAAGAACACGATAAAAACATTAATTATTACTTAGAAGCCTAGATTTTTGAATATTCAAATAAAGATTCATTATATTAAAATTAATGATTTTTAGATTAAAAAAAAAAAAAAAAAAAAAAAAAAAAAAGACGGTAAAAACATGATTAACTTTTGAAGATGTATTATAAAAAATATATTTGTGAAAATATTTCTGTCATTTATTAGAGCTTCTTTCAAATCCAAAGGAGTTAGTTCCTGACAGATTTCTTAATTTATTTTCTTCGGGAAATGCATAAGTTTTGCTGTTTTTTCTTATTCACAACCTATGTAATCGAACGGTGTCTTCCATTTTTTGATAAAGACATTATATCTATTAGAAATATTGTCAAAGTTAGCATTTTGAATTGAATTTTTGGAAGCGACATCATTGAAAAGGGGAAAAACCAGCAGTCACGTGGCAAAAATCTCTTACCATTTGATAATTTATTTACCAAAAATGGAAAAATTATTCTATTCCCAATTTCTTTAATAGTCACGCATGTCAATTTTATGCATTTACAATTAAAAATTAGTCAGAAAGTTTCGCGTTACTGAGAAGTGGATTGAAAACCACCCTTAGTTATACTTCCAAAGATTCCTTAAACAGAAGTTTATTATCGCTATTAATATTTAAAAAAAACATAGTAACTGCCCTACACATTCTGAGAACATTTAAGTCCAGTTTTGGTCCGACTCAACTGCGTAGAAAAAAGTGCACACCTGATCACGGCCTTAGGCATGAGTCTACTGAAAAAATTAAACCCTGCCTCTGATATCACATAACTGTCCGAAGCCCGCGTTTTTGTTTGGATGGTGTCAAACTAGCATCGGCTCGTGACGCACATTTATACTCATTCTCGCGAAAGTCATTCACTGAAAGGGGATCATATTTTATCGTCTTCGATTAAGCTTGTATATCGGATTAGTAAGGTTCCCTAATTTTTTTTATCGGCACAGCACTCCCGCTAAATTTCTTTGCCTGACCGGTCCGCAAACCGGTTTTTATACGGGTCTCGGGCCAAACCCGGGCCCATGCAAACCTCTACAACAAATAATAGGTTCAATGTTCTGTACTATTATTTTAAAAGATCCATGTGATAGCATAATATTCAGTATGATGGTAGGTAGTACTCCAGATACAGCTGTTATGAGTTGGCAATTTGCGTTAGCTATGGCCCCACGAGTGGCCGAGAGGTTCTGATCTCCAAACTGGTAGACGGTAGGTGCTGAGTTCGAACCCATTCGCGACCGTCGCGTCGTCCTAACCAAGTTTTCCGTGGTTTTCTTCGAACCTTGCATTTCCTTGCGTAAATACGGGTTAGATTCCCTTAGAAAGACCCCCACGGAGGGCACCCCTCCCCTTAGGGCCTATATCACACGTGTAGATAATTGGCCAGCATAAAACACAAACAAACAAAGCGCCAGCTATGTCCTTCAAGGAAAGGTATGTCAAAGACTTTTAGGAAAACAGATTCGCTAGTAAGCAGAAGATTTCCAGTTCAAACCGTGATGCTGGAATTTGAAGTTTTCATACTAACTAGGAACTTTTCATACTAACTTCTAGAAGTGTAAGTCACTGAAGTGACATCGTTGGAAAGATCCCATAATGAGGAGTAAAAAACTCAATGGAAAACTACCCGTCGGAAACAAGTCGTTTTCGAGATATCTGACAATTTATGTAACGTAGATAGTGCATACTTACTGGGAGATTGCAAAAACATTGGTTTAGATTTTGACGAAAGTGGTATTGTTGGAAAGATCTTATCGTGAGGAGTAAAAAATTCAAAAGAACTAACCATCGGGAATGAGCCGTTTTCGAGATATCCTATAATTTAAGCGAAGTAGCTAGTACATACTGGGCTAGTGCACACCTAACAGAGGACCGCAAAAAATTGTTGTCTCGATTGTGACGAAAATGATGTCGTTGGAAAGATATCATTTTGAGAAGTAAAAAACTCAATGGAGCTATCCTTCGGAAATGAGTCGTTTTCGAGATATCCGACAATTTATGTAACTTAATGCAGTTTCCCAGTAAGTGTGCATTAGCTACGTGATACAAATTGTCGGATATCTTGAAAACGTTTCATTTCCGACGGGTGATTCCTTTGAGTTTTTTAATCCTCCCGATAATATATTTTAAGCGATACCTTTTTCGTTAAAATCGAGACAAATTTTTTGCGGTTTCCCAGTAAGTGTTCACTAGCTAGGTGACATAAAAATGTCGGATATCTCGAAAACGGCTCATTTCTGACGGGTAGTTCCGTTGAGTTTTTTATCCCTCACAATGCGATCTTTCCAACGATACAACTTTCGTCAAAATCGGGGACTTACACTTCTTGCAGTTCCCTCGTAAGATAGAATTAAAAAAAAAAGAAATTCGTACTTTTTTCCGATTTAAGGATTTATATTATTTTTTATGACTAATACTTATATATATATATATTTTTTTTAATTACAATTTTCTTTCTATTTTAAATACGAGCGGTTTATTAATGATTCAGCATTTTAAATTTCGTTTAAACATTTTTTTGTTTTTAAAATTTTTAATTTTATTTATATTCGCTATTTTTCTTTTTATTTCGCTTTAAAAAAAAATTACATTCTTATTTAAATAATTTAATTTGAACATTTTTAATTTAATTAAAATAAATAACTTCCTTTTACTTTAAATTTATTGATGCTGCCATCTATGTAAGAATTTAATAATTATAAAGCAACAATTTGGATTTATTAATTAAAGGATAAGTTGTTTTGAAAGATATATTAAAGAAAATACTCTGAGCGATCTGCGATTACACGTACCCACTTTTTTTATTACTGTTATGTCACTTTTAATATTTACTTAGGTATCATAGTAGGATTTAGATTATTATGACTTCGACACAGTCATTTGATTGCAGAAAACTAAAAATATAGCTCACGCTCATTTTTAAGTAATAACGACTTAAAATGAATAATTCTTATTTTTTTTCCTAGCATAGAATTAGTTTAGGTATAGTGTATAAAAATAATGTAAATATGTATTGTGAAATTAAATTAACAACATTACAAAAACCTTACATTTTACTCAACTATTTTCCAAGTGACAAAATAGCCTAAATGTGCTTTTTTTGCCATCCAAGACTAAATTTAAAAATAAAATAAAATATTCTCTTTTCGCTAAATTTCCCGTAAGGGGCCCCTTTTCAGTCTCTAGCCGAGGGCCCCCAAAGGAGCCAGTCCGGGCCTGGCGATTCGCGATATTTGGCTGTTTTTTGCGTGGTGCGGAAATTTTTCAAAACTCATAAGAATATTTCGGTTTTCAAAATTTTATCCGAATATAACAAATTTTGTTCAACGCACTTTTTTGTTTTTTACTCATTTTAGTAAATTTTCTTCTCTGTCCTTAGCGATTTTTTTATATGGTTTAAAGAAAATTAGTTTAATTCTCAAACTCTAAAGTTCGCAAATTGCAAACCTCACAAATTTATGAGAAACTGAGAAGTTCACAAATTCGTTTTCAAACTGTGAAGATTATAAATTTATTCACAAATTCATTTTCAAGTAGCGAGGTTCACTCATTCGTCCGCCAATTCCGAAATTCACAAATTTGCTCTCAGACTGTTTATTCGGTACTACTAAGTTATCCCGTCGACCAAAAAATGATCGCCAAACTATAAGATTCAATGCCAATAATGGAGGATCGTGAATGTCACATTCAGTGACATATTGAATACGATTCACGTGTTTAAAACGTCATTAAGTGATTTTTATTTCGACTTTTTATTAATATTTTCATTAATATTCTACTAATTATTTGTCTTCACGTTATTTAAAATAAAAGTTATGTCAATATGTATAATTTGGCTATTAGTTTGGCGATTTGTATAATTTGGCGAAATGGGTCGACGGGATAACAGAGTAGTACCATTTATTCATATAAATTGACTTAATATTTTAAATTACAATATGAAACGAAAGACGCTGCAAATCCTGATGTATTTGATATTCCATCTTTTAAACTAATCGAACGCATCTAGTAAATGACTTTTTACATTTCTTGCTTAGTGGTAAGTTGAGAAGATAGGCGCATTGAATTTGCAGACATTGATGAATGTTCAAGTGTTTTCTGTTTTTACAACTTGAGTTGTATTCCATCAATCTCCAATGAAGATATTTCCCTTAATTTTGTTATTGCATGCTTGTTAAAATTTTGTTTTATCAGGAAATCTTAATTTTGTTATAGTATATAAAAATTTTGAGTGAAGCAGGCTGCAGAACCTGCTTTACCACCCAGAAATACTGTAAATGCTAATAGTGTGTTTATTAGAACTAGACGAACTTTGCTCATCTAAACGATTCCACAGTGTCAATAATTTTTGTCACTTTTTTTTTTTTTTTTCAAATTTATGTTAAAACAATTTTTTACCCATCGTCCTAGAACAGGCATCTACACTAGTTCAATACATTTTAAATTTGTAAAAACTATGAGAAACTTCGGATGCATTCTAGTTTCTCAAATAGCAAGGTTTTTCTCTTTCCAGTTTTTGGATGAATAAAATTTTTACCATGCGCCAGTGCTGAAGTAAAAATCGATTTCAAACTCGTTTCAACCAAGGACTGAAATTATTTTTTCATTTCCAGATCACAACATCGTGAACGTGTGTTTCAATGAATTTCCAAATTTAGTTTGGATTTCTCTGATATATTTCCAAGTCGACAAACTATCCTGACATTTCCATGTTTTCCTAGGTCTGTGACTGCCCTCATCTCTCCCCCAGACTATTTGAATTGACAGAAAACCTCAAAGAAAAAAGTAAGACTCGAGAAAAAGAAAATTATTAAAAAGAAAGAAAAAGAAACTTACCTGAACGGAACCTTCTTCCGATGTATCTTGCATATACCGTCTGAGCCGACGTTATCTACACTTCTTTAATCTCTTTTCTTGATTAGAGGAGGTGAAAGGCCTCGACTCTCAGATGCGAATGGCTAAGATGAAAGTCCTGTACAAAAGGACTTGCACCTTTTCTTTTTCAAAAAACCCCTCAACTCAACCTATGTATAAATATGGCTACTGAGCACTAGCACAGTGAAAAGGGGGGAAATCCCTCCCACACCTTTAAGAAAATATCGCTCCAGAACCCAATGAGCTGAAATAAACTTAAAGATTAAATTAGTATTATGAGCAGGTTCGAAAATGCGACGCTTTCTCAAACAGTCCACGACTGGATCGAGAGACTGTCGAAAAACACGTACTTGAATGAAAAAGGGGCACCCGAGGGGCTAGGCAAGGTAAAAATTTCTTTGCAGCAAGAAAGAGCTTTTCAAAAAGTACGGAGAGTCACTTGCGTTAAGCATAGATTATGAAGCACTTTCCAAAGCTACATGAAATCTTTAACAAAACTTCGTTATTTAGGTAAATAAGGATATAAACCCAAGTGTGTATTCCAGTACTACTGAACAGCCCTGTATTTGATCTGTCAGCTAATATTCATAGTATATAATGGGAATATTTAGTTTAGCAAAAAATGCCTAGTAGCTTGAAATTCCTCTTTCAGCAATTTATACTAATAGATGGAAACATACTTGAATACTTCGTTCAGCCTTGTAGTTTGCCTGGTATCTTTATTACACATCAGTGTTAAGATAAAATTTATTTTAAACTAAAACATTCTTAAAACAACCGGAATCACTTTCTCATAAATTATCATTCAAAGGCCCAATGTACCCAATTCTTTGCGTGGCTCTGTATATCATTTTATCTATATTCTGAAAACATTTCTTAGTAAATTTAATTCAGTTCAGCGTAAAAATGCATAAATTATTTAAGAATCACCTTTTAGTAATTTATGCTCATATTTAGTAACGTTGGCGAGCTCCTTTGGGTAGCTCTGTATCTGTATATTAACTATAGCATTTATACACACCATATAATATGCATAAATTTAGTGAAACTTATACGCGCATATCATAATTAAAATGCATTTCATCCATCCATCAGCTATCATCGGATACATATACAGTACTTTGGAAAGAATGTACTTTTTGAAATCTTTTGTGTGTCCCTGTAAATACTATGTACTTTATATTAGGGAAGGCAGTATCGTATAATTTATACTAAGCCTCACTAACATACATCAATTTTATTATACATGAAACAGTTTAATATATTTAAAATATGTCACACACAATTTCCCCTTTTACCATTATCTAATGGAATCCTTTTGTGTGGCCCTGTAAATGAATAATAGCTACATTTTCCCCTTATATTTTATAGAATGAATATTTTAATGCACCTCGTAAAAGCATGTAAATTTTAATATGTTTGACAGGATATAACATCTTTAAAATTCCTTTGAAACGATTTTTTCCCCATAGGCCGTAATGTAATGGGAAACTTTTGATTCTCCCTGTAGATAAACTAATCATGGTAGAAACTTCATTTTCAATAGGGTTCGTGCTAGGGTAAACGTCAATAACGTCCTAAAATTTCATGGCAATCCGAGAATATTTACGGGAGTTAGAGCGCGGACAGACGGCCAGGCAAACCGAATGCATATGCACTTTTCAACTTTGTTGGAAAGTGGTAAAAAAGATTTATTTAAAATGAATAGAGAGTGATCCCCTTTATTTTTTATGTTAGGGGCCGAACGAAACATCTTCAACAAACCGGTCAGACTTTCGCAGTCAAATTCCTTGCTTGGAGTCTATCAAAAATGCCCAAAGAACTACATTTTCGAGAAGAGGCCTATCCAGTGGAAGGAAAAAAAAAGCTCTGTCGACGTAGGAAGTTGTTCGAGGCGCACATTTTGCTGCAGGGTGTTGCATCCGTACACAGGAGCCAACCAGTACTGCAGGTATCGATCACTTAGCTCGACAATAATACGGAGAGCTAACCCCCTGTTCTGATACATTGAATCCAGCAGTGATTTTACGACGAAAATCTTTGGCAAAACATAGATTTCCTACCATAGGATAATACGGGGTAGATAGTTTCAAATTGAATTTTCTTTTAAAATTAAGATGAAATTGCTACATTTTTCACTGATATATATATATATTTTTATTAAAAATCTATTGATTTTACCTAAATTCAGTGCAAATTTATAGTTTAGTATTAGTTGAAAAGAAAATTTTAGTTAAACTCAACAAAAAATGAAGAAACGGTTGTTAAATATTGCTCAATGCAAAATATCAAAAAGATAACGAAAAATAATAAGAAGTTTGTGAAAAAGTTTGAAACAATGTTTGTAATAGTAAGAAAAATGGAGGACTCGTTACTTGCGCGCATTGAAAAGTAGTCTCTCCGTATTATAATTGGAGCTCAGTGGTCTCGATAGACTCCATGGAGCTGCCATAGATGTAGGAATAACTAAATTACGCACGCGGGGAGAAAAGATGATTCTCCGCGCGCAAACGATTCTTCTCCACTAGAGTGGCAAATGGCGGGCGATCCAGTGGTCAATGTATGAAAATGTGCATTCTTAAAATGAATTTTTAAATATATATTTTTTAATCTTTTGTGAATATTTCAAAGTTTATATCTGATTTTTAATTACCAATTAGTATTTTTTATCGCAAAGTTACTTTTTATGAATAAAATAAATAAGAATAATGGAATTTTTTTAAACAACTATCTTTAAATACTTTTTAACCTGGAAGTTAAACAAAACAGTATGTGAATCAAAATCAGTAATTGGCATCTTTTTTTAGGGGCGTTCGTAATTATGTAAATACGTAGCACCTATAGTTGTCGTTCAGTCCGTCCGTCTGTCTGTGAGTCCGTCCGCATACAACAACGCAAAAACTACCCAACCGAATCGTTTGAAATTTAAAAAGTGTAATTACTTAATTTTGTTGAGTCGTTTCAAATTTTATGAAAATCGGATGCATAGATCAATTACAGGGACAATCAAAAGTATTCCATTATGTTGTCAATGGGGAAAAAAGTTTCAAATTCATTTTAATCGTTTGAAATTTAAAATATATAATTATTACATAATTTTGTCGAGTCATTTCAAATCTTATGAAAATCGGATGTATAGTTTAATTAGAGGGACAATCAAAATTATTCCATTAGATTACGATCAATAGGAAAAAACAGTTTCAAGTACATTTTAATGATGTTAAACTCTTTCGAATATAATAGAATTGACATGAATCTATGAAGTATATATATACTAAAATATACATTCTGTACAATCTGTGATGCAAAGAATTTTTATTATTAAATTACAGGGCCACACAAAAGTGTTTCACTATGTAATGCTTTACGTAGAAACATTGTTTGGGGCATGTTTTAATTATATTAAACTATTTCGCATTTTATGAATATGATATACGTTGCTGAGGTGTAATAAAAGTTACTTCCTGTATATTTACAGGAACACAAAAAAGATTTCGACCACTATACTGAATCCAAAGTACAATTTACTGTAACAGCAAGATTTGAATATTTTTAAAACTTCGTTAAGGTATGAACGAACCTCATTTGCTACGCTTTACGTGCAATTTCCAACTTTTTTTTTTTTTCCTCTAAGCAAAATAGAATTTTTTTTTAAATGGATGAACAATTTTAAATTATTTTCTTTTCTTATGACTTGTTTTGTTTTTCACACAGTATTTCAAAATTTCCAGACATTTAAAATGTTTTTTCTCCTTCCTTTCTGCCCATGTTTCTTTGCATGGGCACAATAAAACATTGTGTCGAATTTTCCTTACCCACTAAACTTAAAACATTTCTTTCCCAGCCATAGTTGTTCATCGTTCATCTCGCTCTCTCCTCCCCCCCCCCCCGAAAAAAAAGAAGTGTAATAGGGTAAATAAAAAAAATTATTTGTTTTAGCTTTATTATTTTTTTTTATAAAAAAGCATTAATAATGCACATTTTTTAGATTATTTTTTTAGCCAAACACTGCTCAACAAAGCTAGACAAAGCATGAAATGTTTTACCAAGGTCAATATTATTAATAAATCTTTGGTGTTTTTAGAATACAACATGAATGAAGTGATAAATAAATCCGTTCATTTATATTTTATAAAAAGTATAAATGAGTGAATTAGCTAAAAATTTATAATTTTTGTCCATTTCAATTTTAAGATATAATAACAAGAACGAAAAACAAAATCAAATTCTTTGAATTACTTAATAAAGCATCAAACAAAATCACAATAATGTATATCTGCTATGCATGACTGTGGTAGAATCGCAAGTTCCACTTGCTTCTTGCCACTCTAATGGATGTTGCCACCGAGCCGCAACAGAATCAAAAGGTATTGGGAGAATAACATTGAATGCGTAATCTAGTTATTCCTATATCTATGGGAGCTGCAGACATCAATGACGCCATTTGAAGCCATTTTTACCCCCCTTCTATGTATACTCTATTATAGCCTTCCATTTCAGACTTCTATCCTTAGAGTATTGGCGATTCAAGCGCTCGAATACGCCATCTGGTGGAGAAAAGATGTAACTTCTCCATTCAGGATAACGCCGTGTAAGCTCATTGCATTACATGCGTTTTCAGTTTGTTCAGAATAATTATTCTTTTGCATAATTTCAGACTTTCTGTGACATTTGTGTTCTGTCTTATATGATGAAGTAAATATTATACGAATTTGAATATCTAAAACTTTTAAAAACATTTATAATAAAGAATTGTTTCAATAGGACTTTAACATTAGTTAAAGGGAAATTAAAGGGACAGTTATCCTGTATCAAAGGTTGCGCGCAGCGCCTCTATAGGCTGTTTTAGTTCCCAATAGAGAAAGAATAGACATGAAGTGAGGTGACTCGGCGTGACGCCAAAACTGGAATCCTGAAATCCGCTACAATAGGCCCAAAGACAACCGCGTGTTTTCGCGAAAAAAGAAGAAAACTTTTATTAATACAGTTTTTATTTTATAATAGAGTGAAATTCTACTTTACAATGTTTAAACATTTCATTTAGAGAAAAATGCATTGCTTATGTCAAAGAATTCGATCCCTATTCCGCGTGTTTGTTCTGTGTCTAATTGGCACTTAAATTGGAGTGATCATCCGTATTTTTTATTTATTTATATTTGTATTTATATTTGTATTGCTTTGAGGTAGGCGCTACAGCTATTCGCCGGCATAACCCACTGCCCCCTCTACAATGCCTAATCACTGAGCAGACGACAAGCGTGAAACGTCATGAAGTGGAGGCGAAATCACTAACCCTACTGGTTCCACAATCGCCACGAAGCTCAGAACGCGATCGTTGTCAGGGAAACCGCCTTCACTACGTCACAAGCGAGAAGGCATTGTAGAGGAGGCAGTGCATAACCTCCAATGATCACAAGAAACCATATAGAACACTTTATTACAGATTATCCAGTACATACATTTTTCACAGGTACCGTACAACACAGACAACCATGCCGCTAGCTGGACTCGAACCATGGTCCAGCGGTGTGGGAGGAGCTGATGCTACCAACCATGCCACTGGATCGGCATTTATTTATAACATACATCTGACTTATGTACTCGACGTGAAAGCCTGCTTGTAAGTCATCTTTAATATACAGGGACGAGACTGCACAAGGAAATATTACAACATAAGAGAAGTTCAATCGGGAGCTCCACACAAAGAGTGCGTGCAATGGAGCCAGTGGGAATCGAACCCAAATAACTTCCTACGCTCGCAAGCGATTAGCTGCGTGGTGTCTTAACCACTCGGCCACGTAGTCTTCATCACCCGTAATCTTATTGCAAACTGTTTTTACGGCATACTGCATCCCTATTCTTTCTCTTAACTCTATGAGCACGTTTAGCAGATCTAAACAAAGCGACCTGTTATATGACGTCAGGGTAAGTGACCAATTTCTTACCGGTTGACAGACTCACTGGACACCATTAGTATTGTTTACTAGTAGCGCTTTCTGTATATTACGTTGCTGCAGTCATTCTTTGATTGTTGTTATCATAAATGTTCATGGAACCGATCACGTGATCCAACTAACCGAGATTTTTTTCTCGGTTAGTTCGGTCACTTCGGTTACATCCACTGAACGACTAGGGTTGTGTATCGATTAAAGTGCTGTTACACATAAAAACTTCAAGTGACAAAAATCGCTTGCGCTTTTTCATTTTCTAAGCAATTCATTGGCTGTTCGGAAAAAAAAAAGCTTTTCCATCATCCGGATTCCCAAGCATTTGATTGGTTGTTACTGGCAACTCTCTTGATCTCAGATGTCAAAGATGCTCCGACACAAAGTGGTTGCTTGCTTTCGGAGCGACTCCCCTGAAGCCATGAATAACATGGAGACGCCTGGAATTTGAGCTTTGTCCCCTTCTGTAATATGTTAGACTCGTTTTGCCTTTTGTGACGTCACAGGAATAGTGTCCATAAAGCTTTTTAGTCATTCTATTAGTATGTAGCACCTTACATAGTCATCGTCTGCCCGCAAAGAAGACCCAACGAAATTATTTGAAATTGAGTAAATAGAATCCTCGCAGAATGGGGTCGAGTTCAAACTGGGAAAAGATATCAAATTCAATCTTATACTACCACATGAATTCAATACTACTGTCCCATGATAGGTCGTGATTATAGGTTGCTAGGGTGGTGACGTCCCATTGAAGAGGGAATTCCGTATGATGGAATCTGATGTACACTGTTTAAAATCTGCTGCATTTACTGCATACGCACTCTGTTGAAAATATTCCAGTAAAAATGCTTGAGATTTTTTTGTAATTTTTTTATTCTTGTTTAACACAGAACACATCACAATATTTCACAACACAGATCTTTACATAAATGTTGCAGAACAATGAATTATAACTTCTGGTTTCAGTTTTAAACCAATTATGAAAAATCTTCTTACTAATTCTTTCATCTGACATGAAAGGATGAATTCAAATAATAAAGAATAACCCCAGCCAACTTTGGGCGAAGTTAATTAAAAATATATTAAAAATAATAACAGGTGAGTCAAGAGCACCTCTTGACACCTCTAAGTCCCATTTTTAACTAAAAACTATGACATCATAATTCTGACTTTAAAACAAAGCATAGAATTCATAGTGCTGCCACCTGTTATCAAACAGAATAACTAACACTTAAATTATTCTAATTAAATTGGGTTCACTGAACATACTCCCACCCATCAAGAAGTTATTCTTGATGCAAAGGAAGTAAACAAAGTTTTACAATAGGTCTTTTAAAGATACCCCTAATGGTTTTAACAGTCACTACTCTGACTATACCATCCTTACCTGGATGAATCTCAATAATTTTGCCTAATGGCCAGACAGAGAAAGGAACATTATCCTCTTTTAAAATTACTATATCATTTACTTTAAAATTTTCAGTTTGTACTCTCCATTTTTTTCTATTTTGCAAAGAGCTCAAATAGTCAATACTCCACCTTTTCCAAAAACATAATTTCATTTTTTGTACTATATGCCAACGAGACCGTAAGGACAAATTTTCTTCATATACCGGTTCAGCTGGCGAAGTAATAACATCTCCAATTAAAAAATGAGATGGAGTCAATATATTTATACTGTCTATGTTATCATTATCAATTGCGACTAATGGTCTAGAGTTTAGAATAGCCTCAATTTGAGTCAAATATGTATAAAATTCTTCAAAAGTTAAATTAGTATTACCAATTACATGTTTAATATAAAATTTTACAGAACGGACAGCAGCTTCCCATAGTCCACCAAAATTTGGACTTACTGGAGG
Source organism: Maratus speculifer (assembly GCA_964019185.1). Taxonomy (NCBI): domain Eukaryota; kingdom Metazoa; phylum Arthropoda; class Arachnida; order Araneae; family Salticidae; genus Maratus; species Maratus speculifer. The sequence continues at coordinate 390,500,811 of OZ025295.1, forward strand.
AATCATATGCCACTCAATATTTCTTTGAGACAAAAAATAACAAATTTCTTCATTACTTTCAATATGACAAATAAATTTATATAAATCGAGGAGTTGCCCCTTAGCACCTACAAGTGTTGTAGCATTATCACTATATATATGCTGAGGAGCTCCTCTTCGAGAGCAAAATCTCTTTAATGCAGCAATAAATGCCTCAGAGGTCAAATCAGTTACTAATTCTAAATGTAGAGCTTTAGTGGCAAAACAAATGAATAAAGCAATGTAACATTTGGTAGTTTTAGCCCCTCTACCTCGATATTTCAAAATATTAATAGGCCCTGCATAATCGATTCCACATGCAGAAAATGGCCTGTTAGGAGTAACTCTGTTAAGAGGAAGATCTCCCATTAATTGTTTGGAAGAAGCTGTTCTATATCTACAGCAGGTAACACATTTATAAATACAATTTTTAATTATCTTCCTGGCACATACTATCCAATAATTCTGTCTTATGATGCCCATTAATAAATTTAACCCTGCATGAAAATGCATAACATGAAAATATTTAACAATTAACACACTTAATTTATGCTGAGTTGGCAAAATGACAGGATGTTTTGCATTATATTGGAGGGGTGAATTTCTCAGCCTACCTCCCACCCTAAGCAAACCATCACTATCAATAAAAGGACTAAGTGAAAAAAGAGAACTTTTTTTAGAAACAGGTCTATTTGATCTAATACAACTAATTTCATCTCCGAAATATAGCTGCTGAATATAAGAAATAATCAAATTACCAGAATGTCTTCTTTTGGTTATTGATAAAGGAAGAAATTTACCTTTCTTCAAAGGACTAGTGTTCATTTTGCCAACTTTCTGCTTACAATTTTTCACAAACCTAATACAAAAAGCTAAAACATCAACAATTTTAGTAAAAGGAGAATATTTTTCAAAAAGCATATCAATCACAGAATTATTTACAGTTACAGGAAAACAAAATTTAGAATTTTTCTTCTCTTTATTTACAGTATCTAAATTAGTCTTAATTTTAGGTTGTTCAGGCCAATGTTCTTGACTTAAAGAAAGCCATTTTGGGCCCTCCCACCAAAGGGAACAATCAGGAAGATCCTTGGGAGGTAACCCTCTGGAAGCAATGTCAGCTGGATTTTCCTTGCCTGGAACATACCTCCAACAGTCAGATGGAACAGAATCCAAAATTTCGGAAGTTCTATTAGCCACATAAGGTTTCCAATACCTAGGATGAGATGATAGCCAAGATAGAACTACTTGCGAGTCTGTCCATGCATAAAACTTAATAACGAAGGTATTCAAAATAGTCACTAGTGTCGAATATAATCTAGAAAGTAATAAAGCACCACTTAGCTCAAGTCGTGGTATGGAAACTGATTTAAGTGGTGCTACCTTGCTTTTAGCAACCAATATGGTCACCTTTGACTTTATTTCACCAGGTTGCACCACATAGATGACTGCAGCATATGCTGATTCTGAAGAGTCACAAAAACCATGCAATATGATTTCTTCACTGGAACATCGGATCCATCGTGGAATTTGAATAGAACAAACTTGTTCAAATTCTTGTTGGAATTTTTTCCAATTTGCTTGGAAATTTTCCGGAAGAGCAGTGTCCCAGTCTAACTTCATTAACCATAATTGCTGGTAAAACATTTTTACCGAAACAGTGCAAGGAGCCAAAAATCCTAATGAAACCTAATCAAACAATTTAGCTGATTCTGAAAGAAATTTTCTTTTAGTTATGTTATCATCAAATTGTAAATTAACTTTAAAGATGAAAACATCATTTGTAGAATCCCAACTAAGCCCTAAGGCTTTGGAGTAGGGATGGGCATTATTTATCGTATTAGGATAAATAACAGTGTTACTACGCTAGAACCTAATATTGCATTAATATGTTACTGAAAAGTCCCTGTTAAATAAATAACACATGGTTCTTAATGACAGCATCTTCCTTCACTTGTTTTAATCACGATTTCATTTTTTGTACCTCTAAAATAATAATAATATTCATTAAAAACGTCCTTAATCGTTTCTTTTGAGACGTTTGCCGAACAATGTTGAATGTCCGGGCTGGATGCCCGGACAGCGCACCCCCCCCTTTCCTGCTTGCGCACACCCATTCACAATTATTTAAAAAATTTGCGTCTCCCCCATTATTAAAACATCCTTAAAAACCCTTATTAAAAAATCTCACAATTATACACTCTAAGATAAAAAACCTGTCTAAAACGAAATTTAAAACTGTTTTATAGGCTTCCGTTTTAGAAGGTTTTACTATATAAAATAAGATATTGTTTGTATCCAGCAAGTACAGCCCGGACAGCCCCCCCCCTGCTTGCGCAGACCCATTCACAATTATTTAAAAAATTTGCGTCCCCCCTTATTAAAACACCCTTAAAAATCTTTATTAAAAAAATCTCACAATTATACACTCTAAGATAAAAAAACTGTCTAAAACGGAATTTAAAACTTTTATAGACTTCCGTTTTATAAGGTTTTACTATATAAAATAAGATATTGTTTGTATCCAGCAAGTTCAGGTTAAAAATTCTGGGCACTCACCCGTTCAAAAAGCTGGTTACGCCTATGCAACCACAGAAGAAATAACTCCTTAATATTAGCTAATTCAATAACTGTTAGATTTTTCACCAGTTTTTCAATTCAGTTCAGTTATGTAGTTCTTTTCTGTTAGATTTTCCACCCGTTTTGAAAAAATGTAGTTTTTTACATTACAAAAGAACATTTTATCGTTTCGTAACTGTTGTTTATTTTCAAACGTTTTGTCTGAGGATAATGTTGTTATCGTTAACGACTTTTGATTTAAAGTTTCGTTTCCTGTTTGGTTTTCATTCGCGGTTGTTGAAGAAAGAGGATAAATAAAAAATGATTTCGTCTCTTTTTTATTAAATATCAGAAAGACTGAATTTGAGATTTGTGGATTTGATTTCTAAAGGGCTCTTCTGGGGGGGGGGTTCCCTATAGGACCATTTTTTGGGAGGGGGGCTAGGGGGGCCTTTTCTCATTTTTTGATGTAATATGTCTATCGAAAGCTTATGCTTCATACATTACAAATCTAGCATAAAAAATTTCCTCCCGTTATTCTGGGTCACGTTACGGACCCATAATGGGTTGAAATTTAAATTTCTGAAACTTCTTCGAGGTTTTTTGCCAAATCGGTATCAGAAAAAAATCGTGCCAACGTGATGTGTGTATGACATCTGCGCCATATAAATATTATTCAGTCTTTTTTTATTGCAATTTTTTTATGTAAAACAATATGCATTATTTTTCATGCACAATTGCGCATTAAATGAAAATTGTAATGCAATTTTTGTAGTAGTACTTTATAATAATGAATAAAAAAAAAAAAAACACATTATTTAAAAGTATTTCCTGCACAATAAAATGTTTCCTGACGATTACAAAAAAATATGCCCTGACAATTCAAAAAATAAAAACGTAATTGTCCAAGTTTTCACTTCTGTCGGCACTCTAAAAATGTCACTTTTTTTAGGAGGGGGGGGGGGGGTGAAAATTTTGTGGAAATAAGTCTTATTTTTTATTTATGTATGGATCCATATAAAAAACTATGAGCTAGTGAACTTTGGAACCATTTTAATACAACTCATATTCCAAATATTAAAATAACTGAGAAAAATTATTAAAATATTATTTTCAATTTAATCATTTTTATACTAAGTAAATGCAATTAAATTTCTTATAAATGGAATCTGGAATGTTTAGATAAGATTTTAATATTTACAAAATATAAAATACAGTACAATATGTTAGGTTTACAGCTTTCTGAAAGGCATAAAAATAGTAGGATAAAATTTAGATGAGTTCAAAGTATTAGAATATTTTATTTTGCGCAACAATATTACCTTATTAATATGAAGTAAATGGTAGTTAATTTTTTGTAGCACCCTCTTTTGCTTTCATAATAGCGTACAATCGATCTTGCATACTATACATATCTGCTATTAAGAAAATAGTAAAAAAAACTGAGTCTGGAAAAAATTTCATTCTCTACCATCTGTCCTATCTCACAAGTTTCTTTGTCCTATCAGTTAATATTTGTTTTATGTTTTGCAGCCGCTCTAGTAGTGGCAGCAGGCATTGACTTGCTGTACGAAAATTCAGTAATGCATTTCATCTCAGATTTTAAAACATCAACTGTGCTGATTGAGAAAACGCGGTATACGGAAAATGGATTTTTGAAAAATTCGTTTTCCTCTGTATGTTAAAGAAAGTTTTCTTAATATGTTTTCTTGTATTTCTAATTTTCCTCCTTTTCGTATTTCCTATTGGATACATTATTTTATATTCAAAAATATATGTGCCTATAGATATTTTCTTAAATGTTGTTGCCCCACCAGTGGATGAGAGATTCTGCCCTCAAAACTGGTAGACGGCAGGCGCTGGATTAGAACAAAACCCAATCGCGGTCGTCAGCCCAATCATTCGGAATTTTCCGTGGTTTTCTTCGAACTTTGGATTTCCTTGCGTAAATACGGGTTGGGTTCCCTTAGAAAGACCCCCCTCCCTCCACGGGGGGGGCTCATATCCCTTGTGTTGCCCGTTTGGGAGCATATTTAGCAATTGTTTATAAATTGTTTATTGTATCCTGTTACAAAAATAACAGGATGTTGGAACCTGTTACCAGCGCTACTGTGGAATGATGTAACCTGTTAACCAAAAATAACCATATTTCTCATCTCTACTTTGGAGCAATCATCAGGATGAATTTCTAAGTTTGTTGACTCAAGAGAATTTGAAGATAAATGAGTCAATACATCTGAAGAATTAGACCTCCATTTCCGTAAATGAAAACCTCTATTTTCTAAAGCCAGTGAAAGTTTATCAATCACTCTAATAGCTTCTTCACTTGAGATTGAACCTGACATACAGTCATCAATATAGAAACTATCTTTAATAATTGAAGCTGCTACCGGATCATCTTTTTCTATGTCTTTTCCAATTTGAAATAAGCAACGAGTTGCTAAAAATGGAGCTGATGCTGTTCCATAAGTGACAGTTTGCAGCCTATATTCCTTTAAAGCTGAGTATGCTGATTCTCGCCAAATAATACGTTGTAAATCTTGATCTTCTGGAGCAATCAGAATTTGTCTATACATTTGCTGAATATCAGCGGTAAAAGCAACAGGATTTGTTCTAAATCTAATAAGAATAGTGAAGAGATTTGGTTGAGGAATTTGTCCAACTGCCAAAACAGAATTTAAAGAATTACCATTAGGTGGTTTGCATGTCCCATCAAACACCACCCGTAACTTTGTAGAAATAGAATCACTTTTTATAACAGAATGATGTGGAAGGTAATATACTTTGTTGCTTGTAGGATTTAAATTTTTGTCAACAGGTGTCATGTGACAGGTGTGTGTGCAAGGGCGGATCCAGCCCAACCTCCAGGGGGGGGTCACAACTTTTGACAGATGATTTAATGAAACAATTTTAAAATACAGTAAATTTTGTGAAAACGGAATTACGATAAAAAGTAGCAAATTTCGCCGATCAGGCATAAAATAATCGCGAAATTTGTCGATTAGGCACGTAAAAAAAACGAATTTTGTCGATCGGACGCGAAAAATCTCAGATTTCGTTTATCGGCAAAGAAAAAAATCTATTTTTTTTTTTTATAATACTTGAAAAAATTTTGTTCATAGATTGCGGAAAAGTCGCCTGTTTTGTCTGTTTACCGCATAAAAAAATGCGAATTTCGTTGACCTGGCGCGGGAAAATCGAAAATATCGTCAACTAGACATTGGAAAATCGCGAGTTTTGTATATCGGCCCTCGAAATTTTTCGAATTTTGACTGTATGTCTCAGAAAAACCGCAAATTTTATCGATCGAGCACAAAAAGTTGAGAATTTTGTCTATCTGGAACGAAAAAATCGCAAATTTCGTCAACAGGGCACGGAAACCTCCCAATTTTGTCGATCGCTTCGTAAAAAGCGCGAAATTACTCGATCGGGAATGGAAAAATCGCGAATTTTGTTGATTGGGAATAAAAAAATTGCGAATTTTAAGTTGATATGAAACGCAGAAATTGATAATTTAGTGAATCGGGAAAAAGTATCGCGAATGTAGTCGATTGTCTTCGTAAAAGCGAATTTTATTGTTCGATGCGGAAAAATGCGTATTTCATGGACAAGAACGGAAAAAGGCGCGAATCTCATCAATTGGGCACGGAAAAATCCCGAATATGGTCGACTGCTTTCGTAAAAAGCACGAATTTAGTCGATCGAGAACGAAAAAATCGCTTTTGGTAGGGCACGGAAAAAGTGGGAACATTGTCGATCGGGAACGAAAAAGTCACAAATATGGTCGATCAGTTTCGTAAAAAGCGGATATACAGTTGATCTGGAATGAAAACAAATCACAAATTACGTTGATATGACGAACAAAAATTGACAATTCCATCGATCGGGACAGAAATTATCGCAAATATGGACGATCGGCTTCGTAAAAAGCATGAATTCCGGCGATCGAATACAAAAAACTCGCAAATCTTATCGATTCGGAACGAAAAAATAGCTAATTTTGTCGATTCGGAACGAAAAATCGCTAATTTTGTTGATAAAGCGGAGAAACCGCAAATTTTGTCGATGATGCACGAAAAAAATAAATAAATCTTTGAGCGCCTGCAGAACAATCGTGAGTTTCCTCAGTATCGCGAGAAAAAAATCACGGATTTGATCAGTTTACGGCAGTAAAAAAATGCATAGCTCGTCATTCAATTAAGAAATGCATATTTCTTAGTTCGTGTACGGAAAAATTCGTATTTCATCGAACGAGAACAGAAAAATGTGCTAATTTTGTGGATTGGGCTCGAAAATCGTGAATTTTTTCAATCAAGTGAAGAAAAATCGCAAATTTCGCAGACCATTCGTGGAAAAATCTCAAATTTCGTCGATCACACCCAAAAAAATCGTGAATTTCATCGATTAGGCATGGAAAAATTCTGAATTTCGTGGATCGGCTTCGCTAAAATTGCGAATTTCACCAATCGGGTGTGGAAAAATTGTGAATTATGTCGATCAGGAGCGGAAAATTCGCAAATTTTCTCGATCAGTTTCGAAAAAAGCGCAAATTCTTTCGATTAGATGCTATTTTGCGTTCCTGTTTTAGCACCTTTTATTTAGACTGTACAGTGTACATCCCTCTTTGAAGAGCTCCAGGGGGGGGTCATGACCCCCATGACCCCCCCCTTGGATCCGCCACTGTGTGTGTGTTTGTCAACAGGTGTGTATCTTCATATTCATTCATAAATTTTCTGTATTCATTTTCAAAATTTTCATCAAACTGAAATTTTTTCTCCATAGCAAACAAACGTGAAACTGCCATAGATTTAGAATCTCCTAATGTTATTACATCTTTATAAACTGGCAACTTAACTTGAAATCTTCCTTCTGGAGTTATCTTATAAGTTGAGCAAAAATGTTGTTCACAAAATTTTTCTTCTTCAGACAAATGCGGATTTTTAATATTTATTTCTTCAGCCTGCCAAAATTTTTGTAATAATAAATCAAAATTTAATTCATTTTTTACACTAAGAAAATGTGAATTGATACTAGAAGAATATTTACAATTAGATTGCAATTTTCCAGCTACCACCCAACCAAACATAGTATTTTGGGCAATCGGCTCATTCTCAGTACTAACAATTCTACCATATCTTAAAATTGTAAAGAAACAGTCAGATCCTAGAATAATATCACATTCTTGTGGTTTCATGAAATCTTCATCTGCTAAGGTAATATTCTTAAGATAATCTATATTTTTTGTATCAAGGAATTCTGCAGGTAATTGAGATGTCACTTTAGGCAGAATGTATGCCTGTACCTTTAAGGATTCATTTGAAAGCTTTGATCCAACTTTGAGAGTTACTGAACCTCGAGTTTGTCCAGCTGATACTCCAGTAATTCCATTTAAAAGAATTCTGTCGTTCTTCCTTTTTAATCCTAAAATTCTTATAACATTCTCACTGACAAACGAACATTCTGATCCAGAATCCAGCAAAGCTCTAAAAGAGTAAGCTTTGTTTTCATTATCATATAGTAAAACTTTAGCAGTAGGCAGAAAAGAAACACATTTAGAATCATTAAAAGAAGCACTAGAATTAATTTGCAATTCATGAGATGTCGACTCATGTACATAATTTTCATTTAACTGATGATCCTTATTCTCAGATGAAACGGGAACTATTTTATTTTCAAATTTAACAGAGTAAGCATTATTACTTTTATTTTCTTCATGTAAGAGTGTATTGTGCTTACTTTCACACTTAAAACATTTTAAATGAGAATTTGGACATTCCTTAATTTTATGCAAGTTTAAACATAGAAAACAACAGTTATTACGCTTAATAAAGTTTTTTCGAGCAGCAACATCCATGGATTTAAATTTGATACACTTATACAGTGGGTGTGTTCCTTGACACTTTAAACAAACTTTTGATTTGTCATTTGAATTATGTTTGGAACCTACAAAATTTGAGCTTTTGGAATGTTTAATATCATTTCCATTGTTAGAGATGAGTTCTAAAGAAGAACATCTTACACTTAAGAAATCAAAAAATTCTTGCAAAGAGGGAAATTCATTTTCTGCACTTTCAATAGACCAAAGTCTACTTTCAGGATCAAGTTTTTGAAATAACATATATATTAGCCATGGGTCTCTACTTGTAGCTTCATCCCCGACAGCTTTTAAACCCCTAATAACTTCATCACTTATGTTCAACAAATTCCTGATGTTTATACTATTTGGATGCAGAACTGATTTTTGTTCTAAAAATAATTTAATCAAAGAATTTACAATTTGTTTCTTTTTATCATATCGGTTTAATAACTTATCCCATGCTTCTTGATAAGAATCATTAGAAAGAGGAATATGTTAATCAATGTAGCAGGTTCTTCAGAAAGTAATCCTTTAAGATATTGAAATTTCTGAATATTACTTAAACCTGCTTGTGAATGAACAGTGGAAACAAACATATCTTTAAAATTTGTCCATTCAGAAAATTTTCCAGAAAATACTGGAATGTTTAACTTAGGTAGTCGAATATTACACTGATTAGGAATATTAATAGGACCACCTTGAGTAGAATTGTGCGTTATAGCATTAATAACTTCAGTAGAATTCAAAGAATCTAATTTGTTTTGGTATTTAGTTTTTAACTGAAAATACCTCTCTTCAAATTCTGCTAACTCTGAATCTTCATCATTTAAGCTAGAATCTAATCTTAAGAATTCTTTAAGTAAATCATTTAATCTCTGTAACCTAATCAAAATTTCATTTTTCGTATTCACATTCTCAAAACTATTCTCTAATCTAGTTACAGAGCCTTTAACCCTACCTCGCTCAATTTTAATTTGAGCAGACTTTTTTTCATATTCTTCCATTTTATACAATTGCTTAAAGCAGAATGATTTCCAAAATAAAATTTAATCAAATTAACTTCAAAACAAAACTAATCAAATTATACTTCAAAATCAAAACTAATCAAAAATATACCTTGAAATCAAAACTAATCATAATTGCTTCAAAACAATAATAATCAAATAAAATTCAAAACCAAAACTAAATTAAATTCAAAAACAGAACAAATCAAATCCAAAAATAGAACTTCTGTATAGTATTCTATCACTTAAGAATGCTGTATCATATGAACAATGGAAGAATGTTCTGTTCTTAAATGTACATAAATTCAAAAATAATCTTCTAAATTCTTCAATGCAATATAATAATGCATTATAGTAATTAAATATTCAATTTCTCAAGCAAATAAATCATAATATACTTCAGAATAAGTAAATAAATCAATATTATTCTTCAGAACAATGCTATTCTTTCCAAGAACAATTATCAAAATATAATAAAGCAGAGTAATATTTATCTTATTTCATCACTTTAAATAAACTTAATTGTTCCTATATTTGCTAACTTCTCTAGCAAAATTAAACTTATGCTATAGCATCATAGAACATTAAAAATAAAACTACTCACAATCTCTCCAGGTGCCTCCACTTTTTCTATGTTGAAAATATTCCAGTAAAAATGCTTGAGATTTTTTTGAAATTTTTTTATTCTTGTTTAACACAGAACACATCACAATATTTCACAACACAGATCTTTACATAAATGTTGCAGAACAATGAATTATAACTTCTGGTTTCAGTTTTAAACCAATTATGAAAAATCTTCTTACTAATTCTTTCATCTGACATGAAAGGATGAATTCAAATAATAAAGAATAACCCCAGCCAACTTTGGGCGAAGTTAATTAAAAATATAATAATAATAATAACAGGTGAGTCAAGAGCACCTCTTGGTCCCATTTTTAACAAAAAACTATGACATCATAATTCTGACTTTAAAACAAAGCATAGAATTCATAGTGCTGCCACCTGTTATCAAACAGAATAACTAACACTTAAATTATTCTAATTAAATTGGGTTCACTGAACACACTCAGTCGCTTGCATAGAAAACGGTTACTTTACTATATTATTGAGCTTTCTCATTGGTCGGAATAGAGATATTCTATAAAAGCGACGGAGTGAGAATGCAACAAATGCTGCAGATTTTTAACAGTGTAGATAATCGCTATAATTGCGCAAAGTTATTGCACCCAGATCAGATATTAATAAAATAGAAACGCATCTCTTTGGCCGCTTTTGACGTACAATTTTAGACTTTTTATGCACCGGATTACTTATCGGTCCATTTACTTTCTTTCGTATTTTTCTCGAAAACTATGGCACGAGAGAACAATTGGCTGTTGCGACCTGAAATTCAGTTTAAAATCACACATTTTACGTAAAGTTGAAGAAAGATTCTTTGCTTTTATCGAGAAATAGAAAATGCTAAGTAATCATGTTTGTTCTAAATAAGTGCATTTTCAAATGTCTTGCATCTGAGAATGAAAGTGTCCCCCTGAATGTGTCAGAAATTACCTGCTTTGGATTTAAATAAAGCTTTTAAGAGTCCGAAAGATTCTCATTGTTGAGTAATGGGTAGATTTGAAACAACTTAATATAAATTTCCTTTTTAAAATATTCTTTAGAAGTTTTAATCGTCCAGGGAGTTTATGAACCCCCTCCCCCTCCTTTAGGATCCACAATTGTTGCGAGTGGGAGTTTGTTTGTTTATTGAACAACATACATCTGACTTGTGTGCTCGACATGAAGCCTGCTTATAAGCCGTCGTCGATATACAGGGACGAGATAGCACACAAGGAAATATTACAACACAAGAGAAGTACAACCAGGAGCTCCACACAAGGAGTGTGTGCAATGGAGCCAGTGGGATTCGAACCCACAACCTCAGGATCAGCAGCGTGATGTCTTAACCACTCAGCCACGGAGGCCCACGAGTGGGAGTTGAATGCAACATCTGTGATGGGATTGTTTTGGTACTACTGTAAAAATTCCGAATGTCGTTTTAAAAATTCACAAAAAAATTTTATAATTTGGGATTGAAAGTCGTGATTTTTCAGTGACACGAGTCTCCACTCGCGTTTATTATTTTGATGTCTTAATTTAAAGTGTTATTACACGCAAAAGTTTCAAGCGACAAAAATCGTTTGTGGGTTTTTTTTCCATTTTTAAACATTTCATTGGCTGTTCGAGAAAAGGCTTTTCCATTATTCAGATTTCCAAGCATTTGATTGGCTGTTACTAGCGACTCGCTTCATTTTAGGAGTCAAAGACCCTCCGAGCGATTCCTCTTGAGCCATATAATAACATGGAGAAACCAGGAATTTGAAGGGACTTTTAAAGTACTATTACACGAGGGTTCAAAGTCGCTTCAAATTCGAGTTTCTCGAACAGCCAATGAAATGCTTAGAAAATGAAAAAACGCAGGCGATTTTTGTCGCTCGAAATTTTTACGTGTACGCACCTTGTAATAGCACTTAAAGTGTAGTTATTATGAAGAGAGAATTATTCTTTTCAGACACAACCTTTCTCTTACAAAAGACTTTTGGTTAAATCTATGAAATTGATCGCTACTTCAGGTTACATTTTGGATGTCTTCGGACCTTACTTCGCTGATTCAAAGAAAACAATGACGGTAACATATTAACACATATATGAAGATGCACTCAATATCAAAGAGTGGCTTAAGCTGAATGATATTATGAACATTGATATGATATGACTTCCGGGATTGTTCTGAATAATTGGTCTCGTAACCATATGAATATTCGTAGATGCTAATTTTACGTATTCTTTCTACCACAAAAATATTTTATAGTAAATATCGACTTATTTAATTGTTGAAATCTTATGATTTAACAAATGCAAAATCTCTGAACAATTTTAGTTTACGCATTTTTAGCAAAATTGCGTAATAGTTGATAGCTATGCTATATTCCTATGCTCTGCTTACCTAATAGCATAAAACGATTCCACAGTAAAACTATGCGTCGTTTATCAACATTTGAATTCCCAAACAGAAAACGACTCATCCCTAATGCCTAATGTTACAGACCTCATACATAAATTGGCTCCAGCGAAATTTATTAGTCTGTTAGTCCGACTAAAAGGATACTGGCAAATACGATTAAGTGACGATTGTAAACATCACACGTCTTTTGTCACACACCAGGACAGTCTTCCTTTTTAGTCATGCCTTTCGGGCTACATAACGCGGCTGCGACGTTTCAAAGATCAATGAACCACACCTTACAAGGAAGGTCTCCATACGGGCATACTCAGAAAAATCTGAAAAAATTACAGAATGTTCTTCTCATATAGTTATATATGTTTATAAAAAAAATTTCGGCGGAACTTCATTGCAGTGTCCGTAAAAAATTAATGAAAATTTCGTTTATTTGGCGATTTATCTCCGGTTGGCGAAAAAACGAAATTTTGAAAAATACGCTTTTACGCTTCGAACATTGTTAAAAATCTGCTGCATTTTGTTGCAACGCACTCCACCGCTTGTATATAATATCTCTATCCCAACCAATGAGAAAGCTTCATTTCACGGCCAAGTAACCGTTTTCTATACAAGCAAGGGAATGCGTTGCAGCAAAATGCAACAGATTTTTATCAGTGAATACCTTTTAAAGAAAAACCTTTCTATGTTCAATTTATTTAAATAAGTTTAGTTTAAATAATTTTAGTTTTGCATTTTTACTTTACTTTAAGTGTAATTTTGTCATATACGTTTATATGTACTTATAACAAAATGAAATTAATATATTTTATCATTTAAAACACAATTTAAATTGATTAAAGTTGTTCCAAATTGAAAAATACACAGATAAAAATCTGTTGCATTTTGCCGCAACGCACTCCCTTGCTTGTATAGAAAACGGTTACTTGGCCGTGAAATGGAGCTTTCTCATTGGTTGGGATAGAGATATTATATACAAGCGGTTGAGTGACGTTGCAGTAATTCTCATTCAGCATTCTCATTGGTCAGAAGAGAGATATTCTATAAAAGTGGAGTGACGTTGCAGTAATTCTCATTCAGCATTCTCATTGGTCAGAAGAGAGATATTCTATAAAAGTAGTGGATTGACGTTGGAGTAAATGCTGCAGATTTTTAACAGTGAAGTCAATTAAAATCAATTTTCAGATTCGTTAAAATCGTCTGCTTTTGGCGAGGAAATGCACTGCTTGCCAAATCCCGCGTCGCTTTCAGCTTTTCACGCCAATTATTCCAAACTATTTTATTTTTTTACATATCTAATAATGTAATTCTGCCGCTAATTTTCACTGATCCTTTATTACCTACATGAGTAGTTTAATTCGTATTTTTTTCAAAAAATTCTGAGTATGCCCCCAATGGAGACCTTCCTTGTTAGTCATCATAAAAAATATGCAGAAACATATATAGACGACATAGTATTTTTTTTTTACAATAACTGGACTAGTCATCTTAAGTATATAGAAGTTGTACTGACTACACTCGAAGAAAAAAAACTTAACAGGTATACTCCGTTTATTTTTTAACAACTACAGCACTGATGCGAATGTTATGTACAATTAGAGACTGAGCCACTTTAAACGTGTGATTTTAATCACATCGTCATTAATACCCTTTAATAATGGGGTAGAAAATATGGAGCGATACGTCTGACGAACGATTTGAGATCGATCTGACGAACGATTTAGGAATGAGTCATTGAACAGTGTTGAGAGTGGACACCCTGTACGAAATGGACTCAGTCGTTCCTATTATCAGCTTTCCACAACATTTCGCAAGAAGTTCATCATTAAAAGAAGTACGTGTCGGAGAAAAAGATTTCTAAAAGGTGTTTTGATAGAGAAGTAATGACACCATAAAAAACCATCAACATATATTTTTTTTTTATTGAAAATTTAAAAAAGATACAAAAAAAGAAAGGAAAAGGCCAGTCTATTTCTTGGACTTGAGGAACTCCTTGAATTGGGATAGGGGCACCTCGTTAATCTCCTTGTAGTTGGGCACCTCGGACTTCAGTTTCGTCATCCAGGCCGAGATCTTCGGGTAGGGCTGGAAGCTGTAGTCGGCCAGCTAGGGAGAGGAAAGAGAAATGTTTATATACAACTAATGGAGCTCATGAGTGTAACGTCACAGACAACTCAACACCGCATTTCCATGGTAACTGGGTCAAAACAAACCGAGAGAATTTAGAGTGCGTTAGAGATGCACTCTATACCATCAAAAAGGTTTCCAATATGAAATCAGATTCAAAGGCTGAATTCATTGAATTGGATGAAGTTTTGAAAGCGATCCGCAAGTGTTTGGGCCGAATTGTAACTTGTTTAAATCAATTTCAGGTTTGAATTTTTAGTTTCGCAATAAAACAACACATTTCATCTCTATCCTTTCTGAACTCTGTGGTTTGTTTTGACCCAATTTCTAAAGTTGTGACGTCACCACTGATGAACTCTAAAACACATACAACTTAATCTCTAATCCTTATCCCTAATCTTATATATGAGAACCCTAAAGCTAAGGTGTATAAGTGTCAAAATTGAACAAAGTGCACATACGACCTGATAATAAGGCTTTTTTTCTTTTCATGTAAAAAAATATGGGTACTACTAGGTTATCCCGTCGACCAAAAAAGGATGATCGTGAATGTCACATCCAATGACATTAAATACGATACACTTGTTTAAAACGTCATTAAGTGATTTTTATTTCGACTTTTTATTTGTATTTTTATTAATTATTTGTTTTTTCTTTATTTAAAAACAAAAATTATGTATGATTTGGCTATTAGTTTGGCGATTTTTAGAATTTGGCGAATTCGGTCGACGGAATAACAGAGTAGTACCAAAATAGGATTGATTTTTCTAATTATGTGCTGCGTTTTAGGGAAAAATCAGTTTTGTTGAATAATAACTATAAGTTTAATGAAAATTGTACTGTATCGGCTGCTCAATAGATTAACATGAAACGATTCCAGGATAGGATAAGGACCGTAGCTAGGAGGGGGGGGGGGTGGCAGCCCTCACCAACTAAAACATTTTGAGCCTCCCCTGAAAAAGATTCCAAGGTCACTCAATGAATTTAGGTTCCGAAAATCCAAATGAAATTCTGTTCGAAAATCTTTCCAAAGTAAAAAAGAAAAAAAACATTTCTGGTGCTAATCTGGCTTAAAATGAGATAGAATATAATGTATCCCACTGCCCTTCAAGCAGGGCTGGCATGTCATTCGCTGGCATAGGAAACGAATGACGCCGAAATCCGCTCATCTCCGATTCGCTGAAATATTGGAAATTGGATGAAAAGTCGTGGTTAGCGGAGGCCTTTTTACAGCAGCGGTAAAAACGTTGAGGGACATTTCTGTTTGTTAGTCTAAGTTTGTTCTGCTTCGATCAGATTCACAAACTTTTTGAGCAACAAACTTTTCAGCCGATTTTAACCCCCCACTTTTTACCGCTCAAAAGAAGAAAAAGTTTAAAATTGTCTTGGAGAAAAAAGAGGAAAACCGGTACTACTAGTACCAGCCATTCATATTTATCGTTTACTCGTATCCATCGCTTATCTCTGATTGGTTGAAACGTTGAAAGTTGGAGAAAAAACATTGCGACTAGAAGAGACTTACGAATTTGAATATTTCCAACTGAGTGAAAAATTGCCCAGGCCGGGAATCGAACCCGGATGCTTGGCTTATAAGGCTTACCTGTTAAGCTAACCGGGCGATAACCAGCTGGGGTCGTAACATCTGGTCTGTCATTTAGACAGCTCGGCAGAATAAGCCGCAGGTAATGGAACTCCATAGAACGATGGATACGTAGATATACTATTATTATTAACACAATCTAACTGATTGGTAATCATACGAATTTGAATATTTCCAACTGAGTGAAAACAGGTAAAGCATTGGCCTTGTAAGCCAAGTATCCGGGTTCGATTCGCGGCCTGGGCAATTTTTCACTCAGTTGGAAATATTCAAATTCGTATAAATTTACCAATCAGTTAGATTGTGTTAAAAATATTAGTAGAGGAGACTTTTTTTTTTTTAAAGATGTGGGAAAAAGTTGGGGGATATTGCGCTGTTTGCTATCACACTGGGTGTTGAGACAATATTTCGTGAAAGCAGCTTTACTGAGGATTGAGACGCTTTCTCACAGAAACTCGGCTAAAATCAGAAGTTTGTGATAAAAAATAGACGTTTTCAGTCTGTGACCTCAGTCATGACGTTATGTTTGGATACTGACTCCAAACAAACCGTTGCTATGGTGTCTTTTCTGTCTTTATTATACCTTATAGCTATATCTCATATGTACGTATTTTAGTACTTATATGTAGTGGTAACATTTTATACAATTTATATTTAATAAGGTATAAAGCATAGCAACCGTTTGTTTGGAGTCAGTTTCCAAGCAAAACGCCATGACTGACGCCACGACTGAAAGTGTGCAATGCCTGAAATGTTGGTAGTAGCAGCTTTACTGAGGATTTCTTGCAGAAAATCGGCTGAAATCAGGAGTACAAAATTGCTCGTAAAGTCAGCGAATAGAGAGTGGAGGGAAGGAGAAGATATAATCACTCACCTCAGCGAAAGTGAGGGATGCGAGGAGAGAGAAGTCTGCGAGGGTGATGTGGTCAGCGGCAGCGTAGGCGGTCTTGCCCAGAAAACCCTCCAGGAGGTCCAAGGCCTTCTTGAACGCTTCCTCTTTCTCAGAGTCGGCAGGCTGACCCTTGAACAGCTGAGGGTACTGGAAGAGAATAAGTAATTGAGACAATTTATACTCTTCTTTACGAAATCTAAATACAATAAAACTTAGTGACATGAACCCATCTCTTCCATCACGCCTCTTGGCAATTAAACGTTAGTTAAAGGGACATTAAGGAGCAGGGCCGTAGCTAAGAGGGCGCTATGGGCGGCTCAGCCCCCCCCCTAAAATATTTTGAGCCCCTCCTGGAAAAAGTTCCAAAGTCACTAAATGTTCTGAAAATTCAAATGAAATTCTGTTCAAAAATTTAATTTTGAAACCCTTTCACAATTTTACTAAAATTGTTCAGCGTTTCAGATATAACACTCCCTCATCCTATTTATACAATATACTAAAGCTAACATGATGTTTAATTATGCACTCAAAATTTCCATCATCCTATACTTTTCTGAGCATAAAATGAAGTTATTACAACAGTTTATTGAGAAACATGGTACTTACAATGTGAATAGGCACTCATTTATATCTCTCTGCGTCACGGAGAGAGAGAGAAAATATGAGCCCCCCCCCCCCTATCGTTCACTTCTAGCTACGGCCCTGTTAAGGAGACAACGCTTTTTTGGCCATTAAACATTAGTTAAAGGGATATTGAACAAACAACACTTTCTTGGCAAGTAAATATTAGTTAAAGGAATATAAGTCATGGACAATTTATTTTTCTTTACGGAATAACAAATATCTCTCGTGTCGTAACTTAATTAAAAACTCTCCGGTAATGTATAACAGACTCCTAAAACTACATCTGTAGTATCAGAGCAAAAATTCGCTTTTTAAACCTGCCAATAAAACCGATTAAACGGAAAAGAAAAAGACTTGTTATTCCTTCGACCTTTTAATCAACAATATTCATTATTATTCAATGACATACGTTCCACTAACGTATCATGACGTCACAAACTAGGCGCCGGCATCAGAAAGAAAGAATAAACACAAAAAAAGTAATATATATCACACTTAGTGTTTTAGGAAATGATTACAACATAAATAAATCTTACTTAATGATAAAGAAAAGGATTATTATAGCAATACATCTCTTTTGGTGATTTAGAACAGCGTTCCCCAATCTATGGGTTGCGACCCACTGGTGGGCCGCGCCAGTTGTTTTAATGGGTCGCGGAACAATCGAGGTTTGTCGTCAAAATACCTTTTATTTCATCCGTTTAAAAAGATATCACAATATCAACAGGAAATAATAAAATCCTTGATTTCCTTCTAAATTAATATACGAGCAGAATATCCAGAAATATTTAAATCAGCTTTGAGGTCCCTTTATGAAATTCAGCTCTTCGTGCTTATGAGAACATGCTTTTTCTACTTTGCTGTTTTTGAAAGACAAACTGCGTGTTCCCACATCCACATTGGTAAACACCAGTGCCAGAAATCTCATTGATTATAAAGTTATGTTTTCATTAGGGATGCACCGAATATTCGGTATGTATTCGGCCTATTCGGCCATGTTACCGAATATTCGGTTAGGCCGAATATGAAACTATTCGGTTAAGCCGAATATGAAACTATTCGGCCTGCCGAATATTCGGTTTGGCCGAATATCAAAGTATTCGGCCGAATCCAATACTTAATAAAACCTTCTAAAAAAATATTTTAAAACTTTTTCATAACTGCCAACTTATAAGTATATTTTAAAAAATTTGAAAGAAAATCATATTTAAATAAAATAAAATGTTTTACATTATTTATTTGCTGTTTGTAAAACATAACTTAAGGAAATTAACCATGAGAAGGATTAAAATCGTGATTTATTGGGATTCTCCTTGGGTAAATAATGTGTAGATGCAAGTTCCTAAATTTTGTTTAGTAAATAATATGTCTCTTGCTTTCCCAAATAAAAGTCTTTAAACAAGAAAGAAAAACTTTTGATAATAATAATAGGTATCAAGGCAGACAATTTTTGCTCATGAAACCATAATCATAATCAATTTATTCAGTCATAAGCACATTGTATTTTTTTTTTTTTTCAATACTAAATGATCTTATAAAAAGCTTTTGTTTATCAAAATATAACTTTCTTTTATTAAACATTATGTAAAATTTCTTTAAAAAGTAACATTTTAATATCTTTAAATTTTAAAATACAAAAAGTATTTGGAAGGCCGAATATTCGGTATTCGGCCAAACAATTACTATTCGGCTAGCCGAACATTCGGTATTCGGTTCAGCTGTGGGCCGAATATTCGGCATTCGGTATTCGGCCAAAATCACTATTCGGTGCATCCCTAGTTTTCATAATAATTAAGCGTAATTTTTAACCATCTTTGTAGTTTGTGCATCGGCACTCAGATTACAATTTTAACTGAAGGTGTGCGAATATTTGCATGCAAAATTGTAACTGGCAAACTTGACATTAAGTTTGGAAATATATTTATTATATATTGATTCAGTAATGTAATTACTTTTGCTTTTTTTAAAACCAAATCGATAAGGTCTTTTAAACATTTCATTCGTTGAATTCGACGGGATTCCACTCGTTTTATTGTTAAAATGAATTTCCTTTTTCTCAGAGTCTATAAAAAAGCGTTTAAACTAAATTAAAAAATCCGTTTTTGATGAATCTAGTCAATGAAGAAGTACCACGTCAAATTGTATCTCTTTATTATTCCGCAATTCCAATTGCTAATCAATTGGGTATTTCACGCCGTTCTGTTTGCTATTATATTGATAAACACAAGAAAAATGAAGTTAGTTCATTGCATTCTAAACGGGGTCGCCCTTCTAAAAGACCTCTATTGATTTATTTTTTTTCCCTAATCGGAGGCGAAATTGAATTCTTCAATGGTAGAATCTACATTCAACTTGTTTATTTTTTAGTTCTGACTGCAGGGTATTGTGTACAATATTGTTTGTCATATTTTTGGAAAAGAACATCGTTTTTATTAAGAACTCTGCAAATTATAAGCAAAAAATTTGGGGCTGTTTTATAAAAACCTTAATTTCTCTGCAAGTATGCATGCTATCCCCAAAAAACTGATTACTATTTATTACAATAAGCCACTTAATGATAATCTGCAATTGGAATGCTTTTGCTACATAACTTTTGACTGGGTTATCCAAAAGCTTTTTAATTTGTTGCTGGTCCCCTATGGGATTTCAGGGAAAAAAATTTCGCGGTAATTTATGACCTGATTATACACAGAGTTTCAGGATAATTGCTCGTGTATTTTTCTAGATATTTAACAAAACGTCTAAAATCGCAAGTGATCGGTCACCTTTGGCCATAT
The DNA here is from genome assembly GCA_964019185.1 of Maratus speculifer. NCBI lineage: Eukaryota > Metazoa > Arthropoda > Arachnida > Araneae > Salticidae > Maratus > Maratus speculifer. The sequence continues at coordinate 390,521,270 of OZ025295.1, forward strand.
CAACGAGGCCTGACGGCAACCAACAAAAATAGTAAAAGGGATGCTTTATTGGAGTGGTCAGTCGCTCACCAGGAATTCGGAATCAGCCTTGTAGAGTGTTCCGATGTCGCATCCGGTCCACAACGGCCCTCGCCAGGGGGTCCTTTTGCTACATTAGTTTTGACAGGGTTATTCAAAAGATATTCATTGTTTTTTAATTTGTTGACTGTCCCCTATGGAGTTTCGGGGGAAAAAAATCTTCACGGAAATGTATGACTTATACTATTATATTTATACACTAAGAGTTTCGGGATGACTCCTCATGTATTTTATTTAACAAAATGTCTAAAATCGCAAAAGTGGACGTTCATCTATGGCCAGGTAATGTATACCTAAATTTCTTTCAATAATTTGGAAAATTATTTTTTACTTGCCATGATAATTCAGCATCATGTCTCATTTTTTTTTTTTTTTTTTTCTTAGTTCCTATGAAACATCAATGCGTAAAACTCTTGATATGGACAACTCTTCTATTTGAAATATTTTTTTAAATATTATTTTATTTATGTTTAATGTTAGCAATTTGCATGAAACTTGGTAAATATCTATTTTAAATTAAAGAACAACTAACTCTTCAAATTTAGTATGGTAATTGCATTGATTATTTAAAATTGTCTATTTTTCAATAAAAAATACGAATTTTTTCAAAATTTTATAATTTAAATTTTAAATAAATATATGTCGATATAGCGAGCCCATAGCAACAGGCTCGCTTCAGATGCATTTGGCCGACTCGACATCCGCCCCATAGCAAAGTACAACACGTGTACGACCTTGTTACAGCCACGTGTGAAATAATTGTTGCATAGTCAGCACTCTTCCCACGAAAGGGCCTCAGCAACAAGTACAGAGAGTCAGAATGATGCCGGATCCAGCCTGATGAAGACGTACTCAGACGAGCCCTGGTCAAAAAGACCGAAGATGCCCCTTAATCTTAACATTTTACTTATTTTTCCCTTGTAAATAGTTTATATTAATCAAGAGTATTAAACTTATGTGCTACTAGCAGCCTTCGCCCGCTACGCTGGTCAGGTTTTTTTTTTTTTAAGAAACTTTGAATTAAACGAAATTTTTATATCATAGTAATTTTTAGTTTTATATCGTACTTTAGACTGTCTGTCATCGGTGAAAAATCAGTCATCTAAACGGAAAGTTCAGTGTTAGTCACCAATGAATGATGTAGCGCTCAACATGTTAACAATTTTAATCACATAAAAATTCATTCAGCAGAACTTTTAAAATAAAGCCAAACTTTTGGAATTGGGTTCATCTGATAAAAAACATTTCCTAAGTATTCAATTAAACAACGTAGAATGCTATATTTCATTTGTTACAAAATTTCTGAAAAATTATCCAACTAACAATGTAAAATCCATTAAAATCTATCTTGTAGAACTTAAGTTATAAGCGGTCGCAATGAAATTTCACTTTGCGTTTTACATATATTGAGATAATTAAATATACAGGGTGATTCATAAAAGATGGGCAGAACTTTAAGGGGTTATAGCACACTTAAAGACAAATAATATTAAATAGGAGACTAAGGGTCCCAGACGTATTCCCAAGGAGATAGGGGGCATTAAAGTTTAGGGTCCGAAATTTCAAATGATTATAAAAAATGGAAAAATTGGTCGATTCGTTTGCGGTTTTTGCAAAAAATTTTCTTTATGCCAGTATTTTCTTGAAATAAAATTCTAAAGTTAAATTTCAAAAAATGCCGATAGGGGGCGCTTTAGACTTTGGAGTAACAAACAACTATTTTTTAACGTTATTTTTTGTATTTCTTTAAATGATTTCGAAAGCTTAGACTTAAACTTAAATTTTGATCTAAAAATCTGAGTCCTAACGAGTAGTTAAGTAGCGTAAACTGAAATTTGAAACCCTTCTCCCCCCAGAACAAAAATCAGTTATTCCCGATCTTTGTGTCGTAGATTAGGCTCTAACTACTGCCGCGTTTTGCTAAAATTATTCTTTATGTCAGTATTTTCTTGAAAATAAATTTTAAAGAAAATTTTCAAAAAATTCCGATAGAGGGCGCTTTAGACTTTGGAGTAACGAACAACTATTTTATACCGTTATTTTTTGTGTCTCATTAAATGCTTTCTAAAGCTTAGACTTAAATTTTCAGCCCAAAATCTGAATCGTTAGACGTGGTTAAGTTTCTGGGGAGAGGGGTTTGAAATTTCTACTCCTGAGCACAGTTCAGTTTACCATGTCCAAACATTGTGTGCTGTGATACGAGGTAAAAAGACACAAATTAGGATTATGTTACCAAAGCATATTTATTAACATGTAATTACAATAAATGTTCAAAATTGTGACCACCAGAGGTTATGCACGCAGAACAACGGCGAAGAATGGAACGGCGAACATTCGCGAAAACATCAGGCTTTTCGAGCACTTCCCCTACAGCGGCGGAAAGTCTGGCGACCAGTTCCTCGGGGGATTCAATGGGTGTCTCATACATAAGAGCCTTCAATTGTCCCCAAAAAAAGAAATGTCATGTTCAAAGACTATGTTCAGAAGTTGAAATTTGAACCCCCTCCCCTCGCTACTGAACCACGCTCAGCGATTCAGATTTTGAGCTGAAAATTTAAGTTTAAGTCTAAGCTTTAGAAAGCATTTAATGAGACACAAAAAATAACGGTATAAAATAGTTGTTCGTTACTCCAAAGTCTAAAGCGCCCTCTATCGGAATTTTTTGAAACTTTTCTTTAAAATTTATTTTCAAGAAAATACTGACATAAAGAATAATTTTAGCAAAACGCGGCAGTAGTTAGAGCCTAATCTACGACACAAAGATCGATAATAACTGATTTTTGTTCTGGGGGGAGAAGGGTTTCAAATTTCAAATTTCAGTTTACGCTACTTAACTACTCGTTAGGACTCAGATTTTTAGATCAAAATTTAAGTTTAAGTCTAAGCTTTCGAAATCATTTAAAGAAATACAAAAAATAACGTTAAAAAATAGTTGTTTGTTACTCCAAAGTCTAAAGCGCCCCCTATCGGCATTTTTTGAAATTGAACTTTAAAATTTTATTTCAAGAAAATACTGGCATAAAGAAAATTTTTTGCAAAAACCGCAAACGAATCGACCAATTTTTCCATTTTTTATAATCATTTGAAATTTCGGACCCTAAACTTTAATGCCCCCTATCTCCTTGGGAATACGTCTGGGACCCTTAGTCTCCTATTTAATATTATTTGTCTTTAAGTGTGCTATAACCCCTTAAAGTTCTGCCCATCTTTTATGAATCACCCTGTATAAGCTTACATAATCATTTTAACCTGATTATAGAACTCTCTTTCAAAATGTTAGGTTCAATAGATCGCTGTGATTAATACGAAATCAAGACTTTCTTTTATATATATAGATAAGGATTGAAAATTTCAGGTTTTTGAGCCGAAAACACCGCCAAATCAGGAAAATGTGAAGTATCTCGCGAACTACTGAACTTAAAAGAATTTACTTGGTACCATTCGATTCAGCTTGAAAAAATACATTAAAATATGTTATCAGTTGAAAAATAACTACAAAAGTCGATTTTTAAGGAATTTTTTAAAAGTTCGTTCCTTTTTTTAACCCCCTTAGGGGTGGAATTTTCGAAAATCCCTTCTTAGCGGCACTCGATGTTATCAGAAGTATTTTTAACCCAATTTTCAAGATTTTTGGTTCGGCAGATTTTTTTGTGCTGTGATTAATACGAAATCGAGACTTTCTTTTATATATATAGATAAGGATTGAAAATTTCAGGTTTTTGCGCCGAAGACACCGCCAAATCAGGAAAATGTGAAGTATCTCGCGAACAACTGAATTTAAAAGAATTTGCTTGGTACCATTCGATTCATCATGAAAAATACATTAAAATATGTTATCAGTTGAAAAAAAATTACAAAAGCCGATTTTTAAGGAATTTTTTAAAAGTTCATTCCTCTTTTTAACCCCCTTAGGGGTGGAATTTTCGCAAATCCCTTCTTAGCGGCACTCGATGTTATCAGAAGAATTTTTAATCCAATTTTCAAGATTTTTGGTTCGGCAGATTTTTTTGTGCTGTGATTAATACGAAATCGAGACTTTCTTTTATATATATAGATTACCCCTAGACTCCTTAATTTACATGGGGGCGTCGGCCTACTTGTACCCCCAAACAACCTGCGCCACAAATTCTTATTCGTGCATATGGATTAATGTGCAGGAGTTCTTATTTTTGCATATGGATTGATGTGCAGTGTGCAAGAGGAAAGATTATATTTCCCCTAGTCCATCCGACAGCGAGATGATGTTCATGCTTTCTGCTTATCAGCGCGGTTCCATAACTCACCAGAAGGGAGAAAAAGAAAATGAAGAAACTGTGTCAGTAGTGTCGGTCGCTGCCTGTGATTTGCGATGTTCCTGTGCATACTGTGGATTTTATTTTTTTTCATTGGAAAAGTGACATCGATCACATTGGATTACACTTAAATAGCAGTAAGTGATATTTTTCTTACTATACCTGATTTCTTTGCTGTGAGTAATGGAGCTTCAAGCGATCCCAGTGATCAGACAGCAGTTAAAAACTGCCAAAGCCGATAAAATACAGCTTCTACATTTGTTTATTTTTGGAAAAGACGAAGCGAGGCGAAATCGTTCTAATTTAAGAGTTTATACCGGATTACCGTTTAAAGAAGGTAGCCCTGAATTCGCCAACAAATTGAAAGAAATTACTGATACTTTTGATCATTTGCAATTGATAACAGTCGCTAATCTGCTATCCATAGATATAAATGGGAATAAAGATGAGATAGCGACTCGCATTTTGGTCGCATTATCAGACATTGCTGCTTTTAAGGAAACATTTGGGAATATTTCGGCGTCGGAAACAGACATTGAGCATAATCAGAACGACAGTAGTGCCAGCACACAATTAATTTCCCCCCTAAAAATACAACCACAGCAAATGGTTGTACATTCGCAATACACTGTAAGTAAACAAAATATTTCTTTCACCGACATAGAACAATTAATTCCGCCGTTTAGCGGGGATAAGTCGGAAAACATCCAAACATGGTTTACACGATTCGAAACACTTTCGGAATCATTGAACCTCTCAGATATTCAAAAATTTGTTTTCGCAGAACGGAGTTTAAAAGGTTTAGCATTGCTAGTAATTAGAGCTGAAATTAATATTAATTCCTATTCAGCACTAAAGGAAGCTTTATTCCGCGAATTTCATCAAACGGCTTCGCCCGCACAAATACATCAAATATTAGCAAACCGCGGATGTCAACCAAACGAACAATTATTGGAATATTTTTTGAAAATGAAAGAAATCGCGCAGCGAGGGAATGTGGATGACATCTCTTTAATTCATTACACGATACAAGGTATTAGAGATACACCCCAAAATAAATCCATTTTATATGGCTGTTCCGATTTAGTAGAGTTTAAGAAAAAATTGCTAATCTATGAAGAAATTTGCGATTCGGTCCCGAATTTCAAAGCAACACCAGGATATGTCCAAAGGGACTCTCGGAAAACCCACACTAGTGAAAAATACAATCAAATTATCTGTTATAAATGTTCGGAAATAGGTCATAAACAATTTCAGTGTAAACGCGCGGAGCGAGGTCCCAACGGCTCTAAACATTCTCGCCCCAACTACCGTTCGTCCCATTCGACGGGGCGAAATCCCGAAAATATGCCTTCCCACGAAGACATTAACCCTGTTTCAGAAACTGTCGTACACATCAATACGATACATATCCCTTCCAAAGTGTGTAGTACGGCTGCGATCGTAAAAATCAATAATATTTCTTTTGTAGCGGATGCGAACCCAGTACATAACTTAAATTTTGTTAGTAAAGAAACGTATCAACTGTTGGGATCCCCCCCTTTAAATGATTCATCTATAACTATTTTCGATGCTGAAATATCCCAATTAAAGCCACTTCAATATTTTGTTGCACAGACTGAATTTAACGGTAATAAGTTCGAAGATTTTTTTTACTTAAATTTATCCCCTATGCAATATTCCATAATATTCGCTTACGGTAATAATAAACAGTTTGTAGAACGGAAATCGTTAACAAACATTTCTGAAAAACATTCGCCCTTACATATGCATCCAGCTCCCAACCCTCCCCTTCTCAACGAAATGACGTCAGCTCCTGTCTCTTCGGAAAATGAAACTACCGACTGTGTGGTTGAAAACGCAACTCACAAGGAAGGTCTCCATACGGGCATACTCAGAAAAATCTGAAAAAATTACAGAATGTTCTTCTCATATAGTTATATATGTTTATAAAAAGAATTTCGGCGGAATCTCCTTATTACGTCCGTAAAAAAATAATAAAAATTTCGTTTATTTGGCGATTTATCTCCGTTTGGCGAAAAAACGAAATTTTGAAAAATACGCTTTTACGCTTCGAATACTTTTTTTTAAAAAAAAACTTTCTACGAGGGCCGTTTTTTTTTCAACCTCCGATGGGCCATAAAAAAAAGACAAGCATATATAGAAAGATCATTTTATTACTAAAAGTTATGTACACTTATGGTTATTTTTCAACATAATCACCTTGTAAATTGAGGCACTTGTCGTACCTGTGGACAAGCTTTCCAATACCCTCTTCATAAAAAGTGTCCGCCAATGAATTCAAATGATTCTTGACGCTGTCTTGAAGCTCCACGTTACTTTGAAAACGCTTCCCTCCTAGCCACTTTTTAAGTTCAGGGAAAAGATGGTAGTCACTCGGAGCTAGGTCGGGACTGTATGCCGGGTGATCGAAAATTTCCCACTGAAAATGCTGAAGTAGACGTTGGGTTACAGCAGCAGTGTGAGGACGAGCGTTGTCATGGATCGGAACAATTCCAGAAGTCAGCATGCTTCTTCTTTTATTCTGAATGGCTCTGCGTAACCGTCGTAAAGTTTCACAATAAACAGCTGAAGTAATCGACGTCCCTGGCTGCATGAACTCAACAAGCAACACACCTTTTTGATCCCAGAACACTGTAGCCATAATCTTTCTGTTGTTGAAGGTTTGTTTGAACTTTTTTGGTCTGTTTGGCGAGTTCGTATGCATCCATTGTTGAGATTGACGTTTTGTTTCAGGTGTGTCATACTGAACCCAGGTCTCATCACCTGTCACAATTGATTTCAAAAAGTCTTCTCCTTCAGCGTCATAACGGGTGAGGAATGTCAAGGCTGAGCCCATTCGTCGTGTTTTGTGGTTGTCCGTGAACATCTTTGGGAGCCAGCGAGCACAAATTTTTCTGTAGCCTAAATGTTCCGTCACAATAGTGTACAGAGAAAACCTCGAGACTTCTGGAAATTTTATGGACAAATCATTTATAGTGAACCTTCGGTTTCCTCTAACTTCTTCGTCCACTCGTTGAACAAGGTTGTCTGTGGCTACAGACTTGCGTCCTTGACCTCCTTCATCATGCACATCGGTTCGGCCATCTTTAAATTTTCGGCACCATTCACGCACAACACCATCGCTTATAAAGCTTTCTCCATACACTCGGCTCATTCTTCGATGAATTTCAGCTGCACTATTCCCTTCAGCTTGCAGGAATCGAATAACACTTCGCAATTCGCACTTGGCGGGAGAATCAATTAAGGCAGCCATGTTTACGTGGCTACAGCTCGCCTCACAATGGCGTCAATGAAAAGGCAGTCAAAGAGGGTGAAGTGGGGAACATGCGCCGTCGCTCTATGCGCATACCGACTTCCTGCCGCTCGTCTAACATTGATGCTGTGCAATCGGAGGTTGAAAAAAAAACGGCCCTCGTATGTTCAATTTATTTAAATAAGTTTAGTTTAAGTAATTTTAGTTTTGCATTTTTACTTTACTTTAAGTGTAATTTTTTCATATACGTTTATATGTACTTATAACAAAACGAAATTAATATATTTTATCATTTAAAACACAATTTAAATTGATTAAAATTGCTCCAAATTGAAAAATATACTGTTCAAAATCTGCTGCATTTTGTTGCAACGCACTCTCTTGCTTGTATAGAAAACGGTTATTTGGCCGTGGAATGGAGCTTTCTCATTGGTTGGAATAGAGATATTATATACAAGCGGTGGAGTGCGTTGCAACAAAATGCAGCAGATTTTTAACAGTGTATGACACGGTCAATTCGCTGTGCTATGGAGCATTCTCATTGGTTAGAAGAGAGATATTCTATAAGAGTAGTGGAGTGGCGTTGCAGTAAATGCTGACGATTTTTAACGGTGAAGTCAATTAAAATCAATTTTCAGATTCGTTAAAATCGTTTGCTTTTGGCGAAGAAATGCACTGCACGCCAAATCCCGCGTCGCTTTCAGCTTTTCACGCCAATTATTCCAAACTATTTTATTTTTTTTACATATCTAAAAATGTAATTCCGCCGCTAATTTTCACTGATCCTTTATTACCTACATGAGTAGTTTAATTCGTATTTTTTTCAAAAAATTCTGAGTATGCCCCCAATGGAGACCTTCCTTGTCAGACAGACGGGAAACAGTCAGCTGTCGAAAATTGTATCACCGTAGAACAGCTGCCCAATAAAGTTGAAAAGTTGACTTCAGATACTAAGGGTCATCTGTTAATGACCTCTACTTTTCCGCTATCACACCATCGTCCAGATTTAAGATGCCAACTCGAAGTCATAATTCGATTCTTTGTTTATTTTTGGGTAGCAATGTGGTTAGCACCAATAACGCTGCAAAAAGAGCCGAACTATACAAACATTGAAAAGTACGGATTCGACGTACTTGCTATCGTGCTAATGAGCTGTTTATTTCCGGGTTCCCTCGTATCAACACCTTACTCACACGTTCGTATTATGAAAACAATATACGAAGTAATAAGAAAATTTTCTCGAAAGAAACAGTTCGCATTACAGAAGTTGATGTTACCTCGTGTTTTTTTTTTTAACTACAATTCCTGAGTTCTAAACTGCAGTATTTGTTTTTTTTTTCCCAAGATGATGTGCGAAGAAATTTCCCTTGTTTGTGTTTTTAGGATAATTATTTTTAAGACTTGCGAAATATGTGAAGAAAACCTGATCAAGAAATGTTGGATTAAGAAACAAAAGAAAGAAACCTTTTGTTTTTTTTCAAGTATACAGAGTTGCACCATTACAGTGTTTTATTTTTTTTCTTTTTCCCAAGTTTTATTTTTTCTAGTGTGATTTTACAGTTGAAGACTTTTGTGACGAAGATTTAATTTTTTTTCTCTCCATTTCGTCTTTTGTGCGTCAAGATTTTATAAATTGTGGAACAAAGAGCTTCAACAGTGTACCTGTGTGTTTATCTTTTTCTAACTATGCAAGCTGTGCTTTTTTTTTTTTTAGCTTGGCATAAAATATTTTTTATTATTATTTTCCGGTATGCAAAGTAGTGGTTTTTTTTTGTGCTTTGCCTATATTTTTTTTTTTACATACGCAACACGTGATTTTTTTTATGTTGCGTCAAGTGGATATTTAATAACTTTATAACATTTTAACAATACAGAACAGTGACGTATATTTCTTTTGCATACGCAACAGGTGTTTTTTTTTATGTTGCGTCGCGTGGACAATTAGAAACTGTATTGACTATTAACTTTTTAGTGCAGATGAACAGTTCGTGACCCCCATTATTGCCGGCAATAACCTCCAACGTTTTTCTGTATTTTGCTTATTATTTTCATTATTTCTAGTGTATTTGTTTTTTAGTTGGCCAACAATTTTTTTTTCTCTTTCTTTTACTATATGATTATTATGTATGTCAATTTATACTAGGTATATGCATATTTAGATATTGTGTTTTCTTTTCGTACTTTCAAGGTTTACAATGTTTTATGTAGATGTGTATGTATATTATTATGATTGTTTTTGGTAATAGTTTATCTTAAGTATCCCTATCATTGTACACGTTCAGCTGTGGTCAGCTGCATGTCGGATTGGCCGAGTGTCGATATAGCGAGCCCATAGCAACAGGCTCGCTTCAGATGCATTTGGCCGACTCGACATCCGCCCCATAGCAAAGTACAACACGTGTACGACCTTATTACAGCCACGTGTGAAATAATTGTTGCATAGTCAGCACTCTTCCCACGAAAGGGCCTTAGCAACAAGTACAGAGAGTCAGAATGATGCCGGATCCAGCCTGATGAAGACGTACTCAGCCGAGCCCTGGTCAAAAAGACCGAAGATGCCCCTTAATCTTAACATTTTACTTATTTTTCCCTTGTAAATAGTTTATATTAATCAAGAGTATTAAACTTATGTACTATTACCCCTAGACTCCTTAATTTACATATATTATACTTTCAAACGAAGTATGAGTTCAAGATACATTGGTTTTTACATCCTTATCAATGTTTTTTTTTTTTTTTTTTTGGTGGGGGGGGGGGGAGTCTTGAACGAATAGTTTTGTTACAGTGAATTCAAGTCAAAAAACAATTTACATTTTCTAATGAAAATTAAACTTTAAACACAAAATAAAATTTCAATGTAGTTTTTGATGTTATAATTTTATGCATTTTTATGTTTTATAGGGAATGAAAAAATAAAAAAGAAAAGGTGACCAGGCGAAAAGTAAAACCCCTTCAAAGACTGAAAACGTCAAAAAATATTTTGTCAAATAAATAACAGAAAGTCTTAGAAAACATTTTAGAAATAAATATAGATAATGTATATCAAGGGAAAAGAGATCTTAATTACCAGGAATTCGGACTCTGCCTTGTAGAGTGTTCCGATGTCGAAGTAGAGCATGCGGTCGACCACGGCTCTCGCCTGGGGGTCTTTCGGATACAGGGTGCTGTCGGGAGCATACTTGTTCACCAGGTACGTCTGGATGGCACGGCTGCAAACAAAAACACACATTATGAATTAGAAGAATGCACCAGAACATGAAGAATATAACAAAGTGGACTGTCGCCAGGGATGAAAAGGCATTAGCCATTTTGGAGCAATTTTTGGCACAGCAAAAATATGATTTTGTAGCAGTAAAATCCAATTATTCGCCGGTTGTTTTTTTTTAAATGAAATTTGCATATTTTTCACTATTTTTGGACGAAATTTGCATATTTTCTCAATCTTTCGACAAAATTTGCACTTTTTTCCCCAATTTTTTTTTTTTTTTTTTTTTTTTTTTTTTTTGCGATTTCTTGACGAAATTTAGAGTTTTTTGTGATCACGATTTGTTTATTTTTTCACAAAACTAGCAACCCTTTGACAAAATTCGCTTTTTTTTTTCTTCACAATCTTCTGACAAAATTTGCTGTTTTCGCGTTATTTAAAAAAAATCTGCAAGTTTTTTTTTTTTTTGCAATTTTTTTGGACAAAATTAACATTTTTTTTTTTTTCGATTTTTAGATGAACAGGGTTTTTTTTTTTCACGATCTTTTGTTAAAGTTCGAATGTTTTTCGAGATTTTTAGATGATATTTGCACGTTTACCGCGATCTTCTGACAAAATACGCGTGTTGATCGCGATATTTTTGATGAATTTAGCGATCTGGAGAAAGTTAAAAATGGAATTTTTCTCTATTTCTCCGATCGATCACATCGTGTGCTAAATTTCATTTTTATACTGAGTACATTTTTGCGCAAATGTAAAAAAAAACGTTATTTCGGTCACAGATATGCGCAACATTTGAAAGCCTGACTATCACTCGTCTGCTTGGATAACACTTTTTAATGAACTACAACAAAGTGTCACGTAATGCCTGTTTTCGTCCATGTGCTCATTTTACCGCTTTTTCCATTTCCTAAGAAAAATTGTCTTATAGACTGGGAGGTGGTAGCACAAGTTGATGGATTAGTTAAATCTCGATTTGGATATTAAAAAGCAATCGGTCTGCCAAGTCATATCACCCCCATCAGTGGCCAAGAGGTTCTGCCTCAAACTGGTAGACGGCAGGTACATGGTTCGAGCTCAATTGCGGTCGTCAGCCTAACCGCTCAAAGTTTTCCGAGGTTTTCTTTGAACCTTGGATTTCTCTACGTAAATACGGGTTAGGTTCTCTTAGAAACACCCCCACCCTAGGACCTATATCCCAAGTGTAGATAATTGGTCGTCATTTAAACACAAACAAGCAAACCAAGTTATATCTATCTTGGTGGAAACCACTTAACATCCCGATTTTAGAGGTTGACTCATAGGTCTACCACTATGCTTTCCTGCATACAAAAGTATGGGAGCAGGAAAACAATGGTAAACCTCTAAATGAGGACCTCTAATATGAGTGAACCTCTAAAATCGGGTTGTTAGGTGGTTTCTACCAAGATGGCAGACCGAATGTGCTTTAATATGTGAATCGAGATTTTCACCCATGAACTCAATGAGATGATTGTCTGTGCCGCCGCCTCCCGGTCTTTTTAGCCTTATTTTTCTCATCATTCAAAATAAAAATAAATTTTCAGTTTTCCAATAATTTCTTTCCCTTCTGTTAAATGTCTCTTAGAGGTCTGCACGGGCCGGAATTTCTGGGACCGGCCCGGCCCGAACGAAAGTTATCTTGACCCGGTCCGGTGTAAAACCAACAGTTTGTCAGAGCCGTGCCCGGCCCGTCTATATTTTCACACTTAACGGCCCGGTCCGATTCAACTTCTACAAAAAATTAAATTTTTTTCTTAACATACAATTAAGATTCCTTTAAAGAATACCGCATACTTATATATAGGATAATTTTACAGCAGGGGTTCGCCCAGACCCCCCCCCCCCCCACAGTCCCGTTTTTGTAAAATTGTGAAGAGCTATTTATGAAAAATCTAGTCAAAATTTTGTGAATTTGAAATAATCGTTATATTTAGGTTATTGCTTATACAATTTTGAGAAGATGTATGTATGAAAAATACAAATATTTTCTTTATTTAGGTATGAGAGATTTTACTTTTTAAAATGATTAAATTTGTGAAAGATCAATTTCGAGATGGAAAAATTTTGTGAAAGCCTAATTTTAAGATAAAGAACTTTCTGTAGGGTCCTGTTTTAAGACAAAATTTTTTTGTAAAGGGTCCTTCTGCGAGATAAAAAATTTTGAAGGGTCCTCCAAAAGGACCCAATTTTTTCCTACTACTATCCCTGCACAGCATATTTTAAAATTAAAGTGTGTTTGCAAGACAGAAAATACACAATGGCAACGTGAATGATTACTTAGATTCTTTTAGACGTTTCAACATTCCAATAAGGATTCATTAAAAAATGAAAATGGTTTAGAATAGTTTTGTTAAAAAGTCAAAAACATAACTTTTGAAGCTGTATAATAAAAAGTAGATTGGTGAAAATATTTCTATATCATTTATTAAAGTTTTCTGAAATCCAAAAAAGTCATATTTTCTAACACATTCCATTTCTTATTAAAAAATTATGCAATCGAATGATACTTATCCATTTTTTTGATAAAGACAATATAAATTATAAAAATACTGTCAAAGTTAGCGTTTTAAATCGAATATCCGGAAGCGACAGCACAGGAAAGGAGATAAACCTGCGGCTACGTGACAAGAATCTCTTCTACTTCAAATAATTTATTTACCAAAAAGGGAAAATACTGTTCGATTCCCAATCCCTTCATTAGTCAGACTTATCAATTTTACGCCTTTGCAGTTAAAAACTAATCCGAAAATGTGTCAAAATTGCGTGTTGAATTTGCAAACCACTTTAAGATGTATTTCCAAAGATTACGTTAACAGAAGTTCACTGTCATTATTCATATTTATACAAACCTGTAATGTAAACCAGAATGGCCTGCCCTACACATCCCGAGAACTACTAAGTCCAGCTATAGCCTGGTTTCGAGCATGTAGAAAATATGTATGATCTCGGTCACGCACGAGTCTGCTGAAAAAAAAAGATTAATCCAGGGGCAGACAACATGTGTCCAACGCCGATCGCTAAGCTGGAACATGTATTGATGTTGTCTAAGTAGCATCGGCTCGTGACGCACATTTATTACCAATTCTCACGAAAGTCAGTCATTAAAAATAGCTCAGCTTTTTTTTTTCTCTCTCTCTCTTCTTTATCGGCCTGGCCCGATTGTCCGGTTCAAATTTTTTGTTGAAAAAATAATTCTACCTCTGCCAGCCCTGCCTGATTCTAAATTCGTTTTTATTTATTTCACCGATCAAGGTCCGTTTATATCCCTCCCAGATCTTTAAGGTATCTCTCACACTTGCTTTAAAGCGGTTGCCAAAAAAATCGCGATTTCTGTCAATCGGTTAGAAGAAAAAAAAATTGCGAATAAACGATCCACAGGTTTGCGAATTTCGTCAAAAATCCCGAAAACATAGCAAATTTTGTCAGTGAGTCATTTTATTTTATCAAGGAAATTGTCGTGTGAAAGTGATAATATATTTATATTGGATTAATTTGTAAGCACCATTATTCAAATCAGTAAAATAATTATAACAGATGTCAATTTTCCAAGTGGGAAAAAAAATCCTGGCCCGGACATTTTTCACCTAATATTGAAAAATTTACATCCGTTATAATTGATTTACCGATTTGAATTGAATAATCGTGTTTAAAATTAATCCAATATGATTTCGTATGCAGCGTTTTCTGTTGTTTCCATAGATTGACCTTCGATTTTTTTCCCTGTTGTGCTGATCCATAGTATCAGACCCGATTGTGGTCATTTGGGTGAGATAGTTTTCCAGTGTTCTCGCTGACATTTGACCAACGTTAGCAATTTGGCTAATTAAAAATAAAAAACATTCGCCAAATGAAAAAAGTATTAGCAAATTAGATTCGCCGTGTAGCACCAAAAATCTTGAATTTTTTAATATACCCCCTTTTTTTTCAATAGGTTCTAAAATAACCTAAATTTTTATAGCTGCGACAGCGATTGTTATTAATCTAATTTCAACTATCCGCTACATACATATTAAAACTATGTATATATTAAAAATATTTACATATGCATACGCATGAAAAAACAAAAGAAACGAAAGAAAAAAATTAGCACTAGAAATTTGGCGAATCTAATCGCTTTGGCGAATCTAATCTTGGCGCATTGGCGCCAAATGGACTACTGGAGAGTCCTGAACGCTGGATAGTCCTCCAGTGTTCGTGTCCGGGATGGCTCAGTTGGAAGAGCATTGGCAGTTCCAACCAATACATCCCTGGTTCGAATCCTGGCCCAGACTTTTATTTCACCCAAAATTGGAAAATTTACATCTTGACTGTTTATTTTATCGTGCATTTAATGGTTTACCTCAAAAATGTTGGGTTTTTTCTTCAATATTAAATTTAAAGCTTGTTCAATTGTGATTGTTTTGACACCTCATTTTTACCCAAGTGGTTTGGCATCAGATGGAAGAACTCAGTGCAATGACTCACACAAATAAAAATGGCTTTTAATCTAGGTTCCCGTTTTCTGCACTTTCATGTTTGCAAGAGCTAAGTTATTTTGTGTTTGATTTAAACTTTAGTTCATTATATAGATAAATCTTTATCTATTACGGTTTGATGTGTGCCGAATAGCCTGCATTCGGCCAAAATCACTATTCGCCGCATCCCTGGTTAAAAAATACATCCTTAGGGTGGGAGAAAAGAAGAAGCCAGAATGCAACTCACCTCTCCCAGAGGTAGAATCCTCCGTCATCGATGGTGGGCACGCAGTGCTGGGGATTCATCTGAAAAAAGAGAACAACATTATTTCTACAATTGATATTATTATCAGAACAGATGATAATAATAAGCATATTTAGAAACTGAAAATCACAAGCGCGAAAACTTCACGTATCCTCCCTTAAGCTGCCATCAGATTCACCAACATTTCAATAGACTTTTGAGCCAACACATAATTTACGCCAACTTTTCGCGAAATGTCCGCTCAAAACTCCGTGTGATAGCAAACAGCAATGTTCCCCCAACTTTTTTCTGCAGTTCCTAAAAAAGTCTTCGGTAGCAGACACTTTTCATCCAACATTGAACATTTCAACGAATCGGAGATAAGTGATTGATACGAATAGGCGATCAATATGAACGGCTGGTACTAGTGGAACTGGTTTTCCTCCAACTTTTTCCAAGACAATTGTAACCTTTGAAGGGGGAAAACGTTGGGGTTAAAATCTTCTGAAAAGTTTGTCTCACATAAAGTTCGTGAATCTGATAACAGCTTTATTATAAAATTACTTTTCTTGTTCTTTCTTTTAACTTGCAACCCAAGTGGACCCACTCACTCAAAACAATAAGATATTTGTACAACTGATACTATTACCAGAACAGATAATAAGTATTCTCAGATTTAATAGAAGTTAGAAACTGAAAATCACAATCGCACATCCTTATCAGGGGTGTGTCTAGATTTTTCTCACAGGTTGTCTACAGGTTTTTGTGAAATTTTTCTTTTATATATATTTGTGAAAATTCTAATCGTAATTTTGTGAATTTTAAAGTATCGAAGTCTTCAGGTTCTATCCTTCATATCTATGAAAAAGCCAAGTAATATTATCTTTATTCTTTAATGAGTTGCAATTGTTCCTTTGCAGGCCAGATTTTATTTTTAAATGATTCAATTTGTGAAAAGTTCAGTTTGAAGGTGGAAAGATTCCGTAAAAGCTCTATTTAAGAGAGAAATAATTTTGTGAAAAGGTCCTGTTTCGGGATAGAATATTTTGTGAAGGGTCCTGTTTGGGGATTTAAAAAAAAAAATTGTGAAGGGTTCTTTTAAAGGCCCTAAAATGTTCCTAGACATAATCCCTGCTTATTTTAAAAAGTCTTTTCTTTTAACTTGCAACCCAAGTGGAAGATCGACCACTCATTCAAAACAGAAACAATTCGTTTTGTATGTACTACACACATCCAAAATACAAAGTATACATAGAAGACTCATTCAGTAATAGTGTGTAAAAAAAAAAAAAAAAATCATGATTTTTCTTTTTCTTTTTAATATTAAAATTATATAAATCGGATTTTGTTCATTTTTTCCTATGCACTAAAATGCTGAATAGATACCAAGAGTCGCATATTACATTAGTTAATAAAATTTGTACTTTGAACTTAATATAACGAGGTAGAACCCGTCGAAAGAATATCTTTAAGAGAGGACTGTTTTATTGCTTTATAATAAACGTCTACAAAATTAGAAAGAGTAAAAAATGCATCTTACAATGGTCAGTCTAACCTTCAAACAAATATTACTTAAAGCTAAAATTAAGAAAAGAATACTATTTATATAAAACTCAGTTGTCAAAATTATTTAATTTAAACATTATATAAAAATATAATAAAGATCAGTTATTAAGATGGAGTTATCAATTAAATGTGTAGGGAAAAATTATTTCAAATTGACGCGATCTTAGAATTTCACGTGAAATTTAAACTTGTCATCATTTTTATCTTCTCAATATTTACAAACGCACATTTCAATTTTTATAAATTTTAAGAGAAAATGGCGTATTTCTGTTGCTACGATTTAAATTCGCACTAAAAACTAAAAGAAAAAAAAAATCAATATGTCAAGAATGAATTGAGATACAGTTTTCAAACAAATTGCATTTAAAAGTACATATTATTCTCTATACGATGGTGTAAAATTTTAAAATGTGCGATGTTTAGCAGTGTAAAATTTGCAGTAGCGAAAATTGTAAAACCGAAATTGCTGGGGAAAGTGTTGCCATTCGCAAAATGACGCATGCATTATGCACAGATACGTTTGGCCTTTATAATATACAAGGTAGAACCCGTCGAATTTCGACGAAAGAAAACGTTTAAGAAAGAACTGTTTCATTGATTTATAATAAATCTACTTAGTCACAATAAAAAATACACCTCATGTTCGTAAGTCTAACTCTTAAACTAATGATATTTAACCTAAAGTTAACAAAATACTATATCTATAAAACTCAGCCGTAGAAATTATTAAAATTAAACTTCATCGGTATATGTAAAGAATAAAATATAATAAAGAATAAAATATAACAAAGATCTCGTATTATTATTAAGTTATCAATTATGGCTCTTATGCACGGTATTCCAGAATGTAAAATAGCAAAACATACTCCACTTTGACTCAATCATAGAATTTTTTGCCCCATGAAATCTAAATCTGATATTATTTTTACCACTTCAAAATTTACATATGCACATCTCTCCGTGTTCACTTTTTAAAAAATGGTATTTTAATTTGATCATTTCAAAATCATTTTAATTCAAAACTTGAAATCTCGATTGCTATTAGCTATAAACAGATACTAATTTATTTATTATATTTTAAGTGCAAATGAAAATTTTTGAAATAACCTGCATGCAATAAATACAATATACAATATTCCTGTAACGTCAGAGTGTAAAAAAAGGGCTTTTTTGATTTTAAAGAAAGTTTTTAACAAACTAAAAATCCTTTAAGTACAATTAAGCACGATTTAGTCGATAAAAACGAACTAATTTTATTTCACTTTTAAAAAATGGCAACAAAAAGGTAATTTAATTTGCTTTTTTCATTTTCATTTTAATAAAAATGGATTATGTCTGTTGCCACAATTCAAAAACGTTATAAAAAACTACGAAAAAATTAATAGCTCAAAAACAAAGATACAGCTTTCAAACAAATCGCCTTAAAAAGAAAAAAATTTTCCCTATACGATGGTATAAAAATTGAAAATGTGCGGTATTTAGAAGTTTAAAAATTTGCAAAAGAAAAGAATGCAAAACCTAAATTTCATTTCAAATTTGAAAGTGTTGCCATTCGCAAAATGACGTATGCGTTACGCACAGATACTTTTGGCCTTTATAATATAGATAGATTTGCCTCTCTCACATTGTTATATACACTCAGCCAAAAAAAAAAAAAATTCTAAGTGGACTCATTCATACTAAGAAAAAATTTTTGTTTCATGGAACTATATTTTAAACATACACAAAAAAATATTTCCCCATTGAAAAAATTTTAAATATAATTTTAAAAAAGCGTTCGTAATTCAGTAAATAGGGAAGCACCTATAGTACCATTTACATACAGGATCATGATGCTTTTAAATACATTGCTTTGGTTAATTGATTATTTTATTAAATATTTTACAAACAAAAGATTATAACTTTTATAGTAACAATCAGATTTACCGAAAATGCTTATAAAATCAACATTTATAACAAATTATTATATAAAATTAACATTTTTAATAATAATTTATTATTAAAAAATTTCGGTATCTCTTCAGATATTAAGGATAATTATTGAGAGGATAAAAGAAGTCCGTAAATGTAGTTTAAATTAAAAGAAGAGTTAAAAACACCATTAAATTTTGAAGCTGTAAGAATAGATTTAGAAAATATTTCGCTGTCATTTATAAGAAAAAAAAAAACTTTTCTGGAATCCAATGGAACTACTTCCTGAATTTTTCTTTTGCGAATCACATAAGACTACCAGGTATTCTTATTCAGAAACTATATAATCAAAATTAGTATCCAATTTCCGGAAGCAATAGCGCCGGAAAGGACATACAACAGTAGCCCTGTGACAAAAAAATTCTATCTCGACATATATGGGTGATTCTACGATAAGAGGTTTCAAGTATATAGAGTATAGAGGATACGGAACAAAAAGAAAAGTTTGAGTTTTATCAAAAACCTCTAAATTATGATTTTTGTCCCGTTTTTTAAACTTTTCATAAAATGGCAAGTCACGTTATACATATAATTTTTTCTGGTCCAAGACTCTCTCCCCTGGCAGTTATCTTGACAGGGGAGAGACATTTTCATGATAAATTCAAATTTATTAACTGACTTAGTTTTTGGGTTAATTGTATATTTTACTTTAATTATTAATGTATCGTTTAATTAGGGCAGTAAATGCAATTGAATTAAATGAATTTTATAAGTTGCACCTTGCGAAACCATTACACCGCACGGTCGCGTCGCAAAAACTAGAAATGGCTATAAATGGCTTGCGCGTTTAGTATTGCTAACTTCAAGCCGATAGATGTCCTTAAGCACTACTTCCAATAGAGTCATCCTTGAATTTATATATGTTTCAGCGGAACGAAATTTGACAGGGTAGATAAACAAAAAAGCGGGACAAAAGTTAATTTTAAAAATTATTTAAAATTAACAGAATTATTTTAATTTTTTATTTTATAATATGTAAGTATAATTACTTAAATTCCAATTAAACATACTTTAGTTAAGCACCTGATGGAAAAAATATATGTATTGTTCAATTGAAGCCAGCAAGGGGACATGCCAGGGTAGAGACTTTTTTAGGCTTTGTAAGAAATTTCAGATAAATGTGTTTTAACTAGGCATTCAATCGTGATGTTATTTAATAAAGTATATTAAGATGATGCGATTCATTGCAAAAAATAGCAACATATGGAATAAAAAATCTGTTTTTAAGAGATCGCTATTAACCTTTAATACGACAGAAATTGTAATGTAACTCGTGTGAAGGGTCTCTGAGACCGCAAGATGAATAAAAGGCACGATTCACTCATAGGATGGTGTTTTTGTACTACACTTTTTTTGTACAAGGCTAATATAATTAATATTCACCTATTTAAAAGTCTCTGGTGATAATACTAAAGTTCCAAACGAAACAAAATTTCGGTAGCGTTTGTAGTTAAACTGCCCCACCAGTGGTTCAGAGGTTCTGTTCTCGAAACAGATAGACGGCAGGTGCTGAGTTCGAACCCAATCGTGGCCATCGGCCTAACCATTCTAAGTTTTCCGTAGTTTTCTTCGAACCTTGGACTTCCAAGCGTAATTACGAGTTATATTCCCTTAGAAAGACCAATACGAAGGGCACCCCCGTTAAGGTTTATATCTCTCGTGCTAATAATTGCCTGTCACAAATATAACCAATCCAAACGAAACACAGTTTCGGTAGCGTTTGTAGTTAAGCTGAAAATAGCAGTGGTCTGTGAGATCGGTAATATCAATTAAAAGTTAATATTTTTACACTAGCAAAAGCCGTGCTTTGTTTGGATTCGCGAAGCATTATTTCATAAGATAAATATTTGAAAGGAACATTACTTTTTTATATTATTTTTGCATCTTTATTAAGCAAAAACGTTATCTCATGTTTTGGCGCATTTAAATTTTAGAAATGTAAATTCAGCCAAATAACTAAGAATTTCCTCGGAATTTTTTATTTATGATATAAGGCTGGTATAAATAAAAATATTTTCCAAGCAGAATTTTACATTTTTTTTTTTTCCTTTTAACTAAAAGTTTTAAAGATGTTTTTACATTTTCCAATGGCGAGTAACGGCGTTCGTTCTGGCCAGTAAGTGTTCTTTTTCTCGACATTTTTAAATTACTAATACATTCCAGAAATTATTTATAAACGTAGTTAATATATTTAATTTGGTTGAATTAAATTATTCTCCAATCAATTAAAATATTCTTAAATTATTCTTTAATCTTTCATTTCGAATACTAGACTTAAGAAACTTACCAAATTTAACAAATTTTTAATTTTAAATATCAAATATAAGAATTAATTTTACTTGTTTACGATTCTTTTTGTTGCCACTTTACCAAAGTAAATACCTAAATAAATAAATCATAATGTAATTCTTTTAAAATCCGTAAGTATTAAACTGCGTAAATAATTTTTGCAGAATATAATAAAAATATATTTTATTTAATATATTAATCATGATTCTATCTATAATTACTAACCCCATAGTTTATTTTCCTTCTTAAAATAAAAAGATACGGGTTCAATTTTTTATTTGCAAACGATTTTGGCGGAATAATGAAAATATATTTTATTTAATTAATTAATCATGATTCTATCTATAATTACTAAACCCCATGGTTTATTTTCATTCTGAAAATAAAAAGATACGCGTTAAATTTTTTATTTGCAAAAATGCGTCCATAATAGAAAAACATGTAGAATAAATTAATTATTAAAATAATATTTTTTAAAGGTTATTCTGTAAAAAAAAAAAAAATAACATTCTGCAAATCTACATATCATAATTTATTCTTATGTTTAATTTCAAGTCAAAATACTGAATAGATTTTTTATAAAGTGTACGACAAAATGTAACTTAAGTGGCCTAGTAGAGGATTCGCTTCGCTCATCCTAATAATACCTGCTGTACAAATCCTGAGAACAAATTTAATTTAGGCCCGGCTCAACTATGTAAAAATAATAATAATAATAATAATAAATAAATAAATAAAATAAATGCAAGCCCGGCACGAATTTGCTGAAAATATTAAATTCGTACTCAGACATTATACGACAGTCCGATGCGAATGTACAATAGTACTATAACTTTTATAAAAAATAAAATGCCAGCGTAACATAGATTGCGGGAGAGAATTTTGAAAAGTTCCAGGTTCCAGGGGGGGGGGGGGGAGCCAGAGCCGTAGCTAAGAGATAAATACGATGGGTTCACCCCCCCCCCCCCTTAAAACATTTGAAGTTCCCTTGGAAAAGATTTCAAGGTCACTCGAGTAATTTCTGTTCCGAAAATCTGTTCTAATATCTAATTAATTTGGAGCTCTTTCACAGTTTTGCAGAAATACTAAATGGTCATTAAAAAGAGTGTTTCAGCACTCGCTAACATGTTTAATATTGCGCTAGAATTTTCCATCGTCCTATTCATTTCTCGGTCTTGCAAACAGTTTAATAAGAAACAGCGTGCCTGCACTGTGAATGGGCACTATTTATTTTTTGGCGTCAGAGAGAGAGAGAAAATATAAGTTCTCCCCCCCCCCCCCCAATATCCACTTCTAGCTACAGTCCTGGAGGGGATTGCAATTGCACTTCTTGACCACTGAACACTCAAAAAAATTATAATCTTTCTGGGGGGGTGGACATTCAAGCCGAGGAAACCCCTTTAATTCAACACTGCCTCCATCTGATTACACACTGAATTTTAGTCATACTTTTAGGCTAAGTTCATTCAGAGATATTTTTCTTGTCAACCATTTCTAGTTTGGCGCAAGGATCACCCAGGTCATTTGGAAAGTTTGCATTTTTTCGTAATTGTATATTGTTTTGTTCTTAAACATTTTGTACTTTTAAATGTAAATTTTGAGTGGATATTTTGTTGTTTTACATTTAAGAAATGTTGCTTTGTTACTACTTTTTTTAAGTAAAAAAATAATAATAAAAAATAAAAAAAGATATTAAAAATGGGTTACCTCCGCCTCCCCCCCCATGCAACTAAATGCGTAACAAATATTCGCAGGGCCATCCATATAAAATGCACAATGGTAGTAATGATACGAAATATTTTTGCACAGGTTTTCGACACAGCATGCTCCTATTTCGTTAAAACAATTTGCTTGATTAAAGAAAAAAAAATTGTAGCTTATTACATTTGAATAAAAATTTTATCAGAACAAAGTCAAAGATTGGAATGCAAAAGCCTCGCTCATCTACTTTATTATTATTTCATACTTTTTTATTTTTAAGTGGGGGGTGGGAAGAGTGCAATGCACCGTAAAAATAGTATTATAGTATTCCCGCCTCACCTGCAGGAATTCGGGTTTCATTTGTTCTCCGGCCATCAAATCCACGTTCTTCTTGTTGACATCGACGCCGATATGCTGGGCGGTCATGAGCACGGCCCGGCACGGACCGCTGGCCGGCAGCTGGTACAGATCGATGCGAGGCATATTGCTCAACAAACTCACGTAAACACTTTTAAATTCCACTCACAACACAACCAACAACGAGAAGCGCAGACGACTCTAATTTCTTTAATGGGATAGCAGCAGAAAGGAATTCGATGAAACCCCACCACGACACAAATACGGGGAGGCTTCGCACCAATCAGAAGTAGACCTTAGTAACTGGGAAGTTGGATTGGCAAACAACCTATCCGAGTTCCCTGAAGGCGAAACCCTGCCAAAGATTCGCCAACATAAGTGGAGAAAAAGGTTTCTGTATTTCCGGAATGTTAAGGCATAAACAGATAAGACCACTTTTTGCCGTTCGGTGTCGGCTCGTTTGTTGTGTTTTTTTTTTTATCTTTAATGAGTTTTGCAGGGAAAAGAGGAATGGCAAAAGAGGAATCTTTCCGTCAAGTAGGGTGGATTGATTATCTCCCGATTCTTTTGTTCTGTCCTCTTCGTTCTATTATGAAGAAACCTCAAATGGGTCTACAAAAAAGGCTCTTCCAAAAAATTCAATTGACGGGGAGAGTATTACTATCTGAATGCAGCCTTAAGGTTCCTCCTCGGTTTTGTCAGCCAATTTTGTCACTTTGGTTGCTGGGGGCAACAAAGCTTTTTCTTTTGTTGTTGTTGACAGACGACAGACGATTTATTCTTTGTCGATGTTAAAAATGATTCTGAACCGAAATATGTCGGTAATTGGAACTTTCAAAATAAGAGTATTAAATATAAATATTAATATTTCTTTTATGTAGAAAAAAAAAAAAATTAGAAAAATGTAGTAAATAAACATCAGATTAAACTCTTTTTTAATCTGATGTTTATTTAATTGAAGCTGTTGTGAGATTATTTCCTCAGTTTATTAGAATTTCATATTGACGGAACTGATATTTCAATAAGAACTGTTTTCGAGGAACTGTATTATTTGAAAATTATCGAAATCGAGCCCGCAATCTAAGCGAAGTAGGGGGTTCAGATTCTGAAACTAAAATACCCTGAGAAAAGGGCTGTCAGTGTTGAATTCAGACATTTTTCTCCGGGAGAGATTTCTGCAGCTCCGGGGGGGGGGGGATTTCACTTTTTGACCATAAAAAACACAAAATCTCAAAACTTCCATGGCGAGACATCTCATTGCTCAGGGGGAATGTATCCCCCCAGGCTACCCCCTGAATTCAACACTGGAGGCTGTGCAAATATAACGTTATCAAAATTTTGTATCCCCCCCCCCTCCCTTCCGATATCATCCCTTGAACACGCCCTTCTCGGGTAATGATATTCTTATACAAGTGTAAAACGTTTTGGATTTCTAGAATATATTTCTTTCGTTCGAAGTGATATACAAAATTGGTTACATTATTTTTTGCATGTTTGCTTTTTTGCATTTGCTTTAAATTAAGAAAAGTGGATAAAACATCATTTTGTATTTGGAAAAACTTTATATCAAATAACACTTAAAAGAAACAGTTATTATTTAAAAGTTTTTCTAATAAGTTTTGTTACGTAAAGCATTCAACAGTCATAAAGTTTTGTTGCATTTCTTTGCCCCGAACGGAGGGTAGATATAAACTCTTATCGGCATTTTTCTTTTATTTATTAGTAAACACAAGGTCCTTTTCAAACATAATTCACCTAGGGTTTCTCAAACCGTGATTACACAGGCGTAGAAGAATGGGGTATTCCATGTTTTAGAATTAAATAATTTATGATAATTTATTGATTTTTATAACAGTGGTGACCATCCCCCCAAACCGAATGACGCAAATCCCCCCCCCAAAAAAAATCATACTCTAACATTGACCCCCCCCCCTAAACAAAATATCAATTGTAAAATATATTCTACTTATAATCTACTGCACATTCAAAAGATAGCGATTTGAGCATAGCAGAATGAGTTCATACTGCCCTTATCTAGAATTTAGAGAAAGAAAACACAGGAACATTTCTGAAAATTCAATGTTGAAAAAATTTAAAAGTGATATTAAAAGAATCAAGATTTACAAAAGATAGTGAGTTAGCAGAATGGGTTCTTATTGCCCTTATCTAGAATTTAGAAAAAGAAAACCCAAGAACTTTCCTGGAAATTAAATGTTGAAAAAAATTAAGTGATGTTAAAAAAATCAAGAATTTTTTTTTTTTTACATTAAGAAAAAAGGAAATATTAAGAATTTAAAAATCCCCCCAAAAATGAACTTTTTTCTCAAATTCCCCCCTAAAACTAAATTTTATGACGCATCTTGCGTCACCAAACCCCTCTCTGGGCACCCCTGTTTTATAATAACTTTCTATTTTCATAAAAATAGGTAACAGGGTTAAAAAAAAAAAAAAAGAAAAAGAAAAGAAAAAAAGAAAAAGAAAAGAAAAGAAAAAAAGATAACATGTTATTTTGTACCAAAAAAACATGTCACAAATAAAAAGAAAAAAAAAACTGAGTGGATCAAGAATGATATCGATAATAAATACAATGAATATGATAAAGACAAATCACCCCTCCCCCTACAGATATCTTACGAGATCATATGCCAAGGACTCCCTCTCGGAGCCACAGATATCCGATTTTATGCGTTTCCGGGGGGATTTCCGGAAAAAAGCGTCTGGATTCAGTTCAGCACTGCATAGATTCTAAACAGACCTGATAGATTCTAAGAGAACACTTCATACCTTTCCGAATAAAAATGAATCAGAAAATAGCTTCGTTCTCCGTTGGATTTGAAAATAACCCTAAATTCTTTGGGAAGGTTTATTTCCGGAAAATTCATTGACCCCCTCCCCCATTTTCACGAAAGACAAGTATATAGATTTTTTCTGCTCTCGAAATTCAATTAACTCAATTTTGTTTTTTCGTGATAAAATTTGAAAAATAAAAAAAGAATGAAAACGCGCAAAAAAAAAAAAAAAAAAAAAAAAAAAATGTTTCGCCAGGATGGGAGGGTCCTGACCCTGATTCCTTCATTTAAGAAAAATTAGATAAGTTACTTACAAATTTTAAAGCATGATTTTGAGACAAATTGTGACATTTGATATTATACACATGAGCATTAAAAATAATTATAATAATAATAAAATAAATAAATAATTGTTTTTTGCGAAGAACAAGGGGGGGGGGAGGATCAACAGAACAAAATGAGAGTTTGAATCCTCCCTTTTAAATAATGCTGATGGAGATTTATTGAGTTGTTAGCTTTCTTAATATTTTTTGATTACTTCTATTTAAAAAATTGTCTTGCAGTGGCGTATTCAGTATTCAGGAGGTGAATTGATAAGGCTGCAGCCCTCTCCGAAATTTCTAGAGAACAAAATTTAATTACGAAAGATTATCAAAAAGTAATGAAACTTGCTAAAATAGAATTTAAAAGAAAAAGAAAAAAATTGCTTCAGGCAGGTTTTTATTTTATTTTATATTATTATTTTTTTCTTTTTTAACAGACCATAAAATAACCATTTCAATCAAATTTCCGGGATACGCAGGCTCTCATAAATTTATACTAGTTAAGATAAAAGCCTGCTTAAAATGAAAATCGGGATTCCATTTTAAAAGGTTCGATTGTATCTCGGAATGTATAATGTATGCGTTACCTGCTCTGATAAAAATCTGATTAAAGTGAAAATGTTAACGTTTCTGTGATTTCCTCTCAAAAATTTTATTCTATTTCAGCTCCCCCCCCCCCTCCCCCGCTCTGAAATTATAAGTCGCCACTGCTATCTTGCACGTAACATAAATAGCAAGGCTAACTTATCATAATATCAAGGCTTGTCATTCGCCAAGTTTCCTTTGACCGCAGTACAGGGGGCGCTGAACTACATGATTTTCCCGTTGGTAGCGCCATCTAATGTGAGAAACTGAAATGTTTTCCATAATTTCCTATGGGATTATTAGCAGTAGTATGCACCAGGTGGCGTTACTTATGAGACAAAGTCACATAATAAGTTGGCAATTATAGGGACAATTTCAACAATAGATTTTCTCCTGAATGCGAGGCCTTGATATTATGATAAGGGGGCCTTGATAAATACAAGTAAACAATTTTTTTGTTGTGGCAACGAAACGAAAAGCTCTGGATTTGTTTTCTTCTCCATCACGTTGGCAAAAGTTCGCCGTGATGGGCTGTCCGAGAGCAGGTGTTCCTGGTCATTAAGGTCTAGCGGGTCGTCTGGCAGAGTCGCTGACACCTCTGGCAGGGGTTGCCGCAATCCGACAAAAAGAAATGTTTTCAAGGTCGCCGCTTGGCGGAAATTTCAATAATCAGGAAATTAGACTTGTTCGCTACAAGTGGGTCGTTTGCGTTTCGCTGATTGCTCCATTCTTTTTTTTTTTTATGGCTACCTGTACCCTTTCGAAACAAACAAAAAACAATCTATTGTGTTGATTATCATTATTATTATTTTTTTAAGTTGTAGATAGAACATGTTGAATTACAAAACCGAAGTTACAGAATAGATGAATTGAGGATTCGCATTCGAAATTTATCTATTTTTGTTATCGTTGTTTTCAACAACGTAATTTTTCAAAGAATCACAATTTTTCGTTTTAATACGTGAGATTAGTACAATTATAGCTTTAACAATAGCTTCCCAGAATGAGCGTGGGAAGGATAAAAAATATGCAATTTAAAAATTTCTTAACAAACGTAAGATATAGTACACACAAATCTAACTTTTTTTATTGCTAAGTGGATAAAAAGCGCGTTGCTTAAGCGGTAATAAGAATAATTTTTAACAAGATAGGAAGATCCTAAATAAAGCATAGTATTCCGGATAGAATATACTATATGAAGTCTTTTGTGTGTCCCTGTAATTTGCTATAGACGAAATAACTTATAGTAAGCCTCACCGACGTATAGCAATTTCATCCTATATGAAATAATTTATGTAACTAAAATACACCACAAATAATTCCCCTGAGACCATTATGTAACGGAAATATTTTGTATGGCCCTGTAACTAAACAATAACTATTCTCAGGGCCCGACTAAGGCTATTGGAAGGGGGGGGGGGGAGGGGCACCGAGGCAAGTATCATTCTGCCCCCCCCCCCCTTCTGTCTATCGATAGAATTTTTTTAATGAATAATTTGTAAGTGGCTAGTACTAGACTCCTTACATAGTGCATTGCTTCCTATGTACAATAGAAAGATTTTTTCTATTGCATCCTGACGACGTTCGCAGAAGCGAATGAAACGTTGATGAATGTTTTAAGGGTGTATTTGAAAAAACGCTTTTCCACCTTCAACAGCTCGAAATTTTCCGATACAATTTCAGACATATTTTTAAAAGTAGAAACATGAAACTTGCTGAGGGTATTTTTGAAGAGATGTACAAGGTGCCGTGGGATGAATTTTTACGCTCAGTTCATTAGAATTTGATTTATAAACAATTATCTTCTCAGCATGACCCATTTTTTCGTTCACAGATCTCCCGCTAGGGGAAAATCTGTTCAAAATGCCGTTTTTGATTGCTTTTTTTGCAATGTTTTCTGCATTTATCAACGAATCGATCCTTACGGCACCTTGCGTAGTTTCTAACTAAGACAATCTGCGAGTTTCATGCATTTGAGATAAAAAATGAACTCAAAAATAAGCAGTTTGAATCGAAATACACCCTTAAATGTATTCTTTTTATAATTGTACCATTCAGTTATCTGGATTTATTTTAGTACTTATTTTTAGTAAATCCCAATATATTTATTTACATATAGTTTTTTTACAAAAAAAAAAAAAAAAAAAAAAAAAAGAAGAAGAAGAAGAAACAAACGGCGATGTTTAGTATAAATTCGGCGCCCATCAATTTCCGCTCCCCAACCCGCTTTGCACGGTTCTGGAATACAGAAGATGGGACACTTCGCCGGGAGGGACATTTTAGAGTTCCGGGAGGGGGAGGGGATTGTCCTCTTTAACCATTGAAAACACAAAATTTCAAATTCTCCGGAGAGACATTTTATTGTTCCACGGCTAGTGCCCCCCCTTAAAACCCACAGTGTCATCCGCCCAACCCATTGGTTGTTTTTAAAAGGCAGATTTCTGGAGTCCCTGATTTCAGTCAATTGAGACTTTCAATTTAGGATTATTCTATTCATTTATTTCAAACATGTCGATGTCGATGAGAAAAAAGGGTCATTTTTACCATTCGCTTACATTTCAGAATTTTATTTTTATTTTCCAAACTTTCTTTTAAAAATGAAGACAGGTGTTAAAGTACATTAAATAAAATACAATGTTTAAGGTACATTAAATAAAAAAATTGGTTGTGCATTTTTCCCTATAATATAATATGTAAATGCTATTTAAAGTTGGCTTGTAAAGCAAATTGTCAGGTCCGTTACCATACAAAATGACTGAAAATACTCAGCTTTAAAGTTATTAAGTTTCCTAAAATCAACTTACTTTGAAGTGACTTATGTCCCTAAGTTTCAAAACATGATATTTATCCATAATACTTAAATTAAATCGAAATGAGAGACAATTTTAGCCATAAGATTTTGATCCCATAAAACTTTTTCTAGTCATTGCAGCATACATTCATGTAAATTATTAAATTTTAAGAAAATTGCATATTTGTTTCTTAGTTGAATATAACAAATGAAAGTAGAATGGTGAAAAAATGATAATCATTAAAAAACCGTGCGGTAACAGACTTGACGCTGTGTTGAAGGTGGCCGAAAAAAAAAAAAGATTTTCGGTGACTTCTTGGAGAGGGCAAATGCTTCGGAATGTTCGCGTGTGACTGAAGTTTCCATACAGACATTACATAAGAGTTGACATACAGAAACGTGAGTGTGATTGCTTCACACATCTTTGGAACCGAAACAGGTTTTCGTGGGAAAAACACTGCGACCGCTCAACGCCGGCATAATAACCTGTTTTGGAAAGTTAAATATTAAGAAAGAACTACTAATCCTTTATCTACCGACGGTACCATTAAAATTACTTATTATATAATACTTTTAATACGTCCGTTAGTTGTGATACTGTTTAGAATGAGTTACTTTATCTAGTTCCAAAAGCATTACGCAAAACAAAAATATTTTTAAAAGAATGATTTCATTTGCCTTTGCATCTTTGCAGCTTTCTTGGCGCTGAGGGAGGGGGGGGGGATGGGGATTTTTCAATTCGGAAACATTTCTATATTTATAATTGTCAGAACATCCTAATTGTACATTTTATAATTCCACAAAATACTAAGAAAACAATTAACAACAAAAGATCTGAGTGCGGAGTTAGAAGGCACAAAATCCCTGTCAATTCAAATTTAATGAATCCTTCTAAAATATATTAAATGATTAGGTTAAACTCTTAATTTAGGTTAAACAATTTGCGTAAAACTTTCATGAATTCATAATTCAGAGAATAAAGCGTTAAAAAAAGAAAAATGCGTACAGATAAACACTTTCCAAGACATTATATCAATACTATAACGAAATTTCACATTGAGGGAGCAAATAAAATTAATAATCCATTTAATTTAAGGGTATTGGATGAGAGGTTTCATGTTCTATCCTAACAAGTTACCTACTTAATGTAAATTACTGTTCCTAAACTAAGCTAAGTATCATTATTGATTTTTTAAAGCAGTAATGTTACGCATGTAACAGGATTAACAAATTTCTTCCGCAGTGGGAAAAAAATGGAAAAAACCGGCCGTAAGAAACAGTCCAAGTGTAAGAAATGGAAAAAACTTACTTTTTAAGAATTTATTATATAATTTTCAACTTCGTAAGATACAATAAATGTGTTCTTCCTTTAACCTTAAGTAAATTAATTCCATCAAACCTATACAAATTTAAATTAGTTATACAGGGTGAGTCATAAATATCGAAACAAACTCCTTAAATATTGCCCCTAGACCGGAAGTTTGAAAAATGATTGCTTTATACGCCGGAAATTACAGTACATCAGTTTTTTAGTCAAGATCACATGACACCTGGCTAAAGCTCTCCAGCCACTGGCTAAATAAAGAAAATAAATTTTATCCAAAATCAATGAAATGTTATCCATTACAATTTGACCAGAATATTCTTTAATTATTTAAACTATTGAACTTAGTAAGATCATTTACCAAAGGCAGAATAAAACTCGTTAAAAAAAAAAAAAAAAAAAAAAAAACAGGGCACAGATGTCATATATGCACCACATTTGCTTGTGCCTCCCCCCCCCCACCCATTTGGCATTGCACATGTGTGCGAAGAAGAAGATCCGTTTTAATAAGTTTCTAACAATTGTTAGAGGAATAAAATAGGAAAAATTAAAGATTTCAGTGAAATGTGCTGATTAAATGATATACAACTGCATGCATTCAACATGGCTATAAGTATTGATACTTACAATTTATTATGAAAATTATATTTATTGTTTTGTTACTTATTAAGTTTATGGTAAACTTATTAAGATGATGGAAATTTTGAAGTGTATAACTGATGCAAAATTAAACATATGTACAAATAGGATGAGGGAGTATTGAAACGCTGATATAGTTTAATAATTCTGTGAAACTGAGAAAGAGTCTCAAAACTAAATTGGATTTTTGAACAGAATTTCAGTTGGATTTTCGGAACAGATATTCATTGAGTGACCTTGGAATCTTTTTCAAGGGGGGGGGGGGAATCAAAATATTTTAGGGGGAGAGGGATGAGCCGCCCATAGCACCCCTTTAGCTATGGCCCTGTGCTGCAATCAGTTTCTTAACTTAGAATGGATAAATGCAAAAGATGAAAAAAAAAAATTAAGTCCTGGAAAAAGTTCGAAAGAGTTTAAAAGCATGACATATCTATAGATATTTTTAGAAAATCTAATTTTTTCAAAACAATTTCTTTCCTAAAACCTTAATTTCATTACAAGTATGCATGCTATCCACACGACAATAAACACAGTTTATTACAATAAGCCACTTAAGTCATAATTTACAGTTTGAACGGTTTTGTTACATTAGTTTCGACAGGGTTATCCAAAAGATATTCATTCTTTTACAATTTGCTGAGTCCCCTATGGAGTTTCAAGGGAAAAAATATTCACAGAAATGTATAACCTGCACTATTATGTTTACACACTTAGAGTTTCAGGATCGTGATTTTCCTCGTGTATTTTTCAAGATATTTTATTAAAAAGGTCATCTTTGGCCGTATAATCAGTGACGCAGCATTCGGTTCTAGGGGAGGTTTTGAGTTTCTGATAAAGGTGATTGCCGGTTATTTGAATCGCCGGTTAATAGAATCAGAACTAATTAGAATGTTCACTGTATAATATGTAAACTCAAAGAGCATCTGTATGGTAGGAAATCATCATTTTTTTAGCATAATGCATCTCAGAAAAGTGATTTAGTTCAAATAAGCAATTTTTACTTAACTAATCCATGTAATATACACTTTCACAATTTTAAATAGAATTTTCGCCATTAAATTGAATCACTTTATTAAATGAAATCTGATTAAAAAAAGCGTCGGATTCCGAAATGCGCCAAAACATTTTAAGTATTAAGTTAGGTTTTGATTCATATAAACAGCAATTCTAGCGATCTTTCTTAGATCTGGGAGGGGTTTTAACCCCAAAACCACCCCCTTGGCTGCGCCACTGCGTATAACATATATATATGTGTGTGTATCTGCAACCCTTAATCGAAAAAATAAATATTAACCTAGTTAGAATTCAATCTCGGCTATATTAAGCAAGGGAAAAAAAAAAAAATCATTTAAAACTTGACGCATCTGACATTCCGAATTATGCCCGATAAGTTTTAATACTTATTTCTGCTTTACCCATAAATAAAAAAAGAAAAGTTGTAATTCAAGTTTTCTGGTATGAATTCAATATTTGTAAATAAAAAATCCGCTAGATGTTTCAACACTGTTCATAGGCAAGTGAGACATTTTAAAAAGAAAGCTCCCATAGATTTAACTTCAGCGATCCAGTTTCTTCGCGTGATTAACTTAGACTCTTAACCCTCAAGCTAATGTTAGACCTATGAGAGCGATGTTCACCTATTTCTAGTTACCATTTTAATTATTTCTGAATGATTTTTATTTTTTAAGGATTTTATTCCCTTCTTTGGCATAGGGTACCGGAGGTCGATTATTTTAATTATACTGAAGGGGGGGGGGAGCAGGGCCGTAGCTACAAGTGAATAATAGGGGGGGGGGGGTCATATTTCTCTATCTCTGACGCAGAAAGATAAATGAGTGCCTATTCACACTAGGATGATGGAAATTTTGAGTGTATAATTAGTTCAAAATTATATATCAAAATTATATACAGTCGACTCTCGTTAATTCGAAATCGGATAATTCGAATCTTCGTTTAATTCGAACTAAACAGGAAAGCCCGAAATTTTCAATAGCAGAATAACGTTAAAATTTTTCATTCATTCGAACTCATTTTCTCTTGACTTCGTTTCATTCGAACAAACTAGAATTCCGATTTTTCATTTTTCTTTTCTTTCTCACGGACTTCAGATCATTGGAATAACTTTCTTTCTTTGATTTTTCGGAAAATTGTTCCGAACGAGTATACATATAATCCAATGCATCTGATATCCACTTTATTGGTGTCCGGTCTGTCCATCAGTGACGCTTTAAATTTTTCTTCCATTGTGCTTGTTTCTTATCTTTTAATTAGCTTATGTATTTATACATTCTAATTTAACATTGTGTCCTATTCTAATGAT
Organism: Maratus speculifer; assembly: GCA_964019185.1. Lineage (NCBI taxonomy): Eukaryota > Metazoa > Arthropoda > Arachnida > Araneae > Salticidae > Maratus > Maratus speculifer. Next base: position 390,555,496 of record OZ025295.1, read on the forward strand.
AACAGACAAAATAAATTAAAAAAAAAAACACTATAAAATTGATTCTTTTGTAATAATACCATATTAAGCATGTTTTAATTCCATATTTTCCATAATTCGAACCTTTCTTGTGGTCCCGACGAGTTCGAATTAACGAGAGCCGTCTGTATCAATTTCCTATGTTCAAATAGGAGGAGCGAGTGTTGAAACACTTTTTTTAGTGACAATGTAATACTTCTGATACAACTGTGAAAGGGCCTCAAAATAAAATTAGATTTCTGAACATAATTTCTTTTCGGTTTTCGAAACAGAAATTCATTGACTGACCTTGGAATATTTCTCAGGGGGAAGCTCAAAATGTTTTGGGGAGGCTGAACCCCCCCCCTCCCTGCCCTCCCTTAGCTACGGTCCTGGGGGAGGATGCGACAAAATCCATGCTTGCTCCGGGTGCAAAAAATGCTCGTTTTGGTGCTGCGTACAAGGATGAACGAGGTATCACTGGATGTCATTTTAGAATCCCAACATCGCCTGGCATCGTACGCTGCATTTTTGTTCTACGGTCCGGGCCCGATCCTGAAAATTTCGGCCCGTGCAGATCTCTACATCCAACCTCGGACGCCAACATCACTTTTTTTTTTTTTCTTTTGGCGCCTACAAACCGTACAATGATGAATGGGATACGAAAGGATTTAGACAATAAATTATTTGAACACTGACTAATACAATTCGTCTAACAAACTGATAGATTAAAAAAAATGGCAGGAAATAAAAACATGAAACTTGTATCAGAAACAGTGCTGAATTCGGACACTTTTCTCCGGGAGGGACATTGTATATGTCCGGGGGGAGGGGAATTGCACTTTTCTTATCATCGAAAACACAAAATCTAGAATCTTCCGGGGAGGAGGACATCATTGATCAAGAGGGTGTGGAGGAATGTCCGCCCCTGGCCACTCTCTGAAATCAACACTGATCAGAAAACAAAGGTTGTAATGCGAAACACTCGCGTCTACTTTTTTTTTTTTTTTTTTTTTTTTTTTTTATGAATTACATAAAAATATGGATTTTTTTTTTCGGGTTTGGGGCTCGTTTTAAGGTGACATCGATCGGGTCGACCTCCGAAGGGCCCGACCCACGACAGGACCGTCTCGGGTCAGAAGCGAGCGATAGTCAAGTCACTCACCTTGATGAAATCCGGTTTGAGCTGGTCTCCGGTCATCAGGTTGACCACTTTCTGCCGGACGTCGACCCCCAGGTATTGGGCGGTCATGAGCACGGCCCGGCACGGCCCGCTGGCCGGGGCTAGGTACACGTCCACTGTCATTCCGTTCGTCGTCTTGGCCGCGAATGAACTGCAAGAACCCAGGGCTGCCTTATCCCACAACACAACTATTTATAAAGTAGAAATGAAAAGAGATAACGAAAATCTGCCTCGATGCCACCCTTCAATTGGCCGAAAAACTGATAGCGACAAGACACGTTGCGAGATAGTTCGGTTCAGAGAGGACAGGGGGCGCTCGGAGTAATGGACGCCACGCAACAGTGACCGCCTCGTAAAGAGTTGGGGGGCGGGGAGTTGATTTCCTTAAAAATGAGTTGATCTCTTAGCAACCGATTTGTGTTCGAGAGGATACAATAGGATAGATAATGAGAGTATGGAAATATTTCTTTCTCGTGCGAACTTTTAGCAACATGTTAACATTTAATTGTTTTTCTCAGGAACTATGAAACATAAATGCATAAAATATTTAACAGAGACAACTTAACACCACTTCTATTTAAAATAATTGCTTTCATTTGAAATTTTGTTTTATTTTGTATGCTTAATTTTTATAAAAAAGAAATTTCAAATGTTTTTTGATTTGCGTTCACAGCGAGCAAGACCCAGCAAACAGGGGCAAGCGAAGAGAAAACCGCGCCCGGGGCAAAGTTTCAATCAGACGCCCCCCCCCCCCTTCATTTTTCCAACTTTTTCTACTAACAGTCCAAAAATAACGTTGGTAGTATACATTTGGCGCCCCCTAAATTTCTGCGCCCGATGCGATCGCCTCTTTCGTCCCCCCCCCCTTTCGGATAGCGCTTTCAAAATTAACATTTCAAGAGCCGCAAAAATACAGATAATGATATAAAACTAATTTATCTTGCACTTATTCTTCATTTGAGAGCAATTTATTTATTTATTTATTTAAAATTTCTAATTTTAATTTTAAAATGTAAGGAAAAATAATTTTTTTTTTGATTGAAAAATTGCCAATTTTTAATAATTAATGCGATTTCTAATACTAAATTTGAAGAATAAGTTATTCTTTAATCTAAAATGGAGATATTTATCAAGTTTGATGCAAATTGCTTTATTGCTATCAAATATAAATATAATAATAAATTACTTTATTAGAGAAATGTTGCGAGCAGTCAAAGAACAATTTAAAATTTTTTAATAAAAATTAAACATAAAAAAAATCAATATAGTTGATTAAGAAATACATTTTAAATAGAAGATATATTAAGTTGTCTACATTCAGAATTTTATTATTATTTTTTTAAGATTGGGAATAAATAAATAAATAAATGTGACACGTGACTAATTTGCATTGACAGGTAAAAAGTAAGAATCCTGAGATCTCTAAATTTCTTTAAGGGTATTCTTAAATCAAAAAGGGCCATGCTTTCATTAATTTTTGTTCGGACAATGCATGAAAATAGCAGGGGTTGTTATTCAGAAACTGACTAATGGCACTCAATTTTCTGTTTTTTAAAAAACACAATAGATTTTTCATAAAAAGCCTTCAAAGTGGACAATTTTGAGCCAATTTCCCGACGAAAGCAGAAAAACCGGTCAGCAGGAGAAAAACGGGTGATTAGGTTATCGAAATAGCTTATAACCCGACAGGTAATTTAATGATCATAAAATGGAAAAATAAGTTCGATTTGAAATCGCTTCCATAGTCAGGCATTAAAATTTTATAACTTTCTGTTAAAAAGTGAATTTGCAAATGTTTCAAAACGTTTTGCGCTTGTTGAGCGGATCAGTTAAGAACACCCTTAAAGGCAGAACCAAACTTCACTTTTCTGAAAAATCGTTTCAGGGGCTTTTCAAATTTTTGGCAATTATGAACCCTTCCTCCCCTTTCGATATCATACCTCGTAACCCCTACCCCCTAATTATATCGTTATCAAAGTGTATATATTTTTTTTATTTTTAGAATTTATTTTGTTTGTTTGAAGTTACGAGTTTCGTATATACAAAACTGGTTAAATTCTGGGGTGTAATTGTAAAAAAAAAAAAAAAGGATATACGCTCTAAGCAGTGGGTATACGCTCAAGACAGAAAGTATACGCTAGAAAGTGTACACTACAGCTTTCTTGAGAAACAGAGGGTATACAATGTTCCTTTAAAAAATCCAGAAAGTATACGGCGTATACCCTCCACGGCCTCCCTAGTTAAATTTATATTATTTTTCGCATACTTTATTAAATCAAATGAAGAGAAGTCAGTAAAATATCAAGCGACACTTAGAAGAAATAGTTACTACAGTAAAACCTCCATAACGGACACTCACGAATAGCGGACACCTCTATTTTTACGGACAATTTCCCAATCCCCACTCCCAAACCTTAAATTTTTGTATGTTTAACCTCTGATTAACGGACATTCCGAATGGCGGATACTTTATTCGGCGATAAAGGATGGAAAAGCATTTTTTATACAGAAAAAAATGAAAAAAGCCTCTGTATTTATCAGGACAATGTGTCACAAATTTTGTGATCACACATAAATGTAGATAAAGAGCTGGGGAAAATCCCCCTCCCCCCAGTGTTCAAAAAAAAAAATTCAGGGGGTTGCCCGGAAGAAATAATCTCTCAGACTATTGAAATGTCATCCAAGAACATTTTGAGATTTTATGCTTTTAAAGATCAAAAAGTGCAATCACTCCCTTCTCGCCCGGAACTTTACAATGTCCAATAACATCGCAAGCAAACATAAACTTTTGTAACAGATTTTTTTCACAATAATATAATAAACAGTGGATAAAAGTGTGCACAATTTTATTTTAATTTTATTGCTTAAAAATTATTTTAATTTACAATAATTTTAATTTTAATTATATAATAGAAGTTTTAGAACATATAAAAGTAAATTAATAAAACATTAAGCATTTCTTAGCGGTTTTTGAATCTCTGAGGTTTTTCCAATAGCGGTCACCTCCGAATAGCGGACAATTTCTGCGTTCCCGAGGTGTCCGTTATTTAGAGGTTTTACTGTATTTAAAAGTATTTTATTACATTCAATAGTCATAAAGTCTTGTTGCACTTGTAAAGAACGGAGAACGGATGGAGGCTAAATAGAAATTCTTATCAACAAAGCAAATAGACAACGGCTTTTTTTTTTTTCTCTTTTATTTATTAGCGAACACAAGCTTCATTTTAAATATGCTTCGCATAGGGTTTCTCTCGAACCGTGGTTATGTAGGCATACACACATGAAGAAGAATAGGAATGCCAAACGTTGGGGTACTCCATCTTTTAGAAGTAAATAATTTTATAATAATTTAGTGATTTTACTAATAATTTTGTATTTTCAAATTAATAGATAACCGATTAAATAAAGACAATATATATTTTGAATTTAAAACCGTGTTACAAATAAAAAGGGAAGAATAGGAATGTCAGATGTTGGGGTAGTTCATATTTTAGAATTAAATAATTTAGTGATTTTAATAATAAGTGTATTTTTAAATTAATAGATAACCGATTAAAAAAAGATAACATACTATTTTGAACTAAAGACCATGTTACAAATAAAAAGAGAAAATTTTGATTGGATCAAAAGTCATATCCATATCAAAAAACAGACCCCCCCCTCCCCCTAAAGATATCTTGCGATATCGTAGACAACCCTCCCCCCCCTCCAAAAAATAAATAACTAAAATAAAAGAACGTTATATTTGCACATTCTTTTAGAAGTCTACCTATGTATACCGCGTCAGTTCCCATGCCTAGGATATTTTCAAAATCTATCAAAATAAGTAAATAATTGAAACTTATAAAAAGGTAATTTTTCCCTTGCATTCTCGAAATGTTGAGGGGGGGGGGGGGTCGCTACCCTTTCCCAGAAGTAAAGCTGCTCTGCGTAAAGATATTTAGAAATGCAATTTAAATACAATAATAAAAATATGTGCAAAAAATAAAAAATAAATAAATAAATAAATAAATAAATAATAATAATAATAATAATAATAATAATAATAATAATAATAATAATAATAATAATAATAATAATCAAATTTTTAAAACTTATGTTACTTGGTAAATGGATCATTGGCGAATATGAAGTTTAAACGAGTTGGATGTGCCAATCCCAAAACTTTCTTCTATCTCATACATCTTAATATTTCAAATAAAAAAGAACATTGCCCAGTTAAACTGATGACATTGAGCTCACAGGCTACGCATACTAATTGTACATTACAGCCTTACATTTTCAAGTGTTAATTTCATTCGAAAAACAAATTAAGGGGGTGGGGGCGATCAGCTCTCTCCATTTCCCGTTTTATACTTAATCATTGAACCCCTTAAACTAATCAGGGATATGATTTATCATATAAAAAATCTGTCTGAAAACCCCAGTTATATCAATTAAGGGGAGGGGCATTAGCCCCCCCCCCCGTTCCTCTTTTTATACTTATGCAATGAACACCTAATACTAATCACGGAGGCGCCTCATCAGAATGATACTACATCTAAATTTCGAACGAAAACGGATGATTCAGCATGGAAAACCTATTTATATAAATTAAGGGGAGGGGCATTAGCCCCCATTCCCCCTGTCATGCATTTCGAAAGAACTCCAAAAAACTAATCAGGGAAGCGGCTTATGAGAATATACCTATATCCAAAATTTCAAGTGACTCTCTTATATTTATATCATGAGTTATCGCGTTATGCACATACAGAACGGACGGGCACATAAGCTCCCAGGCTTTGATAGCTAAAAAGTAGTCAGTACTGCAATATTATTAGTTCAATACAATACCAACTTTGGTTTTCATCTTAAATTTCTGCTTCCGTCAATTAATCGGAGAAAAAATACGACTTAATGTGGATCCTGATATGTATTACAATCGATAGTTTTCTATTATTCTGTTATCATCAGCAGGACGTGAGATCCCGTCTCTGCACGAGCCGATGGACAACAGAAAGATAGATTCTTTTCAAATTCAGGGAAGTCCCAAAAAATTTAGTTCAGTTCTATGCATAGCCTCATACACTTTCTGATGGTACAATAATGAAAATGACACAGACTTCGCGATTATAGCGCCCCCTTCCGGCGTATTTTATTCAAATTCCTGCTGACCCTAGCCAAACACTTTCCCTATAAGAGTATATTTGAATAAGGAGGCTTTGTATTTGCTTATACTTAGATTCGAACCCGATTTTAAAGAGATAGGCGTTGTATTTGAAATTGTTTTGATCCGTTATTCTAACGAGGTGGAACCCGTCGAAATTCGACGAAAGAAAATGTTTAAGAAGGAACTGCTTCATTGATTTATAATAAATCTGCAAAATGACTTCCAGTAACAAATGCATCTTATATTGGTCAGTCTGCTTCTCAAACAAATATTGTAAAAAATACGTCTTATATTGATCAGTTTAACTATAAAACAAATATTATTTTAAGCTAAGATTAACAAATTGCTATAAGACTCAGTTGTCAAAATTTTTCAAATTAAAATTGAACGCGTACTTTAATCAGTAAAAAATAATAAAAATCAGCTATTATGATGAATTTATCAATTAAGGCTCTTATGTTTGGTATAAATGCGAATAAAAAAACAAAATTTATTCCAAATTGACACGATCATAGAATTCAACGCGAAATTAAAACCCGTCATAATTTTCATCTTCTCAAAATGTAAACACTTGCTTCTCATATCCGCATTCACTAAGTTTAAAAAAAAGGTATTTTAATTTCATCATTTTAAAATCACTTTATCTCAAAACTTGAAGTTATTTAACTGATGAATAAAAACGAAATAAAACCAAAATCACAAAATCTTATAAACAAACATTTTTTTTTTTTCAAAGTATGCGCATTTTAATTTTTATAATTTTTTTTTTTTTTTTTTTTTTTCAATTTTAAGAGAAAACGAAGCGATTATGTTGCTACAATTACAAAATTGGTACTAAAAACTAAAAAAAAAAAATTAATATCTCAAAAACAAATTGCATTTAAAAGTACATTTTTTTATCTGTACGACGGTGTAAAAATCGGAAATATGCGATTTTTAGACGTATAAAATTTGCAGTAGCGAAAAATGCAAAACTGAAATTACATGGGAAAATGTTGCCATTCGAAAAATGACGTATGCGTTACGCACAGATATGTTTGGCCTTTATAACCCGTCAGTAGTCGCGTGTCGGTCTTTTCGCCGCCCGTATAACTTATCTTCTCCTAACTTATATCACATTACAAATACAACGAAGATCTACCATGTAGCTGACTTTGAAGCTCTCTCGACCACCTTAGTGAAGTAACGGGACACCTCTGTTTTTCTTTCAGGTACATTTTTAGAAACAAAGTTGAAATTGGCGAAAAAGTCTACGTAAAAATCATTAATGTGAGTTCATTTTTACTTTTTCCAATTACTCCAGATCTCATGAATAAAATGCATAATTCAAGAAAACTGAAAATTTAAAATTTCGTTGTAAGGTTATTTTCGTATATTAGGTGAAAAATATTTCTTATTTTACATATTTGGTATGTGGGGGGCCAGCGGCGAAAAGACCGAGCGCGACTAATGACGTTGTGGAAAAAGTCGCGACTACTCGCGGAGGAATTTGGGACAAGAATGAAGAATGGAGTCGGTGAACAATTCCTTTTCTGTTTCTGCTGGATTCTCTACGTAGTTTAGGATCTGGCGTGAACGAATCAGTAGTTTCAGTATCACCTGCATTTGACTTAATAACAAGGGCTGCGGAGTCGGAGGGAAAAATGGCCGACTCCGACTCCGGAAATTTTAACGACTTCGACTCCTGGCTTAATATATTTGTGTTGCTGTTGGTTAAAGTTATGAGGGAACGAAAGGAAAATAGTTACATATTTGTTCAAAGGGGGTTCATTGAATTTCATTTTTTATTGCTTACATTTGGAGGGAAAAAAAACTTCAAGTTTAATTAAACGGTACTACTAGGTTATCCCGTCGACCAAAAAATTATCGCCAAACGATAAGATTAAATGCCAACAATGGATGATCGTGAATGTCACATTCCATGACATTTAAATACGATTCACGTGTTTGAAATGTCATTAAGTGATTTTTATTTCGACTTTTTATTAATATTCCACTAATTATTTGTTTTTTCGTTATTTAAAATAAAAATTATGTCAATATGTATCATTTGGCTATTAGTTTGGCGATTTGTATAATTTGGCGAAACGGGTCGACGGTATAACAGAGTAGTACCAATTAAACTAATTAAAAAGCTTTGAAAAAATGTGGATTTTTTTAAATCTCTACTAATTTTTTGAATATTATTCAGATGTTTACTGTGCAATTATAGTTTGTATTGTTTACGGTAGTCTGTGGCTACCGGAATTAGTTTGCAACAAGTAAAAGCAATTGGGTGGGTATAAGCGATACTTTTTATCTACTTATACTATTCCGCAATGTTGGAAAGTTTTAAAAATCGAAATTATGAAGTGAACCCACTGAGTGCGCGTAATACTCGCATTTAATCGGAGTTTTTTTTTTATATTTTTGTTAACTTTAATATTAACTATTAAATTTAATATTTTACTATTAGCACTATTAAATTTAATATTTTAAAAAATCTTTTTTTTTTTTTTTTTTTTTTTTTTTTTTTTTTTTTAAATATTGCTATTTACTTTATTAATGGGTACATTTTTAATATTTTAAACTTTATTTGTATACTTGTAAATTGTACACATTTTTAGAAAGCACTAAAAATATTTTGCTAACTAGTGTGGTGTTTTTTTTTTTTTTTTTTTTTTTTTTTTTTTACAAGGCCCGACACAATTTTTACTATTTCTAAAAAATTTAGATTTTTATCACACAATTAAGATTCTTTTAAAGAATACTGCATACATATCTATGGAATGATTTTACAGTATATTTTGAAGGAAATGCACATTAGCAACATTAATGATGACTTAGATGCTTAGACTTTCAACGTTCAAATAAAGATACATTAAAAAAAAATATATATATATATATAATATAATAATAAAAAAAGAAAGTTAAAAATATCGTAACTTTTGAAGCTGTATAATAAAGAGTATATTTATGAAAATATTTCTAAATCATTTTATTAAAGACTTTCTCATATCCAAAAGCTCTATTTTCTGATATACATTTCTGAATCCCTTTCTTCTTTTTAAACTCATAAGATTAGCATGCGTTTTTATTCAGAAATCATGTAATCGAATGGCGTTATCCATTTTTTGATGCAAACAATTTAAGAAAACACAGTCAAAGTTAGCGTTTTGAATCGAATTTCCGGAAGTGACAAGCACGGGAAAGGATGAAAATCTGCAATCATTTGACAAGAATCTCTTATACCTCAACAAGGTTAAAGTATCTTATTTACCAAAAATGAAAAACGCTGTTTGATTCCATATCCCTTCAATGCTTCAGGCTTGTCAATTTTATACTTTTACAGTTAAAAATTAGTCAGAAAATGTGTCAAACTTTCACGTTGTTGAGAAGTGATTTTAAGAACCACCAAGAAGTATATATCCAAAGGTTACGTTAGCATAAGTTCTTTATAGCTTTTAATAATTTTACAAATCATGTTGTCTGCCCTACACTTCTTGAGAACAATTAAGTCTAGTTCCGGCCCAGCTCATCTGAATGTATTAAAACAATGAAAACCTGAAATCGGCCCGGCACGAATCTGCTAAACAAATGTTAAGCCCGGGTTGCACTGTCCGATGCCGATCGCTACACCTACAAGTTACATTTCTGTATTGATGTTGTCAAACTAGTATCGGTTCGTGACGCACATTTATACTTATTCACGTTAAAGTCTTATTTATTGCAAATAACTCAGATTTGATTGTTTCTGCATAAATCCTTATAACGGATGAGAGGCTGGCTTTTATAGGCCCGGCTCGTTTATTTTGTTTGTCGGCCCGTTGAAAAAAAATATTGTAATTTTACCGGCCCCGCCCAGGCCTGAGCATGCAACCTGCCCCGTCATTATATGCTGAATCTAGGATCCCCTACAGGAAGATAGACTTTTTGTTGGTGGAGAAACGAGTCTTAAATTGCCAAGTCAAATTTGTCAACTCAGTAAATAGTTATCGGCACTTGCCAACTAGTTTTATAATTTTACCACCTTATCACAATTAGAAAATGTAATATAGTTTTTATTTGTAAAAAGTTCAAATAATATATCTAATTATATTGGTAACTTTCGTCAAATCAGTCTGAAATAGAAAGTGTATTTTTTTTTATATTAAAGTTTTGAACTCATTTGCGAGTTCAGTTTGTAAATTTGCCAACTGTAACAACATGTGCAAACGTTAGGGCGGGGTAGGGGGAAAGCTCCCCCCCTTCCTTAGCGAGGCCCCTGGTCTTTTACTTAATAATAATTAACCCAGTCTTCATAAATGGGAAATATGCGTATTGCTCATGACTTTAATGACACTGTTGAAAGCTCTATCGGACACCTGTGGACGCAAGTTCAAGCGTGGGCAGATAAACCACAAACTCATGCCACAGGCTCCATGCGTTTCAAATGGATCCATCATGGGGAAACGGAAACCAAAATAAGTCAATAAACAATTAAGAACAGGTGACAACAACGTTTGTCCTGTTTTGGTTACTTTCGGTGTCAGTCAAGCGTGGAGGCCGGTTGCCAGGGCAACAATCGTTTCTATATGCATAAAATAATCACAGGTATGATTAAAGTTTGTAAAAAGAAATGCTTCACCTGTAGGCTGGCTCTGTATACTTAATTTTGCTTAGTTCGATTTGAAACATCAAAAAACATCCCAGGTCCACGCTGATTTTAACATTCTCCAGTCATTGAGTTGGATTCAAAAATTTCGACGTTTTTTAAAAAGTTACGAAAAACAGCTTTATAAAACTATTTACAAATTGACGGGGAAAAAGAAAATTAATGAATGAAGGGGAAATATTGCAAGTCAATAAGTAAAAATTCAAAATTTTTATAATATAATAAAGTAAAAATAAGTCTCTGTAATATAGTTCAAAGTTAAATAAAACTAGTCGTTGGGGGCCACCGTAATACTTACCCATCATGGATATGTATATGAAAATAAAACATGTGAAAACTATTTATACAATGCATTGCAATTCATAGACAAAATTTAAATATTGTTAATATACATAGTAATGCTATATTGAAGAACTGCTGATGTACCAATTTCGACAAATTATATGAAACGCCAAACTACTCGAGTAGTACCGAACTGCGTAAAAGAAACATCCTTATAACTCCAAAAATAATAATTCTATTAACTAACAATTAACTGCGTCGGATTAAGCGTCTCATTTCTAATTAAAATATACCTCTGAATTGAAATTTGAACGAAATACAGGGTCATGAAAAATCGAAGAATGTGGAAAACGGGATTACAACTATCTCGGCAACTCATAATCCGATCGACTTCGTTCTATATGCAAAATGTGTGTTATTTTATTGCCTTTTACGTCCATTCCTTAAAACAAAAAAACTCGAAAATTTTTATATACCTTTCATCAGAACGAATTTTTCGAGGGTCCGAAAAAAATAGTTCCGGATCATCGAGGTTGCTGATATTAAATAGGCTTCGTCCCATTCTTACATACTAACTACATACAAAATTTCAAATCTCTATCTCAATTTGTTCGGGAGATAGAGCGTTTACAGATAGACAGACAGACAGACGGACGGCAAAATTTTTTTTCTAAAATATGTTTTTCGGAATCTCCAGTGTCCAAAACGTGTAAATCCGTCAAAAATTTTTTTTCGATTTTCAAAACGATTGCAAGACTTACCCTATACTACGTATGATGGGTAAGTAATAATTAGAAATATGTAGTAAAAAAATCGAATACGCTAAAAGGGATTTGAAGATGAAACATTCAATAACCAAACCACGTCTCTGAAACTTAACACTGATTGAAAGCATTCAACAGCCATTAAAATAATTAGGAATATAAATATATATATACATAGGTATAGATACATTGAAAAATATTATTTAATATTTTTTAAATTCTGTTATCACATACAAAACTTAATCTATTACATATAACAATGTATATAACTGAACAAAATAATGTACAATTTATTAAAGTCAATTTGAACTATCGCATAAAACTGTTATCTATTACATAAAAATTTTCTATCTATTCTAAAGTTGAATAATATAAAAATTGAACGAAAAAAAAATAAAACTAAGTTTTTAAAACTATGCATAATTTGCAAGTTAGTAAAAACAAAATCTCTCAAAAAAGTCACAAAAATCTAAAAAAAAAAAAAAAAAAAAAAAAAAAAAAAAAAACCAATAACAAAAATTGAAAATGTTAAAAATATCAAAAAATTTCAAAGTTTACTAAAAACATTTAGCTACATAAAGTTATCTATTCAAATGTACAAATTTTTTAAAAAAATTAACAGATGAATGAAAAAATTTATATATTAATAAAACTAGTCATTTTTTATTATCTACAAATAAAATGACAAAAATGTAATAAATGTAATAAAAAATGCCGAAATTTCTAAAGATATTTATAAATTTACACAAAAAAAATTTCAAAACGTTAAACAGATGAAGGAAAAAATACAAATCAAATAAATAACGCAAAAATCAAAATTTTCTAAGAAAAAATTACAAGTTTAATAACACGTATAATACAAATAAATAAATAAATAAATAAACCAAACCATTTTAACCAATATATATATATATATATATATATATATATATATACAATATTACTAGTTAAAGAAAAAAGTTTTTAAAAATGCAAAAAATTGGCTTCTAAAAATAAATAAATAAATAAATAAAAACAAATGAAAGAAAAAATTGCAAAAAAGTAAAGAAAAATTCAAAATTTTCTAAAATTATGAGTACAGTAAAAAAAAAATCTATAAATACAATTTTTGTAAAAGCTAACAGGTGAATGAAAATATATGCAAATTGGTAAAAAATTACAAGCTTTTCCAAAAAGCTTGAAAAATATATAAATTGCTAAATAAAGAAAGTTTTATTTCTTTTTTAAACATATTTGCAAGTTAGCAAAATGTTTTATAAATTTAATCGATAAAAAATACTCAAGTTAAAAAAAATCATTAAAATGTACATAAAAAATACAAAAATAAATAAATAAATAAAGTTTCAAAGTTTTTTTTTATTTTTATTTTTTTTTTTCATTAAAAAATATTTTAATTAGTAAAACAATTTCAGTCTTATTTAAAAAAATATGATTTAGTGTAAAATATCCAGTTTTCAAAAAAATCATATACATTTCTTTTAAAGTAACATTAATTAAGCTATTTCAAAGATTTCTAAAAAGATTAAATTGTGGAACCCTAAAAAAATAACAATTTATTAAAAAAAGATAAAAATAGGATTTAGAGATAAAAGTTTAGATATAATTTTTTATCTATTTTTATGCCTGTATTTGTTTGCTTCCATATTTTTTCGTTCAATATTTTTAGAAATCTTTGAAAACTTTCTGTCCTTTTGTGTATGTTTATTAAACTTTGAATTTTTTAAGAATACTAATTTGTATATTTTTAAGAGCAATAACACTTTATCAATGAAACGCTAATTTGTGTACTTTTTTGAAAACGTTCTTAATTTAGTGTTAATTTGTATTTTTAAACTTTTGTTAACCTATAAGCATTTTAAGAACATTTTCTAAAATTTTTAGTAAGTTGTATTTTTAAAAAATATTTTGAGGAAACATTGTAAATTATATTTTTCATACATCCTTTTGATATTTCTAAATTTATTTATATTGAATTATATTATTTATATTATTGAATACATATAAAATTGTATACATTTTTAGAAAACATTGAAAACCATTTTCCTAACTTGCATTTTTTTATTAAAAAAAAAAAAAAAAGGTAGTTTTTTAATTTTTGTAATAATTTTACCAGCTTTTTAGTTTTTTTTCTTTTTTTTTTTTTTTTTTTTTTTTTTTTTTACTATTAACGTTTTGTTTAGGAAACTTTTAATTGTTTTTTCGAACTTTAATATTTTTTGATAATTAGTTAAAAAATTGTTTTGTTAATTTGCAAGCATTTTTAGAAACTTTTAATATTTTATCAACTTTTTTAAAAACTTTTAAAGAAAACAATAAAAATGTTTTCTCACCAATATTATATTGGAATATTTTTTCATTTTTTCAAACTTTTTGTGACTGTAAATACTTTTTAAAAAACTTAATTTTTTTTTCTCACTTTAATTGATTTTGATTTCTTTTGTAGTTGGTTTATATATATATATATATATATATATATATATAATACCATTAAAAGTAGACAAGATTCACCAATGGATTTTATCAATAAAAGAATTAAATTAAATTATAGTAAACAATATTAACCATTTGAAATTAACCATTTGAAATTAACCATTGAATTTAATAACTTATAGTACATTGAACATGGAAGGAAAAAAGAATAATATGAATACAAATGAAATTTGTAGAACCAAAGCAGAATCTTCAGGTCCCAAATACTTTGGAACTACAAATGGAGTGTGTGGTTTCATCTTCGTATTTGACATGAAAAAGCAAAACAATACGAATTTGGGACTACCATCACACAAAAACCAAATTATTAAACAAGGAACAAAGATATTTTACAAAAAGGAGTTGAAAGTAAGTAAAAAATAATAGTAATCCATAACAAACAAAAAGATAAAGCAGAATGGAAATATAATTGAACCGGAAAAATAATTAATAATCGATATTAACATAAAATTAAATTAATAAAATTATTAAAATTAGAATTAAGATATAACATTCATATTAACATATAACTTAAAATACATTATTGTTACTTTAATCAGTAACATTTATTGTGACTTTACATGGTAAAAACTCATTATCTTAATATAGGATAATAAAAATTAAAGAATAAAAAAAGTAAAAAAATAATAATAATAGTAATACTATTAATAATAATACCAAAAATTATATCAATAACATTAAAAATAATTTGATAATTAAAATATAGCTATTTAATTATAGATATAACTAGACAAATATCCATATATTGGTGTAAATTAAACAGTTTTAAAATTATGTTAAAATAAATAACCCACTCTCTTTTTTTTTTTTAAATAAATAATTAACCTTTGCGTTTTTATCCAGACAACACCACCCTCCTCCGTACTCTAACATCTACCCACCCAACCAACCTATATATATATTTTTTTATTACTTTTTAACATTTTTAATTTATTATTATTATTATTATTATTATTATTATTATTATTATTATTATTTTTTATGTTTTATAATTTTTTTATACATTTTTTACGCAAAGAATTAATTGTAAGATCATGTAATATCTAATTATAAATTAAAGAATATATGAATTTTTTAGGATAACCATTATTTATAGCATCATATACAAGCTTTTTAATATTAGTATTAATTAAATGGGAAGAACATAGACATTTTATTCTATATAAATGGTTAAGTATTATATTACGATATACAGAATTATGAAGACATGATTTAAAATTAGTAAAGGTATTAACTTTAAAATTAAATTCTTTCCTTTTGTCATAAATATCAGTTATAAATTCGTTCTCTTTTAATATAATTTTAATATCTAAGAAATTGATTGTATTATTAAAAAGTAGGTTTTTTGAAAGTTCTAGATTAGAAGGATAATCAACAGGGAATTGAGATAAACAGGTGTTATCAGTATCAATTAAAATTACATCATCTATATATCGATATAAATGTATTGTATTATTTAAATAATGACGTTCATAGTAATATAAGTATAAGTCAGATAATACACTAGATGTACTACCACCTTGTGGTATACCAACATTTTGAATATATATATTGTTATCATGCATGATAAAATTATTATAGATAATGAAATTAGTTAAGGTATGAAAGTAATCAGAATCAATATTATGTGATATATCCAACTCGTGTTGATATTTTTTAAAAAGCTCATTTATGATATTATGTAAATCCGATAAATCGATATTATTAAATAAATCTTTAAAATCATAGGTAGTGATATTTTTTATACATTTAAGATTTTTCATAATATGGACCAGTTCATAACTATTTTTTATGCAATGTGTATTATCACTTTTTTTTGTAATATTATATATTTGATTAAGAATTACTAATAGAAGTTTGTTAGCAGCATTATTATAAGTATTGCAACCAATTGTAACAGTTCTGAATTTAACAGGATGCTTATGAAATTTGGGTATAAGGACTAGATAAGGATATTTAAAGTTAGTAGGGTTAATGTCTAATAATTTATAGAATCCTTTAATTTTACGATTATTGGCAAGTAAGTTATCATTAATTTTTTGGAATGTGTTATTATTAGATATACTAGATTTAAGCAGTTGATGATAATAAGATTTACAAATAATGGCATAATTATTAGGAGATTTATCAACATAAGTTATTACAAAGTTTTGTTGTAATTTATTGATTTGCTTAAACAGATGCTGTGTATTTACATATTCTAGGTGTGAAATATTATATTTTAAGGACCTGGTTAATTTATCGATAACTAATATTTTCCATTGATTAAAATATTCAATGGGTTTATTATAATAAATTGCAAGTTTATAAATAAATATATCTATATCATATGTAAATTGTTTTATGATAGATTTAATGTTTAATTTGGATGGAATTCTGTACTTGGTCCCATAACCCATAATTCTTCTAAGTTGTAAATCATCTACAAGATTAAGATTACCAGTAATAATATGTCCATGATCTTTATTTATATATTTTTGTAGAGAGGGGTCATGGCATTTACAGGGTAAAGTACTAGCATCAAAAGAAGATTTAGCGAAAGAATTATAGTTAAAAATCGTTCTGCCGATAGATATGGGATACTTAAAGGTTTTAGAAATATGAATATTATTAATAGGAAATTGACAGTTTTTATCATTTAATATGGAATTAATATTGATTTTATTAAATATTGGATTAGAAAAAGTAATTACCATTTGAGTATTAGTTTGTAGATTTTTAGGTTTTTTTAGTAAATTTATATTGTAAAGGTTGACACGAGTCATAATGAGATCATAAAAAACATCTGAAAAATGTTTAGAGTAAGTTTTACTGAGAAAAATATTTAAATATTGTACTATATGTTTCTTTTTTATTCCAAAAATATATTTACGTATTAGAAACCAATTGTAATTTTTTAAATAATTACGATGCAGATTATTAATTTGTTGAATTATAATGTTTTTAGGAGTAATACTAGAAGATGAACCTTTACCTCTTTTGTTACGTGTAGTTTTAGGATTTATAAGATGATTTAAACTATGATAAATGGGAGAATAATCTGTAGTATCATTTATAGATGAAAAAACTTTAACAGATCTTTTAAAAACCTCACTATTAAGACCATAAGGATAAATTGTATTATAATATTTCATATATGAAGACTCTAAATAGAGACGCTCAGATTTATTTTTCTGAATTTGTATTATTTCAATAGTAGTATTTTTAAATTTATGTTTATGAAAATGCTGTATTTCAGCTGTAGACTGTATATTTTTTGCTAAATTTTTATCAGAATCTGACCGATGTTGATTCATGCGTATATGAAGAGGACCAGAAGTTTCACCAATATATTTCAAATTGCAAATGTTACACTTTATACTATAAATTACATTAAAAGCCTTACAAAAAATAGAAATATGAGGATCTGATACGATTTGTGACTGAGAAGCAGATGGACAAGTTTTACATCGGATATCAGAACATTTCTGAAAATATAATTGAGGAGGAGGAGCATGTATATGGAAACTGGATGACGGTCCAGGAGTAACCCTATTATTGCTCCTGTACCAGGCACTACACTGCAAAGAAGCATTGTGTATCTTGCCAGGATCGAGATTTTTACTAAGTACTGCCATAATATAAGAGAAAATACAAATATAATAAAAAGATAAAAATAGAAAAATTACAGTTAAATAATCGAGTATCTCGACTAATATAATTTACTAAAGAAAAGGATCTAGAATAATACAACTATAAAATGAAAATAGATTAGATACAGTATGTACAAAGCTTTAAAGCAATACTCAAACCTCCAAAAGGAAACAATACACGACCATAATACTACCAACCCACACCACATATAAAAAGAATCATAGTACTCACAGTACAATAAATGCAAAATCACAAAATCGACTCATTTAAAAATGAAAAAATCACCGTACATAATAATCCACAAACTATATATATATATATATTACTAACTTTTTTTAGCCTCCCATGCTATTTCTTTCAAACAAGCTAAAAAATGTCGTGTCATCAGCCCTGAATTTTCTACTCAACCGATTTTGATAATTATTTTTTTAAAATGAAAGCTATTTATTTGTAGTTGTGCCCATTTTAGTTATTTTTTAATTTATTTTATTTTTAAATATTTTTATTATTTAATTAATATTTTAAATATTTTTATATTTTATTTTTAAATATTTTTATTATTAAATGCTTTTTACGATATTTCTTCAACAATGGTGGCAACTCAGTTTAGCTTTTCTCTCGATAATAAAAATTTATTTTCCAAAATGATTGCGTATAACTATGCACTAATTGAGGTAAAAAAAATTATTTACTGAGAAATAATAATGTAAATAAAATAACAGAAAATAATTTATGATAAAAATTAATGTCCAAAGCAAAATAAGAAAAATTTCAAATGAGGGAAATGATGTCATTCAGCAACCAGATAAATGGGAATTGCAATATTATTACGGATGCCTTTTTCATATTACTAATAACAGTAACTTTTAAAAAGCATTTGAAGAGAAAATGATGTCACTAAAGCATCGCATTTTTACTCATAACGATATTACATTTTAATATTTCCTTTCATTATGGACACTGAGATTGAGATTTTACTTTCAGTGAAAATAATGTCACAGTAAATATATATATATATATTTTTTTAATAAAACTATTTTTCTGTCAGTGCATATAAAATAAATTCTGGATTTCGCCGGCATTCAGATTACAATTTTAACTGAAGATGTGCGAATATTTATTTGTATGCAAAATTGTAACTGGCAAATTTGACATTAAGTTTGAAAATATATTTATTATATATTGATTCAATAATATAATTACTTTTGCTTTTTTTTAAAACCAAATCGATCGGATCTTTTAAACATTTCATTCGTCGAATTCGACGGGATTCCACTCATTTCATTGTTAAAATGTATTTTCTTTTTCTCAGAGTCTAAAGAAAAAATCCGTTTTTGATGAATCTACTCAATGAAAAAATAGCACGTCAAATTGTATCTCTTTATTATTCCGCAATTCCAATGTCTCAGAGAGAAATTGCTAATCAATTGGGTATTTCACTGGATATTATATTGATAAACACAAGAAAAATGAAGTTAGTTCATTGCATTCTAAACGGGGTCACCCTTCTAAGACACCTCTATCAATTTTTTTTTTTCGGAGGCGAAAGCGAATTCTGCAATGGCAGAATCTACATTCAGCTTGTTTTTTTTTTTTTTTTTTTTTTTTTTTTTTTTTTTTTTTCTTTTTATAAGCATTTTTGATGCCTTAAAAATAATTTGTTAACTCTTTATGCACTTGATTGATTTTGAGAATTATTGATATTTCGAGAAAACTTTGTAATTTATGTGATAACATGTAAATATTTTTAGAAAACTTGGAAATATTTTTGTTAAGGTATATATTTTCCGTTCAATTAATTTGGATTTTTTTTTATTAATTATAAATTTCTGAGAAATTAATTTGAGATTATGAACTTTTATCATAATTATAAATTTTTGAGGAATTATTTTTATTAAATATGTATTTTTGAATAGGCAGTGAGTTTTGTGCTATTCTGTGTGATGTTTTTCTTACAGTCAAATTAATTTTTATTGAACTCGTGCATCACTTATAATAGAAATTTTTGAATATTTTCAGAAAACTTGGAAATATTTTTGTTAAGGTAAATATTTTCCGTTCAATTAATTTGGATTTTTTTTATTAATTATAAATTTTTGAGAAATTAATTTTATTAATTATATATTTACTTTCTTCTATCTTTACAAGAAGAAAGTATTGGATTCATGAAAATTTTCGACTTCCGGTTTTCGACGGATTTATACGTTTTAGAAGGTCCTGAACACGTTTTGACTATTTTTAGAAAATGTCTGTCTGTGAGTCTGTCCGTCTGTCTGTGAGTCTGTGTGTCTGTCTGTGAGTCTGTCTGTCTGTATGTGACAAAAAATTTGTGGGCGCTCTATCTCAAGAACTAATGCTCGAAATTTAATAAAATTTTATATTCAGTTAGACCTTGATATGAATTAGTGCCTATTGGTTTTTGGTGAAAATTGGTCTGCAGGTGGCGCTGCTATACTACGTTTTTCATGATTTTCAAGATTGCTATATCTCAAGAACTAATGCACAGAATTTCACCAAACTTCAGATTCTGTGACCCCTTGATGTACATAGACGCTGATTAAGTTTTGGTGTAAATTGGCCAGCAGGTGGCGCTGCTATGCCACGTTTTTCATGTTTTTCATGATAGCTATATCTCAAAAACTAATGCACAGAATTTCACCAAACTTCAGATTCCGCGATACCTTGAGATACATAGCCGCTGATAAGGTTTTGGTGTGAACTGCCCTATAGGTGGCGCTGCTATGCTACATTTTGCACGATTTTTGCGATTGCTATATCTCAAGAAGTAATGCAGAGAACTTCATCAAATTTTAGATTCTGTTACACTAGAATATATAACATAATTAGACGCTGATTACATTTTGGTGTTAACCTTGCAACAGGTGGTGCAGCTATGCTGCATTTTGCACGATTTTTCCGATAGCAAACAACAACCAAATCTCAACAACCAAAGCACAGAATTTCATAAAACTTCAGATTTTGTTACAAAATGATGTATAACATAATTACACGATGATTATGTTTTGTTATAAATCCTTCAACTGATCGTGCTGCTGTGCTATAATTTACACGTTTTAAAAGAAAAAAAAAACTAGCTATATCTCAAGAACTAATGCACAGAATTTCATCAAACTTCAGATTCTTTTACATCATAACATAATTAGACTTTTTTTTTTTTTACATTTTGGCATAAATTGTCCAAGATATGGTGTTGCTGTGCTACGTTTTGCAAATTTTTTCTTATAATTATATCTCAAGAACTAATGGACGAAATTCCATCAAATTTCAGATTCTGTTAGGTCTTGACATCAATAGATGCTTATTAGGTTTTAGTACAAATTACCCAAGATGAGGCACAACTGAGCTCCTTTTCTCAGAATATTAATTAAATTTTGCGTTTTAGGCTTTTCGGATACCAGAATCTCATTAGGCTAGGTCAAATGTTCGAGGAAATTCGATAGTGGGTAACTTTGGGGTCACCACGTTTTTTTTTTTTTTTTTTTTTTTTATATATATATATATATATATATATTAAAATGTACTTATGAGATAGAAGAAAGTTTCGGGATTGACACATCCAACTAGTTTTAAATAGGCAGTGAGTTTTGTGCAATGTTTTTCTTACAATCAAATTATTACTTTCTTCTATCTTTACAAGAAGAAAGTCTTGGATTCATGAAAATTTTCGACTTCCGGTTTTCGACGGATTTATACGTTTTAGAAGGTCCTGAACACGTTTCGACTATTTTTAGAAAATGTCTGTCTGTCTGTATCTGACAAAAATTTGTGGGCGCTCTATCTCAAGAACTAATGCTCGAAATTTCATAAAATTTTATATTCAGTTAGACCTTGATATGAATTAGTGCCTATTGGTTTTTGGTGTAAATTGGCCTGCAGGTGGCGCTGCTATACAACGTTTGTCATGATTTTAATGATTGCTATATCTCAAGAACTAACGCACAGAATTTCACCAAACTTCAGATTCTGTGAGACCTTGATATACATAGACGCTGATTAAGTTTTCGTGTAAATTGGCCTGCAGGTGGCGCTGCTATGCCACGTCTTTCATGATTTTCATGATAGCTATATCTCAAGAACTAATGCACAGAATTTCACCAAACTTCAGATTCCGCAATACCTTGAGATACATTGCCACTGATAAGGTTTTGGTGTGAACTGCCTAATAGGTGGCGCTGGTATGCTACATTTTGCACGATTTTTGCGATAGCTATATCTCAAGAACTAATGCAGAGAACTTCATCAAATTTCAGATTCTGTTACACTAGAATATATAACACAATTAGACGCTGATTACATTTTGGCATAAACCTCACAACAGGTGGCGCTGCTATGCTACGTTTTTCATGATTTTCACGATAGCTATATCTCAAGAACTAATTCACAGAATTTAACCAAACTTCAGATTCCGGGAGACCTTGAGATACATAGGCGCTGATAAGGTTTTTGTGTGAAATGCTCAACAGGTGGCGCTGGTATGCTGCATCTTGCACGATTCTTGCGATAGCTATATCTCAAGAATTAATGCTGAGAACTTTATCAAATTTCAGATTCTGTTACACCATAATATATAACATAATTAGACGCTGATTACATTTTGGTATAAACCTCGCAACAGGTGGCGCGGCTATGCTGCATTTTGCACGATTTTTTAATATATTAAAGTATACATATGAAATCGAAGAAAGTTTTGGGATTGGCACATCCAACTAGTTTTTTATTGAACTCGTGCACGTATAATAGAAATTTTTGAATATTTTCAGAAAACTTGGAAATATTTTTGTTAAGGTATATATTTTCCGTTTAATTAATTTGGATTTTTTTTTTTATTAATTATAAATTTTTGAGGAATTATTTTTATTAAATATATATTTTTGAATAGGCAGTGAGTTTTGTGCAATTTTGTGTAATGTTTTTCTTACAATTAAATTATTTTTTATTGAACTCGTGCACGTACAATAGAAATTTTTGAATATTTGTATACAAACTTGTGTACCTTTTTATTCATATGTTAATTTATTAAAAACTGTTTTGTGAACTTGTAAATATTTTTCGAAAACTTTGAAATATCGTGTTAACTATTTACTATGTGTTAAAAAGTGTAAAAAAACACATTCTTTCTTAAGCATTCCACGTTTACTTTGAAATTGCTATTGCGGAAGTCGTGAAGCTGCATCTTAGCAGCGCGGCCTATTAAGCGATCGACACCAAAAGGTAATCATCGGAGCTATATCGGAGCCAAATATATCGGAGCCTATATCACCAAAAGCTATATCGGATATTCACTAAATAATTCGGAATACTAAATTCCGAAAGTTAGTTCTTGAGACAGAACGCTCACAAAATTTTTACTGGCAGAAATACTGACAGAATCCCAGAGTCACAGAGGAAGATCTGTAAAAACATGTTTTTCGAGATTTCTGACGATTAAAACGGACCAATCGATCGAAAACCGGAAATCGAAAACTTTCAGGGATCCAATATTTTCTTTCACCTTGTAAAGATGGAAGAAAATGAAAAGGATTGAAACCCTTTTTTTAGGAGGATCGGTGTTGAATTCAGGTAATGGACCAAGAGGGACATCCTTCCCCCATTTTTGGCTTTTCGAAATATTTTTTCCATTTATCTTATCAAAAAATTACATTAATTTTAATATAATAAATAAGCTTAATCAGCAATACGTTCTTAAAAAAAACATTGTTTGCATATTTTGCATTAAAAGACATTAAATTACCAAACGATATTTTCAATTTGTAAAAAGAAGTAATTATTCTAATATTTTAATTTTGAATATGAGCAGTAGGTTCTAGAGTCAGTGAATCTATCTACTCAACATTTCAAAACACAGATAAAGGGTTGAGAACCCTTCAATTTCATCTCAAAACCGGTTGAGTTCGATAAAAAAACAGTGTCAGAGAGGCCAATCATTAAGGAAGGGAAAACGAAACTGATCCGCGTGTTGAAAAAAGAATCGAATGTTAACCTGACGTCGAATCGATACCTGACCGGAAATTCCTTCACGCCTCTGCTTCCCCCGGATCGGTTTACCTCGTGACACGGCCCACACACACACAACTCATTTATTTAGAACATTTTATTGGAGAATTAGACAGAAAAACAGGTTTATTTAAGACCCAGACTGAATTTAGATAATCTTCCTATTTTTTTTTTTTTTTTTTTTTTTTTTTTTTAAGCAATTATTGCAGACATACAGTGGCGCCAAATTATATGGGTTTAATCTGATCGCTGCACCTACAAAATATCCATTGATTTATTTCGTTATTTTTTTTATTTAATCGCAGAAATGAAATTTGCTTTTATTGATGTTCTCAAAATAATTTTGTTTAGAAAATAGTAAGTTCATCAACTATCTTACAAAACTTACAGGAGAACTGAAAATTTCTTTCGCGCATTAAGCTTCTCTCAAAAACGGATTTCTTGCATATTTCGCATCCGGTCTGCATTGTATTTTAATTTCACTTTACATAATATTTAATAGCCTGCAATTTAATACTTCTAAGTTATTTATTTAAAAGTTGACAATTTTTATGCTATTCATTATAAATATTAATGAATTAATAAGGAAGAACTTATAATATAATTTAATTATATAAAAGCTACAATAATTATATATTTTACTTGGAAACCCCGTAATTTGATTTCGAATCATCCTTTTTGTTCATTTGCTCCTTTCCCATCCTTTTTTACACACACACAAAATAAGAAGGAATAATTGTAAGATATTCTACTGAATTTTTTTTTTTAAGCCCACCCAATATTTCACAAACGTTGGCGCTACTACATGCATAGATATTAACCCCTTATCTACCGACGGTACTTACAAGTACAGTAAAACCCCGATAATTCGGATTCATCGGGACCAGACCCAATCCGGATTATCGAAAATCCGGAATATCCGGAGAATTAGAAAAAATGAAATAAAATAAAACATACTTACAGAAAATCACATTTATGTTTAACTTATTAAATATTTACAGACAGTAAAAATCCTTAATTTGTTTAATTCTTCCGAAAAGTTTTCAGAAAATGTGTTCACGAGTTAATGCTATGGAAATTAGCCAAGCGCTTCTCAAACTTCAAAAAAAAAAAAAAAAAAAAAAAAAAAAAAAAATTGACCAAACTGATCCGGATTACCGAGGTCCTACTGTACTACTAAAATTACTTATAGAATTATTTTAATACGTAGGTTAGTTGTGATACTGTTTGGAATGAGTTACTTACTACATTATTGAGGATACATTACTTTATATTGTTCCACAAAAAAAAACATTACTGGTTATACGAAACAAAAATATTTTTAAAAGGATGATTTCTTTTGCCTTTGTATTTTTTCAGATTTCTTGTCGCTGAGAGAGGGGGGTGGGGATTTTTCAATTTGGAAATATTTCTATATTTATATTTTAAGATCATCCTATTTGTACATTTTATAATTCTACAAAATACTAAGAAAGCAATTTAAAATGAAAGATTTGAGTGGGGTTCAAAAATATTGCGCAAAATCCCTGTAAATTCAAATTTAATTAATCCTTCAAAAACGTATTAAATGATTATGTAAATCAAGTACTAGTACAGTACAGTAAAACCCCGATACAAGTACAGAATTTAGATTAAACAATTAAATAACCTCTTCAGTTCTGATGTCGCCTGGAGGAGACACTAAACAGTACTTACAAAAACTTTTACCTCATTCAAGATTTCTTTTTTCAGAAATTGGTTCCCATTGTTTATAATAGATTGCAGCATATTGCCAAATGACTTTTTGTTACCAAAATAAATTTTTTCGTTCATTTAGCGGCATGCAAAAATGGCTTCGCCAAAAAGAAGAAAAATTACTCGCATGCGTACAGGTAAGTTCTTTTATCTGTTATTAATAATTTTGTTAAAATTTATTCAACCTAGGATTTTATAATATAAAGATCGTTCTTTTTAGTGATATCATTTGTGTTGAGGTTTAAGTATTCTAAGCGTTGAAAAAAGCAAGGTCATTTTAGTGTCTCCTGTAGGAGACATCCGGACATAGTCAAACAAAACTGCATTTTCTGAAGTTGTTGCTAGAACTTTTTTTCTGAACTTAAATTCAGTATTTTTATAAAGATTTACTTATTGTAATATGTGGTTACTTTGTGACAGGTGGAATAAAATTGTGGCACGTGGTCTAGTTTTTGTATTTTGAACATCCCGCTCTGTACTGTGTGGTAGGAAAGCAAACAGCATTGAAACCTCCCATTACAGAGTGCTTCATAGTCTAAAGATTTTTTTCCGAAACTCTAACATGAAATGGGCAAACTAGATGGGGTGTCACAAAGTAACTCCATCTTACGATATATTATGACTTCAAGCATACAGCTAATTATTTTCTTTATTTTCTAATGTGAGAACAGTTTCAAATTAAACATGGAATTTTATTTCTTATTTTGAGATAAACTGAATTTGATTTGGGGTCTATTAATTTTTAGAAACCTTGATAATGTGGAATTTAAAAATTGATTATAATTTTAAGGTAAAACATAAAAAGCAATTATCTAAAAAAACTCTAAAAACTATTAAATTATTTTTTTTATTGTAAAAATTTTATACAGTTTATTACAGATGTATTTATAACAATGTTTAATAATATGTATATATGTTTATGTGTGCATTTGTGAGTGCCTGTGTAAATATATGCACAAGCATTACAGTGTGCAAATAAAAAAAAATGCAAAAGATAAAAATTAAATCATAAAATTATTCATGTTTAATTGTATGCATTTTAGTAACAGATTTCAAATTGTATAAATAAATAAATACACAAATATATACTTTTTCAGATAATCCTAATTTTAAGAGGTGGTTTGAAGAAATTTGGAATGATGAGGCATCAGATCTGGATATCTCGGATGACGAAGATAATGCAATAGATCCTCTATTTTGTCCTGTAAATGAACAATCTGAATCCTCATCTGAAGAAGAATCTGAAGAAGGAGCTGCAAACGGGTCCACTGAATTTCCAAAACTTCAAAAATCAATTGAGACAGCTTCAATAAGCACTCGGAGGAAAACAATCAGCCCAAGGAAACTTATACCAGTCTCTTCCATCTCCCCTTCAATAATTCATACAGCTAAAGTCTTAGAAGGTTCCAGAAGATCTTATTGGAAAAGTGTAAATGATTAATTTATTCCTCTGCCCACCTGCTCCACCCTATGTAGAAAGTAACAAAAACAGTGAAGATTTATCCCCCGAGAACTATTTTCATAAGTATATACCGAATGAGCTAATAAATATTATGACTGAATTTACAAATCGAAAGTACTTAGTGGACAGTGAAAAAAAGCCTTTTCCTTACAGAATCTGAGATGAAAAAATTTATTGCTATTACAATTATAATGTCCTACCTAAAATATCCTAGAATACGAATGTACTGGTCAAAAGAAACCCGCGTTCCAGTCATAGCAGATAACATGTCGCGTGATAGATACGTTTTAATACGAAACAATTTAAAACTTAGAGACGATCTCACAGTAAACGATGAAGAAAAGGCTGAAGAAAAATTTTGGAAAGTCAGACCTATTGTACAAACTGTTTTATCAGGATGTTTGTCGAATAAAAAATCGTCAGCCGTAGCTATAGATGAACAAATTATTCCTTTTTATGGTCATGCGCCAGGAAGACAATTCATCAAAGGAAAACCAAATCCCTTTGGATTGAAGGTCTTTATAGCCGCAGCTCCAGATGGTCTTCCATTAGACCTTTTTTATATATCAAGGTTCGGGAAATAAAATAAATACAGATATATCTGAGTATGATGGAAAATATTTAGATACTGGTGAAAAAGTAGTGCTTAAACTTACAGAGAATTTACCTCCAGGCTGCACCTTGTATGTGGAGAGATATTTTACATCAATTCCTTTATTATACATCCTCCATTATAAAGCTGAATGTCAGGGAACAGGTACTCTACGAAAGAGTAACATATTCCCAAATGTAAATTTTAAATCCGACTCTGAGATGAAAAAGCTTGGACGGGGTTCAGTTGACCAAAAAATTCATAATGATGGACAAATTTGTATCCTAAAAGGGTTTGATAGTGGCAAACCAGTTATATTTGCCTCATCATCTGACGGTAAGCATCCTGAAGATATATGTAAGCGATTGTCGAAAAAGGATAAAGAATATGTGTCAGTGAATCGTCCATCAATTGTAAAAAAAGTACAATGAATTTATGGGACGTGTTGATTTCTTTGACCGAGTCTAAGCTATTATAGGATGCATGCAAGGACAAAAAAATGGACCATAAGAATCACTATGCATTTTTTTTTATTTTGCCATAGCTGCCAGTTGGATAGAATATAGAGGTCACCAAACGTTGCTCAATAGAGCAAAGAAAGAAATATTAGACTATCTTGCATTCAGAGTTCATCTACAAGAATATCTTTTCTATGACACAGAGGAATGCAGTGGCTCAGAGTATACTCCTAGTGAGCCATCAACACCACAGAAAAACAGATATAAACAAAAAATGTCTTTGCCATCCACTCCTTTGCAAAAAAGGAAGGTTTCACATCTTCCTGAGATACCCAAACCATCCACAAACAAGTATGAAAAATCATGCGTTAAGCATAGATTATGAAGCACTTTCCAACACTTAATGAAATCTTTAACAAAACTTTGTTATTTAGGGAAATAATAGTGTATAGCCAAATATACCCAAATATGTATTCCAGTACATTAGAACAGCCCTGTATTTCATAATGTCAGTTCATATAATAGGAAAATTTAGCTTAGCAAGAAAATACCCAGTAGCTTGAGATTTCTTTTTCAGCAATTCATACTATTAGATGGAAACATACTTGAATACTTTTGTTCAGCCCTGTAGTTTACATTGTACCTTTATTACACGTCAGCATTAGGCTAAAATTTATTGTAAACTAAAACACTTTTAAAACAACTGAAATCACATTCTCATAAATCATCATTCATACGCGTCCATGTACCGAATTATTTGCGTGGCCCTGTATATCCTTTTATCTATATTCTGCAAACATTTCTCAGTAAATTGAATGAAGCTCAGCGTAAAAATGCATAGCTTATATGCATTAAATGCATAGCTTATATGCATTATAATGCATAGCATAGCAAAGAACCACGTTTAAATAATTTACGCTCATATTCAGTAACGTTGGTGAGCTCTTTATGGGTAGCCCTGTATATCAACTATAACATTTATACACACCATATAATGTGCATATATTTAGAGAAATATAAACGCGCATATCATAATTAAAATGCATTTCATCCCTCCATCAGCCATCATCGGACACATATACGGTACTTCGGAAAAAATATACTATTTGAAATCTTTTGTGTGGCCCTGTAAATGCTATGTACTTCATATTATGCAAGACAGTAGCGTATAATTTATATTAAGCTTCAGAGACATATATCAATTTTATTATACATGAAAAAGCTTAATATATTTAAAATATGTAATGGGAAACTTTTGATTCGCCCTGTAGATAAACTAATCATGGTAGAAACTTCATTTTCGATAGGACTTGTGCTAGGGTAAACGTCAATAACGTCCTAAAATTTCATGGCAATCCGAGTATATTAACGATTTTTCTCATAAGCCGTAATGTAATGGGAAACTTTTGATTCGCCCTGTAGATAAACTAATCATGGTAGAAACTTCATTTTCGATAGGACTTCTGCTAGGGTAAACGTCAATAACGTCCTAAAATTTCATGGCAATCGGAGCATATTAACGATTTTTCCCCATAGGCCTTAATGTAATGGGAAACTTTTGATTCTCTCTGTAGATAAACTAATCATGGTAGATACTTCATTTTCAATAGGGTTCGTGCTAGGGTAAACATCAATAACGTATAAAATTTTCATAGCAATCCGAGTATATTTACGGGAGTTAGAGCGCGGACAGACGGACAGACGGACAGACGGCCATCCGGCCAGACGGCCAGACGGCCAGACAAACCGAATGCATAAGCACTTTTCAACTTTGTTGGAAAGTGCTAAAAACCAATGTGGGATGCATGGTTGTAAATCCAATTCTGCAAGGATTCGATGCACTGTAAAGTTTTTTTTGTCTGCAAGAAGACAGACAATGTTTCAAATTATTTCACGAAAAATAATATTTTAAAAAATGATTTAAAAATTCTTACTGATATTTACGAAAGTATCAGCAATAATTGTACAAATATATTTTTTAATTTAAATTTCAGTTATTTCTAAAAAATTAGAGAATTACAATTTAATTTTCAAACTATTATAAATGTTTTTCTCTACGATGAATTAATTTTTTTATCTTAAAAATATGTTGTGTATTATTATAAATGTGTACTATAATATTAAAATGCTATTTGATCGTAAAATAAATATAAATGTATACATAAATTTATACTTCGTATTTAACATATCGTACTTGACTATGACCGGATGTCGCCTGTAGGCGACACTAATTTTCTAATTAAAAAGAATAATAAAATTTTTTTCAGCATTTTTTCTTTGTTTTACGGAGTATTTCAAACCTATTTAACAAGAAATTTTAAAAATTTACGACTCAAAGTTGGTCTCAGGACTGAGGAGGTTAAACAACAAATTAATTTAGATTAAACAATTTACGTAAAATGCTTTAGGATGTAAAATTTTCATGAATTCATAATTCGGTGGATAAAGGGTTAATTACTTATACTTATGAATCAAGTGAGTTCTCTGATCGAAGTCCCTTTTATTTATTTCATATAAAATAACTCACAATGTACTAATCCGGGACTGAAAATTATATTGACTTTATCTCATTAAAAAATGTTTTATGCATAATATACTATCTATCTTTTAGGAAGATTTTTTTTTAAAAGAATCATCAGAATCAGAAAAATCATCCAGAACTTTCTCGAAGAGTATTCGAAACAACGTTCGGTTTCAAACTAAAAAAAGATTATCATGTGATCAATAATTACTAATAATCATGTGATCAATAATGTTTCAATGAAGTTAATGATCAATATTCAATGAATATAATTGAATATTGAATACTCATTAAAATCTGCAGTATTTAATGAGCTCGTGAAAATGTCTTCAAAGTGGAGTAGAGGTCTGCACGGGCCCGGGCTTGGCCCGTGGCCCGTACCCGCGAGCCGGGCCGGCGGAATCGTTTCGAATTTTCTAACGGGGGGCCGACAAACAACATAAACGGGCCGGGCCGGCAAAAAAATTGAACGGGCCAGACGGGCCGGGCCGGGCCGATAAAAAAAAAAATTTCGGGCCTGCCGACCCGTTCTGAAGATTTCAACAGAAACGATAAAATATAAGCTATTTTCAACGAAAATGGTTTAACGAGTATAAGTATAAATGTGGCCATACTAGTTTGACAGTATCAATATAAAAATGCACAGTGTATCGGCATCGGAGAATTACATTATGTGTAACCCGTTTTAATATTTTTTTAGCTGACTCATGACGGTCCGAGATCACGCTTGCATTATTTTTCTACATATAGACTGGCCGGACCGGTACTAGACTTAATTGTTGGCAGAAAACATGATTTGTAAAATTATTAACAGCGATAAAGAACTTATGTTAGCTTAGTCTTCAGATATATACTTCTTGATGATTTTTAAATTAATTTCTCAATAATGCGAAAGTTTGACACATTTTCCGATTAATTTTAAATTGTAAAAGTATAAAAGTGATAAACCTAACTATTGAAGGGATTTGGAATCGAATAGCGTTTTTCATTTTTGGTAAATAAAATACTTGCATAATCTTGTTGAGATATAATAGTTTCTCAAATGATTGCAGATTTTTCTCCCTTCCCTTGCTATTGCATCCGGAAATTCTATTCAAAACGCTAATTATGACAGTATTTTATTTGTTTGCAGTATTCTTAAATTGCTTGTATCAAAAAATGGATAACGCCATTCGATTATATAGTTTCTGAATAAAGATATCTGCTAATTTTATGCGTTTCTGAGAAGAAAAAAATGAATTTAGAAATGTATCAGTAAGGAGCTTCTTTGAATTTAAGAATGAATTTGGATTTGAAATCTATAGTAAAATGATATAGAAATATATTTATAAATCTTCTTTTATTAAACAGCTTCAAAATTAACGATGTTAGCTTTCTTTCTTTTTTCTTTTATTCTAAGCTATATTAATTTTTTAATGATTCTTTATTCTAATGTTGAAAGCCTAAGAATCTAAGTAATCATTAATGTTGTTAATGTGTGTTTGCTGTAAAATATACTGTAAAATCATTCCATGGATATGTGTGCAGTATTCTTTAAAGGAATCTTAGTTATATGATAAAAATCTGAATTTTTTAGAAATCGTAGAAATTGTAACGGGCCAAAACGGGCCGGGCCTGTTTTCGCTGATTTTTGTACGGGCCGGGCCGGGCCCGGGCCGAACTTTTGAATTTTACAACGGGCCGGGCCGAAATAACTTTCCTACGGGCCGGGCCTGGAAATTCCGGCCCGTGCAGTACCTCTAAAGTGGAGTTCTTACTTCATAATCGGCACTCACGTCTTGAGTGAGTCATAAAACGGAGGATTCTCAACAGTGAAGTTCATAACAGTCTCATTGAAGCCGATGCTGTGAATCACGATGAAAATTCCCGAAAAAAAGAAATACAGTTTTTGGTGCTGTCGATTTTTTGGCTAAAGTCACGGTTTGGGCCGAAATCGAATGATCGGTCGAAACGATATTGAATCGTTTCAATAATGGGAAACTATCTCTTGGTTTCTGGAATGATTTCATGAATTATAATTCTAGTTACAAAAACTAAAGTCTTGCGTTCGCATCTATTTGCGGAGATTTTTAAATAAGTTTGATTACGAGAATATAGTCAAGGAGAATACTCTATGTCAGTAGAAGACTCTAGAATTCTCTAGCAAAGGGAATTAGAATTTATAAGGATGACATGGAACTATTTTTTCTAGAACCACAATTTAGATTCTAGAGGCAAGAAACATAGTTTTTTCTCAGTGTAGACAAGAGATTGATCAACAAACAAAATCTTCATCTTGGAGCCCGGGGCACGCGCCCCCTCTGCCCGTCCGTTAGTTAGGTTGCTTTCGAAGGTTGGTTCACATGTTTACGATCGCCAACTCTGAATGAGGCTTGTTGTGTCCCTAGTGAATACTATCTATTTCTAAAAAAATAACTAACTGTAACTGTTCTTGGTTTGTTCCACCGTTTGTTAAGCAATGAATTTTGTATTGATGAGGCCTTGCGAGTAACTTAGCGAAACATTTACTTTTTAGTATTTTTTAAATGATTTTTAGTATTTCTAGTTTTTACATATAAAATTTTAATTGTTTTAATGTATTCAAGTCTATTCAATCTTTTAACACAATCAACAAACATTCCAGCGTTATCGGGACGTGAGTTTACAAAATTCCAGATCGAGTATCAGAAATGAAAAAAAAGGTTTCAAAGTACGGTGACACCTCAAAAGAAAGGAATCGAAAAACATAATTGCAACCCAAACACAGGTAATAAAGATTACATTGTGGGTGTAACACACAATGGAGGGGAGATAAGCGCCGTGTCATGCGAGTGATAAGGACAATAAGGTTTCGACCTACCATGACTTTTAGCTTTCTTCTAGGTCATCTCAAAGGCACTTTATTTAAAATTCAATAAAATAAGGAACAAGAACATCACGGCTAGACGATGAAACACTTTCCAACAAACTTCCAGATTACTTGAACCGAACGTCGCCGTGTCATAAGATACTCCTGTCCCTGGCCGACGAAGCTCTTGCGAGCTAATGCTAATCCTGTAGAGAGGTTATTTTCTAATAACACGACTTTTCGACACATTTCGACATTTTTAAATATATTTTTCTTCATTGGATAACTGAAGTCCCTCTCCACATCGCTCCT
Source organism: Maratus speculifer (assembly GCA_964019185.1). NCBI lineage: Eukaryota > Metazoa > Arthropoda > Arachnida > Araneae > Salticidae > Maratus > Maratus speculifer. The sequence continues at coordinate 390,589,548 of OZ025295.1, forward strand.
TTTTTACGTTTTCGATTTTGGTTGCAGATCATCGAGAAGACGAATCTTCTGGACGTGTTGCTCGCTAAAGTTGTTTTGGCCGATTTTTAAGGCACGTGAATTACGTAGTACTGCGTATTAGATTACAATTCAATGTAATTTCTTGTATTATGTCAAGCCTCTCCCAATTCCCACAGAAAATAAGAGGTTCCGTAAAAATGTTATCGCCTGTCAGATATATTTTAAAGAATGGGATACCCCATCATCTAAAGCAGATTTATTATAAATTGTGGAAGTGACAGACGGCATAAGGCAGCTTATTCAGGTCAAATATGGCGGAAGCAGGAGGGTAGAAACGGCTATAACTGACGTCATATATGTCGTCTCCATATATCTTCTTAGCTCCATGAGCATTCTTTTACGACCACAATACTAGCTGAAGGACCCACGTTTTGTACGCCTGTTCCATGCAGAAAGAAATTCAGATCCCCATTCTTCATAGACCATTGGTATGCGACTCGCCTTCAAGTAAAAAAGTTTTTCACGCCACCCACTTTGAAGTGTATAATAGTAATTCGTAAACCACCTTATATAAGGGTTTATATCGGTATGGAAATTGTATGACCTCTATAAACTATCGGATATTTTCCTGCGAAAAGGGTCAATTTTTCTTACGAAGAACACACTATCAATAAAAACAATAGAATGGGTTATCCCGGTGTGTATAAATGGAATACTAATTAGAATAATTGACAAAAGTAATTTAAAGCAGTTTAAATTATCAAACATAACTAATTATTAACGAAATCAATTTGTATAACATAACTGTAATAAAACATAACTGTGTATAACTAGTGAGATTTCTGGCAATGGTGTTTATCGAAGAGGACTTTCTGCATGTTCCTAATAAGTTAATTTCTTCATGCAGTTGTTTCTGTTTTCTTTTTAAAACAGCAAGCTAGAAAAAACATATTCATAAAAGTAATTGTCGTGTTGAAACCAATTCAAAACTGATTTAGATATTTATGGATGTCCATACAGAAGGAAATTGAGGATTTTCCTCGCTGTTATCTTTTTGAAACAGTTGAAATGAAATACATATTTTGTGACAAACCTGGACTGTACCGCGACCCATAGTTTGGCAATGATAGATAGTCTCTTTTGATTCCTCGAGTTCCGTCCGTCCCACTGTCCCACACATAATCTAATCGAGTGCACCTCGATTAGATTATGGATAATAACTATACAAGGTGGATTGAAAACTTATTGTTCAATATGAGTGTGAAAAATAACACTAAATAAGTCTTGATTACGTCCACTAATAACTAAATCGTAATACTAATAATATATATTCTACATAAAAATATAAGAATTTATATTATAAAAAAACATTAGCAAAATGTTTTTTATGATATAAATTCTTATATTTTTATGTAGAATATATATAATTAGTATTACGATTTACTTATTGTTCAAATTTCATGGGGAGGTGGGGAATAGAAAGGTATGTCCACATGTTTATGCTGTGTTCCCAACCTCCTATTGCGTCTTCATCATTGTTTTGACTTTCCTAAAGCTAGTATTATTGGATCTCCTATTTCCACTTCTCATTTGGACTTACTTCCACGAAATCTTTTACATCTTTTAAAATGACCATGCGGACTGGAATCATGGGTGACGTAATAAACAACGAGAACGGTCCTTTCAGTACAAAGCATGGACGAAATTCCATTCCAGGGGTTTTTGATAAGTGGAAGATCAAAGCTCCAAGTAAACCCAAAATCTTAAACATATACCATTCAACCATATACTCAATATTTGTGAACAGAAATATTTCTCTAAATCAATTCCTCAACAACCTGACTATGTTAATGCAATACTTTAATTATATACTTCATGGTTTAAATTCGTTTAGGGTTGTGAATCTTAACTGATTTAAAACAACACAACTACACATTCTATTAACTGTTTTGCCCAGTAATTATTTTGAGTGGATAATAATATATGATTCTGAATATAAGGCACCAGTAGAGCTCAGTCCACATTTCCAGCTAACAAAAATTTAGGTAATTTCATAAGCTTTACAGATAATCTAATTCGCACTTTACTTCTTTACTGATTGTCTGATCTACGCACTATTTTAGATTGAAAATATTTGCCAATTTGTTACTGTAACATTTTTTTAGATCGATCTCTACTTTTCTCTCTGGTTCCATCAATTTTTTTATATGATATTATGTTTAATTTATGTAATTGTGGATGAAAAAAAAAACTTTCTTTTTTGATGTTCATATTTTATATTAAAAAAAAGAATGCTTCTGAACAATCCAAGATAGGATTTATTATTCTTTTTACATTTCATTGAATTGTAATAACAGAAACTGCATGAAGTCATCATTACAATGTAGAATCATCTTATTCCAAATTCTTGAAAGATCTTCTTACAACGAAATCCTCTTATACTGTACAGCCTTCTCTCGATAATACGACTCCTTTATTTCTTTCGATGCCCGCTGGGATCGGGGTTTGTTACAGATCTCAGAGTGGATAAGGTTCATTCATTTTTACATGATATCTTTTAATTTATAAATAAAGTGTACATTGGATAGCAACGTCTCTTCCGTTTACTATTGTATTTTACAATCGAAGTCTTTTATTATTATGATTTTTATTGTAGCTTGTTGGCGATGGCGATGGAGACGAAGGAGATTCGATTTTGTTTGATCCAGAAAAGGGATGTGAGTTCCTATGAAAACCTACGAGGGGAAATTGGAAAAATTAGTTTCCCCTGTTGACTGTGGTCAGAGTTCTGTATGAAAGTTAAACAATAGAATGAGACATGAAAGATAAGACGCATCTTTATTTGTCAACATAAGTACCAAGCATGTTGAGACATTTGTCATACCGCTTGATGAGCTGCAAAAAGCCCTCCAGGAAAAATACGGACAAGCCGTTGAGCGCTTCTTCCCGATGCAAGTGTTTAACTGGAAGGCTTTTTGCAGCTCATCAAGTCTCAACATCCTTGGAACAACAACATTACTTATGTGGGAAAATAGCGACCTTTCGTGTCTCATTCTACTTTCTGACTTTCATGGACACACAGACGCCAGGGGAAACTTATTTTCCGACTCATCCTCGTATTTTGCATTTTCCATTACAAGAAAGTTAAATCGGTTAAATCGTTTTAAATGTGCATTGGTTATTTTATAAAAGGGGAAGGGGGGGTCGTGTCATCGACAGAAAGTGGACCGTCTACTTCTTGAGGAAGTCCTTCTTGAATTGCTTGAGTGGCACTTCGTTGATCTCCCGGTACCGGGGCGTCTCTTTTTTCAGGCGCTGGAGCCAGGCGGAGATCTTCGGAAAATCACCGTAACTGTAGTCCAGGAGCTAGAACGAGAAAGAGAAATGGGTCACTCACTTTTGTTTTATCTATTTATCTATTTATCATTTGGTTATTGCCAATCGTAGGATGTGCGTCGTGATAACCTTTCCGGGCATACCTAATTTTAAATCCAGATTTGTAAATAGCACCAGGAATATTTTGCTACAATTTTGTTTTTACGATGAGAGCTTCAATTAAGGCGTAGGTAATTTCTAAAAAAGTTGTTTATAAAATACGGTGTCATTGAATAATTTCTCCTTTTACGAACAGAGTTAAGCCCCTGTGCCGTAAAAGGTTAAAAAGCAGCCATGGATTTTAAAATAACGACGTGATGCCCTTCTTCCCTTTCACGTTTAAAATGGAAGTTGGCAGTTTTTTCTCATCTGTTTCCCTATTTTTATGGACTACGGTTATACTTTTTTTAGTAAGAGAAGAGCTTCACTTTCCTTGACCATCGCAGCGGGGAAGGGTGTTTCTATGGCAACACACACAGTTCCAGATCCTCACCGTTTTTAGGTGCGTTCGTAATTATATAAATACGTAGCACCTATAGTTGTCGTTCAGTCTGTCAGTCTGTCTGTCCGCATATAACAGCGCAAAAACTACCCAACTGAATCGTTTGAAATTTGAAATATATAATTATTACAAAATTTTGTCGAGTCATTTCAAATTTTATGAAAGTCGGATGCATAGATCAATTACAGGGACAATCAAAAGTATTCCGTTACATTACGGTCAACGGGGAAAATTTTTCAAATGCATTTTAATCGTTTGAAATTTAAAATATATAATTATTACATAATTTTCTTGTATCATTTCAAATTTTATGAAAATCGGATGCATAGATCAATCAAAAGTCACAGGGTGACAATCAAAAGTGACAGGGACAATCAAAAGTATCCGTTACATTACGGTCAATGGGGAAAATGTTTCAAATGCATTTTAATGCTGTTACACTCATTCGAACACAATAAAATTGTTATGCATCTATGAGTACATTTTGCACAATCTGGGGTGCAAAAAACATTTGTTATTGATTTACAAAGCCACACAAAAGTAATCCATTACATAATGGTATAGGGAGAACAATTTTTGTTGCGCATTTTAATTGTAATTGACTATTTAACATTTTATGAGATTGATATACGTTGCTGAGAAATACTATAAGCTATTTCTAAATATAAAAAAAAAGCATATGGTATAGCGTATGATATACGTTGCTGAGGTGTAATAAAAGTTACTTCCCGTATATTTACAGGAACACAAAAAAATTTCGACCATTATACTGTATCCGATCTATTATAACTGCAAGATCTGAATATATTTAAAACTTCGTTGTCGTACGAACGCACCTCACGTGCAATTTCCAACTTGTTCACTCTGTACTTGAGAATTGTTTCAGCTCTCAGTCCAAGACGATAAGACACAAGTCTCAAAGTGGAAAAAGGAGATGTAATCCAAGAACCGAAGGATCCTTTATTTTATAGTAGAGTAGATATCTCATGATCCATCTCTGCAGAAACCAACAAGTTGGAAATTGCACGTGAAGCGTAGCAAATGAGGTGCGTTCGTACGATAATGAAATTTTAAAAATATTACTCTCATATATCAATCTCATAAAATTTTAAATAGTGAATTACAATTAAAACGCTCATCAAACAATGTGTTCTCCCTATACCATTATGTAATGGAATACTTTTGTGTGGCCTAGTAAATCAATAACAAATTTTCTTTGCACCACAAATTATGTAAAATGTATATTATAATATGTTATTTATTGTTGCATATAAATTTTATTAAGTTCGAATGAATGTAACATCATTAAAATGCATTTGAAACATTTTTCCCCATTGACCATAATGTAATTGAATACTTTTGATTGTCCCTGTAATTGATCTATGCATCCGATTTTCATAAAATTTGAAATAACTCGACAAAATTATGTAAGAATTATGTATTTTATAATTCAAACGTATAAAATACATTTGAAACTTTTTCCCCATTGACCGTAATGTAACGGAATACTTTCGATTGTCCCTGTAATTGATCTATACATCCGATTTTCATAAAATATGAAATAACTCGACAAAATTATATAATAATTATGTATTTTAAATTTCAAACGTATAAAATACATTTGAAACTTTTTCCCCATTGACCATAATGTAATTGATTACTTTTGATTGCCCCTGTAATTGATCTGTGCATCCGATTATCAAATATTTTGAAATAACTCGACAAAATTATGTAATAATTATGTATTTTAAATTTCAAACGATTAAAATGCATTTGAAACTTTTTTCCCCATTGACCGTAATGTTACGGAATCCTTTTGATTCTCCCTGTATTTGATCTATCCATCCGATTTTCATAAAATTTGAAATGACTCGACAAAATTATGTAATAATTATGTATTTTAAATTTCAAACGATTCGGTTGGGTAGTTTTTGCGTTGTTATATGCGGACGGACAGACAGACAGACAGACGGACGGACTGAGCGACAACAATAGGTGCTACGTATTTACATAATTACGAACGCACCTAAAAATGAATACCACCAGTAGTGTGTACTCATTGTTTGCCGTACAAACATTTCATACCTTTGATAAAATTTAATGAAATGCAAACAAAACAACTTTACTATGTTCGAAAGTGTGTAATACCATTAAAATGCACTTGAACCTTTTTTTCCCCATTCACCTTAATGTATCGGAATCTTTTTGATTGTCCCTGTCATTGATCTGTGCATCTGATTTTCATAAAATTTGAAATGACTCGACAAAATTATGTAATAATAATGTATTATAAATTTCAAACCATTCGGTTGGGTAATTTTTGAGTCGTTATATGAGGACAGAGGGACCGACAGACAGACAAAAGGGCAACTCGTGATCCCAGGATTTTTTCCCTTCAATTCAAAACCAAAGCGACTTTTCTCTGTTTCCGGGATTCGAGGAGATAGCTTCACATACATACATATGGTCGGATTTTAATAGTGTAGATTATTACGGACCAGAAAGAAAGTAGGATAGCTATTGAATTATAACAGATTTATGTTCGGGGAAAGAGACAATTGAGTGGAAAGGACTATACTAAGGTCCTGTGACTCTATCAGTGTGACTTCACAGGCAACTCAACTCCACATGTCAGATGCAAATGCATTCCAAACAAACACATAGGGTTCGGAGTGTTTTAGAGATGCATTATACTGTCAAAACCACTTGCAATAGGATCATTCAAAAAAAAAAAAAAATACAAGAATTCGGATTGAAGGACTGTATTTACAAAAACTAGGAGAAGTTTCCATATAGAGCCACAATTGTTTGGCCGAATTGTGACCCTTTTAACTATTTCGCCATTGCAATTGTAGCTGCATGCCATTTCACTTCTGTATCTTTTTCTGGACTCTGTTGTCTGTTTGGAACGCATTTTCGGCTGATAGGTGGAGTTGAGTTGTCCGTGACGTCATCACTGATAGGGTCTATTGGAAGGGACACTCACCTCTTCTAGGAAGACGAGGCTCGCGAGCAGGGAGTAGTCGGCGATGGTCAGGTGGTCAGCAGCGCAGTAAGCCGTCCGCTCTAGGAGACCCTCCAGCACCTGTAGGGACTTCTTGAGGGCTTCGGCCTTCACGGGATCGGCGGCCTGACACTGGAACAACTGGGGACGCTGGAACATAAAAAAAAAGAGATTGAGCAACCTCCTTCAGAAGTTTGCATATACAGGGTGATTCAGCTCGTCGGTGACAAACTTTAAGGATCGATAGAGCACACCTAGACGAACATTTTTGAATAGGGAATGTAGGGTCCCTGACGCGATGGTAAGGCGCTAGGCGCTTTCGAAAATGTGGGTGCCGAAATTCGAAACGTCATAAAAACTAGGGAAATGGTTAGATTTTCTTGCTTGTTGCGTCGAAATGATTCTGTTTGTTTAGACTTTCTTCAGTACCAATTTGATAAGCGTATCTCTTAAAACATGGATAGGGGGCGCTGCAGACTTTGGAGAGCTAGACAACAACTTTAAGCCCGTTATTTTGATAATTTAACACATGCTCGCCAAAGTTTATACTCTAACTTAAAGTTTGAACCCAAAAGTAGAGCCCTGCAAAAAGCGTAAGAGCCGGAATAAAATGTCAAAGTACAGGGTGGTCGAAACTCGAAGGCTCCTAAGAGATAAACAAACAGATTTCTTGACTTATGGCATGCATTTTCATGATTCTGTTTGCTGGGGCTCTCTGAAACTCAGTTGAACGGTACAAAAAGAAACATCGATAGGGGGCGCTTTGGGCAAAAAACATAATTCGTTGACATTTCGGACGCTAACTGGAAACGGGGCGCTACGATCAGTTAGTAATAATGAAAACACATTTTCTACCTCTGCTCAACACTTCTGAATAAATTTAGACCAAAAACATCAATGATACTGGAAATTTATTTACAAAAAATAACACTACAGAAGATGCTCGAAATTTCGACCTTGGGCCATGATGCAGGCTTCGCACCTCCGTCGCATTGAGGAGTGTGTGTTTCCAACAATGCCAGGAGTATCTCTGATCTGCCCTGCAGCTGCCACAATGCGCGCCACAAGTTCTTCAGCACTGCTGACAGGTGTATGGTATACCTCGGCCTTCAGGTAACCCCAAAGGAAGAAATCCAAGCAGGTGAGGTCTGGTGATCGGGCAGGCCAGTGAACTGGACCCCCACGCCCGATCCACCGCTGGCCATACCTTGCGTTTAGATGGAGACGCACGTCGTTCGTGTAATGGGCCGGAGCTCCATCGTGCTGGAACCACATCTGCGACGCGAACCTTCGGGTACGTGCGCCTCCTCCAGAAGCTGCGGCAGCACTTGATCCAGGAAAATCAGGTAATTTCCACCTGTCAGCCGTTCAGGTAACAAATAAGGGCCAATGAGGCAATCCCCCAGAATGCCGGCCCACACATTTACTGAGAAACGCTCCTGGGCTGCTCGGCTTCTGGTTTCATGTGGATTTTCATCACACCACACATGACTGTTGTGGGCGTTCCACATTCCCTCCCGGCTGAAGGTGGACTCGTCCGTAAACAAAATGCTGTTTACAAAACGGGGATCCCTGGATCTCATCGCCAAGTACCATCTTGAGAATTCTACTCGAGGGCCAAAATCCTGCTCTCTGAGCAACTGCACCCGCTGGATGTGGTAGGGGTGCAGATTCCGGGAACGTAAGATGCGCCACGCAGTTGCTTGCGAAATGCCAACATGTCTGGCGATATCTCTCGTGCTAAGACCTGGGTTGTCCTCAACCAGGTTAAGCACAGCCTCTTCGTTGTCGGGGGTGCTCACTGATCGCTCCCGTTCAGGCCTGCCTCCGTCGAAAGATCCCGTTGTGGACAACCTCTGGTGTACTCGAGCGAAGAAGGCATGGCAGGGGATTTGCCTGTTGGGGTAACGCTCGGCGTACAACCGCTGAGCGGCTCGTCCATTACAACCAGCAGCGCCATACGCCAAATGCATGTCAGCCAATTCAGAGTTTGTGTACCGTTCCATCCTACTACCGATCTGCAGACAAGTAACCCGAAGCTTAAGTAGGTACCGCACGTTCAAAAGACGTGTCTGCGCATACAACTACGTCATCTCGCGTTGCCGTCTACGCATTACGTATCTTTTGCATATCGATATGGTACGATATCTTTTGCATAAATCAGCAAAAAGCACCTTATGTAAATTTTATTGCGCGCATTGTGCATGATTGAAACCAGCTATGTTTGTTAAAAAAAAAAAAAAAACTGCAGTTTTAATAGCTTCTTATGATAAGTAAATTACTCTCTTGTTTTGTTTCTAACTGATCGTAGCGCCCCGTTTCCAGTTAGCGTCCGAAATGTCAACGAATTATGTTTTTTGCCCAAAGCGCCCCCTATCGATGTTTCTTTTTGTACCGTTCAACTGAGTTTCAGAGAGCCCCAGCAAACAGAATCATGAAAATGCATGCCATAAGTCAAGAAATCTGTTTGTTTATCTCTTAGGAGCCTTCGAGTTTCGACCACCCTGTACTTTGACATTTTATTCCGGCTCTTACGCTTTTTGCAGGGCTCTACTTTTGGGTTCAAACTTTAAGTTAGAGTATAAACTTTGACGAGCATGTGTTAAATTATCAAAATAACGGGCTTAAAGTTGTTGTCTAGCTCTCCAAAGTCTGCAGCGCCCCCTATCCATGTTTTAAGAGATACGCTTATCAAATTGGTACTGAAGAAAGTCTAAACAAACAGAATCATTTCGACGCAACAAGCAAGAAAATCTAACCATTTCCCTAGTTTTTATGACGTTTCGAATTTCGGCACCCACATTTTCGAAAGCGCCTAGCGCCTTACCATCGCGTCAGGGACCCTACATTCCCTATTCAAAAATGTTCGTCTAGGTGTGCTCTATCGATCCTTAAAGTTTGTCCCCGACGAGCTGAATCACCCTGTAGAGCTCATCAGTGTGACGCCACAGACAACTCAACCCCGCATTTCCAAGCAAACTGGGTCAAAACAAACCGAGAGCATTTAGAGTGCGTTAGAGACGCACTCTGTACCATCAAAAAAGCTTTCAATATGAAATCAGATTCAAAGGCTGAATTCATTAAACTGGGTGAAGTTTTAAAAGCGATCCGAAAGTGTTTGGGCCGAATTGTAACTGGTTTAAATTAGTTTCAGGGTTGAATTTTTAGCTTCACGATAAAACAACACATTTCATCTCTATCTTTTCTGAACTCTGTGGTTTGTTTTGACCCAATTTCTGGAGTTGTGACATCACCACTGATGAGCTCTATTAGCTTTTTTTTTTATGAAGAAAGGATACTTCCCTGTTAGAGGGCGAGATTTAGAAAATGGCAAGAGATAATTTTAACATGGCAGCCTAATCGCAAAAGCAATTTTTTTCAGGCATGTACTGAACAGGCAGAAGCCATTTATGGATTGTTATACACAAACAGATGGGATACGCGTGATTAGTAATCGCTTTTTTAATAGTTAAGAATGGACTTTACACTATGGTTTGCTATATGAGTATTGAGACAAGCTCAGAATTTTTATTTATAAATTTGCTAAACAGTGTACAGTGGTATGAAATGTGGCAGTTTAAAATCTACACGTCATTTTGTAGGGTGTTTAAACATTAGAAACAATGATAAAATTTTCGCGACGGTTTCAACCGAACTACTCGGTCTTCTTCAAAGGGAAATAAAGATTTGAACTGACAACGACCGAGTAGTTCGGTTGAAACCGTCGCGAAAATTTTGTCATTGTTTCTAATGTTTAAACGCCCTACAAAATGACGTGTAGATTTTAAACTGCCACATTCCATCCCATTGTACACTGTTTAGCAAATTTATAAATAAATATTTTGAACTTGTGTCAGTACTCATATAATAATTTTTTAAAAATTCCTACATAGAAAGGCGAAAAGGAGGACTCATTTGCATCGTTTAGCAACCGATCTCATTTCCGAATAAATAATGTGCCTGTTTGTAAACAAACTGGGGTACTTACGTATTAACGCCACACCGGCAGAAGTTGCGCTATTGCGCCAATAAAGAGCAATCTTGTTGTTCGCATGTACACGATGTTATCTTTTGGATTCCTTGTTATTTGCTGATTTTTGACGCCATCTTTTAGTACTTTTTTTCCTGCGTGTGCAAACAAGATTGTTCTTTATTTATTGCCGCATTAGCCCAACTTTTGCTGTGGTGGCGTTAATACGTAAGTACCCAAACTGGCTTTTTTCGCGACAGCTCAACTTGTGGTGGGAAAAAATTCGAATTAAACTGCATTAGAAAATTCTTAACTAAATGTAATTTTCACGTCGATATAATAAATTTCATTTTATTGTATTACTAGCGGCCCGCCCTCGCTTTGCTTCGGGTAGTCCCGTGTCACTACTGACACCGCAAATTGTTACTACCACTTCATCCCATTAAATTCAACTACTAAAACCATTACTCTCCTTTTAAGTAGTCGGGTAAAAAGTAGCCTGTATGTTAATCTAAGGTGCCAGATAACTCCATACAAAGTTTCATAAAAATCGATCCATCCGTTCTTAAGTTATAGATGGTGTAACTAACACGACTTTGTTTTATGGATATAGATTATAGCAGCCCGCCCAGGCTTTGTACGGATATTAAAAAAAATTCAAGTTATAAATTTTTACACACATACTCATACTCTCTTCTTTGTGAGTGAAGTTATTAAAAAAGTGTAAACTTATAAAAGAAAATTCGGATATTAGTATTATTTTTTATTTATATGTAATTCATACACTACATTTTTACTTATTTACTTTTTACATTTTTACCTATTTATTTTATTTTTACAACAATTACAGGATGTCTTTATACACAATAAATCTTGTAGGGTTCAGCCTGCGTTTGCAATGTATAAGCGGAAAAAATGAAATTATTTACGACATCACATTAAAAATCTCAAAAATAACAATATTTCTCCACTATTTAATGGATGTTATTATACATATAAACCTTCTTCTTGAATCACTCTATCTATTAAAAAACCGCATCAAAATCCGTTGCGTAGTTTTAAAGATTTAAGCGCACATAGGGATATAGGGACAGAAAAAGCGACTTTGTTTTATACTATGTAATGATGATACAATGTGTATATAATGTGTACAATAATTAGTACATTATTTTGATAAATCTTGTAGGGTTCAGCCTGCGTTTGCAATGTATAAGCGGAAAAAATGAAATTATTTACGACATCACATTAAAAACCTCAAAAATAACAGTATTTCTCCACTATTTAATGGATGTTATGATACATATAAACTTTCCTCTTGAATCACTCTATCTATTAAAAAAACCGCATCAAAATCCGTTGCGTAGTTTTAAAGATTTAAGCGCACATAGGGATATAGGGACAGAAAAAGCGACTTTGTTTTATACTATGTAGTGATACGCCGAAAATGGTGCATTATAAATTACTAACTCTCCAAGAATTATTATTTTTGCCCACCACAAGTTGAAAGTACATTCTTTTTCGTCTGCACACATTATCTATAGCGCCAAGGTCAGTAAAACAGGGGAGTACTAGAAAGAAAAAAAAGCTTGACGAGAGAGGAAGCCAGAAGTGCATCCCATATACGTACGTAGAATTCCTGCATGGCCTTGAAAAGGTTTCCGATGTCGAAGTGGAGCATCCTGTCGACGTTGGCCCTCGCTTTAGGGTCCTGAGGGTACAGGGGACTGTTGGGGGCGTATCGGTTCACCAGGTAGGGGAGGATGGCTCGGCTGAAACACAGAAAACGACAAAAATAGAACAGAAATAATGGATATGTCATTTTTCAATTTATTTTCAACTGTGAAAATTACGCTTGAAAATCGTGAATAATTAATACGTGAATTGTCACATTGTTAAGCAAGCGTAGAACCAAAACAGTGGTGTGATCGTTTTCTATAGAAGGGGTGGAGTGACGATGCAGCAAACGTTTCATTTTTTTTTACATTTTTCGTGAAGATGAAATTGTGCAGCTCTTCTACGAATGACTCACAACGGGAACGTGGTCTCATCCGCACCTTACCCAACCAACCAAACTATGAGATGGAGAATGATCCAGATTCGCCTGCAGATTCGGGTACTGCGAGTTCTTTATCTGTGTCAAATTATAAGGAAAGGGCATGTTACGATCATTGTAGGATTCATCTTGGCGATGTCAGGCAATCCTATCATAGGCCTGCCGAACGCATACCAATCAATTCGCTCTCACTCATGCGCACATTAGGAGTCCTAAAGAAAGGGCAGGTGTTTCGTGCTTATACCCTGTTCGCACTGAGACACCTATAGTCCAGGAGCCGACCACACAAAACCCTAAGCACAAGAAAAAAATCCTTTATTTTATGTAAGAGTAGTAATAGAGGAATCTAATGATACATGTCGGCCGGAAACAAAGTGGTGCTTAAGCCAAATATCGATACCTCTAGTGGTTTACTCGTAGGATTAGCATTGTGTTTTCCTGCATCCAGTTTTTCATGTTTTCCTATTTTTGATTTTACGGCAAACACAATGATAAACCTACGATCCAGCCACTAATGGTATCAATTTTTGGCTTAGGTAGAACTTCGCTTCCCGGCAGACATGGATCATTAGATTCCTCTATTACTACTCTTACATAAAATAAAGGATTTTTTTCTTGTGCTCGATGACTTACAGTTTTGTGCGGTCGGCTCTTGGACTACTACCTCAGGCTGCCAAACTCTGTCAGTGAGTTTCGATTTGCTTCGGCTAGATGCAGGAACAACCACTCACTCTCGTTGGCTATAAAAGCTTCGCTTTCACTGATTGGCTGTTGCGGCCTTTAAGCGCATGCTCATTCTTTGCATTTGTTCAGATTACAGATACAGTGACATTCCCTGAGATAGATAAGTTTTTCAATGTGAATAGAGGCATTCAATTCCAGTAGGGTACCACTTCAAAAACGACGATATAAGATATCTTATGTTTTCAGTGCGAACAGGGTATTATACACACGATCCGTTCATTCCCGAATTGGCTCATCCGAGCTCAGCAATCTGATTGGCTAAAATTGGAGGAAGTGACCTAGATTCGAACTGGTGCTAAAAAAATAAATAAAATTAAGAACAGGCGGACCTAATGCAGGGCACTGTTCAATGAGGTTTGTGCTATTCAGAGGTTTTGCTCTATTTGAATATTAAAGAATATACAAATATGATTATTAAACATTTAAGATTTGTCCACTTTTCTATATAATACATAAAAGTTGGGAGTGAGCCAATATGGGAATTAATGGCTCGTATTATACACGTTATTCGACCCCTTTCCTTATAATAGATTCATAATTTCAGGGTTCCCGAATGGTCCGCCATCACGTGATGGTGGGGAGGTGGGTCAGTGCGTCAAGAAAAAGTCCAATTTCTGAGTCCAATAATATGAGAAGGTGTGAACGCAGTAAGTAGTGGTAGGACACTCACCTCTCCCACAGGATGAACCCGTTGTCGTCGATGGTCGGCACGCAGTGCTGGGGATTGATCTGGAAAGAAAGAGAGGGACAATCAGAAAAATTGAGGAGTTGCGCTGGTCATGAATGAAGAAAATTTCTAAAGGACATTTAAAATATGAAATTTATATTCAAATGAACCGCTTTTCCCATCAATGAAAATCATTCTTACTCTTTTTTAAAACACTCGTTGCCACTCAAAATGATAGTCCCGTCCTCAGAAGCCGGATTACAAAACAGTGCCTTTAATCCCATCGCGACGGGAGTCCTTTTGCCACTAGTTTTTAAAAGCAGAAAATTTTCTGTAGCTGAATCGTGAAAATGCTTGGATTGAATAAGCTTTGATTGAATAAGGATTGGCGGGGCCTCCGTAACTGAGTGGTTAAGACACAACTCCGCTAATCGTAGGAGGTTGTGGCTTCGAATCCCGCTGGCTCCATTGCATGCACTCTTTGTGCGGAGCTCCTTGTTGTATTTCTCTTGTGATGTAAAATTTCCTTGTGCTATCTGGTGCATCCCTGTATATGGACGATGACTTATAAGTAAGCTTTCATGTCGAGCACACAAGTCAGATGTATGTAATAAATAAATAAGGATTGGCTCTCACTTTTCATTTCTTACTTCGTGCACCACCTTATACCCTCCTTTGGTAGATGGTTCTAAAATTTCATTGGCTGCACTGTTTCACCTGATTGGATGAGAAAGTTGCAGGTGAAATCCGTCTGTCATCTGTGCTTTTTCTGGTTTTTCTTACTATTATTTTATTTTTATACCGATATATGACCCCCTAGGGTGCATTTTTTATGAAGTTCTTCTTGGGGCTTGCTTTTTCGCCGTTAAAGGTGTATTTCGATTCAAACTGCGTATTTTCCGATTTATTTTTGAGTTCATTTTTTATCTCAAATGCATGAAACTCGCAGATTGTCTTAGTTAGAAACTACGCAAGGTGCCGTAAGGATCGATTCGTTGATAAATGCAGAAAACATTGCAAAAAAAGCAATCAAAAACGGCATTTTGAACAGATTTTCTCCTAGCGGGAGATCTGTGAACGAAAAAATGGGTCATGCTGAGAAGATAATTGTTTATAAATCAAATTCTAATGAACTGAGCGTAAAAATTCATCCCACGGCACCTTGTACATCTCTTCAAAAATACCCTCAGCAAGTTTCATGTTTCTACTTTTAAAAATATGTCTGAAATTGTATCGGAAAATTTCGAGCTGTTGAAGGTGGAAAAGCGTTTTTTCGAATACACCCTTAATCTGGACATTCTAGATGTGTTATGAATCAATGTGCTGAATTTTAAACTAATATTTCACTATTGGACGTAACAGAACTTTTTCTTAGGTACTCTATGAACTATTACGTCCAAGATTCAAGATTGAATAAGGTAAATTTTACAATAAAAAATAACTGGTGAGAATAATGAAGGATTCTGAGCATCTTAAGGGGGTGCTCTAAACACTCGACGTTCTAAAATAGCCATACTCAATTTTTTTTTTTTTTTTTTTTTTTTTAACCATTGAAAAATGGTTGTTGTTTTCGGTGGAGGATTGACAAAATGACGTGGTCACTTTTGAATTTAAATTAAATTCTTTACTTTTAGAAGAATTTTTATTTGAATAGGAAATTAAATTCTTTACTTTTAGAAGAATTTTTATTTGAATTTAAATTCTTTACTTTTAGAAGAATTTTTACTTGAATTTAAATTAAATTCTTTACTTTTAGAAGAATTTTTATTTGAATAGGAAATTAAAATGTTTAAAATCATTGTAATAAAGGAGAAAACTAACAAATTTAAAAATGCTAGACGGAAATTAACAGATACGGAAAAAGATGAAGCCAAAGAAATGAATGACCGTGAATGTTGCATTCAATGACATTAAACACAATACGCGTACTTAAACAATCATAAAGTGATTTTTATTTCGACTTTAATAAAAAGTCGAAATAAAAATCATTTATGTTTTATTATTCATTTTATTTATTTGTTCTTTTGTTATTTAAAATAAAATTTAGTCAACATGTATAAGTTGCTTATTAGTTTGGCGATTCGTATCATTTGGCGAAATGGGTCTTCGGGATAACTAAGTAGTACTGTATTTGGTTTGGCGCAAAAACGTCTTTCAATGCAGAAAACGAGAAAATCAAAAGATTATCGAGCCGCTGAAAACCAATTACGTGTTGAAAGGCGATCACGAAAAAGGAAGCAATTTAATGCCGAACCGATTAATTGTAAAACATCATGTCTCGAGGGCGACCAATCCACTAGCCATGGCGTCGGTGGTCGGTTTTACATTCGGTCTACCGCGTTTACCGCGTTTTACATTCGGTCGGTTCTAACCAGGAAAATTTGAGTGCCAATAGTGATTCTAACGAGCCGGAAAATGTTACAGCTATTACTCTTGATTTTCCACCCCCTAAAAAGAAAACTAAAAAGCAATCGGCTTGGGAAAAACTGGAAAACAACTTTTTTGAATCAATGTCTGATGGACCCATTCACAGATGCATGTGCTGCGATCGACTTTGGTTTAAAACCTCCATCACCAAAATTCTGCTCTGTAAAATCAAACAGTATATGCCAAAGTCTTACAACAGTATATGCCAAAGCTGTATTTTAATAATGATTACTTTCGCGCCAACAAATTTACATAGTTTGAAATGTTTCTTTCGTCGCCAACTTTTATGCTTGGCGACAATGGAGTGAAATAACTTAAACGAACCGTACCTTCAAATTGCAGCATGTATAAAGTCATTTAAAGCAGTGGCACGGATAATACACATTAAAACAACTGGTATTTAGCTTAAAATAATAGATGAATGTTTCGAGTGAAACATTTTTCAAATGGTTGGTGTAATTTCTTAAATTACAATTATTTTTTTAAGTTTTTTTTTTTTTTTTTTCTTTTCTAACGGGCCACAAACATATGTTTGTGGCGCTAGGTGGGCCGCAATTCACTTATAAAAAGAGTAAAAAACGGAAAGATTAAAAATATTGGTACTACTTGGTTATCCCGTCGACCAAAAAACTTATCGCCAAACTATAAGATTAAATGCCAATGATGGAGGATCGTGAATGTCACATCCAATGACACTAAATGCGAAAAATGTGTTTAAAACGTCATTCGGTAAATTTTATTTCAATTTTTTAATTGTATTTTTATAAATATTCTACTAATTATTTGTTTTTTTGTTATTTAAAATAAAAATTATGTCAGCATGTATGATTTGGCTATGAGTTTGGCGATTTGTATAACTTGGCGAAATGGGTTGACGGGATAACCAAGTAGAACCAAAAAAAGTATAATAAATTTAATATTATGGACATGGTTAAAAGCATGTCTGAGAAGAAATGTTACCAAAAAAATTTAACGTCACTGTTTCCAAATTATAAAGTTCGTGGTAGACTTCTACCACAAATATACAGTTAGGTTTGTTTGGAAATGGTAGTGAAAAGATTTTGTGTAAGAATTTTTTCCAAGAAAAATGATTAAGCTTTAAAAGCAGCATTAGTTATGTAATAATTATAAAACACTATAATATAAAAATGCAGAACATCCAAGTTCGAATGAAGAAAAAAAAAATAATAATAATAATCAGGAAATAATTTTTCAGTCTCCTGCATAATGCAAAGAAATTATTTCTTTTTGCGTGTAACAAACTTAATTTAGACTAAGGTTTAAGAAGTGCATGCAATATGACTATATGACTATAAAAATATGATTATACATGAAGATACCTTTTGACTAAGAAAACGGCATCTGAGATCTTTTAAGTTAAGTTAAATTAAAATTAATTAGTTAGTTTTGTCATTTTAAAAAAATACACAAAACAACATTGAAAATCTTAAATACTTCTTATGAACATCAAGTAATTTTTAAACTACTAGGGGGACTCCGCCCCCCTGCTCGCTACGCTCGCCAACCTCCCGCGTAATCGCTTCGTGATTCCAAGTTGTAGGCTACCCCTGCTTGCTGCGCTCGCCAATACCCCATGGTATGAATAAGCAGTTGCAGACTTTTCAAATGATGTGTCACACGACTGGTGTTGTAAAGAAATTAAAAATGTGCCCCACCTGAAAGGCAGAGGGGGGGGGGGATGACACACAAGACATCCATAATATGAATAAGCAGTTGCAGACCTTTCAAATGATGTGTCACACGACTGGTGTTGTAAAGAAATTAAAAATGTGCCCCCCCATGGCGGGACAGAGTAGGGTGATACGCAAGACATCCATAATATGAATAAGCAGTTGCAGATCTTTCAAATGATGTGTCACACGACTGGTGTTGTAAAGAAATTAAAAATGTGCCAAACCTGGGAGGCAGGGGGGGGGGGATGACACACAAGACCTCCATAATATGAATAAAAAGTTGCAGAAATTTCAAATGATGTGTCACACGACTGGTGTTGTAAAGAAATTAAAAATGTGCCCCCCCTGGCGGAGCAGAGTAGGGTGACACGCAAGACATCCATAATATGAATAAGCAGTTGCAGATCTTTCAAATGATGTGTCACACGACTGGTGTTGTAAAGAAATTAAAAATGTGCCTCCCTGGGGGGTCAGAGTGGGGGGGGTGACACACAAGACATCCATAATATGAATAAGCAGTTGCAGATCTTTCAACTGATGGGTCACACGACTGGTGTTGTAAAAAAATTAAAAATGTGCCCCTCCTGGGGGGCAGAGGGGGGTGACACACAAGAGACCCATAATATGAATAAGCAGTTGCAGATCTTTCAAAAGGTGTGTCACACGACTGGTGTTGTAAAGAAATTAAAAATGTGCCCCCCCCTGGGGGGCAGAGTGGGGGGTGACACACAAGACATCCACAATAGGAAAAGGCAGTTTCAGACCTTTCTAAAAATATGCAACACGAGTGCTGTGGATAAAAATTTAAAAAGTCCCCCTTTGGGGGGAGGACAAAGTGGGGTGCGGCGCCCCAAACATGCATAATTGGAATGAGCAGTTAGAGTTCTTTTAAACTAGAGGAGAGTTCCGCATGCTAGTTTTTTTTTTTTTTTTTTTTTTTTTTTTACTATAGAAGGATAAATTTATGATTATTTTATCTCGAGCACAATTCACTTTTAAGGAACGTAAAAAAAAGAGTCATTAAAAGAGTAAGATAACACAAGTTATAGTATAACAAAGTTAATATTACCAGTAGGTTTGAATGTTTCTCAAGGACTAAGTGTTACCGTAAAATTTTAACACCACAATCTCCAAATAATAATCTTTAATAACTTTATCAAAGAATCAAATTTGTTACCTATTGCAAGTGTTACAGAAGTATGCCGCGAAGTTTTTGCTTGGAAAGAGTGATGTGCAAAATTTTTTTTTTAGACAAACGTTCAACCATAAAAAATATATGTAGTGCAAATTTAATTTGAAATGATATTTTATTATTGTTGAAGAGTAAGAAATGTATATCACTGTAGGACAAGTAGGGCGTCATGCAAAAAGAACGGCATTTAATACAATTTTAAGTTAAAATATGTCCTGTAATATACATCTACATATCTTCCCTCGAAATATGTAAAGCGACACTGAAATTCATAAATACTTTTTTATGCGCACTTTAATAAATTGTATAAATGATTTTGTGTCTCGCACAAAAATGTTGTTGGGCCACACACGGCCCGCGAGTATGGCTGCTCAATAGCGTTACTGGCACCGATGCTTAATAGGGGGGAGGGGCTGAGCTGCTCCTCCCCTAGCTATTAACGGTCCTGTTGTGTACTCTGCTACTTTGAATTTTATATGATCATGGATGGCTGTTCAAAAGAAATATGCAGTATTTTAACTCGCTCAAAAAGACCCGTATGGTAATGTTAAGTCTAGAAGGGAGGGGGGCATTGCTTTCAAATATCTCGCTCAAAATTTAATATTTTCATATGATTTTTTTTTCCTCGTATGATAGCTGAGGTCTATCTATATCCGGGCTAGTTTTTACTTTTTCGATTTTGGTTTTCGATTAAAAAAATACTTTAACTTTTGGAACCGGTTCTAAAAATTAAACTAACGTAATATTTTTAAAAAAAAATCACGTAAAAATATTAAAATTGTCTTTTCAGAGCGAGTCGAGAGGCCTCTTAAATATTTCAAGAATAAATTAAGAGAGAAAACAAATAGTGTACACAACTGTGAGCTGTACTACTACTCACCGCTAGGAACTCTGGCTTGAGGTGTTCCCCTTTGAGCAGGTCGACCAGCTTGAGGCTCATCTCGATCCCCAGGTGCTCGGCGGTCATCTGGACCGCGCGGCAAGGAGGGCTCACGGGGATCTGGTACAGGACGATCGGCATGGTTCACGATCAGAGTCAGGAAAATGATTATTAGAGCTGCTCGGGGTTGGAGAAAAAGCAACTGAAGCTAAAACAGAGCAAGGCGCTTTTTTTGTCGGGAGCGCGCGATTAGATAAAGGCGATAGATGCCAGCTCTATCAGCAAAGATATTCCACGGTATATCAATCTAATTTCTTTCCTATCAGTCAAGGACAGATTGAAGAGAAAATGTTTGAGAGGGGCTTCGTAGGGATGTCATAAATGCAGCTAAGAGGATGCTCAGCTCCTCCTAAAACATTTCGAGTTACCCCTGGAAAACATACCTTTATCTTCCTGCGTCGGAGAGAGAAGAAGAAAATATGAGAATTCACATATTATTATTATTCTATTATTCACGTCTAGCTACGGCCCTGGGAGGATGGGGGTTTAACAGATGATATCATAAAATATTGCTCGAGGGGGAAATGTCTTTTGATATCGATATAATTTTTGATCTAATCAAAATTTCCTCTTTTTATTTCTAACAGGGTCTTTGCGTCAAAATAGCATGTTGTCTTTTTTTTTTTTTTTTTTACCTGCTGTCTATTTTTATGAGAATACAAAGTTATTATTAAAATTACAAAAATACTAGAAAATAATGCAATTCTAAAATATGGAATACCCCAACGTTTGACATTCATATTCTTCTTCATATGTTTATGCATATAGGGTTCGAGCACGATAACAAAAAGATAATAGACTATTTTGTACTTTGAATCACGGTTCGAAAAACTATATGCGAAGTTCAATTGAAATAATGCTTGTGTTTACTAATCAATAAAAGTGCAAGAAAAAGATTGACAAGTTGTCCACTTGTTTTGTTGATAGGAATTTCTATCTGCTCGCCACCCAGTGGCGTAGCCAGGATTTCGTTTCGGAGGGGGTCCAAAAATTTTTTCTTCAGTATATATATGTGTATATGTGTGTGTGTATTGCTTTCTAATGATATATATATATATATATCATCATCATCATCATCAACCGTTTTCGATCCACTGCTGGATGTAGGTCTCCCCCAGATTTTTCCAATGTTTTCTGTCTAGTGCTTTTGTCATCCAATTTACACCAGCCACTTTTCTAATTTCGTCACTCCATCTTACTTGTGGTCGTCTTCTTGGTCGTTTTACATAACCAGGAACATGCAGACTACCGGGAACTGAGGGCCGTGATTTGTTTTGTGAATTCATGGTAAAATAAGGGGGGTTGTGGCCAAATCCCTCCACGCTGGCCAAGCGGGTTGGAGGAAGCCCATCCGCGTTCGTTCCCCTTGCACTAGACAAGAGTACTAACAGGCTGTACCGATGGAAGGTGCGGATTGGACATTAAGTCTCTGCTCCCAGTCGATTCCTTTAAGTCCTCCTAGAAGGCAATTAAAGGGTCTTCTCCTGGTTGATAAGCAGAGGCTATTAAACAGCCCATATATATATATATATATATATATATATATATATAGTACAGCTTGTCAAGATAAAACCACCAATGTTTTGTTAAAATTCCGTTTTACACAGGTTTTTATCTTATCAGGTGTATTAGTCTAGCATCCTTTTCGATTACTATTATGAAACATTTCTATTTAAGACAATATTCCGTTGTAGGGAGGTTCCAGTTTCCCAATTTTTCTGCATTTATATACATATGTATGCTATATAAATAGCTAAACCTGTCAAAATAACTGTCTAATCTATAATAGAGTCCTGCCTGAAACGGAAGCGTTACATGGTCTTATTAAGAATTTTCATACAATTAAATTTACTAAAAATATCCCTGAATGGAGATTTTCACCGTTCTTTAGTGAAACACAGCGGAAACACACCTGCGGAAGCGGAGTTTCAGGACCCCGACGAAACGAACAATATATCTTATTGAGGTAGTGTATCTTTGTTGTATAATTAATTATACTTCTTTAAACTGTTTTCGGATATCACATTTTTATGGGATTGACTGTGATAGAAGTATACTGAGTAACATTAAGAATTTGGGTACAGTAGATTCTCGAACATGCGGTATCGGATTATACGGGTTGCGTATTAACCGGGATAGTAAAAAAATTTTAAGATTTTGATGTGATTTATTATTTTTATTTTTCATAAGAATTAGTGAAAAACAACACTGTTAAGAAATCATGGAGGGCAATTTTATCGAATGAAGAAAATCTAATTATTTCTGAAGACGACGATTTGCAAGGTAAAATCTTAGGAGATTTGGAAAAGTTAAACTGTTAAGAAAAAGGTTACGAAGAAGCACTGCAACAATGGATTAACGAAGATTCGATATTGGTATGTTACGAAGCATTAAATGATTATTTTATAATGGTTTTTTTTCGTATATCGCTTTTGGTGCAGAATAAAAAAAGAATTTCAAAGATATGCCACGAAATTGCTACAGAAAATTTTGGAACTCATCAAAAATTAAGTCACAATGACGCATTAATAGAAGGAGCAGGGCGATAAAGTACTGATATGCTGAAAAAATAATGTTGAGAAATTTTAATGTAGTAAAATTCCCCGAAGAGTAAATGGAAAACGAAAACGGATTTCTATCATTTCATTCTTCTGAAAAAAGTGAGGTAAACTCCATTTCTCTTTTTTATAATGTATAATTGTAAATCGAAATAACATTAAAATTAATGTTCATTCTCTCTCTCTCTCTCTCTTTTTTTTTTTTTTTTTTTTTTTTGTTTTTGTTTTTGTTTTAATAAAATTTTTAATGTCCTATTGTAGGATAATTTGACACGTTCCATGCTTTTTCCAAAATTTTTCATCAAAATTTATACAATTTTGATTATTCGGGAAATTTGCTTATCTGGGACGAGGCATCTTCTAACTATATCGGTTAATCGAAAGTCTGCTGTATTTTCTAATTTAATTTCTCGATTTTTTTTAAAGATAAGCATTGATAAAAAAGTAAAATTATCTGCAGCTAATAATACATTAATGTTACATTAATATTTATCAGTGAAAAATTCTATGATGGAAAAAACTGAGCACATACTGAAAAATTAAATTTATTTAAATCAAGCTTCATATTATATAAAATTTGCCTTTAATGAAGTTAAGATCAAGTAATTATGTTTAAAACAGCAATTTACATGTTTAATTTCTTGCTATTGAATAATGAATTTGCATTATAATGGGTAATGATTTCACATAAGTATCAATCGCGTATCAATTCCACATATGAGGTTTAGAAGCAAGATTTTCGTATAGGAATCACGCACATCAAATATAGTTCATGCTATAAAAAATAGTTTTGTTAAAATTGTTTAAAACAGCCATAACTCTTATGCGTTTCTATTCATGTCTCGCTATTTTTGATACCATATTCGATCTAATAGTTGCTTCCGATTTATGTTCATTTTTAATAAAGATAATTTTTCGTTGCAAATTTATTTGTGACGGACCAGTACTTTTTTTGGAGATATTAGGACTTGTAAAAAATAACTGTGGTTTTTGTTATCGTATTTCATTATTTTTGTTATCGTATTCGGATGAAAAATAATGTTGAATCCAGACATTTTAATTCGAGAGGGGTATCTGCAACTATGGAAAAAACACTTTGAAGTTTGTTCCGTGTGGAAGAGATCATTTCGAGACCACATCATCAATATCCATAAAATTCCAAATCTTTCCATTCGACCATTAGACAACTTGTCGTGTTGATTAAAAACCACCTCTGTATATGTCAGCATTCACAGTTGCTCCTTTAAAAATGTGTA
Source organism: Maratus speculifer (assembly GCA_964019185.1). Taxonomy (NCBI): domain Eukaryota; kingdom Metazoa; phylum Arthropoda; class Arachnida; order Araneae; family Salticidae; genus Maratus; species Maratus speculifer. Next base: position 390,613,930 of record OZ025295.1, read on the forward strand.
AATCAGAGTGGTCGTTCAAAACATCCATGCCATGATTCCACGACCTTTGTATCAATGCCTTTCACGAATGTTTGCAGCCTTTATTTTTATGTTTTTCTCTCGATATAATAACACGTGTGTAATAACTCTCCAAACAAAATCAGGATTTATCAGTAAAGAGAACTCGGCTCCAGCCCGAGGTACTCCAACGACGATGATCCCTATACCACTTAAACCTGACTCATTTCGTTGCCGAAGTTAGTGGAATACAAATTACAGGTTTCTTTCATGTAGTCGTTTTTTATGCAGCATTAGAATTAACATTAAATACATTTTTTTATGATTGTTCCTTCATTTTTTTTCACCAGTGTAATTTGAAAATTTCAACTTATAGTCAAATTCGGCACGTTTTTTTAACTTGACCTGGTTGTCTGTGCACATAAATTGTTTCCAAATTCTTGGCATGATGCGTTTGACTATTTTTAAGTCTTTATTGACCCGTCAGAGTATTTGTCCTGCTTTCTATCGCACGCCATTTCTCGCAATCAGTCAAATATTTTCTGGACGGCATATTCAACCTATTACAAGCGAAAGTTTTACCCAACTATACGTACAATCCTTGAAATTAGACGTCGAATACCCCATGTGAACTCATTGTTACACTTTAACTGAAAGAACGGACTGAAAAAATTGTAATTTTTCTGTAACGAATTGTAATCCCATTAGGCTGTATGCTAACATTGCATTGAATTACCAATCAATCAGCTTTCACTCAAGTTCATACAATGGAATTAACATAAAACCATAAAAATGGTTTTTCTTTTAATTTTTCTCGCCGGTGTAGTTTGAAAGTTGTAACAAACAGGGAATTCAAAAATAAAGTTACTTTTATTAATTGCTGGCAGCAGACTTAAAGTAATTGATAATATTGTCTGTTATAAAGGTGAACAATGATAAGTATCACAAAACTCAACCAACGTGTCGTTATTGAGTTCATATAAACTTGTTTTTTTCAGTTGTGGCAACAGTGTGTCCTATCGGAGTCCAAGATAAATAATATTTTACGTTTAATCCAATTGAAGTAAATTTGTGTTAACGGAATCTTCAATATCCTTCCGTGTCCAGACACTAAAATGTTTGCGTTTACGAGAAAATTCCGCGTTCATAGAAAACAGTCTAGAAAGGAATCACAACTGAAAGAAGTCCCCTTTTCAGATAGGTTTCAAACTTTAGCAAGCATAAACATATTTCGTTTTCCTTTGAGGTAGGTCATCTTCATAGATTTACTGTGATACATTAATGCTTTTCAAAGGTATACTATAGAGTGAGTACGTTTTAGTAGTTCCGATGGATACTGTGAAAGTGAAAATTGTTTATAATGAAAACCTGTCTAAAACGGATAAATTCATAGTCCCAGCGAAAGACGCACCTTCTGAATTGTATCTTCTTAGACGAACACCTGTCTAAAGCGGAAAGTTTCATAGGTTCTTTGTGATTCAGCCTTAGTTGTTTTTTTTCTTTTATATCCATGAGTCAGTAAATTAGTTCTTTGTTTGGGTTTCGGGGGAGGTCCGGACCCCCCCCCCCTTGGCTACGCCACTGTCGCCACCCCTCCTCCGTTCGGAGCAAGTGGCTTTATTGCTGTTGAATGTGTAACCAAAAGCTGTCATATCAATAGTCACTATTTATTTTAAGTCTTATTGGATATAAAGGTTTTTCATTTGCAAAGGGATATTCTCTTCATTTGAAACATAAAAGTATGCGAAAAACAAACGTAACCAGCTTTGTCTATCACTCCGAAAAAAATTCTAGAAATCAAAAACATTTTTACACTTTAATGACAGCATCGTTAAGAGGAAAGGGGGGGTGGGGGGTTCCAGGGATGATAACGCATGATATCGGAAGGCGGGGAAGGGGGTCCTAAATTACCAAAAAGTTGATAACGCTATATTTTCACAGCCCCTGACGAAGCAAGAGGAGGGGGATGGCGGCTGGTGCCCCAATCATTAGGCCGAATTTTTTTTTCTATCGATCGGGCCGGGCTCGGGCCTGGAAATTTCGACCCGTGCAGACCGCCAAATTCAACCCCTTTGTTGAATGGAATCTGATTCAACAAAGCGGCGGATTCCAAAATATCTCAAAATGTTTAAATATTGTTTGGTTTTGATTCATATAAACGGCAATTAGAGCGATCTTTCTGAACTTTGGGAGAGGTTTTAATTTCCACCTCCTCGCAAAAAAAAAGGGCATAAAAAAGGAGGAATTATCGAAAATTGAAAAGATATTTAATTTTATTTTGTTTTATATTTGTTTTATTTCATTAGGATTAGAAATAAAAACATCAAGTTAATTTGCGTTACATTATACAAAATATCCACAGGACCAGATCACCCGTATTAAAGAAGCTTGAACATAAAATGGGTACTTAGGGTAGAGGTCTGCAAGGGCCCGGGCTTGGCTCGTGGCCCGTACCCGGCCCGGCGGAATCGTTTCAAATTTTCTAACGGGCCGGGCCGGCACAATCAGAATAGTTTTCTCAACGGGCCGGCCGGGCGGCAAAAAAATTGAACGGGCCATACGGGCCGGGCCGATTAAAAAATTTTCGGGCCTGCCGGCCCATTCTGAAGATTTAGGCAGAAACGATAAAATACGATCTATTTTCAACGCAAATGGTTTTAACGAGAATAAATATAAATGTGCGTCACGAGCAATACTAGTTTGACAGCATCAATATAAAAATGTAACTTGTACAGTGTGAGATCGGCATCTGACAGTTAAATTGTGTGTAACCCGTTTTAATATTTTTTTAGCTGACTCATACCGGGCCGAGATCAAGCTTGCAATATTTTCCTACATATAGTCTTGCCGGACCGAAACAAGACTTAATTGTTCTCAAGATCTGTAGGGCAGACAACATGATTTGTAAAATTATTAACAGCGATAAAGAATTTATGTTAGATTAATCTTTGGATATATATACTTCTTGATGGTTTTTAAATTACTCAATAACGCGAAAGTTTGATGGTTTTTAAATTAATTTCTCAATAACGCGAAAGTTTGACACATTTTCAGATTAATTTTTAATTGTAAAAATATAAAAGTGATAAGCCTGACTATTGAAGGCATTTGGAATAGAATAGCATTTTTCATTTTTCATGAATAAAATATTTGCATAACCTTGTTCGGATACAATAGTTTCTCAAATGGTTGCAGGTTTTTCTCCCTTCCCATGCTATCGCTTCCGGAAATTCTATTGAAAACGCTAACTATAACAATAATTTATTTCCTTTCATTATTCTTAAATTGCTTGTATCAAAAAATGGATAATGCCATTTGATTATATAGTTTCTGAATAAAGATACCTGCTATGCGTTTCTGAGAAAAAAATGAATTTAGAAATGTATCAGAAAGGCGCATATTTGAATTAATGAATGAATTTGGATTTAAAATCTTTAATAAAATGATATAGAAATATTTTTATAAATATTCTTTTATTAAACAGCCTCAAAAGTTACGATGTTTTTAACTTTCTTTCTTTTTTCTTTTATTCTAAGCCATATTAATTTTTTGATGAATCTTTATTTGATTGTTGAAAGCCTAAGAATCTTAGTAATCACTAATGTTGCTAATGTGTATTTCCTGTAAAATATACTGTAACTAGCTGACCCGCCCGGCGTTGCCCGGGTCCGTATTAACAATACTAAACGAACTTGAAATTTGTATGATTTTATCATTAACTGGAAGCATGCAGAAATGCATTGTCTGAAATACGTCGCAGCTGACTTTGTGAAAAATCGGTTTTAAAAACAACTAATATTAAGCTCTAAAATTACTTAAAATGAGCAATGAGAAACACGGGAGGGAACATGTATCCAACGATTGCGTTAGTTTCGTGTTAAAGTGTTGATATTTACCCGTAAAAATCACTATTAAATCACGTAACTAATTTTTTTTTTTTTCGCATAGAAATCCCAAGTGAAATTTTTTGAATCTCAAACTAATTATATCACTCTTAAATCCGACTATACCGTGAATGAAATCGATACGCGATGATAAAAGATTGGTATATAGTATTATAATTTCAGAGCCATTTAACAAAAGTATATATTTTTAATCAAAGCATGCGTAATCTTGACTCTGTGGGCAAATTCCTAACCGTAATGTTTTGTACCATAACCATAATCTGTCTGTAACCTAACTGCGACTTAACATTACACTACCGTAACTTAAATGTAACATAAATGTAACCTAGCCGTCACTTTGAAATATCAATATAGAAGCAAAGCATCATTTAAGATTTTGCTTGAAAAGTTAACATTCTTTCGTTAATGTCTTAAAATCGTCTGCACTCTGAAATCTAGATTTTAGACTAATATTTGTTATTTAAGTTTTCGCGCATGATTTTAAAAGAATGTTTTCATAAATATATTTTATATATTGACATAGAGTTATTAATATGTTGTTAAATTAAAAACATTTTTTCATCTATATTATAAAGTATTAAAAAGTTCTGTAAAAAAAGAAAACTTTTAGTAATACAATTTTTAGTTCAAATCAAATGTTTTCAATATTTTATTTAATTTTATTTTGACATTTAATTATTTCGAATTTATCAATTTCAATTATTTTAAAAGCAAACATTTTTTAAATATAAATAATATAATAGAAAAAAGACCATTTTAAAAAATTACTATTTCTTCGTAAAATACGCTTCAGCTGTAATTCATTTCTTTCAATTCGTCTTATTAATACAAAATCCCTTCCACATGCTTTTGTTTGGGACATTAAAATTTGAGCGATAAATGGTTTAATATTACAACCCTTTTTTCGGTTTACTTCACCATCACCTATCTTTTTCCTCCATGGTTTACAACCGCTGTGATAAAAAATGATCATTTAAACTGACAGTTTGCGAGTCTATGAATTTTAAAGGTCTGTTCCAGCTTTTTTAATTATTTATGCGAAAATTTTATGCAACCAACCAACCATAACTAAATGAAAGGAAAAAAAAGAAGAAAAAAGGCGATTTTTTATGAGAGTGATCTTTGGAATTTAATTAATTACTCAGTTAATAAATAGAATTTCGAAATTCTGAAGCTCAGGTGCATCAGGAGAGATATTGGGCTACTCTCATAAAAATTTTGAGCTTCGTACGTCCCATAGATTTTGCTAGCCATCGCAGACACACACACACACACACACACACACACACGCAGACAGAGCGATTTGTTATTTTATTAGTATAGAAATCATTCCATAGATATGTATGCAGTATTCTTAAAAAAAATCTTAATTGTATGAAAAAAATCTGTATTTTTTAAAAATCATAGAAATTGTAACGGGCCAAAACGGGCCGGGACGGGCCTGTTTCCACTGATTTCTGTACGGGCCGGGCCGGGCCTAAAATATAAAAATTTAAACGGGCCGGGCCGGGCCCGGGCCGAACTTTTGAGTTTTACAACGGGCCGGGTCGGGCCGAAAAAAATTTCTTACGGGCCGGGCCGGACCCGGGCCTGGAAATTCCGGCCCGTGCAGACCTCTAACTAGGGATACAAAAAACCTTTTTTTAACGACGCTCATAAAATAGTTTTGAATGATCAGTTCTATGTTGAAGAACGCTTCTTAAACAAGAATTTTTTAGCACTTTCCAACAAAGTTGAAGAGTGCTTATGCATTCGGTTTGTCTGGCCATCTGTCCGCGCTCTAACTCTCGTAAATATACTCGGATTGCCATGAAAGTTTTAAATGTTAATGACGTTTACCCTAGCACGAACCTTACTGATAAATGAAGTTTCTACCATCATTAGTTTACTTACAGGGAGAGTAAAAAAAAATTCCATTACATTAGGGCCTAGGAGAAAAATCGTTTCAAAGGTGTTTTAAAGATGTTACACCCTGTCAAACATATACAAATTTACATACATTTAAGAGGTGCACTAAAATATGCGGTGAAAATTTAGTTATTATTCCTTTACAGGGCCACACAAAAGAATTCTATTGAATAATGGTAAATGGGGGGGGGGGGGATAGTGTGCGACATTAAAAAAATATATTAAACTGTTTCATGTATAACAAAATTGATATATGTCACTGAGGCTTAATATAAATTATACGATACTGTCTTGCATAATATGAAGTAGGGCCGTACCGAGTACTCGGCCTACTCGATCAATTTGCCTAGTACTCGGTGCTCGGCCAATACCGAGTAGTTGTAAGAATTTCATTTTTTAAGCATATGAATTTATAACTGATCTGTAAAAGGTTATTCGAATATTAATGTATAATATAGGTACACTGTTAAAAATCTTGTTCTAGTTTGAACCAAAAAAGTGTGTTTTTTGGTGCTCTATATCTGCCAACGTAAGATGGTGAAATCTTCAACCAAAATTTGGAGCTCCCATTGAAGCATAGTCCCAACACTTGGAACGAGGTTGAAGTAGGAAGCTCCAAATGTTGGTACGAAGTTTCACCATCTTATGGTGGCAGCTATTAAGCACCAAAAAACAAACTTTTTGGGTTCAAACTAGAACAAGATTTTTAACAATGTAGTAATTTATAAAACTATTTACTCAGTTTTTAACAATATGTCTGGAAAATATAGAAAAATTTAAGAACAAAAACCCTCATAAAATTTTACATTTATACAAATAAAAATACTTTTCTGATACATAGGAAAACAGAAAAGACTATTATTTTGGATAAAGAAACTGAAAATACAATAAATGCAATAAAAAATTAATAATTAAATTCATTATATTTTAAATTACAAAAAACACCAAACGTTCTACATTATCTGTAGACAGGGCATTTCTTTTACTACTGTAAATTTGGCCTGCCTCTGAAAATATACGTTCAGAATAAACAGTTGTTGAAGGTGCACATAAGAATTTTTTGCAAAGTTGCACATAATCGGAAAAGTTTTTTTTTTCTCTTCACCATGCAAATGGAGTGTCAGTTTTACATAAGTCTTCTCCTGTTAAGAAAGCCTGTATCTCTTTTTGTACCGATTCTTCATGCGGAGATTTTAAACTAGTAAGGTATTTGTACCCTATATGGACAGGGCTCTCAATATGGACACCCCTTAAAGGTAATAATTTTAATCGAGAGATGGCTCAACATTTTCGCGAAGAAAAGCAGTTGAAAAGATAATTAAGGCTGGAAAGTGCAAAAAAGCGCGCTGTTCGCCATTTAGAGGAAACCTGTTGTTTCGAGATGTGCTGATCTTAATTACTTGTAAGCTTAAATTCTTATTAGATATGGTAAAATTACATTAAATGTTGAAAAGTGGCGTATTTTAGAAAGCTAATAAAACATATTTTCGATTGCTATTGCATATTTTGCTTAAAAATATTTTCCTTATTCATTTGTTACTAGATTTAGTAAAACTACGCCCGGTTCCCAGTATGGACAGCTTATGTCCCCATCGACTACAACTGTAAGAAAGAAGAAAATTCAACGTTGCCAAGCAATAAATTGAAAAGGCATCAAAGTGGTAAAATCTTTGTTCGACAAGATGCCATTTGAACAATCCCCCCAAAACCTTCCTCCAAAAAACCCTTGCAGAAAAATAAAAAGAAGCCCCCCTCGCCAGTAGATATCTGTTGGCGAAATCGTAGGCACCAATGGTATGACTTCCTCAACAAAGGAGAGCTGGTACTGCTTCTTTTGCAGTATTGCTGCTTCTTCAAACATGCAGCCATGCGTCACATGTGGTAGATATGTTCATGGGGATTATGTGGGACTTACTGCCCATGGTGAAAAAGTTTCTATCTGTCCATGCCGTGAGGACTGAATAATAACAGATGTAAATTCTCGGACAGATGCTATAAAGCTAAGCAAAACCAACAATATTATTTCATAATATTAGTAACTAAGGGGCTTTGCATGGGTCTTCGAAGGGTAAAAACCGAGAATGATCCTCCCCTTTCGAAAATGCATGTTCTGAAGATATTTACTGTCCTCCTCCTCCTCCGGATCACTTTAAGATACATTTTTTTATTCCCTCTCCTCTAAAATCCCTTGGAAAAGTGGTTCTTCCATACACACTGTGTAGAAAGTCAATAAGGAAACACCTGTCCATAATAGGGACAGGTAGTTCCTTATATGGACACTTGTAAACATTTTTTGTTTTTATCATATAAATTAAACCAGAATAATTACAAGGTCGCTAATTTTAATAATGATAGTCAATAACCCAAGGATAGTGGACACACATTTTTGGAGTCCTCTGACTTGTACATGGGGGTGAAAAAAATACATTTTCCTTAAGGTGTCCATATAGGGTACAGGTACTATACTAGTGCCACAATCTTTTTGCTCATTACACAACCAACACAACGAGTACCCGCTGGCACCGGAAAGACTAACAGTTGATGAAAAAATGCTTTCTCCCTATGCAAAAAGTTTACTAAGTTCAAAATTTAAAGGCACTCCAAAATTAATTCCAATTTTGATGAACAAGACAAATTACATATGTCATTATAGAAATATTCAGCTTTATATAAAACTTGGTCTGAAATTGAAAAATATACAAAAAGCTTTAGAATTTCAACAGTCCACTTGGCTTAAAGAATATATACATTTTAACACGAAGAAAAGGAAGATGGCAACCAACACTTTCCAGAAAGATTTTTTCAAACTCCTGAACAACAGCATTTACTGGAAATGCATCGAAAATCTTCGCAAACGTAGAAATATTGAAGTATGTAACACATCCTGAAGAGGAGAAAAGCTGGTTTCGTCCGCATTTTTCAAATCTTTTAAGATATTTGATGACGGTCTGGTAGCGATGGAAAGACAGAAACCCAGTGTCTTGATGAACCGGCCCATTTACGTCGGGTTCTCCACACTGGAGTTATCCAAAGTGTTGATGTATGATTTCCATTATAATTTTGTAAAAAAAAATTATAGTGGAAATCGTTCATCTCTGCTTTTCACCGACACCGACAGTCTGACATATCTCATCAAGACGGATGACTTACAAAAGGATTTGGATCAAAACAGCTCCAAATTTGACTTCTCGGACTTTCCCAATGAACATCCCCTCTATTCCACAGCGAATAAGAAAGTTTTGGGAAAATTTAAGGACGAGTTGAATGGAAGAGCTGTCCATCAATTTGTAGGTCTGAAGTCGAAGATGTATTCCATCAAGACAGGGGACGAAGAAAAGAAGAGAGCCAAGGGAAATAGTGTCCAACGAAAACTTAAACATGAAGATTATGTCGATTGTCTAAAAAACCAGCAAACAAGTTACGAATTACAAAGAAGAATCGGACAGCGATGTCATCTGTTGGAAACAGTAACGCCGAATAAAAAATGTTTATCACAATTCGATGACAAAAGATATCTACTAGAAGACGGGATCAGCAGCCTAGCTTATGGTCATTATCAAATAGCAAAAATCATAGATGGGTAAAAAAAAAAATCTCAAAATCTTAAAAAAAAAAAAAAGTAAAAAAAAATCTTTAAAGAATGTAAAAAAAAAAAAAGTGTGCGTAAGTGTGTGTGTGAATGTGTGCGTGATGGGAATCATGTGATCTGCCTCCCCGTGGCGATTCCTGGGTGAAAGTTTTGAACTTTTAGCTAAAGATCACACCTTTCGGCAAAAAATTTTCTACAAATTTTAATTGAAAAACATATTTTCTCACTCATAATTTTAAATCATCTTCTTTTTATTAATAACCTTTTTGAATGCATTATCCTTTCTAGAATTTGACTGCATGAAAGACGTGAGTAGAAATCCTGTTTATACATTTGAGAGTCGCTTTTTAACACATAAGTTACAAAGATTCTGAACGGTTATATCGACGAGCGCGCGTTAATCTCATTGCAAAAAAAAAAAAAAAAAAAAATTAAGGTCCCTTTATTAAGCATTAATCTTCGCTTAAAACTCCAAAAAATGAAAAAATAATTCAATCTTAACAAAATTACTCCTTAAAAATAATTCATTAATTCACCATGAATGCTCCCTCCTTAATTAGTTCTTCATTAAAATATCAACCCCCGAAAAAAATAAATATCCTTCGTGTATCAGTACTCGAAAATAATAATTTTCCCCAAAATATACGCTTAACCCCTTATCTAAAACACGGTGAAAAAAAAAATCAATCTCCCCAAAATTTCCGCTAAAAATCGAAAAAATAAATCCTTAAACTAAAGTTCAACGAAAAATTTTAAGTCGCCACATTGAAATTAAAAAACCCTTATACTATAGATCACCAAAAAAAAAAAAAATCTATGTCCTTGAAATACCCGCTTAACCCCTCATCTAAAACACGGTGAAAAAAAAAATCAATCTTCCCAAAATTCCCGCTTAAAATCAAAAATAAATCCTTAAACCGCACCTAAAATTTTAAAGTCCCCATATTAAAATTGAAAAACCCCTTATACTATAGATCAGCAAAAAAAAAATTCTATGTCCCCCAAATACCAGCTTAAACCCTCATCTAAAAGCATAGTGAAAAAAAAAAGTCGCTTCATACCTTATTTTAATTACTTTTTAATTACCTTTTTAAATGAACAACAGCAAAATTCAATTGAAAAACATACCCCATGTACTGTAACACGCCGAAAATTTTAAAGTCCCCGCATCAAAATTAAAAAACACCATCGTACTATAGTACAGCAAAAAAATTCTAACTCCCTGAAATTCCCGCTTAAAATTCGAAAAAAACCTTTGACCCCTCCTCTTAGAGTAGAATCGTCAGAGATGGTGTACGGGAGGAGGTGCAATGGAGGTGGTGCATTTAGGGGCGTAGCCACTGGGGGGTCGTAGGGGGGCGTCTCGCCCCCCCCAATGTCGGCAACTTCGATGATAGTCGGCAAATTCTAGGTAGTCAGTATCTTTCGATACACCTTTGAAACAACCGATTTTTTTCCAATTTCACATGTTTTTACTTAAAACATACATTGAAAAACGCAAATCCTTAGCATTTTTTTAAGAATTTTTTTTAAAAAAATCCGAATTTTGTCTCTCCGTTTTCCGACTTCGCGTGATTTCTAAAAATAAGTTGAAAAAGAATCAGGTGAAACTAGTCTTTCTGAGAGTCCGCAGTGAATCAATAGAGTTGTACTAGAAGATCAACAATTACTAAAAATGATGATGATTTCGGTGAAGACATTCATATTACTCGTGGTGTATGGATTTTATCCACGAGTGGCAACAGTCACACTTCGGCGTATATGTACCGTCCGAAAAAGACTGTTAATTCGACGAAGGTAAAGTTGTGTTAAAATGTTCTTCGCTCCTATTGGACTGGGAAACGACTACACAGACAATTACCTCATCGAGTTAGAGGCTAAAATTCTAGGATTAGACAGAACTCGATTATTATATTTAAACGCAACTTGTCTGCCAAAGTCTGGATGGAAACCACCTGCAAAAACTCTTTTTTAGTGGTTGACTGGTAGGTTTATTATTGTCTTTTCTTGCTCGCAGTCGTCCTTGTTTTAATACCTTAGGGTACAGGACTTGCACTGCACATGCCCGGGCTTGGCCCGTGGCTCTTGCCCGGCTCGGCAAAATGAAGATAATTTTTCAAATGGGCCGGGCCGATAAACAAAATAAACGGGTCGGGCCGACAAAGAAAAAATCAAACGGGCCAGCTGGATAGTTAAAAAAAAATTAGCGCGTCTACCGGCCCGATATAAAAAAGATTAATCTATAGTCTATTCTATAGAATATCATCTATTTTCAATGAATATGACTTTCGTAAGAATAATTGTGAATGTTCATCACGAAGCGATGCTAACCTAACTGAACAACATCAATACAGAAATATAGCATATCGACCGCAGAGATCGGCATCAGACATGATGTCTGAACTGGGTTTATTTATTTTTTTTTTTCTTTCAGCTAACTCGTGCAGTACTTAAATCAGGCTTGTTTATTATTTTTTTTCCCAACAAATTCGAGTCGGGCCGGAACTGAACTTAACGTTAAGTTCAGTTCCGCCCCGGCTCGAATTTGTACTCGACAGTACTGTCCTCAGGATGTGTATTGCAGGCAAGATGTTTTGTAAAAATGTTAAAAGAGACAATGAATTTCTGTTAGCGTAATCTTTGGAAATATAATGTAAGATGGTTCTCAAATTCAATGTTCAATAACGCGAAACCTTGACACATTTTCTGACGAACTTTCAACTGTAAAAACTGAAAATTGACAAACCTGACTATTGAAGTGATTTGGAATCCAATAGCGTTTTCCATTTTTCATAAATAAATTATTTGTTAGCATATGAGGGATTCTTGTCACGGCTTCAGGTTTTTCTCAATTAGAAATTCGTTTCAAAACGCTAACTTTTAATTTTTTTTTTCTCAAAGATGCATTGTGTTTACCAAAATATGAGTAATGTCATTCGATTACATAGTTCCGAATGAATACACTTATCAATCTTATGCATTTCCGGAAAGAAATGAATTCAGTAATGTGTCAGAAAATGTCTCTTTTGGATTTGAGAAAAGCCTTAATAAATGACGGAGAACTATTTTCACAAATCCACTTTTTATTATGTAGCTTCAAAAGTATTCTAAACTGCATTATTATTATCATTATTTGATGAATCCTTATAAGAATGTAATCATTAAATGTCGGTACCGTTATGTATATTCTGTCTTGCAAACCCATCGTAATTTTAAGATAGACTGAAAATTTATTATATAAATATATATGCAGTATTTTTTAAATGAATCTTAATTGTGTGCTAAGAGAAATCTGATTTTTATTTATTTATTTATTTATTTATTTATTTATTTATTTTATTTTATTTTATTTTATTTTATTTATTTATTTTTTTTATTTTTATTTTTATTTTTATTTTTATTTTTTTGTAGAAATGGGTCAGATCGGACCGGGCCGTGAACTGTGAAAATATAAACTGGCCGAGCTTTAAATTTTTATTGTACATCTGTTCGGGTCGGTTCAAAATAATTATCATTCGGGCTGGGCCCTGTATTGGAAATTCAATCCCGTGCAGACCTTTAATACAGTAAAATGCAATGATAAATCTACCGATCAATCGTTAAAATCAGGCCTGCCGGTGGTTTCCACGAAGTGTGTGGCTTTGGAAAACCAGTTGCATTTTAACATGTGAATCCTGGAATTTCTGCCTTCAATTAGATGAGGTGATGGTCTATGCAGCCGATGCCGATGATGTTGGTCTTTTAGATATCTGCAGCTGAGGTGACATAGGTAAAGTTCATTGACATATGCTGACACAATTGAATCATTTAGTCGATTATTTACGACTAAAGTCGATTATTGAAAAACTGTTTTAATCTGAAGAATTGCTCTTTTTTTCCCTTATAAAGAGTAGAAGTTTGAATGGGCCGAAATTTTTAGGCCCGGGCCCGACCCGACCTATAAAAATTCGACCCAGCCTGACCATTAAAAATTGGCCCGGCCCGTTATAAAAGTTGAAATTTCGGCCCGAGACCCGGCTCATAAAATAAATCTACTGGCCCGGCCCAGTAAAATAGCTACAAGTTCGGCCCGGACCGACCTAATCCAAGTAAATTTCTACAAATCATTGATTTTACCTGTACGGAGGAGTTCTGATCAAAAAAATTTATCTGAGCGTTTTTTTAATGCCTATATTCTTCTATGTATAGAAGTGCCATAAGCTACGATATTTATGTTTTTAATAAACCTCTATTTGTTGTATGTAAATGTTTCAATTATGATTTATATTATTAATGCATATTCCATGTAACGGAGACATAAAAAAAACTAAGAAATCATGTACAGTAAAATGTACTAAAATGGAATCGCATAGGAAAAAAAAAAAAAAAAAATCGTTATAGACATGTTTCCATCGTAACAGGTATAAATGTATTAAATTTTATTTTCTCACGCATTATTGTATTAATTTTGAATGGATGAACGAACTTCACAGTTTAAACCAAAATTCCGTCATAAGCAGGTTTTTCATACAATGTACTATATTTTAATTTGCTATATTTTAATGAGCTTAGAAATATACGATTCTTTATAAAGAATACATTTTAATATTCAATTACAGAATAATGCAATTTTAAAATACATGCATTTTTGCGAAACTTTTTGGGCCAGTTCAAATTTTACTGGCCTTTTGAATGGACCTCGCCACGCCGAGACAATGGTTTTGATATGAGCTAGCTCAAAATTGGGACTGAGTATTTTGGCCCGTAAGGACTAAGAAAAATGATATCAGTCGCTGCTCGGTATGGAAAAAATAAGTTAGATCGAGCCAGGAGGGGGGGGGGGGGGCTTTAGTAGGCCCGAACCCGACCCGGCCTAGCCCAAGAGCGTGAATGAAAATGGGCCCGAATGGTGCAGATCTCCGATTTGAGACCATTGATATTACTGACAGGGAAAAAAGAAAATTGTTCGTTATGATTATTACTGTGAATTGTTAATAACTACATAAGCATTTATTTTATTCTTCATATTATATTATACATAGTCTATTTAACACCAGAATTAAAATTTTAACTTTTATTCATAATCGCCATAAATTGTACGCCTAGATATCTTTACTTGTTCTTAGCGGACTGCCTCTCTGAGACTTCGTAAAGATGATAAATGGAGCTTGCCAGGTTGCTTATTGAGCTCAAACCAATTAGTAGGCCTCCCTTCCTAGTTGAACCTGTGTTAACTTTTTGGGACGAGCGACACGTATACGTGCCGCAAAAAGATTTAAGAATCCTTGTTTATTCCCACCGGTAAAATTATACATTATAATTTGGCTTATTAAATCGGAACATTTTCTCGATTTAAGAAGGAACAAATTTCTGCTTTTTAAAACTGGTGACAAAACATTAAAAATTTCGTAAAAGGCTCCCATCGTGAAGGGGTTAAATATTCGTAATTAGATCTTGAGGGAAAACGAGCAGTACCGTGGGCATTTTAATGTTACGAAAAGGTGGAACGATTCCATCATTGAACATGACCCAAGAAAAAAATCTAAAATGAAGTTAGAGAGAGACATTATTTGATCAGTTTAAGTCAGCATAATACCTCAGCGTATATCTGAAAAATGGTTCCATCCCACAGAATAAGTAGTAACAATCTAACAGCGCTTGGTACAAAGAGTGTTCGTGAGACATGGATCGTTAGATTTCCGTATTACTACACTTCTCTAAAATAAAGATTTTTTTTCTTGTGCTCAATACCTTATGTTTTTCTTCTATCGGCTCTTGGACTATCACAAATTGTGGCAGTTATTTGAAAAAAATCTCGCAGAAGGGTTAGGTTAAATATCAGGAGTGTTTTTAGAATGGTGTTTAAAATAGAAGCAATACATGGCATTACTATAGCAACAGGTGCTAAATGGTGGGCCGATTTTTTGTTTATTTTCTCTCTCAGTTTTGTTGCGATAGAAGGAGGTTAAATATTTGGAGTGGCTATCCATTGTCAATTAAATTTTGATCTTAGAGGCCTACTGCACATGTATAATCTTTTTCTTTCACATCAATATTGAGAAGAGAGGCCAAAAATGCCCCAATGTAGAGCTAACAGTGCCTTCAACCATCGCTATTTTAAACTAAAATTTAGAATCGCGGTACAAAAACCCCTGTTGTATTACATTCTTACATAATACTTCTCCGGGCAATTATTTTTACAGCTGTCACCGTTTGCAAATTATTGAATTTTAAAATCGGTATCAGTCAGTCAAATTTTGAACACCCAGTAGATGCATATACAAATACAAATGTATACTTTGAAAGGCATCACTTTTTTAAAAGTTAGTCGGCAAAATCGTTATACACGCCCCCCTAATGAATTCTGCTTAAATACGCCCCTGGGTGCATTTGAGTAGGTGCTTGGGAGGAGGTGCACGGGAGGCGGTGCTGCTCACTGCTCCTTGCTCCTGCACCGCTGCACCGCCTCCTGAGGCCGGACCCCCACTTTTCCTCTACTTCTCTACCATTTTTAACTTAAAAGTTTAAGATACATGGCACCCACAGAGCTGTGGACCCCCCCTGTCGATCACTCACCTAATTTTGCTTATTTCTTCACTTCATTACAATCTTTAAAAGGCTATAACTTTGCTTCTATAGGAGTTACAGTGGGGAGAAAAATTCTAGTATAGCTAACCATTTCACGTCGTTCTTTTTGCTATTCCAGTTTCCCGGTTTTCCCTATAGGACCCTTTTTGGAAGGGGGCAGAGGGGTTTTTACTCATTTGTTGATACAATATATCTATTGAAAGCTTATGCTTCATACATTACGAATCTAGTGTAAAAAGTTTTCTCCCATCATTTTAGGTCACGTTACGGACCCATAATGGGTTAAAATTTTAATATTTCAAACTTCTTCGAAAAAAAAAAAAAAAAAAAAAAAAAACCCAAACAAATATTGATACATATCAGCGAAACTGGAGTTCGAACCCGCAATCTTTTGATTGCACACGTAATCCCTAAGCTTATTGACCACCGAGTGCTCAGCAGCGCTATTATTTCTTTAGATTGTCATCTTTAAATTCGTAATATCTTTTGAATGGAATGTCCGATTTGAATAATTCAAAAAGTAATCTACAGATATTGTAACAGGCATGTGATTTATTTGGATAAGGATTAAGGTATCGATAGTATGGTCTAATTTTGGTTGGTGTATTTATCGCGTTTTAAAATGTAAGAAAGTAGTTATAGTGAGTTAACTACAATAGCTGGACATATGGTATCGAGCGGTGTTTTATAGATATTGATATGTTCTTTAATATTACAGAACCTTTTTTTTTATTCATTTAAGAGGGCTCAGGGGTTGATCGATACGGAAAAACATGAAAACAGAGCTCTCGCTTCGAGTCCATATAAAAACAGAAGTATTCAATGTAATTAATTTAAACTTTCTGATATTTTAAAGGTATGTTTGTAGCCTTATAAAATTATAAAATGAAGTACTTCAATGTAATATAATAAGAAATATAGCAAAATTTATGTAACACAATTTTCGGAAAAAAATTATGTGCTATATCACCAACATCAAGATATCTTAACGTTGAATTGACATAAGAACTTAATTTTTGCTTTAAAATGATCCGGAAACTTTGCTCTATAGAATGAATTAAGGATATAACTATCACTCAAAAACAACATTTTTAAAAAACTCTCAAATTTGAAAATTTGAAAAACCTCTAAAAATACAACTTTTTTTTCATTAAAAATACTCAAAATATTAAACTATCTAAACTATATTAATTCATTCTGTAAATAATGACGTTATAAACATGCCAAATAAAAAAAAAAAAAAAAAAAAAAAAAAAAAAAAAAAAAATTAAGCCATTTTATCAAATAGATTTTTTTAAATCTTGGTGTTAGTCGTCAAAAATCAAGTTTTGAGAAAACGCGACTTAAAGTTGAAATTATATGGGTGCGGCTATGAAAGTGTTGATACATAAATGTCGTAACTCCGTTAAAAATGTAAATATTTTTATGCAGTTTTTTGCATTGAGTTCAGAATTAATAGAATAATAAAACTAGATCACTAAAAAAATCGATTTTTTGAAAATTTTTCAACCCCGGAGTCCCCTTAAAAGTATTTCCTGACGATTCAAAATATATATCCTAACGATTCAAAAAATACACACGTAATTGTTCAAGCTTTCACTTCTGTCGGCACTCTCGGAGTGCCACTATTTTTTTTTTTCGTGTTTGCCTGTCCTAACGCCCCCCATCCCTTTCTCACCAATTTTAACTTACAGGATCGTTCAAATTATGACTGCGATTTTTAAAAAGTCGTTCCTCGAAATCCTCGTTCTATTTTGTTATAAATCCATATTTTGAAACCTCAACAAAAGATACATTTGGGCCGGGGTCGCCCTTCTGTCCGTTTGGGATTTACCTTGCCCCCCTGGATGGGGGGCACATTTTTTGTTTCTTCCACACTATCTCATGTAACATATCGTTATAAAGCTTTTATCTCCTCGTTTTTTTCTGTTACTACCCCTCTCTCCACCTAGTTACATGCTCTTGGCACTTTTTATAGTTTCAAAGAGTGCATGTTCCCCGCGGGCCACCCCATGAATTCAACACTAACAAGGAAGGTCTCCATTGGGGGCATACTCAGAATTTTTTGAAAAAAATACGAATTAAACTACTCATGTAGGTAATAAAGGATCAGTGAAAATTAGCGGCGGAATTACATTATTAGATATGTAAAAAAATAAAATAGTTTGGAATAATTGGCGTGAAAAGCTGAAAGCGACGCGGGATTTGGCGAGCAGTGCATTTCCTCGCCAAAAGCAGACGATTTTAACGCATCTGAAAATTGATTTTAATTGACTTCACTGTTAAAAATACGCAGCATTTACTGCAACGTCACTCCACTACTTTTATAGAATATCTCTCTTCTGACCAATGAGAATGCTCCATAGCACGGTGAATTGACCGTTTTCTATAAAAGCGTGAAGTGATGCTGCAGAAAACGGTACAGATTTTTAGCGGTGTTGTAGCTTGTGCAACACTGTTAAAAATCTGCTGCATTTTGCTGCAACGCACTCCACCGCTTGTATATAATATCTCTATTCCAACCAATGAGAAAGCTCCATTTCACGGCCAAGTAACTGTTTTCTATACAAGCAAGGGAGTGCATTGCAACAAAATGCAGCAGATTTTTAACAGTGTATTTTTCAATTTGGAACAATTTTAATCAATTTAAATTGTGTTTTAAATGATAAAATGTATTAATTTCATTTTGTTACAAGTACATATAAACGTATATGACAAAATTACACTTAAAGTAAAGTAAAAGAACAAAACTAAAATTATTTAAACTAAACTTATTTAAATAAATTGAACATAGAAAGATTTTTCTTTAAAAAGTATTCGAAGCGTAAAAGCGTATTTTTCAAAATTTCGTTTTTTCGCCAACCGGAGATAAATCGCCAAATAAACGAAATTTTTATTATTTTTTTACGGACGTTATAAGGAGGTTCCGCCGAAATTTTTTTTATAAACATATATAGCTATATGAGAAGAACATTCTGTAATTTTTTCAGAATTTTCTGAGTATGCTCGTATGGAGACCTTCCTTGTAAGTTAAACACTATATTTTTGTTTAGAAGCTCAATTATTTGGGTTATTAGTTTGTTATGTTTTTTGTTCTTCAAGTTCATCCGTTCTAATCCCTCGTCCCCCCCTTCCTCGCCAATCTTAGCTAAATGGGCCGTTCAAAGTATGCACGCAATTTTTAAAATGTCCAATTCTCGTTCTATTTTATTGTAGATCCTCATTTTGAAACTTCGACAAAAGATACATTTGGGCTATGGTCGCCCTTCCGTCAAGAATGGGGTTTACCTGCCCCCCTGGGTATGGGGCATATTTTTTGTTCTTCCAAACTATCTCGTGTAACATTTGGTTGGCATTAGAAAAAAAAAAGTTTTTTTTTTTTTTTTTTGGTCTATACTTCTTGTTTTCCGTCCTACTTACACGCTCTTGGCACTCTTTATCTTCGGTTTAATGCCAAGTTACTCAGTGTTGTTATTAGTTGAGTTATGTATCTCAAATTTGTCAAAGTTTTTGTGTAAGTGACAACCATAAGTGACAATCATTTTAAAATTTAAAATTCTTATTATCCGACTCTAAAATCTGCAATAGCTTAATTCTATGTCTCCCTAAATTGGGATGGGCGGGGGGGGGGAGGCGGTAATTCCGGTCCTGCTAACTGTCTAAGTTTTGGAATTACTAATTTGGAGCTTCTCTGTGTGAATCTGAATATCGAAATATCGATTCTAGAACTGAGAAATCTATTCTTATTATGATCGATGTTGTTTTATAAGATGTCAATTTTAATCGATTCTGAAAATTTCCAGAATCGCCCATCACTAGCCCATGTACATGATTTCAACAATCGGAGTTCATAGAACGTCCGTGTAACTGTCCTAAGAACGTCGATATTTTATTGAGTTGAAAACAAAATGCATTTTTTACCCTGGGTCTTCCCATTTATAAATACTGTGCCTGTAAGCAGTACTTCGGTTAGAAACGGTATGATTGAAATGAATAGTTCAAGAGCCGACAGCATAAAACCCAATATGGCATCGAGCACAAAAAAACCTTTATTTTAGGGAAGAGGGGTTTCGAATCATCCTTGTCTGCCGGAAGTGGTGCCTAAGCCAATGATCGATACCATTAATAGTTAACTCGTAGGTTTAGCATTGTGTTTGCCGAACAATCAAAAGTATGAAAACATGGAAGAACGAGTGCAAAAAACACAATGCTAAGCCTACAAATCAGCCACGATTGGTATTCATTTTTGACTCATGCACCATTTCACTTTCGGCAGACATGGATCATTCGATTCTCCTCTTCCATAAAATGAAGGTGTTTTTCATTCTGTTTGATAACATAGTGTTTTGTGCTGTCAGCTCTTGGGCTAAAAGTTTTATTCACTTTTTCAGTGTCAATCAGACAACTTGAGAAGATCTTCCTTTTTATAGTCCAAGAGTCTACCGCACAAAACCCTAAGTCCTCGAGCACAAGAAAAAAATCCTTTATTTTATGGAAGAGTAGGGGAATCCAATGATCCTTATCTGTCGGAAGTGAAGGCCTTACTCTTTTCCTGGATCGTATCGGGCCTAACTTAATTTTTTCGTACAAAGTCGGTCCTGATTTCATAGTTCCTAGTACCAAAATATTGAAAAAAAGGCATATACTTTTAAATCGCCACTATTCTACAATTAAACATTAAAATTTATTCTTTTTAAAGAATTATTGATTTCTAGGTTTATTAAAATAGAGTTAAATACATGAAAAAAGAACCTGCCTATACGGAATCATTTTTAAATTGAAAATGGAAATTTCTTTTAAACTGTTCATCCATGCGAAATCACTACAAATCATACAAAAAACTGGTGGGACCAGAGAGAAAACTAGAGCTCGATTAAAAAAAAATCTTACAGCAAAATTTGGGAAATATTTTCAATGCGCGTGCAAAAGAAAGGGAATCAGATGATCTGTAAAGCTTATGAAATAACCCAAATTTTTGTTAGCTGAAAATGAGG
The DNA here is from genome assembly GCA_964019185.1 of Maratus speculifer. Taxonomy (NCBI): domain Eukaryota; kingdom Metazoa; phylum Arthropoda; class Arachnida; order Araneae; family Salticidae; genus Maratus; species Maratus speculifer. The sequence goes on from OZ025295.1 coordinate 390,634,890, forward strand.
ACTGAGCTTTACTGGTGCCTTATATTCCGAATTATACTATTATCCACTCAAAATGATTACTGAGGAAAGCAGTCAATAGAATATATTGTTGTGTTGTCTCAAATCGGTTAAGCCCCACAATGCTAAACAAATATAAACCATGATGTGATAATTAAAGTATAACATTAATATAATCAAGTTGTTGAGGAATTGATGTAGATAAGTATGTTTGATATTTAGTATATGATTGAATCGTATCTATTCAAGGTTTTGAGTTTACTTGGAGCTTTGATCTTCCAGTTATCAAAACAGCTGGTATGGAATTGTGTTCACACTTTGTACGGAACGAACCATTCTCATACTTCATTACATCAACCTGTGACATATAGTTATAAACCCAAATTTTTAAACTGGTTATGGACGATTAAAATACGGAAAGAGTTAAAAATGCCTCTTTTTCCCTGATTGATTTTAAAGCACCAGTAAAGCTCAGTCCTCATTTTCAGCTAACAAAAATTTGGGTTATTTCATAAGCTTTACAGATCATCTGATTCCCTTTCTTTTGCACGCGCATTGAAAATATTTCCCAAATTTTACTGTAGGATTTTTTTTAAACCGAGCTCTACTTTTCTCTCTGGTCCCACCAGTTTTTTGTATGATTTCATACCTTTTTCAGATCCTTTCAGGAACTTTATCTATCACCTTCAACTACAAATCTAAACTATTATTAGTATTAGTTTAAAATTATTAGTAGGCATATTAGTTTGGCGAAATACTTCAAATGACGCCAAGTTGGCTTTAATTTTGGCGAGTAATTTTGGACGCCAGATTTGGCGATATATCGCCAAGTTGGCGAAAAACTTGGCGACAGAACCACCTCCTCCCAGATGGTACATAGTCCCACTGCAGTTTCTCGGTATCTACGTAGATTTTCTTATGACGATAGGTATCTACACAGATTTTCATAGCTTCATTTTCAAATAGTTATTTTTATAAATATAGAAGAATTTTTTTCCCTAATTATCCCTTTTTAATTGGAATATCTATATTGTAGTAACTGTTTTACTTCGAAAACACTCAAATAAAGGTGCGATGTTGTTTTAACACATATTTAATTACAGTTTATGTATATGTTTATGAAAAATATGCATTTTCTGTTTCGAATGACGTCAATTTCAAAAGTTCAAAACTATCAGGAGAATCAGAATTTTTATTGATCTATAAAAAAAAGAACACGTGTTATCGTTTTTTTTTAAATTATTGAATTGTTTTTTAGTTGGTGGCAATTCGAAAGCAACAATTGAATTAGCAAATAAAAAGGAGAGATTTCTATAATGTTAAATTATTATGAAAGGAATAGCGTTATATAAATTTTAAATGGGTGCCATTTCCTTAATTTTTGATATTTTTTTATCGGACCTTCGAAAGGCACATCCCTAAATTAAAAGCTTTCGAACAAGCTATTACACGTCGCTGAATGTTTCCTAGTTCGGGTTATAATTGAGTTGTTTCTCTTTTTTTGTTGTTTCACGAGCAAAAAGTGCCAAAACAGGGGTTCTGGATCTCCGAAACTAATCGGTGGATCTGGATGAATTTTTGTAAACTTTGAGATCTAGGGTAGGACACTTCCTCTTTTGAATTTCGTCGCGATCCGATGATTGGGTCCAAAGTTATTAAGAGGCAAACTTTGGACTGTAACATTAGAGGTGCAGCTGAGCTCTACTATGCAGCACTATTGTGCTGTATGATAATAAGCCAGAAAAAAATATATTACACATTTTCTCCTGCTAAGAAGCGAGCTTATCTATAACTTATTTTTTTTCTTTAAAACGTGATTCCGTCTTAGAAGACTTTACTTTTATCAATACCATTTTTCAGATTTTTATGTTTCCATTACATGGAATATGTATTAATAATATTAATGATAACCTAAACATTTACATACAACAAACTGAGGTTCATTAAAAACATAAATATCGTAGCCTACGGCACTTCAGCATTAATAAAGACTATAAACATGAAAAAAAAAAAGACTAAGATAAGTTTTTTTGGTCAGAACTCTTCCATAAGAGTAAAGATCAATGTTCTGTAGAAATTATCTGGGCCGGGTCGGGTTTGAGCCCGGCTGGAGCCAATATTTTTTTACGTTCGGGCGGGCCGGGCGAATTTTTTTGCCTATATTTCTTTCTTTTCTTTTCTATTCCAAGATCGAGCTGAGCTCGGGCTTGGAAGTTTCAGCCCGTTGCAGACCCCTACTATGAATGACTTAATAGTGATTATTCCTCTCTCTATAGTGACTGAGACATCAGCATCCAATCTCACAGAAAATGGATTCCAGACAGTCATAGTGATGTTGCTATTGTTAGATGGAGAACTAGGATGCATTTTTTTGTATTTATTTAGCTTTGAGGTAGACGCTACAGCTATTCGCCGGCATAACCTCCAATGATCACAAGAAATCATATAGGACACTTTTTTATTACAGAATATCCAGTACATACATTTTCACAGAGACAACACAGACACCCATGCCGCTAGCTGGACTCGAACCAGGGACCAGCGGTGTGGGAGAAGCCTCCGCTACCATCCACGCCACTGGGTCGACACTAGGATGCAACCAAACTAAAACTAAGCCATACTTTTCGTTGCACTGACTGCCAAGTAATTGACACTCCCCCTCATAAACTCTTGCGTTGTGCAAAGCATCATCTTCCAAGAAAAGATTTGTTTACCACACTAAAAGCTCCTCCTGACATCTCGCATAATAATCTTATCATTTTGGCTCCCTCTTGCCGCAATGCACAAGCCTTATCTATTTCATTCTCCATTGCATTTAACTCTTCATCTGTTTACACCCAGGGTGTAGTCATAAAAATAACAGAGGATATACGCTCTAAGCAGAGGGTAAACGATCAAGGCGGAGGATACCCCCTAGAATGCGTATGCTATAGCTTTCTTGAGAAACGGAAAGTATATGCTGTTTCTTTAAAATATCCAGAGGATATACGGCGTATACTCCATATACTCTCTTCTACATTCCCGCTTGCACCTATGTTTACCTCACCTTGCCTCATTGACTGTTTGTTATCCCGCGCTTCCCATCCTTACTTTGCACCTACTATCGACAAACTCTTTAATGTTTGTTTGTTTGATTTTTATACAGCCAGCTATACTCTGTAAGAAGTTTGACCCTTTTGCTGCATCGTCACTCCCTCGCTTTTATAGAATATCTCTCTTTTGACCCATGAGAATGCTCCATGACAGGCTCAAGTAATCGTTTTCTATAAAAGAGGTGGAGTGATGCTGAAGCAAAAGTGTCAAAATTTTTAATGTGTACATTATACCTCATCTTTTCTTTTATACACTGTTAAAAATTTGACCCATTTGCTGCAGCGTCATTCCACCGCTTTTATAGAATATCTCTTTTATGACTAATGAGAATGCTCAATAACACTGTAAAGTAACCGTTTTCTATAAAAGCTGTGGAGTGACGCTGCAGCAAATGGGTCAAATTTTTAACAGTGTAAGATAATGCCGGCCTCCCCTGTAGCAAATACCTCGAGAACCCTAATTCAAACTCTAAAAGTGCTATTACACGTGTCGTGCTGCAGGCGTCAAATTGCAGGCGTCTCCATGTTATCCTATGGGACCAGGGGAGTCGCTTGGTAGCGCGCGATTCTCTTTTGTCGGAGCGTCTTTGATGCCTGGAACGGAGCGAGTCGCCAGTAAGAGCCAATCAAATGCTTGGAAATCCAAAAGGTGGTCAAGACTCTTCTCGAACAGCCAATGAAATGCTAAGAACACGAAAAAACGCAGGCGATTTTTGTCGCTTGCAATTTTTACGTGTAATAGCACTTTAACTCAAACACGGGGCCTCCGTGGCCGAATGGTTCAGTGGATACCACGCCGCCAATCGTTTGCGAGAGTAGGGAATTGTGTCGAAACCCACTGGCTCCATTGCATACACTCTTTGTGTGGAGCCCCCGGTTGTACAAGCAATGATAGTATTATTATTTGTAGCACCAGGATTCAATTAGATTTTTCATTGCTTTGCGAAATGAAATCTAATAATCAGAAGCCTGCAGTTTTGGGAACTTCTCCATGTTTGCAAAAATGCAAGCTGTTTATGGGTTAATCTCGTTTTGCTAAACAGCGAAAAATCTATCTGATTTAAGACTATAGTCTTAAATCAGATAGATTTTTCAGATAAACCTTGCAAGGTTTATTTTGTACGAGTTGCTCTTGGAAAAATGTGCATGCCATGCATTAAAATTGACAACAGAATTTATGTATAACCTATGCTTGTTCCTGAAAATGTTTAAAACTCCTTATAAAATGTGAGCATAATGAAATAAAAAATTTGAAACTTTTGCTACATTGTCACTCCACCGCTTTTATAGAATATCGCTATTTTGACCAATGACAATGCTCCAACGAAGTAATCGTTGCGGTGGAGTGACGATGTAGCAAAAGTTTAGCAGACGAATAATAGCCTCGAACGAAAAACAAATACCATGGGGGAAAAGACAACTAAAAGAAAACTTTTGTTTATACGACAATCGATTATGATATTTTCATCGACAGCAAATAGTTTCGATGAAAGATCGATAATCATTTATTATTAAAATCCTAAAATTTTATCGCATGTTAAAAAAAATATGAAATATGGGTTATGAAATTTTAAAATTTAGAGTTGAACACAAAATATTATTTTGATATATATTAGTCAATATCTTTTTCCAGGAAGTCGTGAACTACCAATTATCGGTCATATGACTTATTCGATTGGCAGTCTCAGTAAGTTTGTTTAAAACCTTATGTTTTGTCTGCTATGTTTTTCTCAAACCGAATTTATAGGGAGTAAAACAATGAGGATTATTTAATTTTGAATTTAATAATTCAAGATGAATATAATCTTAGTCAAACTTCAATCTAAATTCTAATTTTTGAAATTTTGCATGTTGTGTCTATTGCTATTAAAATATTAATGTAAGTACAAAGTCACAATTGTTTCATTTTATAGCTGTAGAACTGAATTTCTACTGTTTTATTAAATTGTAACATTTTTAAAATGAATGAATTATAATATATTTTTCTTCTTCTATTGTTTGTGACAAATCACACCTGTGGTTTGATAACAAAGCAGTTTATAAAGTTAGGATTCCGTATCGCATTTTATATTTAATTGTTAAGATAAATTTACCAATGGTGGGCTATTTACGGACTATGGTTCAGTAGTAGGCTTAATAAATTTCTGATGGACCAGTAGTGGGCAACTCAAATCTTGAAAAGTTTTAAATTATTTTACAGTTCTAACATTAAATACACAGTAAGAAAATCACATTTAGATAGATGATAATATGATAAGATTATGAAATTTAATTTTTTATACAGCCTCTTTTGAGACCTACAAACTATCTCAAATCCTATCAGATGTCAACAATGAAACTTTCAATTCAGATGTAGGAACAGAATTTTTTATTTCCATATCTATTCCTTATGAAATCTTGTGGGAAGAATTCCATATCCTGTTCTGGTTGGTGATATTGGCGAAGGAATCCAAAATGGTGCCAAAAAACCATTTTAGCATCTTATTAATTTTTTTAAGATGGCGAAATGACATAGTCTTTAAATATTTATAAACATATAATTATTTAATAGGCATCATAAATGTCACATAAAAAAAAAAAATACATTGTTTATATAAATATTTTTATATACAGTACAGAACCATTTATCCGGAGTGTTTGGGTCAGATATATTCCGGATAATTGGTTGGGCATTAAAGCAGCATCTATTTGATAAGTTTTGTGGAATATATGTGGTTTTGACATCATTTCTTATTTTAAATTACAGTAGACTCCCTCAAATCCGCACTCCTAAAATCCGCAACTCTCTAAAATCCGCACATATTTTATGGATGTAAACAATGAAACATTCAGTTCAGATGTAAGTGCAAAATTTGACTTTTTTAGTTTTATATCAATTCCATATATTTTTTAATTTGTAATTTTTGTTAAGGTTATTGAATTTATGTTTTTTCATGAACAAAGAATAATTTATTTCTGAAAAAATAAAGATATTGCTGATATTATTGGTAATCACAATCTTAGCAAATATATTTATGTATTAATCAAGCTTTTTTAGTTATCAAGTCTGGCTAAACCTGAAATAAAGCTTCATTATTTTATGATCTTGATGTGAATTAGAAATGTGCCTTTATGAGGCAAGTTTCATTGAATAATTTAGGAAAAACACATTTCATCTTTATAATGAATATTTAATTGTACATTATTGATTATTAATTTGACCTTTGCTTTTAGTATTTTTATCATTTTAAAAACTATCTAAATTTTTATTATTTTAGTTTATCACTTATTTTAATATTTTAGCATATTGTAAGCACTCATTATACTTTTGATTTCATTATTAATTACATTCAAATTACTTTTTAAAAAATGTAAACAAAGCAATGACCAGAAATCCGCAAAATTCTAAAATCCGCAAAACCTCTGGTCCCAAGCTGTGCGGATTTAAGGGAGTCTACTGTATTAGATTACTTAAATATCAGATGCAAGAAAGATCAAACGTTTGAGTTTAAAAGAAGGTAATTTATGAAAAAAACCTTGGGAACAAAAATTCTTCTGTTTTCTCTGCATAAAAATGAAAACATCCAAAAATACAACTAAATCGGCATCTGTTTCAAGCCATGCATACGTCAAAATGACTTTTGTGCAGGGTTGGCATAATTTAAATCAACCGATTTAAATCAAGATTTAAATCTAGATTTAAATCAACTGATTTAAAAAAAAAAAATCATTTGATTTAAATCAATTTTTTTTTCTTTTTTTCATTTTGGAAATTAATCAGCAGAGAAATAAGAATTAGGTGTAAATAAGTAACAGGTGCTTTTCTGGTATTTTCAGGATTGCTATCAGAAAGAATGTGGCAGGTACAGGTTAAGTCCAGGTGTCCCCCTCCTAATCGTTTAATTGTTTGTTCTTTTGAAATAAACTTTAGACGATGAGACAAAACACAAACTTTTTATAAATCCTATTTCGTTTGCCAATCTTGGCAACTAAATGATTTGGATCTTTTTTGTTTTACAAGTTAATGATTAAACAAATTCATTAATGTTCCCCAAAATATCGGATACAACGTGCAAGGAACAAGTTTTAAAACTTGCCATATTACTCTATCAAATTTCAATCAAAGGTTACGAATTTTTAAAACTTTTTGGGTAAAAAGTTAGAAAATGTATTAGATAAAGATAGCAAAGTTGCCAAATCTCCTGATTTTGGCAGAAGACTCCTCATTTTCAGATGTTTGCTCCATGCTCCTGATTTTTCACACTTTTTAAATATTCTATTATTTAACAATCAAATGTGCTGTGATTCAGCGAGAAAAGCTCTAGTACAGGTGTAATTGTTCTTTAGTATGTTTGACCAGTAGTATTTTATGTCATGAATTACATTCAGATGCATTATAAACTATGTATCTTTAAGGTTTATTATTGTTACTATGGTCATGTATTGAATTATTAATAATTTGTCTCTATTAAGACTTATTTATGATTTTTACTATAGTTTTATATAAGTTAATGAGTAACAAAACATCCCTTTTTATATAACATAATATAAACTTAAACTTTCACTAAAGATGTTTACATCAACATCAACAAAATTAACAAGTTTTCATTGACAAAAATCTCCTGATTTTTAACTTTCAGAACTTGGCAAGTCTGAGATAGAATTACAAAATTTAAAGCAAAATATGAACAAGCTATTAATGGCTGTCATTTTGCTGGAGTTTTATTAAGTCATTCTGTTTTAAATTGAAATGAAATTTCACTTAATATAGAGGAAAATAATGAAGATTTGGCATTCATTAAAGAAAATTGTCCAAATCTTTTCACTACTGTAGCACATTTTCAAGCAAAAAATGGCCCATTCCAAAAATTACCATTGCTTGAGAAAAAAGCTTTAGATATTATGACAGATTATGATTGGTGGAAGTCCTTTTACATAATGGGAGGTAAAGAGATAATCAGCGAAATTGAAATTGAATTTATTTACCAAATAACAACAGCCGTGGCTTCATCTGCTGGAGTAAAAAGACAATTTTCTTCTTTTGGACTAGTTCATTCAAGTCTTTGTAATAAATTAGAAGTGGACAAAGCTTCTAAATTAGTGTTTTTGTTCAAACAATTATATCTCTGATTTATTTCTATTTGCTTAAAACTATTGAATTAATTGTGATTTTTATCCCTTAATAAATTGCTTGTATTAAATGAATATTTATTTATTATTTTTTTTAAATTTTACCATTTTCTATTCATTTACAACCTATTTAAGTTTATTTCTTATTTAGTGTGCATAATTCAATTACAAAATAATAGAATGGCTTTAGATTAAAGCCTAGATGTTAAATTTTTAGTACCAATCAGTAACTGGAATATAGTATTTACTGAACTATACAATTATTTCTTATATTATTTTTATAAATTATAATTTTTATATATTTTTATAAACATTATTTATTATTTTTTAGTTATTTTTATGAAAACCTGCTCCATGTATTGTAAAAACATAAAAACACAGCAATTAAAAATAGAATTCTAAAAAAATCAAATAAATCCGATTTAAATAAAAAAAATCTGATTTAAATCAAATAAATCCGATTTTTTTGATTTTTTTAAAAAAATCATGATTTTTTCCCAACCCTGCTTTTGTGCAACACTTTTTTTCTATAAGTATTCTGAAATTAGTTTATTAGAAATATCGTTACTTACGTATTAACGCCACCGCAGCTACAGATGGCGGTTCTTAAGTATTGCCAATCTACACCCGAAATTTTTGCAGCAAATCATAAAATAAAATACTTTATTTAAAATCAAAACACTTTATTCAAAAACAAAGTAATCAATCCTATTTTGATGGAAAATGGGCCAATATAGAGTTTAACATAGATTTAAAATAAAATTGCATCTTGTTCAGTTTTTGGTAAATCCCAAATATGCATTTTCTTAGCACTAAAAAATAGTGCCAAAAATCAAACTAGGAATCCAAAAGATAACTGCGGGCGAACAAAAGGATTGCTCTTTATTGACGCATTAATGCAACTTTTACTGTGGTGGCGTTAATACGTAAGTACCGAAATATCATTCCAGATAAATGGTTCTATACTGTATATATATTACATGTATCTCCCTATAAATGTAATTGCATAATATACATAGAGATATGCATATGTGTTACATACATCTATAAATAAATATTATGCACTTATATATTTTTTATCTATGTCAAGATAAAACAAAGGTCATAAACTTTTATGAAAAATATGCAAAATGCCATTCCAAAAAAGCAACCCAACTGAAGATCGTAAACACCTTTGGTTCATTCCATGCAAAAAAAAAGCATTTGGAAGTTTTCCCGGCACAGATGTCATATACACACCACATTTGCACATGTTTTTTTCCCCTGCCAATTAGACGAAAATTTTGTTTTTGAATATAAGTTACAAATTGCATACAATAACAAGACATGATTTTTTTATTGAAATATAAAAATAAAATAACATGAAAAAATGAAAGTAGTTTTAGTATTTTAAAAAAGGAATCAAAAATAAATAAATGACAGCTAGATATAAATAATTATTGGTATAGTATATAATAAAAATAAGTTAAAGAATTAAAATAAAAAATAACAGTAAATAAACATGAATTAAATAAAAAAGGAAACAATAACCAAATGGTTATAAATAACAAACTTAATAAGTAACAAAACAGTAAATATAATTTTCACAATAAGCATTAATACTTTTAGTCACATTGAATGTATGCAGTTGTATCTTTAATCAACACATTTCACTGAAATTTTTTATTTTTTCCATTTTATTTCCCTAACATATGCTATAAATTTATTAAAAGAATCTGGTACTACTCTGTTATCCTATAGACCCATTTTGCCAAATTATATAAATCGCCAAACTAATAGCCAAATTATACATATTGACATAATTTTTATTTTAAATAACAAAAAAAAACAAATAATTAGTAGAATATTAATAAAAATCACTTGATGACATTTTAAACACATGAATTGTATTTAAAGTCATTGAATGTGACATTCACGATCATCCATTTAATCTTATAGTTTGGCTATAATTTTTTGGTCGACGGGATAACCTAGTAGTACCAAGAATCTTCTTCTTGGCATAGATGTGCTATATCAAATTGGCGGGGGAAGAAACATGTCCAAATGTGGTGTGTATATCCCAATCTTGTTACTGAACTCATGCTTTTTTTATGAAGAAAGTTATAAATTTATTTCTGAAAAAATTCAAGATATTGCTGATAGCACTGGTTATCATAATCTTTTTACCAAATTTATTTATATGTCATTCATCAAGCTTTTTTGGTTATTAAATCTGGGATAAAATTTTCTTATTTTATGTTTTCATTGTGAATTAATAAGTATCTGTATGAGGAAAGTTTCATTGAGTAATTCAAGAAAAATGTATTTCATCTTTATTATGCATAGCATATTTAATTATTAATTATTTACTTGATCTTTACTTTTAATATTTTAATCAGTTTTTAAATTATGTTCCTTTTTATTATTTTAGTTTATTGCTTTACTTATTTTAACATTTACTACATTTGTAAGTACAGGGCTTAAATTTCAGAGCAGATAGACAAATTTCACTTCTTTTTTCCTGAGATTGGTTGGCAAATTTCACATTATTTTCTGCCGAATTTGTAGAAGACTGTTCTGAATTTTTTATAAAATTTAAGGCATTCAGTTCCAAAAATTAAGAAAAATTGGTCTTCATTTTAGAAATTAAGACTAAAAAAAAAAAAAAAAAAAAAAAAGTAACAGAAAAATATTGCGAATTTAAAAAAAATAATCACCAAAAAAAGTCATTTTCGTCAATCATTTGTAGCAAAAAAGCCCCTTATTTGTCATAAAAGACTGTGGAAAAACGTAAAATTTGTCAAAGGATCCTGGAACAAACATGAACTTATTCAAAGGGTTGCTGAAAAACCTTGAATTTCATCAAAGGATTGCATACAAACAAACATAAATTTCCTCATAGGATGGCAGATCAAAAGGGGGGTTTTGCCAAAAGATTGCAGGTAACAGATAAATTCTCAAAAAAAAAGTAAATTTTGCCAAAAGCTTGCAAAAAAAAAAAAAAAAAAAAGGAGAATGTACATTTGTTTATATCATAACATTTATAAACAATAATTTCTTTTTGCATAAATCATCACTTCCCTTAATGAAAAATTTTGTTGCATTGTTTATTAAAATAACACTTTAACTTTTAAAACTTTAACAGTACTACTTGGTTATCCCGTCGATCAAAAAACTATTGCCAAACTATAAGATTAAGTGCCAATAATGGATGATTGTGAATGTCATATTTAATATAATACACGTGTTTAAAATGTCAGTACTACTATGTTATACCGTCAACCAATTTCGCCAAATTATACAAGTCGCCATATTATACATGTATACCACTCATAGCCATATTATACATGTTGACATAATTTTTATTTTAAATAACGAAAATACAAATAATTAGTAGAATATTAATAAAAATACAAATAAAAATCACTTGATGATGGTTTTAAGCAAGTGTACCATTGTTTAATGTCATTGAATGTGACATTCATGATCATCCATTATTGGCATTTATTCTTATAATTTGGCGATAATTTTTTGGTCGACAGGCAGGGTTGGGTTTCTTCCGGAAGAAACCTGTTTCTTCCAGGACAGTGGAAGAAATTAAAAGCTTTTATTTAAATGTGTTTCATTCTACCATTAGTAAAGAATCTCTACTATTTGCTACTAGTTTCAGAAATTTAAATAATGAAAAGTATGTTGGTTAAACTGCAATGGGTAACATTTAATTGATTTTGTGTATTTCGGATAAAATTTCTTTTCATTTAGCCAAAGGTTGAAGATCTCTAGATAATTGTTGTGTGTGATCTTTGCTAAAAAACTGATATAATTATTAATTTGGCTTGCTTACTTTAATTAAATTTGTTTTGGTCCAGTGAAATTAATTTATATTAGATTATCGGAAAAAGATATTTATTATATCATATTTTACAAAATTGAAAATTTATGGTAAATTCTTAAAGAAAAACAGTTTCTTCCGGCTGGTTTTTTCCATGTTTTTTTCCGCAGTTTTTTCCACTGCAGAAGAAACTTGCACAAGAAATCCCTGTCGACGGGATAGCCTAGTAGTACAGAAATGTCATTAAGTGATTTTTATTTCAATTTTTCATTTGTATTTTTTATTAATATTCTACTAATTATTTGTTTTCTCGTTATTTAAAATAAAAATTATGTCAACATGTGTAATTTGGCTGTGAGTTTGGCGATTTGTATAATTTGGCGAAATGGGTCGACGGGATAACCAAGTTGTACCTATTAAACATTGCACTGCTTGCTTTACTGCAATAATTAAAATGAACATTCCTTGTTGGCCTGTGAGTGCAGTTGCACCAGAAAAGCACAATGTTCCATTCTAGTGTAGTCTGAACTGAACTAAATCGCGATTGCACATGGAGTGCTTTATTGTAAACACTGCAGGGAAATGCTCAAAAAGTTGAGAAAAAAACTTTTTTTTTTTTTTTCCAAATGCTTATTTTTTAATTTTTCCAAACTGGAAAAATTGAAATTTCATTTATACAATTATATATTGAAAACTTTGTAGTAGCTACATTCTAATACTTTTATTTTATTTATTTTTATGTTAAGTATCTAGCATCCCACATGAAAACATTACTGTGAGTCAGGGCTTGAAATTCGATTTTTCGAAGGAGGGGAGTTTCCCTACCAACATTTATAAATGGAGGGGAGTTAAGCTGTTTGGGAGGGAGAAAAAATGTTTAAAATCCGCCATTATTTTATGTGCTATTTAAAGAATTACCAGAATACAGACATAAAAAAATATCACTGAAGCAATTTTTATCAACAATTCAGAATAATTATGCGAAATGTGTAAAAAAATCTTTTACAGTGTTTAGTTTTTACTGGTGGTAAATTCCCTCCTGGTGCTAATTATTTTTGTCACAGGTCTAATTATTATTTTAATAATAATTAATAAAACTTCTAATTAATTTAATAAATTTATATTTATAATTAATGATTAATAATTTTAATTAATAATGTTATTTTTCTTCATTTTAAATGTGCAAGATACAAATTTAATCATAAAATAATACTTATTTGAGTGTAGAAGATAAGAAGTACCACTATTGTTTGCATTTCTTTAAAAAGGGGGCAAGTCAAATTCATCGAAAAAGATTTTCTTAAAAAATGAATACTTTGTTGAGTAAAGGGATACTTTTTGTTTAATATATGGCTGCTTTAAGGAATTGCGCTCACTCAGAAAGATTTGGAACTGTCAGAAACTGATTTTAGAGCAGCAAAGAAAAAAAAATATTGAAGCAGGAAAATTAGTTTGTTGAACAGAAAAATGAACTCCCCGTTATATTATTTTGGGGGGGAGAAAGGAGGGAGAGGCTCCCTTTGACGAAAGTCGCATTTTTTTGCTATCTTTTGATGAAATCTGTCCTTTTTTACGATCTTTTCACGAAATCTGCTGTTTTTTTCGGGATTTTTTGCCGTTTTTTTGTGATTTTTCTGAGAAAAATTGTCGTTTTTTCGCGATCTTTGGATGAAATCTGATGTTTTACTGCGATTTTTTTTTAACGAAAATTGCCGTTTTTCGCGATATTTTCTGGAAATTTGTTGTTTATATTGAATTTTTTGTCAAAATTTGTCGTTTTTGCGATTTTTGGACGAAATTTGATGTTTTTTCATGAATTTTCTGAGGAAATTTGCCGTTTTTTCGCAATCTTTTGATGAAATCTGATGTTTTATCGCGATTTTTTTACTAAAATTGTCGTTTTTCGTGATAATTTGGGGAAATTTGTCATTTATAGTGAATCTTGTCGAAATTTGTCATTTTTCGCGATTTTTGGTCAAAATTTGACGTTTTTTAGCAACTTTTTTGACAAAAACTGCCGTTTTACAGAATTCTGTGACGAAATTAGGCATTTTTTCGTGAATCTTTTGACGAAATTTGCCAGAAGTTAGTTGTTTTTTCGCGATCTTTTAATAATATTTGCCGTTTTTTAGCAAACTTTTACGAAATCATGCATCTTGTGAAACGTGTAAGAGCTGTTTTTGTGTCATCTCCGATCTTTTGAGTAATTTACACGCAATAGCGCATCCGCAGCATCACCGTTTCATAATTTTTGGAATTGAATGTGTTCTTTTTTTTTTGTGGGGGGGGAGGGGGCCGTATAATCACCCCTAGTAGCAATGCAGCACATAGAGTGATGTCTCATACTGTAAATTATGCGGTCGATGAGTTCGCTGGGAAGTAAGAGCCATTGCTCTTCCAAAGCAGTTGTAAGCGTGGCAAGGGTCAGAGGAGGGGGATTGAGAGCAGCGACACGTCTCCCTAAAGCATCCCAAACATGCTCGATGGGATTCCAGTCCGGTGATCGAGCTGGCCATTCCATGCGCTGAATTGTCTGGTGCTGAAGATAATCTTCCACGATGCGAGCCCTGTGCGGTCTAGCGTTGTCATCCTGTAACAGGAAATCATTACCTATTGCACCGGCATAAGGTCGCACATAAGCTTCAAGGATGTCATCTCTATAGACATGAGCATTCACGGTTCCATGTGGAAAGTCATGGAGGTCTATGCGTCCACCCAAAGAGATATCACCCCAAACGCAGACACTGCCTCCTCCATATGAATCTCTTTCACGAATGTTTGATGGGTGATAGCATGTTCCCTGTTCTCTCCAAATGAAACAACGCCTGTTATCGCTTATTTTCCCTTCATCCATGAAGGGAACACGCCTCCATTGATCAACCGTCCAGTAGACATGTTGACGTGCCCACATCAAGCGTTCCCTCCAGTGACGTGAGGTGAGCGACACACAAATTGCTGGTCGCCTCGCGTAAAGTCCACCCTTGTGAAGCCTTCTACACACAGTAGACATTGACACCAACCTTCCAGTGGCTGCAGCAAGGCAGGATTGAAAGTGAGATGGAATTGCGGTTCTATTCCTTCGTACACATAACCTCAAATATCGGTCATCGGCGCTTTTCGAAACCCTTGGCCGTCCTTGGCTGAACTTTCTTGAACCCGAACCAGTGGTTTGAAATTGTTGCCAAAGCCTATGAACCACCGAAGAACTCGCATTTAGCCATCTAGCCACCTCTGCCTGACTTTGTCCTGCCTCCAATCTCCCAATAGCTCTAAATCGCAGTTCTGCGGGCAAATGATGCCTCGAGGTCATTGTAATAAATTGGCTATCCTATATTTATAATATCACTATCACAGAGACAACTGCAGCCTTACTCTCTAACGTGCATTTTTATGTGCCTCACGGATGACACAATGCAATTGCAGCGCCACTAATTTGCATTTGGTATTTTTATTCAGCATCTTTTATTTAACAATACATGCAAATTTCATACGGATTGCTTTCTTTTTGAATGATCGCTATTTTTGTGATTTTTCCTTAATTTTTGGAAACCAGTGTATACATATTGACATAATTTTTATTTTAAATAATAAAAAAACAAATAATTAGTAGAATATTAATAAAAATATAAATAAAAATCACTTAATGACGTTTTAAACATGTGTATCATATTTAATGTCATTGAATTGACATTCATGATCATCCATTATTGGCATTTAATCTTATAATTTGGCAATAATATTTTGGTGGATGGGATAACAGAGTAGTACCCAATTTTTTTTTTACTTTGAAACACAGAATTTTTCCTGAAAATAGACATTTTAGAAAAAATTTTTATTCTCCAAACTGAATCTTTCACAAATGCAATGATTGAAGTAAAAAAAATCTCATGCCATATAACAGCTGAATCTTATCAAGTTGTATATATGTATGAAGAACCTTATTAAAAGTGTCTAAAAAGAAACCAAAGTATAGTAATGATTTCTAATTTACAAAGTCTGATTATATTTCGTACAAGGGTCTATACTACATGGCCAAAGGTGACTGGCCACTTGTGATTTTAGACTTTTTGTTAAATAACTACCCTAAAATCCAGTTTATCCACCATTCCCGATCAAACGCCCCCTCCCCACTTTATAAAAAATTTGAAATTTTCAAAAAATCTCGAGAAAGCGCCCTCTCTCCCCATTCTCAAAGGCGATTGAGAAGGGTATGAATCATGATGAAATGAGTGAATCATGAATCTTTGATGAAATGTGCGTTTTTTCGAGATTTTTAAATTTATTTCATACTTTTTCTTACAAACTTCACCCTTTTTCTGCGAGTATTCAACATAATTTATGTTTTTTTTTGAAAAAACCCAAATTTTTTCAAATATTGCTTCAAGTATCAAAATTCATGATTCATTCAAAGATTTGTGATTCATTCATTTCATCATGATTCATTTCTACAAATTTTGTGAAACGAGGATCGTGGAAAAATCCCGTGTAAGTGTCCCCCTCTAATTATTTTATGATTTTTCGTCACATTTGGGGGGGGGGGGATTAACGGTATTTTACAGTAGTAAAATACATTAGGAATTATCCTGAAACTGCAGGTTTGTATACATAATAGTACAGATCATACATTTCCCTGAAACCCCATCAGAAACTGCCAACAAACTGAAAAAGAACGAATATCTTTTGGATAACCCTGTCAAAACTAATGTAGCAAAATGTTATGTTCAAACTGTAGATTATGATTAAAAGGGTTATTATAATAAACTGCATTTATTTTTATTTGGATAGCATGTATACTTGTAAAAAAAAATTAAGGTTTTTATAAAAACAGTGTTAAATTTTGCTATATTTTTCGCTTATGTTCCTATTATAAAATAATGTTCTTTTCAGAAAATATGACACATAACATTGTGAACAATGCCCTGTAATCAGAATTAAAAGATAATAAAAATTGCTTAAAAAATGAGCAGGTTTGCTAAATAATTTTTCGCTGTGCATGCATCAACGCTATAAAAATTTCATTTGCATATTGTGTTAACTAAATGTATAGAGGAATTTTGGTAAAAGTCTCAAAAACATAGCTTGAAAATGATTGTCGATAGAATACTGCAGTTTGTTATATTTGTTGGAAATGGGATGTCAATCCAAATTGAATAATTTTTTGAAGAACAAAAAACTATTTTTTGGGCTGAAACACTTTTCTTTCTTCTTTCCAGAATGGAGGTTCCGAACGAAGAATACCGTCCTCTCTTTGGTGGGGAAGTCACCGACAGACCCCTCTTCGGAGTCTCCAATCGGAGGGTAATTCCTTCTCTTTCTTTCCTTTATCTCTCATAACTAAATTAAAAACTCTCTGTTAATAGATAAAACTACATTTGTAGTATCATAGCACAAGCTATGCTTTTAAGCCACACAGTAAATCTGATTAAGACTTGACTTGGTAAAGAAAAAACTTGTTATTCCTTCATTATTTTAATGTAAAACTAACAGTGTTACTCAATAACATACTTGCCACCAAGATATCATGACTTCACAAACTAGAGGTGTTGGCATCAGAATTAAAGTATAACCATAAAAAAGTAAGGTTATGGTTAAAAAAGTAAGGTTATAGTAAGGCTCTGTTATCCCATCGACCAAAAAATTATCGCCAAATTCTGAGATTAAATGCCAATAATGGATGACCATGAATGTCATGTTCAATGACATTAAATACGATAAAGGTGTTTAAAACGTCATTGCAAGATTTTATTTAGACTTTTTATTAATATTTTTCTAATTAATTGCTTTTTCCATTATTTAAAATAAAAATTATTCAATAAGTATAATTTGGCTAGTTGTTTGGTGAAATTGGTCGACGGGATAACAGAGTAGTACCAAAAGTAATATATCACACTTAATATTTTAGGAAATGATTACAACATATATAAATCTTGCTCAATGATATAGAAAATGATTATGATGGCAGTGAATCTCTTTTAATGAGTTAGAAAATTATTTCACTTTACTTTTGACTGGTTTTATTTATTATGTTAAATGATTGTATTATTGCTAACGATAGGTATCTGCCATTGGAGATATTCCCAACAAGAGAATGTTTTACAGTACACTGGGTCTGATCTAGAGACCTAATTGTACTCCATTCTAGGGCTGCAGAAAATGTTTCTACTCCCAAAATTGTACTTTATGTTATCGGTAATTGCTGTACTATCGTAGATATAGAACATTTATTTTTCAACTTACACTTCGAGTATATATGGCAGAAGTGAAATTTGAAACAGAATCACCCCAAATGTACGATACATATTACTCTCACATCGATTTTCTGGAAGTTGCCATACAGATCTTTTTATTTGTAGTGAAAGTTTTCTATCTCAGGAAATTACGGAATTCATTCTTAAAATCTAAATCAATTGTAAATGTTTCTGCAGAATTTCCCCAGGTGGTTAAAATTTCCCCCAATCCTAGATAGCCGGATCGGACATATTCTGCACCCGTGCTCCATTCATGGCTGAAAGGTATTAAAGTTCAGTCCGCCCCCTAATTCCTCTCACACATGTCTAAACCTGTAGGGGCATTTAAAGAATGTCGCCAGGAAATGACCAAATTTATCTTCTTTCTAAAAGATGTTGTCAAACTAGTTTTAGAGTGAGAAGAATGGAAGAGTGAACCAACCTTAACACACAAATTTCTAACCGGTAAGATTATCCTACGGTAGCACCTTCTGTTATCCAAAGAAAGGAAGTTATGGTGTTCACACTTTTTTCTTGTGTAACTATAGGTACAAAGTTGAAAAGTTTCTCTTGTCACCCCCCCCCCCCCAAAGAGGGGAAGGTGGTAACCTTCCCCAAAATATACACCGAATACATTTAAAATTTTATAAATAGTATTTATCGAAGTTCCGTGTAAAAAAAAAAAAAAACCACGTGAATGTCTACCGAAGGATGCCGTGCCGAAGTCTGCCAAACTGAAACGACATTATCCAGAGTGTTAGGTTTTTTTCTTGTTACGGAATTTCTAGATTCAGTCGCATATGTAAATTTCAGTATCCATTTATCATTGAATTCCATTAATGAAATGTGTCATTTTCTCTCAAGGAAAAAAAAAAAAAAAAATGAAAATCATTGGATTTGCCATAGAAAAGTATTATTGCGGAAAATAAAATATTCTATATTTTCCGAACAAATGAATCAAATCTAAAAAAAACTATACAGCTTAATCCCAGTGCCTCACTAACATACCCACTTAATTTCAAGTGAATCGAATGCTTTTTATGTCAGTTATTGTGGAACAGACAGACTGACAGACAGACAGAAACAAAAAAATTTCGTGTCTCCAAAGTAAGCCTTCACTGACGTTTTGGCAATAAATATATGAAAAAAAAAAAAAAACTTGTGAAAATCCATCTTTCAAAAGGTTTTTAAACAGAAACGTATGATTAAGTTACATAAACTCAAAAATGAACCTAAACAAAATGCTCTTTAAAGTATTCAACCAATCAGAAGTCCATATATTTTCTTCCCTATGCTGCTTCAGTGGGATTCGCAAAAGTTTCGTCGCCACCAGGTGCCTGGCGAGTAAGTAGGTTTGCCCAATTCTACGTTTTTTAGTCACTTTTGGGCTTATTATACTGTGTTCGTTTAAACAGTGGTGTGCATAAACAAAACTGCCCCGAGGGCCTCCAAGTTTATACTTATGCCTCTGCAAGCCAAATGATCTGGATTGAAACCTCCTTATTCACATACTTGTAAAAATGGCTACTACTTGTTTGTAACAACTCTACATTAATAGGAAACCTAAGTCATTGCAATCATGCTCTTTTTAGGCGCGTTTGTAATTATATAAATACATAGCTTCTAGAGTCATCATTCAGTCTGTCTGTCCACAGATAACGATGCAAGAATTACAAAAACGAATCATTTCAAATTAAAAATATACATTTGTTGCAGAAATTTGTCAAGTCATTTCAATTTTCATAAAAATTGGATGCACAGTTCAATGACAGGTACAATCAAAATCATTCCATTACATGATGGCCAAAGGGGAAAAATAGTTTCAAGTGCATATTAATGATGTCATACTTTTTGAACATAATAAAATAGATATGCATCTATAAATTACAGTAAAACCCGATAATTCGGATTAATTGGGACCGGTCCAAATCCGGATTATCCGGAGAATTAGAAAAAAAAAGAAATAAAATATAACATACTAACAGAAAATCACCTTTATGTTAAACTTATTGAATATTTGCAGACAGTAATAATGTTTACTTTGCTTAATTATTCTGAAAACATGTCAGAAAAAGTTTTTTTATTTAGAATACGACGATGAAACAAATTAATGTTATGGAAATTAGCCAATCGCTTTTCAAACTTGAGAAAAAAAATGACCAAACCGATCCGAATTATCCAGATTATTGGGGTCCGAATTAGCGGGTTCTACTGTATATGCAAAAAAAAAAAAAACTTTGCACAATTTGTAGTGTGAAGTTTGTTATTCATTGACAAGGCCACACAAAAGTATTCCACTACATAATGGGAACACTGTTTTAGGTCTGTTATTAAACTATCTCACATTTTATGAAATTGCTGAGATCGACTACAAGTTACTTCCTGTGTAATAGAAAGCAGATTTTTGCAGATATATTGTATCCAAAGTATTGCATACTGTGACACCAAGATCTAAATATTTTTAAAACTTCGTTATGGTATAAACACGCTTGACATGCAGTTTCCAACGTGTTGTATTTGCCTGCATTATTCCAGCAATGCATTTTGGAGGAGTGTTAATTTCAAAAAACAAACTGTATTGAAAATGTATTTGTAATCTTTGTTTTCAAAATGTAATTTATTCTTTCCTTCTCTCTCGTTGCAGGACAGAGCTATCAACTTATTTTTCGTCATCGTGACAGTTGTCCTGTTTGTGGTAAGTTGAAAATGCTTTCTTTTTGCTTTTTTAAACTACTTGAAGTTGTTTCAATCGGTTGAGAATAGGTACAGTAGACTCCCTCAAATCTGCACAGCTTGGGACCAGAGGTTTTGCGGATTTTAGAATTTTGCGGATTTCTGGTCATTGCTTTGTTTACGTTTTTAAAAAGTAATTTGAATGTTATTATTAATGAAATCAAAAGTATAATGAATGCTTACAATATGCTAAAGTATTAAAATAAGTAATAAACTAAAATAAAAAATTAGATAGTTTTTAAAATGATAAAAATAGAAAAGCAAAGGTCAAATTAATAATCAATAATATACAATTAAATATTCATTATAAAAATGAAATGTATTTTCTCTAAATTATTCAATGAAACTTGCCTCATAAATGTACATTACTAATTCACATCAAGATCATAAAATAATGAAGCTTTATTTCAGGTTTAGCCAGACTTAATAACTAAAAAAGCTTGATTAATACATAAATATATTTAGTAAGATTGTGATTACCAATGATATCAGCAATATCTTAATTTTTTCAGAAATAAATTATTTATACTTGATGAAAAAACATGAATTCAATAACCTTAACAAAAATTACAAAACATATAGAATTGATATAAAACTTAAAAAAGTCAAAATTTCCACCTACATCTGAACTGAATGCTTCATTGTTTACATCCGTAAAATATGTGCGGATTTTAAAGAGTTGCGGATTTTAGGGAGTCTACTGTATTTCAAGCCTATCTGAAGTGATGAGTATTTTATTTGTTTTTGCATTGGTCCCTGTTTAATGCTCTGAAATGGAATACCTTTCTTGTCACAATACCAAAACAAGTACAAAAACAACTTAAAAACAAATTGAGATATAGCTTTCAAACAAATGGCCTTTCGTGCCACTTTTTCCTTACAGGATTTTAAATGTGCGAATTTTACAAAATTTTTTTAAATTTTGTAATGTATATGTAATGAAACGGATATGTAATGTATGAATACATGAAATGGATAGTGAAATGGATATGTAAAATTTTTTAAAAAATTACAAAATTTTAAATGTGCGATGTTCAGAAGTTTAAAAATTGGCAGTAACAAAAATGGTGAAACCGAAATTTCATTTAAAATTTGTTCAGGATGGATCCAGTCAATCCAAGGCCATGTTTGGATCATCCTAAAAATAATATTTATTTTTAAAAAACTATTAAAAAATTGAATAATATAAATTAAGACAGACTTGAATATATTTTTTAAAAATAAAATAAAACAACAAATACAAAAAATTAAAACATTTAAAAATACAAAAGTAAACGTTTCGCCGAGCTACACGCAAGTACAAATAATAATCCATTGCAGGATTTGTTATGCAATGAATTATTATTCATGGATTATATTAATTAGTAATAATCTATATATTTAAAACACCTGGCTGTTTTTTTGGTCATCAGCCCTGAACTTTCTACTGGCCCGATTTTGATAATTATTTTTTTAAATGAAAGCTGTTTACGTGTAGATGTGCCCATTCTGGCTAATTTTTAAATTATTTCAATTTTTATATTTTATTTTTAATTTTAAAAGCTTTTTCGTGACATTTCTTCAAAACAGTGGCAACAGGTTAAGCTTTTCTCAAAATTTATTTTGTTTGAATATTTTCCACCAATCAGGAGCTTGATCTCATCGATGAATGTATAATCGCGTTTCAAAAAAAAAAAAAAAAGGTTTTCGTTAAATTTAATCATAATAAAATGATTGCACATACCTGAAATACACAGATTATTTACTGAGTAATATTATTAAGTATTATGTAAGTAAAATAACAGAAGATAAACTTTAATAAAATATAATATCTTAAGTGAAATTTTTGTCGATGGAGAAAATGTCGTCATAAAGAAACCAGATAAATTTATTCCATGAATATAATATACATTGTTATTGCTGTGTCAGTAATGATGTCATATTCACTGACTTTAATTCCTGCATCTAAATAAAGTGAACTTCTATTAATTTAAAGGTCCGTGTGTGGTGGTTACTCCATACCCCCCCCATATATTTAATTTAATTCATTTTATTAGCCATTTTATTTCATAGCACCTTCCTTTTTATTAATGTTCTCAATTTAAATTTAATTTCGGTTTCGCTTATTTTCATTTCGTCGCCTGTAATGTTTTCTTTCTTGCTTAGCTTTCGAATGTTCCAAGCCGGTAAAATTCTGTTTGAAATCATTCCTTCCGGTTTTAAATTTGTTCGAGAACTTTCTCGCTAGTTCTTTTGGGTGGAACTTCCGTTTATTCGGACACACCCCTAACCTATCAAATTAAATTTCACAGGTGACGTATTTCAAGCCGTTATGTACATGGCCACCGGCTTTGGCCTCTCCTCTTAAGATGGTTATCAATTTTATTCTTATTAGTTACATATCTTTTCATACTGTATATTGTAATTTGGCTTAGTTTTTCCTCACCCCCTCTGTTGCTAACTGCCAAATTGGCGTATTTTGCATTTACAATAACCCTTTCTCCTTTTCCCCTGGGCGCGCGGCCACCTGCGTCAGTTGCGCCGATAGACACCTGCTGTGATGGATGCAGTCGCATGAGTGAAAGTTCGGGGCAGAGGTGCTCCCCCGTTAACGAAGGATGGAACGGTTTTTTTTTTGTTATGTTGAGATTATTACGATGCTGATTTTTTTTTAAGTGCGGCAAAGAAAAAGTGCTGCCCTCAAAATTCATCTAGGAAAGTGATGTTGATTTCTGTTAAGCCAAGTCCCTCTGTGCTGCGAGGAGCAATGAAGTGGTTTAATGCATTCCTGAATGTATTCGTTTGTGCCTTCTCTTTTTGGAAATGATGTTGAGTTTTCAAGGCGGCTAGTAGCAAGGCACTTCTCACTGCAATAGCATCCCGAAAATTGTTTTGTTTGTGCATTCTCTTCTTGGATTACGGAAATTATATAAGGTCTCATTATACGTCTTCAGTTTATGCTCTCGTGTTATCTTCACAAGTGTTGTAAAAATGTCGTCACGTATTTTATAAATATTCATTCATTTTCTCATCATCTCTTCATCAACGAGTTTTCTTCTACAAATCTAATGTGCCCAATTCTTCGATAATCTTTTTATTCTCCATCCTCTGAGAAGTAGGCAGAGGTGAAGAACTGTTTTGTTTTCAAGAAATAATATTATAGTTTACATGACGTCTTGGTGAAGATTTTTCTTTCGTCAGGTGAAGAAATTTTATTTGCATAAGTCCTTTTTACTTCATTATCTGGCCCAATATATATATAATTTTTTGCTTAATATTTACGGGGCGTTATAAAGAAAATATTGGCATGTATCTATACAATATGAAGTATGATGTATTTTGTTTTGAAAGTTCATATTATGAGAGGTGTTCTTTTTCAAAAAGAAATAATAATTTATTCTCCTCTTATGTCATGAAGAAAATTGTTTAATTACATGTTGTTGAGATATCTAGAATATGTTATGAAAAGAATTTTTATTGCTTGGAGATAGCAATAGTTGTGATTAACATATGTTATGAAATGGTTGTTTATCAAGTGAGAAATTAATATGTACGAGTCACCAAAAATATAAATTTGTGAAGAAATATTTATTCATGAAAAAAGCAACAAGTTCTTCATGAAATAAAATATATTTTTTTTTTCTTCGAAAATTGTTCGTATATTAATTTCTTGTGCCTATTGTCTGGATTTATTTGTCATCAAAAGCCAAGGATTCAACAGGTAACTTTTTACCTTTTTAATTTTATATTTTTATAACTTTATACTTGATTTTTCTTCATCATTGGATAAAGAATATTTTTATTATTTTAAATGAAATAATGAAGAGAGTAATTAGGGTCGTTTGCAGGCCCCCATTCTCCGTGATGTGCTATCATTATCACGATCACTTTGGCCTAATTGTGGGTAGAGGCAAATAAAAAGTGCTTTCTCCACTTTCAAGTAGACACAACACATTATTTCTTTGATACCCTGACCAAAGCGTCAGCTCAAACACAACACATATTAGTTTCCTTTGGTGCAGTGACCAACGCTTGAACATTCTTCATTATTTTTTTTTTCAAGTTATTTTTCTTCATATAGTGATTAATGTTTTATATAATTATATTTTGTTGGGTATGGTGCAGTAATCAAATACAATATTTATATTGATCTTGTATTGAAATATTATCTTTTTCTGGAGCAGTGCATTATATATACAACATAATTTATCAATATATTTCTTCTTGCATTATTATAATTTATAACTAATATATGCATTATTTAACGGTGGTACTGGTAAAAATTATTGTTCATGCTAAGATAAATTATTCTTCTTGTCATACATATAATAATTTATGTTTTGAGCCATATTATATATAAATATTTACATAAAATATTTGGGTCTTATATTCTTCATATGATACTAATATGTTAGTATACGTTTTCTTCTTTTTTTTTACATATAAAAATGATGTATGAAGTAAATGAAAGTCATCAATATTTTAAGTGAACGTGTCAATTCTCAAATAAAATCGTCTGTGAACACAATGGCTTCACAAGGATGTGATGTACCCACTGCTCTAAAAATTCATCAATCCATATATAATGCTACACCTCATCCAGCTACAAAATTCACTCCAAATCTTCTTCATTTTGGAAGAGAAATAAACGACATTTATTCCAATTATAAATCTCAAGTTTCATGGAAAATTCTCAACACTGCATATGAAATTCATAAATTGATGGATATTATTGAAAAAATATACTATCAAGCTTACAAGAATAACGAATCATCCAGACAAAAGGTGTACCAAAAATCCAGAGAAAAATTAAAGTTTTCCAACATCAATGTTAATGACATTGTTTATGCAAAATTTCCTACTGTGTTTAACAAAAAGATACAAGGCCCATACGTGGTCAAGAAAATAATTTCTCCTGTGCTCATTCAAATTCAAGATCCCAATAATAGTCATGCTTCACCAATGTTGATTCACACTAATCGAATCTTGAAGCTTCAAAAGAGAAATGAAGCACTGCAACATCCTTCAGTTTCTTCAAAAGGTGCATCACATGATCAACCAGCTGTTGATAATGCATCCTCCACTCCTGTGAGACAGCACTCTTCTATTCAAGTTTCAAATCATGATGCAGCTTGTAATACTTCTCCTCAAATTCTTTCTTCTTCTAAATGCCAGCAAACATCTTCATGTTCCAGTAAATCGGTACTGTCACAAGCTCCTCCTGATGGCACTCATACTGGTGCTAAAAGCAAATCCACTCAATATAGAAGTTATGATCTTCGTCCTCGCAATCATAAACTACATAAAAAATAGACTAACTCTCTTTTTCCTTTTACAGGATGACTTTTGCTTTGTAATATATTCAGTCGAAGCTAGCCGTACTGATTGTCCAGCAAGAAGAATCGCTATGTAATTTTTTTTTTTTTCTTTTCTCCAGGCTGCAGGCAGCTGTTATTTTTTTTTTCATTTTATTTAAGTCTTCTTCTCCCTGGTACAACTCAACGGTCATCCTCGGGATGTATGTATGAATTTTCAATAGTTTTTATTATTTCCTGTATTTATCTATAAGTCATAATTTTTACAATATTTACACATAATCTCATGTATGCCATACTTTTAAATTTTATAAAGTCTTTAATTACAATAGTTGATGCAAAAAATGGAGAAAGAATTTGTCTTTTTATATTCTTATTATAATACTATATCATTATTTAAAGTGATTTTTGACAAATGTTTCATTCTAATAAGAAAGGTGAAATTGTAATTGATATAAGGTAAACATAAAGATGAGTACTCATCAAATTATTTTCTCTATTGTGTCTGCTCTTTACAATGCATGCATGTTTTAACATTTAACCTCTTTTAAAAAAAAGAAAAAGAGAAAAGAAAATGCATGATAAACTTATATATACTAATATTTCTTCTCTTCTTGGTGAAATATAGAAAGTGAATGACTCACAATAAGTAATATTTTTGTATACTTTTGAGTATTTATACTTTGGATCCAAAGATGTTGATTGAGGCATTATATATATATTTATCCAAAGTTCTTGATTCACTCATTATATATATATTTATCCAAAGATGTTTAATGAGTCATTATATATATTTATATAAAGCAAATTCTTGATTTATGACAAATGCAAAAGTGATCACTTACTTAATTTTTTTTAAAAATGTTTGAAAATTTACAAGTAAATATGTTCTGGATATCTTCTATATAGAAATTTTGACACAATTGATTTTTTTTCTTTGTAGGTTGACATTATCAAGTCATATATAAGATTGACATATTCATATTATTAAACATCTTATGTTTTATGTTTATTTCGAATGAAGTATAGCATTAAAGGTATTTATGCAAGTATTGTCAATTTATATTGAAAGTATTCAAGAATATTTTCTTTATGAGAGCGTAAAGATTCTCTCATTGAAAATTGTTATATTCATTTTGAAGATATTTTTATTGAAAAGTAATATCATGCTTTTGTTGACATTCTTTTTGCAACTTATTAATTTTATTTTCTGCAAAAATGTGTTATTGAATAATACTAAAGTTATTCATTTAAGATTTATTGAAAGCTTAAAAGGCTATGTGGTGATATAAGAAATTTTTTTTTTATGAGAGCATAACTAATCTCTCTACACCATTTATATATATATTTTTATTGTTCAATTTTCAACTTACAAATTCATTTAATTTATTATGTGTTATTTGAAACTATATATGTTATATATAGTTATAACATGATTCATATACAGTTATAGTATATTTCATTTTTGTTCACAACTGAGAATATAAATATACATATTATTGTGTAATCAAATATTTTGACATATGTTAAAGCATTCTACTGTTATAGTGCATTTTGCACAGCCTAACAAGAGACTCGTTAAAGTTAAGGACTGTTGCACATAGACATAGACTTTAAATTTTTTTGATATATATGATAGATACCTCTGAAAGAAACTTTATATACCTTTCATGTTAACATTTACTACAGTTGGTATATTTTCATAAGGATTACTATCATAACAGTAATTATTTTTTTTATTGTTTAAATATCATGTACAACAATTATGTATATTCTTATAACTACTTCTGATATTTATTTTGTGTAATTATTTAGTATATTTGTACATGTGTTAGAAAATATTGTCTCGATGAAAAATTGTCATTTTTGTCATCTCACCAATATTTTCTTTTGGGGGACCCTGGGTAATATGTGGTGGTTACTCCATACCCCCCCCATATATTTAATTTAATTCATTTTATTAGCCATTTTATTTCATAGCACCTTCCTTTTTATTAATGTTCTCAATTTAAATTTAATTTCGGTTTCGCTTATTTTCATTTCGTCGCCTGTAATGTTTTCTTTCTTGCTTAGCTTTCGAATGTTCCAAGCCGGTAAAATTCTGTTTGAAATCATTCCTTCCGGTTTTAAATTTGTTCGAGAACTTTCTCGCTAGTTCTTTTGGGTGGAACTTCCGTTTATTCGGACACACCCCTAACCTATCAAATTAAATTTCACAGGTGACGTATTTCAAGCCGTTATGTACATGGCCACCGGCTTTGGCCTCTCCTCTTAAGATGGTTATCAATTTTATTCTTATTAGTTACATATCTTTTCATACTGTATATTGTAATTTGGCTTAGTTTTTCCTCACCCCCTCTGTTGCTAACTGCCAAATTGGCGTATTTTGCATTTACAATAACCCTTTCTCCTTTTCCCCTGGGCGCGCGGCCACCTGCGTCAGTTGCGCCGATAGACACCTGCTGTGATGGATGCAGTCGCATGAGTGAAAGTTCGGGGCAGAGGTGCTCCCCCGTTAACGAAGGATGGAACGGTTTTTTTTTTGTTATGTTGAGATTATTACGATGCTGATTTTTTTTTAAGTGCGGCAAAGAAAAAGTGCTGCCCTCAAAATTCATCTAGGAAAGTGATGTTGATTTCTGTTAAGCCAAGTCCCTCTGTGCTGCGAGGAGCAATGAAGTGGTTTAATGCATTCCTGAATGTATTCGTTTGTGCCTTCTCTTTTTGGAAATGATGTTGAGTTTTCAAGGCGGCTAGTAGCAAGGCACTTCTCACTGCAATAGCATCCCGAAAATTGTTTTGTTTGTGCATTCTCTTCTTGGATTACGGAAATTATATAAGGTCTCATTATACGTCTTCAGTTTATGCTCTCGTGTTATCTTCACAAGTGTTGTAAAAATGTCGTCACGTATTTTATAAATATTCATTCATTTTCTCATCATCTCTTCATCAACGAGTTTTCTTCTACAAATCTAATGTGCCCAATTCTTCGATAATCTTTTTATTCTCCATCCTCTGAGAAGTAGGCAGAGGTGAAGAACTGTTTTGTTTTCAAGAAATAATATTATAGTTTACATGACGTCTTGGTGAAGATTTTTCTTTCGTCAGGTGAAGAAATTTTATTTGCATAAGTCCTTTTTACTTCATTATCTGGCCCAATATATATATAATTTTTTGCTTAATATTTACGGGGCGTTATAAAGAAAATATTGGCATGTATCTATACAATATGAAGTATGATGTATTTTGTTTTGAAAGTTCATATTATGAGAGGTGTTCTTTTTCAAAAAGAAATAATAATTTATTCTCCTCTTATGTCATGAAGAAAATTGTTTAATTACATGTTGTTGAGATATCTAGAATATGTTATGAAAAGAATTTTTATTGCTTGGAGATAGCAATAGTTGTGATTAACATATGTTATGAAATGGTTGTTTATCAAGTGAGAAATTAATATGTACGAGTCACCAAAAATATAAATTTGTGAAGAAATATTTATTCATGAAAAAAGCAACAAGTTCTTCATGAAATAAAATATATTTTTTTTTTCTTCGAAAATTGTTCGTATATTAATTTCTTGTGCCTATTGTCTGGATTTATTTGTCATCAAAAGCCAAGGATTCAACAGGTAACTTTTTACCTTTTTAATTTTATATTTTTATAACTTTATACTTGATTTTTCTTCATCATTGGATAAAGAATATTTTTATTATTTTAAATGAAATAATGAAGAGAGTAATTAGGGTCGTTTGCAGGCCCCCATTCTCCGTGATGTGCTATCATTATCACGATCACTTTGGCCTAATTGTGGGTAGAGGCAAATAAAAAGTGCTTTCTCCACTTTCAAGTAGACACAACACATTATTTCTTTGATACCCTGACCAAAGCGTCAGCTCAAACACAACACATATTAGTTTCCTTTGGTGCAGTGACCAACGCTTGAACATTCTTCATTATTTTTTTTTTCAAGTTATTTTTCTTCATATAGTGATTAATGTTTTATATAATTATATTTTGTTGGGTATGGTGCAGTAATCAAATACAATATTTATATTGATCTTGTATTGAAATATTATCTTTTTCTGGAGCAGTGCATTATATATACAACATAATTTATCAATATATTTCTTCTTGCATTATTATAATTTATAACTAATATATGCATTATTTAACGGTGGTACTGGTAAAAATTATTGTTCATGCTAAGATAAATTATTCTTCTTGTCATACATATAATAATTTATGTTTTGAGCCATATTATATATAAATATTTACATAAAATATTTGGGTCTTATATTCTTCATATGATACTAATATGTTAGTATACGTTTTCTTCTTTTTTTTTACATATAAAAATGATGTATGAAGTAAATGAAAGTCATCAATATTTTAAGTGAACGTGTCAATTCTCAAATAAAATCGTCTGTGAACACAATGGCTTCACAAGGATGTGATGTACCCACTGCTCTAAAAATTCATCAATCCATATATAATGCTACACCTCATCCAGCTACAAAATTCACTCCAAATCTTCTTCATTTTGGAAGAGAAATAAACGACATTTATTCCAATTATAAATCTCAAGTTTCATGGAAAATTCTCAACACTGCATATGAAATTCATAAATTGATGGATATTATTGAAAAAATATACTATCAAGCTTACAAGAATAACGAATCATCCAGACAAAAGGTGTACCAAAAATCCAGAGAAAAATTAAAGTTTTCCAACATCAATGTTAATGACATTGTTTATGCAAAATTTCCTACTGTGTTTAACAAAAAGATACAAGGCCCATACGTGGTCAAGAAAATAATTTCTCCTGTGCTCATTCAAATTCAAGATCCCAATAATAGTCATGCTTCACCAATGTTGATTCACACTAATCGAATCTTGAAGCTTCAAAAGAGAAATGAAGCACTGCAACATCCTTCAGTTTCTTCAAAAGGTGCATCACATGATCAACCAGCTGTTGATAATGCATCCTCCACTCCTGTGAGACAGCACTCTTCTATTCAAGTTTCAAATCATGATGCAGCTTGTAATACTTCTCCTCAAATTCTTTCTTCTTCTAAATGCCAGCAAACATCTTCATGTTCCAGTAAATCGGTACTGTCACAAGCTCCTCCTGATGGCACTCATACTGGTGCTAAAAGCAAATCCACTCAATATAGAAGTTATGATCTTCGTCCTCGCAATCATAAACTACATAAAAAATAGACTAACTCTCTTTTTCCTTTTACAGGATGACTTTTGCTTTGTAATATATTCAGTCGAAGCTAGCCGTACTGATTGTCCAGCAAGAAGAATCGCTATGTAATTTTTTTTTTTTTCTTTTCTCCAGGCTGCAGGCAGCTGTTATTTTTTTTTTCATTTTATTTAAGTCTTCTTCTCCCTGGTACAACTCAACGGTCATCCTCGGGATGTATGTATGAATTTTCAATAGTTTTTATTATTTCCTGTATTTATCTATAAGTCATAATTTTTACAATATTTACACATAATCTCATGTATGCCATACTTTTAAATTTTATAAAGTCTTTAATTACAATAGTTGATGCAAAAAATGGAGAAAGAATTTGTCTTTTTATATTCTTATTATAATACTATATCATTATTTAAAGTGATTTTTGACAAATGTTTCATTCTAATAAGAAAGGTGAAATTGTAATTGATATAAGGTAAACATAAAGATGAGTACTCATCAAATTATTTTCTCTATTGTGTCTGCTCTTTACAATGCATGCATGTTTTAACATTTAACCTCTTTTAAAAAAAAGAAAAAGAGAAAAGAAAATGCATGATAAACTTATATATACTAATATTTCTTCTCTTCTTGGTGAAATATAGAAAGTGAATGACTCACAATAAGTAATATTTTTGTATACTTTTGAGTATTTATACTTTGGATCCAAAGATGTTGATTGAGGCATTATATATATATTTATCCAAAGTTCTTGATTCACTCATTATATATATATTTATCCAAAGATGTTTAATGAGTCATTATATATATTTATATAAAGCAAATTCTTGATTTATGACAAATGCAAAAGTGATCACTTACTTAATTTTTTTTAAAAATGTTTGAAAATTTACAAGTAAATATGTTCTGGATATCTTCTATATAGAAATTTTGACACAATTGATTTTTTTTCTTTGTAGGTTGACATTATCAAGTCATATATAAGATTGACATATTCATATTATTAAACATCTTATGTTTTATGTTTATTTCGAATGAAGTATAGCATTAAAGGTATTTATGCAAGTATTGTCAATTTATATTGAAAGTATTCAAGAATATTTTCTTTATGAGAGCGTAAAGATTCTCTCATTGAAAATTGTTATATTCATTTTGAAGATATTTTTATTGAAAAGTAATATCATGCTTTTGTTGACATTCTTTTTGCAACTTATTAATTTTATTTTCTGCAAAAATGTGTTATTGAATAATACTAAAGTTATTCATTTAAGATTTATTGAAAGCTTAAAAGGCTATGTGGTGATATAAGAAATTTTTTTTTTATGAGAGCATAACTAATCTCTCTACACCATTTATATATATATTTTTATTGTTCAATTTTCAACTTACAAATTCATTTAATTTATTATGTGTTATTTGAAACTATATATGTTATATATAGTTATAACATGATTCATATACAGTTATAGTATATTTCATTTTTGTTCACAACTGAGAATATAAATATACATATTATTGTGTAATCAAATATTTTGACATATGTTAAAGCATTCTACTGTTATAGTGCATTTTGCACAGCCTAACAAGAGACTCGTTAAAGTTAAGGACTGTTGCACATAGACATAGACTTTAAATTTTTTTGATATATATGATAGATACCTCTGAAAGAAACTTTATATACCTTTCATGTTAACATTTACTACAGTTGGTATATTTTCATAAGGATTACTATCATAACAGTAATTATTTTTTTTATTGTTTAAATATCATGTACAACAATTATGTATATTCTTATAACTACTTCTGATATTTATTTTGTGTAATTATTTAGTATATTTGTACATGTGTTAGAAAATATTGTCTCGATGAAAAATTGTCATTTTTGTCATCTCACCAATATTTTCTTTTGGGGGACCCTGGGTAATATGTGGTGGTTACTCCATACCCCCCCCATATATTTAATTTAATTCATTTTATTAGCCATTTTATTTCATAGCACCTTCCTTTTTATTAATGTTCTCAATTTAAATTTAATTTCGGTTTCGCTTATTTTCATTTCGTCGCCTGTAATGTTTTCTTTCTTGCTTAGCTTTCGAATGTTCCAAGCCGGTAAAATTCTGTTTGAAATCATTCCTTCCGGTTTTAAATTTGTTCGAGAACTTTCTCGCTAGTTCTTTTGGGTGGAACTTCCGTTTATTCGGACACACCCCTAACCTATCAAATTAAATTTCACAGGTGACGTATTTCAAGCCGTTATGTACATGGCCACCGGCTTTGGCCTCTCCTCTTAAGATGGTTATCAATTTTATTCTTATTAGTTACATATCTTTTCATACTGTATATTGTAATTTGGCTTAGTTTTTCCTCACCCCCTCTGTTGCTAACTGCCAAATTGGCGTATTTTGCATTTACAATAACCCTTTCTCCTTTTCCCCTGGGCGCGCGGCCACCTGCGTCAGTTGCGCCGATAGACACCTGCTGTGATGGATGCAGTCGCATGAGTGAAAGTTCGGGGCAGAGGTGCTCCCCCGTTAACGAAGGATGGAACGGTTTTTTTTTTGTTATGTTGAGATTATTACGATGCTGATTTTTTTTTAAGTGCGGCAAAGAAAAAGTGCTGCCCTCAAAATTCATCTAGGAAAGTGATGTTGATTTCTGTTAAGCCAAGTCCCTCTGTGCTGCGAGGAGCAATGAAGTGGTTTAATGCATTCCTGAATGTATTCGTTTGTGCCTTCTCTTTTTGGAAATGATGTTGAGTTTTCAAGGCGGCTAGTAGCAAGGCACTTCTCACTGCAATAGCATCCCGAAAATTGTTTTGTTTGTGCATTCTCTTCTTGGATTACGGAAATTATATAAGGTCTCATTATACGTCTTCAGTTTATGCTCTCGTGTTATCTTCACAAGTGTTGTAAAAATGTCGTCACGTATTTTATAAATATTCATTCATTTTCTCATCATCTCTTCATCAACGAGTTTTCTTCTACAAATCTAATGTGCCCAATTCTTCGATAATCTTTTTATTCTCCATCCTCTGAGAAGTAGGCAGAGGTGAAGAACTGTTTTGTTTTCAAGAAATAATATTATAGTTTACATGACGTCTTGGTGAAGATTTTTCTTTCGTCAGGTGAAGAAATTTTATTTGCATAAGTCCTTTTTACTTCATTATCTGGCCCAATATATATATAATTTTTTGCTTAATATTTACGGGGCGTTATAAAGAAAATATTGGCATGTATCTATACAATATGAAGTATGATGTATTTTGTTTTGAAAGTTCATATTATGAGAGGTGTTCTTTTTCAAAAAGAAATAATAATTTATTCTCCTCTTATGTCATGAAGAAAATTGTTTAATTACATGTTGTTGAGATATCTAGAATATGTTATGAAAAGAATTTTTATTGCTTGGAGATAGCAATAGTTGTGATTAACATATGTTATGAAATGGTTGTTTATCAAGTGAGAAATTAATATGTACGAGTCACCAAAAATATAAATTTGTGAAGAAATATTTATTCATGAAAAAAGCAACAAGTTCTTCATGAAATAAAATATATTTTTTTTTTCTTCGAAAATTGTTCGTATATTAATTTCTTGTGCCTATTGTCTGGATTTATTTGTCATCAAAAGCCAAGGATTCAACAGGTAACTTTTTACCTTTTTAATTTTATATTTTTATAACTTTATACTTGATTTTTCTTCATCATTGGATAAAGAATATTTTTATTATTTTAAATGAAATAATGAAGAGAGTAATTAGGGTCGTTTGCAGGCCCCCATTCTCCGTGATGTGCTATCATTATCACGATCACTTTGGCCTAATTGTGGGTAGAGGCAAATAAAAAGTGCTTTCTCCACTTTCAAGTAGACACAACACATTATTTCTTTGATACCCTGACCAAAGCGTCAGCTCAAACTTAACACATAATTTCCTTATTATGTAAGTAAAATAACAGAAGATAAACTTTAATAAAATATAATATCTTAAGTGAAATTTTTGTCGATGGAGAAAATGTCGTCATAAAGAAACCAGATAAATTTATTCCATGAATATAATATACATTGTTATTGCTGTGTCAGTAATGATGTCATATTCACTGACTTTAATTCCTGCATCTAAATAAAGTGAACTTCTATTAATTTAAAGGTCCGTGGTGTGCACAAATGAAAATATTTCTATAAACTACGCCATTTCTATTTAATTATAATGAATATTTTATGAAACTAAAGAATTCTTGAATAACTGCATAAATCACGCTTTTATTTAAGAAAAGATGAGTATTTCTGAAGGTGTAAATGATGTCATGTTAGAAAAAAAAGAATAAAACCTGTGATATGCCGGTATTACTATATTTCTATCTTACATAATATCAGAAAATAATTAAAATCATTTCATTGTATTAAGTTATTGTTAAAAAAAAAAAAAAATCTGCATTTCAGCAACAAATACAAAAATTTTATTCTTTTTAATAACAGAGATATCTTTTTTTTTTCGTTGCCATAGCAATAAAATTATTTTTTACAAGTTCATGGAGGATACAAACCAATAAATAAATTAAATTTATTGCAAGTGCTATAAATGTGTAGTGGATTGGTTAGGCAGTTTAGTAAGTCCCTGTTTCTATTATAATTAAAATGTTTCATTGATATTATAATTATTGTATAGTTATCAAGCGATATTTAAACGGAGAAAAAATAAACTATGCAGATATTTTTGAATTCGTCTTCCGGGATATAATATTAACTTTCTAAATAATTTGGCATTTAAATAATATTTAAGGTTTAGAAACCGCATTAAAAAAAGATTTGTAGCTGATGTTAAGTCCAACATAATAATTTATGAGTTGTTTTCCTTATTTTTGTTATTTTCTGAAGTTTGTGTATCTTCATCATGAAAAGTATGTTATCCCTATTTTAAGAGGTGGCAATTGTTTATTTCACTCAGTATTTTACTGTCTATATAAGAATGATACACATCACACCTAATATATATATTCTTTTCCGTCGAGTTTCGACGGGTGCAGCTAGTAATAATTAAATGAATAATTTTTATGAATTAATATGAATGAATGAATTATATTAATTCATATTAATTCATAATTATTAATAATATCAATTATTATTCATGAAATTAAATGGTTGCAAAAGCTTAGACTTAAATTTTGAGCTCAAATTCTGAATCGTTGGAAGGGGTTAGGAAGCGCAAACTGAACTGTGTCCAGGAAATGAAATTTACCCCCATCCTCGAACACAGTGCAATTTTGCGTTACTTAACCACTCCCAACAATTCCGATTTTGAGCTCGAAATGTAAGTTTATGTCTAAGCATTTGAATGCATTTAATGAGGTAAAAATAACAGTTAAAAATAGTGATACATTACTCCAAAGTCTAAGGCACCCTCTATCAGCATTTTTTGAAATTTATCTTTAAAACTTATTTTCAAGAAACTATGATAACTAATACTGGGGTAGGGGGAATGCACAGATCAATTATTACTCAAATATTCAATTTCAATCAATTATTCATCATTATTACTCACATATT
This sequence comes from Maratus speculifer, assembly GCA_964019185.1. Taxonomy (NCBI): domain Eukaryota; kingdom Metazoa; phylum Arthropoda; class Arachnida; order Araneae; family Salticidae; genus Maratus; species Maratus speculifer. The sequence continues at coordinate 390,671,902 of OZ025295.1, forward strand.
ATGAATTATTATTCATGGATTTTTTTCAAAAGGGAGGGAATGCTTTAATAAGCAATTTTTATATTGAAGATTGTCCCCAGATCCAAAAAAGCTAAATTTCTGATACTTTTGGGAACTTAATTTCATTCATAATAAAAAAGTTGCATATATATATTCATAAAGATATAAATATTTACATTTTATTCGCATGCCAGGAAATTGAAGATTTTTCTGTTTTCATATAAAATCAAACAATTATTCAAGAAATTGAGCATTTTATAAAAATTTTTAGGACTTGACAGTTACAAAAAGTCGTCATGAGGGAACAATTGTCTGGCATGGCCTAAAATTCAGTTAAAAATTCTGCAATTTGCAGAGATTTCACAAAAGATTCTTTGTCTTTATTGAAAAAGTTAATCAATCACATTTGCTCTGAATAAATACATCTTACATCTAAGATAAAAAATACTTCATGGATATGTCAGAAATTACTTACTTTGGTTTTAAGTACAGCTTTAAAAGAGTTGGAAAGATTCTGATTGTTAAAGCAAGGGAAAAATCAATATATATTTTCAAATTTCCTTTAAAAACGCTCTTTGTTCAGAGGTGGGGTCATGACCTCCCCCTTAGATCTGCCACTGGGCACGTTTTGAAATGCAATACAGTGATAACTTCCTTGTCCATTCCTATTCTGTTTTATAAAATAGATTGCCTTATTTAATTAAATTTCTTAAAAAAAAAAAAAAAAAAGAAATGAAATAAAAAAAAAATAGACTTAAGTTTTCATTAAATAGATAATTTAAAAAAAAAAAAAGATGCATTCAACTCAGAGTTATCACATGCTAAAAGGAAAGAAAAGTACATTGAAAGATCTTTAAACATCTTTCTTTGTTTTTTGCAGAAACAATCTGTATCCATAACTATGTTGATCAAGTGGCCTTGTTAGGTGCGTTCGTAATTATGTAAATACGTAGCACTTATTGTTGTCGCTCAGTCTGTACGTCTGTCTGTCCGTCTGCATATAACAACGCAAAAACTATCCAACCAAATCGTTTGAAATTTAAAATATATAATTATTACATAATTTTGTCGAGTCATTTCAAATTTTATGAAAATTGGATGGATAGATCAATTTCAGGGACAATCAAAAGGATTCCATTACATTATGTCAATGGGGAAAAAAGTTTCAAATGCATTTTAATCGTTTGACATTTAAAATGTGTATTTATTACATAATTTTGTCGAGTCATTTCAAATGTTATGAAAATCGGATGCATAGATCAGTTACAGGGACAATCAAAAGTATTCCATTACATTACAATCAATGGGAAAAAAAGTTTCAAATGCATTTTAATCATTTGAAATTTAAAACGTTTAATTATTACATAATTTTGTCGAGTCATTTCATGTTATGAAAATCGGATGCATAGATCAATGACAGGGACAATCAAAAGTATTCTGTTACATTACGATCAATGAGAAAAAATGTTTCAAATGCATTTTAATGGTGTTACACTCATTTGAACATAATATAATTGACATGAATCTATGATGTATGTGCTAAAATCTACATTCTGTACAATCTGGGATGCAGAGAATATTTATTATTAAATTACAGGGCCACACAATTGTATTCCACTAAATAATGTTATACAGGGAAACATTGTTTGGGGCGTGTTTTAATTATATTAAACTACTTCACATTTTATGAATTAGATATACGTTAATGAAGTATAATAAAAATTACTCCCTGCATATTTACAGGAACACAAAGATTTCAACCACTATACTGTATCCAAAGTATGCTCTACTATATCAGCAAGATATGAATATTTTAAAACTTATAGTACGAACGCACCTCATTTGCTACGCTTCACATGCAATTTCCAACTTGTGTGTATTTTGAGCTGAATAGATTTCCTATTTAGATTTTTTTATTATTTTTTTTCTTTTTATTATATTTATAATTTCTATTTCTATTTATAGATATAATATTTTCTTATAATATTTTTATTATAAGATTATATTATTGAATATTTAATATGTGACTATCACATTGTATAGAAATTGTAGAACCAACATAGGGGAAAATTGTCCAAGCCGTGAATCGAACTCGTAACGCTTGGAATAGAGGACGATGCCCAGCTTGTCATTTTGTTGGTAAGGCTACAACTGCGGCACAAGATGGTAACGTCTATGTGAGCTCACAAACCTGTAGCATAGCATGAGACATAAATAACCCAGCATTGGTGAATTTTACTTATAATTAATTTTTCAATAAATTTCACGTGTAATTTCACCGCTGAAAATTAATTGAAAAATTAATAATCAATCAGTAAATGATATTTTATAATATTTTCTATTAAATCTGTTACACTTTTCTTCACTTTTAGCATGAGATGACTGAGAATTTTAAGGGTACTGAGTGATGTCTCTCTTTTTCAGGTCACTCTGATCTCTGCTTTCGTCGCTCATTGGCCGCCCAGGGGCTTAAATGTGTACTTTGCCATCTGCATATCTCTAATAGGTCTCAGCCATGTCGTTTTAGTAAGTGCTCTTTGATACTCACATTTTGTTATTATTGAAGAAATTTATAACTGAATGATCGCTAAAAGCTATTTGAATATAAATGTATAATATATGCAATATATGCTACTATACTTAGTTATCCCGTTGATCAATTTTGCCCAAATTATACAAATAGGCAAACTAATAGCCAAAATATACATATTGACATTTTTATTTTAAATAATGAAAAAGCAAATAATTATTAGAATATTAATAAAAATACAAATAAAAAGTTGAAACAAAAATCACTTAACGGCATTTTAATCACGTATATTGTATTTAATGTCATTGAATGTGACATTCACAATCATCCATTATTGGCATTTAATCTTATAGATTGGCGATAGTTCTTTGGTCAATGGGTTAACCAAGTAGTACCAAATTTATGTATAATATATCCATAAAAACTATTTATTTATAATATAAAAATATGTTTACAAAATATAGAAAAATTGAGAAAAACAGTGCAGTTCAAAATTTAGTTTTAATGATGTGCAGAAACATTTTGTAAAAAGAGAAAATAAAACTAATGAAAAGAAAAAAAAATAATACAGTAGACTCATTTAAATCCGCAAAGCTTAGGACCAGAGTTTGTGTGGATTTTAGAATTTTGCTGATTTCTGATCATTGCTTTGTTTACATTTTTAAAACAGTATTTTGAATATAATTAATAATACAATCAAAACTTAAATGAATGCTTACAACATAATAAAATATTAAAATACGTAATAAACTAAAATTATAAAAAATTTGATAATTTTTTAAATGATTAAAATATTAAATACAAAGGTCAAACTAATAATCAACAATGTATGATTAAATATTCATTATAAAGATGAAATGTATTTTTCCTAAATTATTCACTGAAACTTGCCTCATGAAGTTATATTATTAACTCGCATCAAAATCATAAAATAAAAAAGTTTTATTTCAGATTTAACAGACTTAATAACCAAAAAAGAAAAAAAAAGTTATTGATACACAAATATATTTGGTAAGAAGATTGTGATGACCGGTGATATCAGCAATATCTTGAAGTTTTTTAGATATAAATTTATTCTTCCTTCATTAAGAAACATGAATTCAGTAATAATGACAAAAATTACAAATTAAAATAAGTATGGAATTAATATAAAACGAAAAAAGTCAAATTTTCCCCCTATATTTGAACTTTATGTTTCATTGTTTGTATCTGAAAATTATGTGCGGATTTTAGAGAGTTGCAGATTTGAGGAAGTCCACTGTAATAGTTAAATTTATGATACAATGAAACCTCCAAATAAGGGAACTGGAAGTTTTGTCCCTTAAATAGAGGTGTCCCTTATTTGTAGGTTTTCATTGTATCATAAATTATGTTGCAATGACAGTATTTTCAGGAGATAGATTTTTTGTTAGCATAAATTTAGCATGCATCACAAAAATATAACTGTATTTTTTTCCTCCATGCTAATACGACTGTCTGATTTACCAAGTAACTCTCTTGCTGACAAAGTCTGTCTTTTTTTAACCATTTCTTCATATTTATTTCCGATCCAGTATTTGTGTCATTATTATTTCTTATCAAAAAATAGACAGACATTCAAAAAATGTAGTTTGTATCCCGAATGGCAACCATTTATGTTATCTTATCAAATTTACTTTTTTCGTTTCAGATCTACTGGTATCGGCAGGGTGATCTTGACCCGAAGTTTCGAGTGATGGTTTACTACAATGCCTTTACCATTATACTTCTAAGCATCTGCGCCCTCTCCTATTTTTTTGTAGACCGGAAACTCACTGTATGAGGGGTGGTAAGTTTTTTCCATTTTCACACTGACTGTAAAATATTGTTAGTTTCAATGATTATGATTTTTTTTTTTTTAAGACACATGTTTTTTAATGCATGGATCTCTAGAGAAAAGAGGATACAGTGCAAGGGACCTTCAGTTTTCTAAAAAATAAATATTAAAAAATAAAAGGTACTACTCTGTTATCCCGTCGACCAAAATACTATCGCCAAGTTATAAGATTAAATGCCAATAATGGATGATCATGAATGTCAATTCAATGACATTAAATACGATACACGTGTTTAAAACGTTATTAAGTGATTTTTATTTCGACTTTTTATTTGTATTTTTATTAATATTCTACTAATTATTTGTTTTTTGTTATTTAAAATAAAAATTACGTCAATATGTATAACTTGGCTATTAGTTTGGCAATTTGTATAATTTGGCGAAAACGGTCGACGGAATAACAGAGTAGTACCGAATAAAATTTCAGAAAGTGGGAACGGTGATGGATTAAGTTATTAATATTTCCAGCACATGATATTGGCATTAAGTATAAAATGAAACTGTCCTACCTGATATCCACACATAAAAAAAAGACAAAATAGAGTAGAGAGACACCGTATATTGGTGTCGAGGACAACTCACAAAGTAATCCACTAGGAAATCCTTGGATATCACAACATGATCTTTTTTCTTGATTATTACTACTAAAACAAACAAAATTAGATAAATGAGTGAACATTAGTTGGGTTGAGTATTAAGGCAGGTCCTCACAGATTACAATCTTAGGAAGCTGCATATGCTTTCCTTTTTTAGACAAAAGAAAATGAAAAGAGGGAAGTCATGGCTTTTCCTTCTGGACCTGTGATAAAACTAAACGGGTCCGTGAAAAGTGTTCTGAAAATTCTCAACTTTAAACACAAAGGTAAAATGCTGAATTTGCATTTTTAATTCTTCTTTACAGAGATTTTAAGTCTTATTGTTCGATGCTGTCATCTGGCATTAGAGTTCAGACTGATAGTCTCTTCTTTAAATGTTCTTTCACAGTTGTATGGAACAGCTGTGGTGCTCCCTCTAGCGAAATGATTATGAAGGAAAGGGTTGAAGTTTATCTCAACAATGCATGCCTCATAATGAATGGTTCGTAGAGTTGCTGGGAAACAATTTATATGTTTTCCTACAAAAATCCTAAAAAAAAATATGTAGTAGGTTTAGACAGGAAAACTGTAGAAGCTGGAAAGGGAACTCATCACTTTTGCTGTTCCATTTCCCCTTATGTCGATGAAACCATGAGTTTGATGTACACAGGGTTTATTGAATGGAATTCTAAAACAGCTGTTATATGTATATAATCCTTCTTTTATCTTACATTAAGACATTGAGTTTAGGTTAGCATTGTCAAATTACATAATTTTTTGCTATATTATTTTAGGGGTAACTAAGTGTCTCGTATGTTTTTTATTTTTTTTAAAATCCAATTTAATAATGTTAATATATGATTTTTTTTTTAAAGATTTCCTCCATTTTATTTTAGTTTTATGTGTGTTGGTAGTCCCAAATTCGTATTATTTTGCTTTTTCATGGCCTTTATTATTGTTAAAGTTCTCTAAAAATATCCAGGTTTGAATTGAACCCATATTTGTACTAATATTAAAAAGAAGCAGTTAAAAAAAAAAGTCAGAACTGTTCAAAGATGACATACCCTTGTAGTTGTAACTATGCTACATGCCATAGTTTAATTCTTTGGAATGAAAATCAATGAATATTTTTCACTCTAAAACAAAGATCTTGTACGTAGTTTAAACTTGGCAAAGAACCAATCATGTTTTGGAAAGAGATTGCAGAGATTCTCACGAAAAGTCACTTGTCAATTATATTTCATGTAATAGCACATTATTTTAAAGTGACTTTACAAAAAAATGTGCTTAACAGTAAAAACTTCACATTCATTTTCAAAAATAAAAGCTTATGGATGCATGATTATTGAAGTGATTTCTAATCAAAAAAGTTTTTCATTATAAATGAAATCCTTCTTGAATTATAAGCAATTGTTGTTTCAAAATGACTGACTTTGAATTATTATATGAATTACTTTTTTAATATTTGCCTTCAGTAATTGAATTCAGTTGGAATGAAAAAGTTTACTTATCACCATGATTCACCTTGCTTAAATAAAGATCCTGTATAAAGTTTATGCTTGGTATTGTGCCAAAAGCACTTCGAAAGAGGGTCTCAAAGTAGCAACACTGTTATCATCCGTGCTACTATTTTCTAGATAAGTTGTTTTTAATTACTATATTTTTTTTCTGTTATTGTTCGGCACATGGAACAAAGACAGAAGTGCAATTAAAACTCAAAAAGCATCTGTGTGGCAGGAAATCACTATTCTTTGAGCATAAGACGTCTCAGAAAAGTGACTTAGTTCAAATAACCAATTTTCACTTGACTAATGCATGTAATAGGCACTTTCACATTTTTAAATAGAATTTTTGTCAAAAACCTTTGAGATGCCCCACCTTGTTGAGAACAAAAACACCTTTTACCCTATTGGTTGAAATTTGTTGTACTTTTTTATTAAAACCCTGATTCTCTAAATGATTTGTACTATGCCCAATAGTGTGGCTTGCTATGGATTGAATGGGAATCTTTAAAAAATTATTAATGAACACTAACTATGCAAAATATTTTTTGAATCAAAACTGTTTTTTACTAAATTATGACTTTCACTGATGCCGAGGTAGATTTTACCATCTGGATATTGATTGCCATAAAATTGTTTGCAAAGACAAAGGGGTGGAGGTTGGTCAATCACTAATGTAATTTTGTGTGACTCGTAACTGTTGACAGATGATGGGGCATCATCCTAAAATAGTCAAATTTAATCCTATCCTATTTAAAATATTATTGTGTAGAGTACTTATGCCTTCATTCAAAAAAGAGACATCATTCCTTGCCTACAGTTTAAATTTGATTTTCAGTACTGTATGTTTTTAAATATTTTTATTGCCTAATATTTATTTGTTCTTTTATATTTCTATTTGCACAAATTTAATACTCATTTTAAATGTTCTTTGATTTTTAAATGATCACTTTTGAACCCACATTGTCAATTGTTTTCTTTTTTTCAAATGTTTTATGGGATGCCCACTAGGATGTTAGGTGACAGTCACAGATAGTAAACATCTCAAAAAGGTCACTCAACTAGTCCAGAAAGATCCAGATGATGATGTCAAGTCTATGGGGGCATTATTTGCTCAAATTTTTATATTTTTACATGATTTTTTTTTTCATAGGATAGCCGAGGACAACACAACCGAGCTAGTGTTTACTTTTAACGATTTTGGTTTCAGATTTATAAAAAAAAAAAAAATAAAAATAAAAAATAACTTTTTGAATTAATTGAAACTTTAATTAGTTCAAAAAAAATAAAATGGAAAAAATGAAAACTAGGCCGGTTGTAAGTTGTCCTCGGCTATCCTATGCAAAAAGAAAAATAATAATAAATAAATAAATAAATCATGTAAAAATATTAAAATTTGAACAAGATATTTGAAAATACTCTTATAGACTTAACATTATCATCCAGGTCATTTTGAATGAGTCAAGTGGCCTCTTAACCATTTACACACCGAATTAATAATGCAATGTAATTATAATTTTGTTTTTCCTATATTACAGCTTCAAATGTTTTAATTTATGCATACACATTTAAACAAGTTGGAAATTGCACGTAAAGTGTAGCAAATGAGGTGCGTTCATATGGTAACTAAATTTTAAAAATATGACTCTCATATATCAATCGCATAAAATTGTTAATAGTAAATTACAATTAAAATGCACACCAAACAATGTTCTCCCTATACCATTATGTAATGAATATTTTTGTGTGGCCTTGTAAATCAATAACAAATGTTCTTTGAACCACAGAGTATGCAAAATGTATATGATTATATGTACTTTATAGATGCATACCCATTTTATGATGTGCGAATGAGTGTAGCACCATTAAAATACATTTGAAACATTTTTTCCCATTGACCATAATGTAACAGAATACTTTTGATTGTCCCTGTAATTGATCTATGCATCCGATTTTCATAAAATTTGAAACAACACGACAAAATTATGTAATAATTATATATTTTAAATTTCAAACAATTAAAATGCATTTGAAACTTCTTTCCTCATTGACCATAATGTAACGGAATCCTTTTGATTGTCCCTGTAATTGATGTATTCATCTGATTTTCATAGTAGACTCCCTCAAATCCGCAAATCAGAAATCCGCAACTCTCTAAAATCCGCACATATTTTACGGATGTAAACAATGAAACTTTTAATTTAGATATTGGGACAACATTTGATTTTTTTTTAAGTTTCGTATCAATTCCATAAATTTTTTAATTTGTAATTTTCTTAATAATAGTCTATTTATGTTTTTTTCATGAAGGAAGCTTAATTTTTTTTAGAAAAAAATCAAGATTTACTGATATCACTGGTAATCACAATATTCTTACCAAATATATTTATATGCATTAATTAAGATTTTTTGCTTATTAAGCCAGGCTAAATCAGAAAAAAACTCCTCATTTTATGATTTTGATTTGAATTAGTAATGTACTTTTATGAGGCAAGTTTTGCTGAATAATTTTGGAAAAATACATTTCATCTTTATAATGAATATTTAATCATACACTATTGATTATTAACTTGACCTTTGCTATTAGTACTTTAATAATTTAAAAAATTATCTAAATTTTTATTATTTTAGTTTATTACTTATTTTAATATTTTATTATATTGTAAGCATTCATTACAGTTCCGATCGCACTATTAATTGCACTCAAATGACTGTTTAAAAAATGTAAACAAAGCAATGACCAGAAATCTGCAAAATTCTAAAATCTGCATAACTTCTGGTCCCAAGCTTTGCGGATTTGAGGGAGTCTACTGTATTTGAAATGACTGGACAAAATTATGTAATAATTACATATTTTAAATTTCAAACAATATGGTTGGGTAGTTTTTGCACTGTTATATGCAAACAGACAGACGGATGGACTGAACTACAACTATAGGTGCTACGTATTTACATAATTATGAACGCACCTAAAAATAACAAAAAAAAAAAAGTATTTCTGTAGTTTTTTTGGCTGTTTTCATTTCAGTGTTTGCATTTTGGAACATGATTATTGATTGACAACCTATGCAAATGTAACAAATTATTTTCCGCTATATGTTATTGTATATTGTTCTTGAGTATTTTCTCGAATTCCAAAAACATTTAGATTCCTAGTGGTAAAATGTAAGTAATATGGAGGAAACGATAAAAACAAATAATATATTTTTATGCAAATTAATGAATTTACACATTCCTTATATCTATGATATAAGGAATAGACATAAATATTTTTTTTTTTTTACAAAAGTTCAAATCAACCTTGTATTTTATAAGAAAAATATGGGCATCGTTATTGTGTTGGAAAATATATGTTTTGTATTACAAATAATGCAATGTTCCCATTTGGGAACATTGGTGTTTAAATGGTTAAGTAAAAATGTTCTGTTTCTGCATCAACATGTGAATTGATTGGCTTTTCTCTTTTGATTCAGGTTTCCAGTCTCTGGTGATAAAAGTTGACATTCCCAGTTTATTTCCATGTGATCTCCCTCTCTCTCTCAAATACAGCGAGTCCAGTTTTCGAGACACCCCCTCCCCCCCTCTTTCATCGTTTCTCTTCTGTTGCTCCCCCCTTTCCCTATTGTGTGTGCCATTTGGATGTGCCAGTATATAGCATGGACACTGTAAATATGTAAATACCCACATTTGTGTACACAAAGGCAATATATCGATGTATATTTTCTCCTCGCAAAAGCAACTTGTTAATATGGACTTGGATATAAATCTGTTTGTAACTCTATTATTGTGTATTACGATTAAAAAGTTTGTTAATTTTTTTTAATATGTTGGTGATGTGACTGCAATGTATATTTTTTAGAAAGTTGCCAATTAAATATTTGATTTCTTATTCATCGTAGATAATTAATTGTCCTTCTTTCACAATAAGATAGGTTTAATGAGAGTTTCCCTTGTCAAAGTCAATTTGTTTATAAATGTAGATGCTGGATCAAGCTCTGGATTCAATAGGGATGGGAAGATGGCAATAATACAATTATTAACAGATTATAATAATTTTTCTTTTTCAATGAGTAGGTATTTAAAATCATAGGTAGGTATTGAGGTAGATTCTTACTACAATGGAGTTTTTTTAAAATATACAGTACTTCAGTAGAATCTTTTGTGTGTCCCTGCTAAAATACTAAATGTTGTACAGGAATTGTAGTAAGCCTCTTCAACATTTCATAAAATGTGAAATAGTTTAGTGTAATTAAAACGCAACCCAAGCAATGCTTTCTTCTAGAACATTATATAATAGTGTGGCTCAGTAAATATATTCTTTGCACCCCTGATTGTATAGAATGTATATTTTAGTAAATACTTTATAGATGCATATGAATTGTATTACGTTAGAAAATCCTTTAAATGCACTTTCCCATTGACCGTGATGTGATGGTGCCTGTCATTGAATTATGCATCTCATTTTTATAAAATTTGAAATAATGCAACAAAATTTAAATTTAAAATGATTTGGTTGGGTAGTTTTAGCGTTGTTGGACTGAACGACGGCTATAGGTTCTATGTATTTACATAATTATGAACACACCCTAAAAAAGAAGTTGTTTGCATAGTTTGCTAAATGATGGCCACTCAGACTTATAATGGATAGGATGAAATTTTGTTCCTGTGATAAAATAACATATATTCTTAATGACAGAGAGTGCAAAGATATTTGATTTCTGTGAATGGCACTTGCCAGAGTATAAGTCAATTTATTCAACGAGCAGTGCCTAAAAAAATTTCAGATAAAAAATCAGACATTGATTTATAGCTGTTGCAATACTTATGATATAAGCATCAGTCTCCTCTTTCAGGATATGTTTAGGAAAATTTTAGATCCTTTAAAGGACCCTTCACAAAATACCGTATTTTCGGGTGTATAGCCCGCACCCCTAAATCGAGCAGTGCAGTAAAAAAAAGTTCGTGAATAACCCGCGGAGATGCATCGGTGTATAGTCCGCAGGCTATACACCATTTACGAACATATATTTCGATCAGGGTTTGAAATTAGAAGCCATTAGTCATAATTTTACCAAATTTTTTCGTGATGCATAATACCTACAGTAATTCGGCTAAAAATTAAGATTATCGGTACCTTAATTTTCGGAAGAAACGCCGCGGCGTTTACGTGTTTTAAGATAAAATTTCAAGCGATGTGGTGTTTACGCGCATGTTTTTTTCAAACAAGCTTGATATTTTTTCTGAACTTTTCCGAAAATTTAAAAAAAAAAATCGGTGATAAATTCAAAACTTCGGACAAAAAATGTATACGTATCTTAGGTCATTGGTTCCCAAAAGGATCTAATCCTTGGAATTGGTCTGAAATGCACCAACTCCGAAAAGGAATGATTCCTCGGACTCTATCTGAAATGAAACGACTCCGGAAAAGTTCGATTCCTTGAACTCGTTCTGAAATGAAACGACTCTGTAAAGGAACGATTCCTTGAACTCGTTCCAAAATGAAACGACTCTGTAAAAGAACGATTCCTCGGAATTGTTTCCAAAAAATCCGACTGTTCTGAATCGTTCCGAAATGACATAAATCACGTACTTTTTTTTGTTCTTTGCAACAGGGTAGGGTACCAACTCCGAAAAGAAACGATTCCTCGGACTCTATCTGAAATGAAACAACTCCGGAAAAGTTCGATTCCTTGAACTCGTCCGAAATGAAACGACTCTGTAAAAAAACGATTCCTTTGATTTGTTTCGGAAAAGACCGACTGCTCTGAAATGTTCCAAAATGACATAAATCGCGCACTTTTTTTTTTTGTTCTTTGCAACAGGGTAGTGTAGATTATTTTTTTGAAAAATAAACTAAATCTTAAATGATCTTAAATTCAGAATTGTCCTAAATCCGGAAGGGTTCCGGATTTAGGATTATGTACTCTACAAACACAATGGGGTGCTGCAGCACCGATTCGCTAGCAAATTATTTTCTGATATTTTATTTATAGAATTTTTTTTTTTTAGGTCTCGCCTATAAGTAGATCCCCCACTTTGAAGTTGTTTTTTTGTCTAAAATTTTACGACTTATACTCGAGTATATATGGTAGCTATTATAGATCTATCAGTGCAATACTTGGCGATAGTTGTGACAGTTCTTCCAAACCCAGAAATAACTGTATTTAAGCAGTAAAAAAAAGCTTTACAAACATGGGAGAAATCTCTAAATTTCGCGGCATAGCAAATAAAGTTTACAAGTTTTGATGCTTTTTTCGAATTTTTTGAGGTTTAAAAGTTGTAGAAAAATATCATGATTTCCAATTAAAAAAAAAAAAATCTGTGTATAAGCCGTAGCGGCTTTTTGAAAGGTTTTTTTCCATGTATAAGCCGCGGACTATACACCCGAAAATACGGCAATTTATCCCCAAACATGAACCTTCACAAAAATTTTATTCCAAATGGGACCCCTTTAAGAAATTATTTGCCACTTAAAATTACCTTTCACTGATTTTTTTAACCTTCAAATAGAACTTTTTAAAAATGAAATCTGACCTGCAAATAAACAGTTGAACTCACCAAATAGCATATTACTTAACTTTTTCATATGTGAAGGATGGAACCTGAATACATGGATAATTTAAAATTCACAAAATTATGACTAGAATTTTCATAAATGTACAGAAAAACTTCACAATTTCACAAAAACAGGACCCTGTGAGAAAAGTCTGGACAGATTCTTATCCTTACTAACAAAACTTTCTGATATAAGGTATTTTTAACCATTTGAAAAATGGTTGTTGTTTTCGGGAGAATGGACCCGATGATGTTACCACTTTTGAATGATGTTACCACTTTTGAATGATGTTACCACTTTTGAATTTAAATTAAATTCTTTACTTTTAGAAGAATTTTTATTTGAATTTAAATTAAATTCTTTACTTTTAGAAGAATTTTTATTTGAATAGTAAATTAAAATGGTTAAAATCATTGTAATAAAGGAGAAAACTAACAAATTTAAAAATGGGTAGACGGAAATTAACAGATACGGAAAAAGCCGAAGCCAAAGAAATGAATGAACGTGAATATCGCATTCAATGATATTAAACACAATACGCGTACTTAAACAATCATAAAGTGATTTTTATTTCTTCTTTTGCTATTTAAAATAAAAATTTAGTCAACATGTATAAGTTGCTTATTAGTTTGGCGATTCGTATCATTTGGCAAAATTGGTCGACGGGATAACTGAGTAATACTGTATTTGGTTTGGCGCAAAAACGTCTTTCAATGCAGAAAATGATAAAATCAAAAGATTATTGAGCCGCTGAAAACCAATTACGTGTTGAAAGGCGATCACGAAAAAGGAAGCAATTTAATGCCGAACCGATTAATTGTAAAACATCATGTCGCCAGGGCGACCAATCCACTAGCCATGGCGTTTTACTTATCGGTCGGTTCTAACCAGGAAAATTTGAGTGCCAATAGTGATTCTAACAAGCCGGAAAATGTTATAGCTATTACTCTTGATTTTCCACCACCTAAAAAGAAAACTAAAAAGCAATCGGCTTGGGAAAAACTGGGAAAAAACTTTTTTGATTCGATGTCTGATGGACCCATTCACAGATGCATGTGCTGCGATCGATTTTGGTTTAAAACCTCCATCACCAAAATTCTGCTCTGTAAAATCAAACAATATATGCCAAAGTCTTACAAGTATAACAGTATATGCCAAAGCTGTATTTTAATAATGATTACTTTTGCACCAACAATGTTAAATAGTTTGAAATGTTTCTTTCGTCGCCAACTTTTATGCTTGGCGACAATAGAGTGATATAACTTAAACGAACCGTACCTTCAAATTGCAGCATGTATAAAGTCATTTAAAGCAGTGGCACGGATAATACACAATAAAACAACTGGTATTTAGCTTAAAATGATAGATGAATGTATCGAGTGAAACATTTTTCAAATGGTTGGGGTAATTTCTTAAATTACAATTTTTTTTTTTTTTTTTATAATGGCTATTATAAAAATAATAAAATGGCTAGAAAAAAATCAGCTTTATTCATTTATTTTTCAAGAGTAGTTTTTTACATTTGAATCGCTTCTTTTTTCCAAACTTTACAACATATATGCCAAATGAATTCAAAATTGACCTATGACGATCAACCTACATAGCAATGTATAGAGCACCCTTGTCTTGATGAAGGATCTTCAGTCACTTTGAATAAAATTGTCCACTTTTAGGTTATGCTGGAAATATATTTTTATTGTTTTGCACCTCATAAGATTGTATTTTTTACATAGAGATTCTTAGGGTGACATAACTTCCTATCTGTAACCAAAGATTGCTTTCAGGATAATACTGTATTTATCTTATCCACAGCAGCGTATAATCTATAGGCATATTTTTTCTCTAATTATAAAAAAAAAAAAAATGTTGCAGTATTATCCACGCTGGAAATTTCAAACCTGCTCAATAGGTCTGGTCTGCTAGTTACCAGTAAACTGCTTGATAAAAGTGATATATTTTTTCTTCATAAAAGAATGATAAATAAAAAAAACAAACAGAAAATTTTTAGTAGATATGCAAATCATCAAAAATAAAAATGAAAAAAAAAAACAGTATAAAGTAATTTAAAAATAAAGAAAAATACATTTTGCATTAAACTTTCATACTTCTGGTTTTAAATTCATTTGTATAATTAACACATTTTTGCTTCCAAGACACATTTTTGAATCACAGATAAATAATATGAAACCTTTCAGAGAAAATGTAACAAATTTACTTGCATTTGATTTTCATGGCTTGCATTACAGATTGCAGAACAGAAAAACAGATTATAAATAGACCTTATTCTCACTTTGCATTCAAGGCTATGATATCGCAAATGTTTACCACATGTTACAAAATAACGCACTGTTAGTGTGGCACCATCTGTTGTTGTATCGGAGAAACGTTAGCTTTTCAACGATTACTCTGATTAGCAACTCCAGAAAAAGATACCTTAGTTATCTGCACCAGCCTATAACATGCAAAATAATAGTAATAATAACAATAATTTAGGACTTTTTTAGCACATAATCCGCAGATATATTTATAATATTCATAGATAGAAAAATTGGCTTCTGAATCCAGATTTTTACCAATTTGTTTCTTGCAAAGACGATAAGTTTTTTAGCATATTCTGTTGCGCTACTTATTAAATTATTAATTTCTTCATTGGTTTCTTTTATCTCATGCGAAAGCATGCTAGTGCATGTTTTTGTTAGTGTCATAGTAGCTAATACATTCAGCATTTTGCTTTGCAATTTTTCTATTAAACTCTTTGTTATTTGCATAATGATTTTCTTAAAAAGAACATTAAGCAAAAATTCAAATGAAAGAGTTATTTTGTACAATGCATATTTTTCATCATACTGAAGTTTTTGAGTTTACAATATTTGACAAATCAAAGTTTTCTATGTGGTTTTTCAGAAAAAGAAATCTGTAATATTTTTGAATAAGAATAAATTTATATAAGTCTTCTTTATTCTATTTTTTTTTTTTATTTAAAAACTATATAAAAAAAATTCTATAGGTTTTCTTCAATCTAACTTTTTTTTTTTATTTAATTAAAATCTACAAAAAAAATTTCTCCAATTAATAAATTTTTATTGGTTAATACCATGCTTTTTTCCGTCTAAGCATACAGATATGATTGATTGGGAACTTTTCAGACTAATTCTTTCGTTTTTCCAATTAATATGTTTTTATAGATTAATACCATTCTTTTTTTCAAATTGAACAGGAATCTTTCTTACTGATTTTTTCATTTTTCCAATTGATACATTTTTTTCCCAACTTAACTGATTTTTTCGAATACTCAGGGGTGTTGCACCCACCTGTACCTTTCCAGGAGTCTGGATGGACAAAGGGGTGAGACATCTGAAATCCTGTCTGAATGTCCCCATCCATTGGCACAGGATTGTATTCAATTCTTCCATGTAAACAGAATCCATTTCACAAACATTGCAACTTGAGTTATAAGAGAATGAATACACACACATCAAAACAATGATTTATTGGATTGACACATTTTATTATTCCAGTAACAAAAAACAACAAATAGGAGAAATCATAAACAACAACAGTAACGACTTTCTAAGTACACCATCAAAGTATAAAAAAGAGGAAATGATGAGTCCATCGATATAAATGCACTAACACTGGATGATTACATGGAGACTTCACACAGTTGCCTCGGCAGATTCTTTGGCACAGACACACAAGATGAAAAAGACACCACCCTTCCTGCATAAAAGAAAAAAAAAAAAAAAAAAAAACATTAAATTACAGAGTTAGCATGTACAATACAGCAATCCCCTATTTAGATTATACTTTATAATCACTCAAGTGAATTCTGCTGACATTAATATTGCTTAGTGTTAGATCCCTAAAACAAGTGTTTTTCGTGACCCTGTACTTTGTAGGCAGAAAGATATTTTTTGTAGAGCCCCCACCAGTGGCTGAGACGTTATGCTCTGAAAGCTGGAAGACCAGAGGTACTGTGATCAAATCCAATCGCGCCTGTCAGCCTAACCATTTGGAGTTTTCCATGGTTTTATTTGAACCTTGGGTAACCTTGCATAAATACAGGTTGGTTAGGACCCCTTAGAAAGGCCTTCCCTCTTGAGCCTATATCCCTAGTTCAGGTTTGGCCGTCATAAATAACACACACTTTTCCTATACAGAAATCAAGAAACATTTAATAAATGGAAAGGGTGTCCAAAGAAAAAGTATTTTGATGGCAACAGTTGAAAATTAAAATTTTGATGGATAAAATACTAGGTATCAGAATTGCAATGTTTTAACAACACTTCGTTTTGCCTTGCTATAATATTTCAATGAACTTCTGCTGATGTTATGCTATGATTTAAGACCTAATAAAGTTATGATTAAAAAAAAAAAAAAAATTAAATCATATTCTTTTTCCTCACATGAAAGCATGGAATGACTACAAAGAATTGTAAGTTTTCAAAACTATTAAATAACTAATTGAATGATAATAAGGAGCATCATCTTGATGCTTTAATGAATACCAGATAATCCGAGTGCTATGCAATAAAAATAAGGTGAAAACTGCAAATCGTGATAAGAATATACAGCTTGGTGAGTATGTACTTTATGATAATACAATGCCTATTAGAGAAGGAGGCATTTCATAAAGTCATCGGAATTCAAGATGGCGGCTGTTATTCAAAATGGTGTCATTTTTTTAATTTTCTTAATACAGTAGAACCTCGATTCATGGTTTTTCAAGGGGTGTGGGAAAAAAAAAACGATGAATGCGGGAAAACAATGAATGCAGATTAACTTCAGAACACGAAAAAACACAATGTTTATGCATTACAAATGCATGTAATGTACACAGTATACTAATTTGTTGTTTACTGAACTGTAAAAGAAATAAATCGAAGTTTATTTAATAAAATCCCAAAATTTTTTTGGTTTTTCATTAATTTTTTAAAAATCAAAAAATTTTTAGTATATACAATATTTTTCTGGACATTTTCTGTATCTTCGTATGTATATATGAAAATTTCTACAGTTTCAAATGTTTTAACTGCATCAGTCAGAATTGCACTAGCAGCTCAGCTTCATCAACTTTGTCCTCTGCATCTTCATCTGCGCTATTATTTTCATTTTTTGAATTATGGCACATTTCTCCTATTATCATGCCACCACATGGCGTAACATCTTGATCAGTGGAAACATAATCGCATTCTCCTCTATATACAACCACTCTTCATCTGCATTATTGTCGCCATTATCAATAGAAACAGCACAACTGAATTTTTTAGGGCAAAAGAAATAATTCCAATTTGTGTGTCATATGGATTCACATGACTTTTAATTACATTTCGTTGAGGAAAAAAAAAAAATTACAACGATGAATGCGGGAAGAACGACTTTTTGAAGAACGATGCTTGCGGGTTTTGTTAACATTATTTAAACGAGGTGGAACCCGTCGAACTTCGACTAAAGAAAATGTTTTAGAAGGAACTATTTCATTGATTTATAACAATGTACAAAATTAGCTACAGTGAAAAATGCATCTTATATTGGTCAGTTTAACTCTAAAAGAAATATTATTTTAAGCTAAAATTAACAAAATACCATTTCTATAAAAGTCAGTTGTTTAAATTATTAAAATTAAACTTTAATCGCATATGTAATAAGTAAAACATGATAAAGATAAGTTATTATAATGAAGTTATCAATTTAGACTCTTACGATTGGTAAAAATGAAAAAAAAAATCAAATTGACATGATCATAAAATTTCACGTGAAATCTAAACCCGTCATCATTTTCATCTTCTCAAAATCTACGTACTTAATTTTAATTTCATTTTTTTTTTTTTTTTTTTTTTTCAATTTTAAGAGAAAGTGACGCATTTCTGTTCACGATTACAAAATTCGCACAAAAACTATAACAAAAAATTAATATCTCAAAAATAAATTGAGATACAGCTTTCAAACAAATTGCATTTAAAAGTACATTTTTTCTATATACGCCGATGTAAAAATTGAGAATGTGCGATGTTCAGAAGTGTAAAATTTGCAGTAGCAAAAATTGCAAAACCGAAATTGTAGGGGAAAATGTTGCCATTCGCAAAATGACGTATGCGTTACGCACAGATACGTTTGGCCTTTATAATATAGATATAATTCGTGCAGGGACCATAGAAATAAAGCAATCAATGCGGGAAAACGATGGATGCGGGAATGGTAGATCGGGGTTTTACTGTATGTGTAATATAAATGTGCATTTCATATCGATTTCAATGATTTTAAAGTCAAATTTTCATTTTTAACACTTTCCAACATTTTTTAAAAGAGTGTATGAATTCGGTTTATCTGTCTGTCTGCTTGTCCTTTCATGCTGTAGCTCACTTAAATATCTCAGATTTCCATTTAAATTTTATATGTTTTATGAAATTTATAATAACATGTTTGGAATAAAAAATAAAGTGTATACCGTATATACTCGCGTATAAGTCGAGAAATTTTAGACGAAAAAAGAACTTCAAAGTAGGGGGGTCGACTTATACGCGAGACCTAAAAAAAAGTCTATAAATAAAATATCGGAAAATAGTTTGCTACAGAATCGTGCTGCAGCAACCCATTGTTTGTAGATCATAAAATCCAAAACAGTTCCAACCTCGACGATTCTGTATTTAAGATCATTTTTAGTTTATTTTTCAAAAAAACAATCTACCCTACCCTGCTGCAAAAAACAAAAAAAAATGTGTATGATTTATGTCAAGAACACATTTTCAATACTAAAAAATGGAGATGGGCAAAATCGTCCATTTTAAAGAATCGTTCATCGAAAGGAACGAGTCATTCGAAGTCGTTCCGATAAAAGGCCGAATCTGAGGAAAATGAAACATATCCAAGAAAAAAGGAATGGTTCAAGAAAAAAAGGAACAAATCCGAGAAAACGGAGCAAATTTGAGAAAAAAGGAACGAGTCCAAGAAAAAACGGAATGAATCCGATTTTTCTTCGCCATTCTCCGATTGCGATTTATGACATTAAGCAGACCATACATTTTGGAATGATTTCGAGGAATCGTTCCTTTTCGGAGTCGTTTCATTTCGGAATGATTCAGAGAATTCGATCTCTTTCGGACGATTCCGAGGGATCGATTCTTTTCAGAGTCGTTTCATTTCAGAACGAGTCCTAAGAATCGCTCCTTTTTGGAGTATGAACGAATCCGAGGAATCGATCATTTACGGGGAAAGTCAATTGGTTTTCCCTTTTGGAGGAGGGTCGATTTATACACAGGTTTTGAATTTTTTCTTATTTTTAACAACATAAGTTAAGGGGTCGACTTATACGCGAAGTCGACTTATACGCGAGTATATACGGTAACTTTAACAGTCCATTTACAGGGCACTCAAAGTATTTATGTATTGTCTGGTCCTGCTCTTTTTTGCTTAAATTTACTCAAATATCCGTATAATTTATGTATGTGTTATCTTTATACGTAATTTAAAGATGTGATACACTGCAAAATGTTCTACAATGAAAATGTAGTGTGTAGCATAGCATTTATAGTTCGTTTACAGGCACACCCAAATTAACTCCCTTACATTATGTCTATTGGCAAAAATCCTTTTTAAAGTGTTTTAATGATGTTAAACTGTTTGAAACATATTGAAATTAATACACATCAGTGAAGTGCAATACAAGATACTTGCTGTACAATATGACAAGTGCAGAATTTATAGTTCATTTACAAGCTCTCAAAAAAAGTATACATTTATAGTACTGTCTATAACCACAATGTTGTCTATGTGCTTTTTAAATTATAATATGCATTTTTAAACTTTAACAAGTAGGAACGAATTGCAAAATGTCACATGATTATTTTCTTTCGTGGAATAAGCTTATAAATATACGTTGTAATTACGATTATTAATCCCCAACCAAAATGCGATGAAGTTTTTCCCGGCACATGTGATGCTTTAATATAGGATGAGCCAGTTCTTACTAACATTTTAAAGCCTCAACAGACTTCAAAGACATTTAATGATTATTCCATTTTATCCTTACTTACGTAACGACATTGAGAGTTTTAGATGTCAAAGAATAGATTTGATTTGGGATAGATACATTACACTAAGCCTAAAAGGAGACATTAAACAGAAGAGGACCAGACGACAAGTGGAATTAAAATTAGCAAGAACAAAGAAGAGCTTTTTAATTTACTTGGAAAGCTAGCAATAAATACCATAAAAAATGCATGCACCCAAGTTATAACCACTTCAGGAGATGATTTTAAAGGCAATCTTACTGCCGTAAGTTTCTTGCCCTAGTCACGAAGAAACTGATTCAACTGCATCTCAAAAACATGGTTGAAAAAGGACTGAAAAATATTGTTATACACTGATGTATTAGTTTTAGCAATTGCATATTTCTTTATCCTTTCATATAGATGCCTAGAAACTGTTTGGATTGCATTTGGAACAGGGAAAAAAATACAGATTTATTCCTGGTCATACCATAGCTGCAGAGAAAAGCAGGGCTGGCAAGTTTCTGCCAGGGTGGTTAAAACTGGCATGGCAGAAACTATTTTCTGTCAGTAAGTGGCAGAAACTAAAAAGTAATACTAACTAGCAAAAGCCATGCTTTGTTTGGATTCGCGAAGCATTATTTTATAAAACAGATATTTGAAAGTAACAATATTTTTTTATTATTATTTTTGCAACTTTATTAAACAAAAACGTTATTTTATGTTTTGGCGCATTTTAATTTTTTATTTATGATGTAAAACTGGTATAATAAGATATTTTCGAAGCAAACTTTTACAAATTTCTTTTAAATTTTCAACTAAAAGCTCTTTTAAAGATGTTTTTACAATTTCAAGTAGCAACTGGTGTTTTTTAATTGTTTGAAATATGCATGTTTCCAATCTTTGTAATCAACATCTGATAATCTTTGATAGCTATTTTAGAATAATATATTTGAAGAAAGCTTGAAGAAAGTTACTTCTTCAAAATCCTATTTTCTGGAAAAAACATTTGAAATCTGCTTTCGTTGATACTATGAATTTTTAACTGTAAAACATTTTATTTTAATTTCTTCGTTTTTATACATGTTAGCGTATGAGAATTGCTGTAATTCTCTCCGCATGGGAGAACTTTTTACTTTCTGCGAATGGCAACTCAATTAATGGAATTACCTTTTAACGAAACGCTCTCTCATTCTCGCAGTGACGTTTTCACGAATAATTATTGTTGTGTTTGCGAACTTATTAAAGTCTTATTTTTCTATAAAATCCTTCTGATTAATGAGTCGATATTATTTAGCCACAATACGACCGTCGCAAAAATATTTATAAAGAGTTTGAACCAACAACTTCACGCAGATCTTTTAATTTTTCATTTATATAACAAAATTAAGAATTAATTTTATTTGTTTACAATTATTTTGTTGCCAGTTTACAAAAAAAAAAAAAAAAAAAAAAAAAAAAATCCATAATACAATTCTTTTAAAATGTTTAAGTGTCATCTGTGCAAACGATTTTGCGGGAAAATGAAAACATGTTTTATTTAATAAATTAATCATGATTCTATCTATAATTATTTACTCCATGATTTAAACTTTTTTTTCTGAAAATATACGCGTTTCATTTTTTATTTATTTGCTAAAATGCGTCCGTATTGGAAATGCATGTAAAATAAATTAATTAAAATAATAATTTTTTTAACGTTTTACTGTAAAAAAAATTATATTCTGCAAATCTACAGATCATAATTTATTTTTGTTTTTAATTTGAAGTTAAATTTTTTGTAAAGCGTACGACAAATTATAATTTGAGTGGACTAGTAGAGGATTCGCTTTGCTCATCCTAATAAGAACTTTAACCTGCAATGATTCATAATTCACACATGTATTTAATGTATAAAAAATGAAAATAAAGATTATTAATGTTATTCAAAGTAGCAAAAGGATCCTATAAATATCAATAATGGAGTCCAGGGGGCTTTGACACACATACTTAATAGTTTCTAGGTTATTAGTTAATTTTACAATGTAAAGATGAGTAAAATAAAGGTTTAGGGACATCTTCGGCAATTTCTGTTGCTGGAGCTCAGTGCATGTCTTCACATTACTGCATCCGGAATGGTTCTGATGCTTTTCGCTGTTGCCAGGGTCCAGAGTTATATGTCACTCGTATTCCGTAAGAGACCGCTGATTGTGCATTATTTCTGGGCACGTGGCTTGTTGCTAACGGCCACATGCTCCTATGTGCTATACTTACTGCTTCGCTAGGTTTCTGACGACACTGGTTATGTTCGTGAGAGAATGCTGAGTCAGTAAATGAATCCAGAAGCAAGCCTGTTGCCATGGGCTAGCTACATTGACATAAATATATTTAGTTTGTAATAATTTTCTGTCTAGAATTATCATTTCCACCGGTATTTGTTTCTAAAGGTGACCATCGCAGAAGGCTCGACATTTTCTAGGACTTCCTTGGAGGAATAATTTCTGGGAAAGGAGTCGATTTTATTACAAGGAGTTATTAAGGCACAAAATTTAGATTAATATCAAAAAGCAGTTTTCTTGCTTTTTTTTTATGCTCAAATGTCAAATTTAATCCCATATAGGATAAAGTAAAAAAGCTAGCACTGCATTAAATGAGATTTGAATCTTGCATTTGTGAGTTTCCATGATATTTCCATCATTAAATAAAGTTAAGCAAATTTTATGAGCAACTGCAATAGAATTGTCATGTTTTTTACTTTTATCTAAAACAACAGCAATAGATTTTAACATCTATTTTAACAAGTATTTAACTTCTTTATAAATCATGATACTTATTTACATTTTAACAGCTAATATGTCCTTAATATCATTTTCATGGTTTTCAATTATTTGCAAATAATAATTCTTTTTGAAAGATTCAAAACTATCAAATTCTAATGCAAATTTATTTATTTTTTAATTAAAACTATTCAGAATATTCTATTTGTTATTTATTCTAAATAAAATGTATATAAGCAATTTAAATTACTAAAAAAAAATCTCAGATTATGTTATGAAATGAGTTTACGCCAGTTGTTGCTAGTTTCTGGCAGTTACAACCACTTTCTGCCACTGGCAAGGCAGAAACTATTTTCTGCAAACAAAAACCCAGCCCTGGAGAAAAGACAATTGCAAAATCGAATGTGAGAAATAGGATATCAAGTGAAGTTTTTATATTCTACAGTTTTACATGTAACATTCATCTTTTATTATATATTGTGTAAGTAATATATTAATAAAAGATTATTTTTATCATTTATTTATTCTTTTCAATTTTCCATTGTAAATGTCAAAAATACTTTAATAATTGTCTTATTTTCGTTTTAGACATATTTCTAGTATATTAAAAAGAGAATTTCTGAGTTATAAAACATGGAAATTAATATACGAAATACTTTTGTAAGATGCAGAGGAATAAAACTGCAAAAGATTTTAAATAATAGTCGCCATTTTGAATTCATATAAATTTATACAATACTCACTTTCTTATAGGCATTTTATTAACATAAGATAGATACTGACAATTCGGGATATCCTTATCACAAAATCAAGTTTTATCCTTCCTAGCACCTCCACTAATAACACTTACATTATAGGGTGATCTTTATAAAATTTATATACAACAAACGCATACTTTCTTGTTTTGGTGTGTAAATAAGCGATAAACACTATGCACACCTTATTATGTAGCAAATAATTGATAGTTCATTGCAGTATTAACATTGCTGCATATCAATTTGAATGTGCTTTAAAGAGTATAACATCATTAAAACACATTGCAAATGATTTCGCTCCATGCACAATATTCTAATGTAATTTTTTTAGCACCCTGTAAATGGACTATAAAAGCTATAGATTTTATTTTTTACACCGAACATGTTATTATAAACTCCATAAAACATATAAAATTTAAATGGCAATCTGAGTATGTTTAAGTGAGCTAGAGCATGGAAGGGTAGGCAGACAGAGAGACAAACCGAATTCAGACATTCTTTTAAATAATGTTGGAAAGTGTTAAAAATGAAAATTTGACTTTAAAATCATCAAAATGGACATGAAATGCACATTTATATTACATATATTTAAAAAATGACGCCATTTTGAATAACAGCCACCATCTTGAATTCCGATGACTTCACAAGGTGTCTCCCCCCTCTAATAGACATTGTATTATTATAAAGTACAGACTCACCAAGCAGTATATTCTTATCACGATTTACAGTTTTCTAATGTGTAGCACCCAGACTCAGTGTTTCATGTAGGCTTAAAAAAGGACAATTTTCTTAAAGGCACTTCTTTTTGATTTTTAAGAAAACATTTAGACAGTTTTTACCATGCAAGTGAATTTTTTAATAAAAAAATGAAAAATGACACTTTTTTTTACTGAGGCAAGAGAGATTTTTTTAAATGAGTGTCAAGAGGACAGATGGGGATGCAGCACCCTCCTGAAATGACTATGGAGAAACTCTCTGTTACAATTATAGAAATAATAAAAATCAAACACATATCACATTATAAGATGTGACTTGTAAGCAAAACATTCCTACTTTATTCAGTCGTCCATCTTCCTCTTGGGCTTCTTTGGATTCCTGGATCGACTCTTGGCCTTGCAGAGGGGACAGATGGGGGCATTGCGATGGATCTGCTGGTGACACGACAGGCAAGACTGGGGACACAACAAGAAAAATTATTTGAGTTATTTTCAGTTATTTCTGCTTTAGAAAAAAGTAACAAAAAAAATTTTATGCAGTCCTTTGGATTTTAGAAAAACATTATCCATGCTGTAGCAAGTGAGACAAATTTTTGTAGGACCAAAATTTATGGAATAATTATATTTAGAATTTTAAGAATTTTTACCATTTCTTTGTATAAAAAATTAACAATACAATGCTGGAAATTCACAAAATATAATGTAGGCAGGTTAGACCATATAATATACAATTGGGACCAGACCCAATCCGGAGAGTTAAGAAATCTATTGAATATTTATAGTCAGTAAAAATGTTTAATTCTTCCGAAAAGTTTTTTTTTTATTATTCAGAATACGACGATGAAACAAGTTAATGTGATGGAAATTAGCCATTAGTTTCTCAAATTTGAAAAAAAAAAAAAAAACTGATCCGGATTAACGGGGTCCGAGGTTCTACTGTATATATATATATATTTTTTTTTTTTTTTCATTTCTTAGAATGTGGAAACATTTTTTCTAAATATAACTTGTAAGACTCATGTGATCTTATAAAAACTTAGAATTTATTATATTGACAAGAAATACAGTTAGAAGTACAGTAGACTCCCTCAAATCCACAAACCAGAAATCCGCTACTCTCTAAAATCCACACATATTTTATGGATGTAAACAATAAAATTTTCAATTAGGATATTGGGACAAAATTTGATTTTTTTATTTTTGTATCAATTCCATATATTTTTTTAACTTGTAATTTTCTTAATAATACTCTATCCATGTTTTTTTTTCATGGAGGAAGAATAATTTTTTTTGGAAAAAATTCAAGATATTGCTGATATCACTGGTAATCACAATCTTCTTACCAAATATATTTATGTATGTATCAAGATTTTTTGGTTATTAACTCTGGCTAAACTTGAAAAAAAAAATCCTTATTCTATGATTTTGATGTGAATTAATAATGTACTTTTATGAAGCAAGTTTCATTGAATAATTTAGGAAAAAATACATTTAATCTTTATAATGAATATTTAATCAAACACTATTGATTATTAACTTGACCTTTGCTATTAGTACTTTAATCATTTTAAAAATTATCTAATTTTTTTATTATTTGAGTTTATTACATATTTTAATATTTTATAATATTGTAAGCGTTCATTATAGTACTGATTGCACTATTAATTGCACTCAAATTACTGTTTAAAAAATGTAAACAAAGCAATGACCAGAAATCCTCAAAATTCTAAAATCCACACAACCTCTGGTCCCAAGCTGTGCGGATTTGAGGGAGTCTACTGTATATACCAATAAATCTAATTATTAGTTATTGATTACATATAAGAGGAAACATTCTGTGCCAAAGCAAAGCATTTTCTATTTGAATACAATAAATTGTTATTGTATTGTTGAATAAATATGTCCGAAAAGCAGAGTTAGCCTATGCTGCTGATTTGTATCCCTCAAAATTTCATTAAGTTGAATCTGCTGGCAAATGAAACAAATCATTATGTAATTGAAATAATGTGAACTTGATTTTTTGCATTTGAAGTAGCTGGTTTGCTGATTTCAAAATAAATTGACAACCAAACTGGTTGAGTCTCACAATTGATGTCATGGCATTTACGTATTTTTCATTAAACTCATAAACTTTTTAAAAATTGAATCCATACCACAGGGCTATACTTACAAGGAAGGTCTCCATACTGGGCATACCCAGAATTTTATGAAAAAAATACTAATTAAAGTATTTATGTATGTAATAAAGGATCAGTCAAAATTAGCGGCGGAATCACGTTAGATATTGTGTAAAAAAATAAAATATTTTTGAATATTTGGCGTGAAAAGACTAAAGAGTCACTCGATTTGGCGAGCAGCCCTTTTCCTTGCCAAAAGCAAATGATTATAATGAAACTCAAAATTGTTGAATATTTAGTTTGCGTTTAAATGGTATTTAATGAATTTAAACATAAACAATGAGAGAGTTTACTATATTATATACATCTATATACATATTGTATTACATATATATATATATTACTGGTTGAAGTGGTTATTTAATAAATCGCTGGAAAAAATGTTTTCATAGCTAAAAAAAAAAAAAAAAAAAAAAAAAAATCATATTGAGAAAAATTATTTTCATACATTTAAGCAAATTCAAAAATAAATGTCATATGTTTCCTTAGCAACAAAATCTAATCAACAATTCTCGATTGGACTTTGAGCTTGAAACAAATTTAATTAAATTTAAATTATGAATTTCGTTTTAAATCTCGAATTTTGATGATTAAATTTGAATATAAATACATATAAATTTCGATATAACAAAATTATACTTAAAACAAACTAAAACTTACAAAACTAAAGTTATTTAAACTAAACTTATCAACATGAAACTTTCTTCTTCTTGAAGTGTATTTTTGTAAAGTGCATAAAGTATTTTTTTTTTTTAATTACACTCCGGCGATAAATCGCCAAATAACGAAATGTTCATTATTTTTTTACGGTTACTGAATCGGAGTTCCGCCAAAATTTTTTTAATAAACGTATATATCCACATGAGAAGAACATTGTGAATTTTTTTCAAATTATTTGGGGTATGCCCGTATGGAGACCTTCCTTGTTAGAAGTGAATAATAAAAAGGAGGGGGCTCATATTTTTTTTCTTTCTCTGTTTGATGCAGAAAGATAAATTAGTGCATATCCACACTATAGGTAATATACTTCTTCTTAAACTGCAGTAATAACTTCATTTGATACTAAGAAAAGTACATAATGATGAACATTTTGAATTTATAACTGGTGAAAAATTAAACATCCTGTTAGCTTCCTATGTGAATTACATCACATGTTAATACATTTATAGAAAATAGGATGAGGGAGTGTTGAAACACTTATTTTAGATACAATTGAGTAATTCTGCAAAACTGTGAAAGGGTCTCAAAACTAAATTAGATTTTTGAACAGAATTTCATTTGCATTTTCGGAACAGAAACTCATTGAGTGACCTTGGAACCTTTTCGAGGAGGGGGGCTGAGCGGCCCAAAGCGCTCCCTTAGCTACGGCCCTGATTTGAACCTTCTTATTCACTCACTTGTAAAAATGATTACTTGTTTATAACAACTCTAGATTAATAGGCAACCTAAATGATCACAATAATTTAATAGAAGATAAAAAAATTCAAGTGTATAATGAGTGTAACATTAAACATCCTGTTAGCTTCCAACAGGATGAGCGAGTGTTGAACACACTCATTTCTATGCCTGCAAAACTCTGAAAGGCAGGGGCATGCGGGGCAGTTGCCCCCCCCCCCCCCCCCCAA
This sequence comes from Maratus speculifer, assembly GCA_964019185.1. Lineage (NCBI taxonomy): Eukaryota > Metazoa > Arthropoda > Arachnida > Araneae > Salticidae > Maratus > Maratus speculifer. The sequence goes on from OZ025295.1 coordinate 390,700,937, forward strand.
AGACAGACATAAATTTATAAGTTTTTGGTTAAAGGAGTGGTCAAATGATAAAAAATGGTCAAAAGTGACCAAAATTCTTTTTTTTTTTCTTTTTAATTTTAAGGTTTTTTTTTCTCCTAACCCCTTTGTTTTCATGCCCTATGCCCCCATAAGGCCTCGCACTTATCCTTGTATTCCTGTAACCGACAAAAAAATTGCATTCTATAGTTTCTTAAAGTTATCTTTCTTCTGCTATTATGTATACCGATGTGAATAGTACTCGGTATGGGATTTATGTACACATACAAATGGGTATGAGTTTTAGTTTTAGTCGCTTCAGTATAATTTACGGAAAATTTTAGGATAGAATGGGGCCCCCCCTAATAATTTTTGCCCCAGAGACTCCCACCGTCTAAGTCGGGCCCTGCTGAAAGGGCCTCAAAATTTAAATTAGATATTTGACTAGAATTTCATTCTGATTTTTGGAAAAGAAATTTGTTGAGTGACCTTGGAATCTTTTTCAGGGGGAAGCTCAAAATGTTTTTTTTTTTTTGGGGGGGGGAGAGGGGGGGCTCAGCTCACCCCCTTACTATGGCCCTGCCCTACCTTTATAGGACCCATGTGAAAAAGAACAGCTTAACATTACAGGAGAAGTACTGTTTGAAATTTTCAAATTTCAGCATGAGAATTGCATTTTTGTTTGATTAGTAAATCCTTTTCGTTTCTACAACCCTTTTAATAATAGGCAAAAGATACTCTTGAAAAAAAAAATTAAATAAAAGAGTTGAAAAGAATGGGGATACCTTCATGGGGGGTGGCTGCTGCCTGAACGCTGCTGGCTGCGGACGATCTTGTAAGGGTTTGCTCCTGCCCGCTTGCATGGGCTGGCCGACACCCCCTCCCGCAGACAGGGAAGAGGGCAGCACCTGCTCAGGGATCTCATTCTGCCACTCACTCTTCTGCTTCTCAAAGAACCTGAAGAAAGAAAGACAATTCACCTTCAGAAACAGAATAATATAAACTAAGACAGACCTTGAATAAATTCAGCTCATCAGTGTATAATAAATGTTAAAAAATTTAATTAAAAATTATGTACTATTTACAATATAAAGTAGAATTAATTTCCTACTGTTTCAAACATTGATCATCCATTGGATACATTTGTTCATCATCAGGGAAACATTAAGAGACAAAACAAACACACTACAAAGTTTACATGATACAATACTAAAAGTTTAATACAATATTAATTATATTATATTATTGTATCATCATTGTATTATGTATTATATTATTATATTGTATTATTACATAATACAATACTTTTAATATTGTATCATGTAAACTTTGTAACGTGTTTGTTTTGTCTCTTGTTGTTTCCCTGATGCTGATCAAGTTTTGTTTTTTGAAACTGTAGGAAATCAATTCTACTTTATTACATAATTTTTCTGCTTCTCAAAGAACCTGACAACAACAAAGACAGTCCCTTTAAGAATGAGAAATAAGAACTGATTTAAAAGATTGAATAATATGAACTAAGACAGACTTGAGTACACTTTAAAAAAAAATAAATGAATGATACTACTTGGTTATCCCGTCAACCAAAATATCTATCGCCAAACAATAAGATTAAATGCCAATGATGGAGGATCGTGAATGCCACATCCAATGATATCTAATGCAATATACATGCTTAAAAAGTCATTAAGTGATTTTTATTTTGTATTTTTATTAATATTTGGTTTTTTAAAATGAAAATTATGTCAAATTGTACAATTTGGCTACGAGTTTGGCAATTTGTATGTATAATTTGGCAAAATGGGTCAACCAAGTAGTACCTAAAATTTATGTACAAAAAATTAAAACATTTAAAAATACAAGAGTAAATGTTTTGCCAAGCTACACGCAAAGCCTCATCAGTACAAATAATTATTCATTGCATAATAAAATTTTATTCATTTTTTTAAAAAATGCATTCTAGTCTGTCTTAGTTTATATTATTTAATCTTTTTATAGTTTTGAATTCAGACATTAAACATATGTGTATTGCAAATTAAAAATAATTTAGTAAGAGACACTCTGCAGCCATTCAATGAGGATGGGTAAGATTTTTGGGTACTACTTGGTTATTCCGTCAACCAAAAAACTGTTGCCAAACTATAGGATTCAAGGCCAATGATGGATGATCGTGAATGCCACATTTAATGACATTAAACACAATACACATGCTTAAAACGCCATTAAGTGATTCTTATTTCGACTTTTTATTTGTATTTTTACTAATATTCTACTATTTCTTTTGTTTTTTCGTTATTTAAAAAAAAAATTATGTCAGTATGTATAATGTGGCTATTAGTTCGACGATTTGTATGATTTGGTGAAATCGGTCGACAGGATAACCAAGTAGTATCTAATTAGCAATAAAGTCCAAACTATAATGAATGCTTACAATATAATAAAATATTAAAATATGTAATAAACTAAAATAATAAAAATTTAGATGATTTTCAAAAGGATTAAAATATTAAATGTATTATTGAAGTAATGCATAGTTAATTATTGATTTTAAAGAGAAAATCCTGAGTTATTGAATGAAACTTGCCTCCTAAATGTACGTTACTATTAATTCACATTAAAATCATAAAATAAGGAAGTTGTTATTTCAGGTTTAGCCAGATTGAGTAATAATAAAAAACTTTCAGTATAATGGGTAAGAAGATTGAGATGACCCGCAATATTCAATTTATTCTTCCTTCATGAAAAAGCATAAATGAAAATTAGCATACAGAGTTGATAGAAAACTAAAAAAGTCAAATTTTGTCTGAACTGAATGTTTCATTGTTTACATTCTGTAAATTATGTTCAGATTTGAAGGAGTCTATTGAAATGATTTAATAAGAGACACTCTGCAGCCATCCAATGAGGAGAGTCCTGAATCAGGGGTTTCTGCGATTGGGGGTAATTGAATGGCTCAAATGGATATCTTATTGCACATAAAAGTGCTAAGGTTGAAATTTCAGCCAAGTGAAACATATTTGCTATTAATAACAACAATTACTATTAGTATTATTTTAAATAGGCTTGCCATTGAAAAACAATTTATGAAATGTATTACTCAGATTATAAAACATACACTAACTGGTCAAACATGATTTAGCTTTAAGGCAAGAAGCTAGATGATGAATCCCTTCTGACAGAGAATGCTCAGAAAAATGCTTTAAATTTAAAAGATAAATCATTTTTTTTTTATTATATCCTTTTTAAATTTGTCATTGTTGTTGGTTTAAAATAATACTTCATGAATCCAAACAAAGCATGGCTTTTGCTAGTTAACTGCATCTTTGATGTCACATTTGTCAATTACAACTTTGATATTTCATTTTTACTATGACATGATTTTCATCCACTGAAGCCGTCTGAGTTTCGATCTCAATATCAGTGGAATGAAAAAAATTCTGAAAAAATAAATGCATTCCGGGCCCGATTATGATTAATTGGGGCCCTGGGCAAAGATAAATTAGGGGGTCCCTTTCTAATCATTTCAATGTTATTCAAATAGAAATGATGATCACCCGTATGTGTATATGTAATGCATAAACATATTTTCGCTCCTTGGATATAAATAGAAAAAAATTCTTAGCTCCATCAATTCTAAATTAAATACTTTAATAAATAAAAGCACACTTCCCCCCCCCCCCCCCTTTGTACAGAATAAAACTCTTTTTTTAACTTTAGCAATTTGTTGTATTTACTTTAAGATGAATTTAATAACTTCAGCTTATGAAAGAATTAGAAAAAGAAAGTTTTATAATTTAATGTATGGATTTGGGAGCTCCTTAAGGTCTGGGGCACATGGGCAAAGTCCCGATTTGCAAATGCGGTAATAAGGCTTAGAGCCTCTAGAATTATGGGCCGGAGCATCACCGCCATATTTAGGTGCACTTTGGGTGCATCCCTGCTTCTTGGCAACTTTAGCGCCTTATTGGCGATCGCAAGAAATCTGTTTATCATATATTACTTGAACTAATGCATCACCTAAGTGATAAACGGAAAAAAAAGGACAGAAAAAACGTAACGCAGCAAAAAAGTGACAAGGTACTGATAAATATTAAATTTAATAAATATATGCTAAAAATTAGAGTGATAATGAAGAATGTATTTTCTAATCAGTGAGATTAGTATCTTCAGATATTAATAGAATAAATAAGGAAAATGTCAAGAACAAAATGTCATTTTGACATTATTATTGTATTAACCCATTTTAGGCCAAGCACAGAAATTTTATAAAATGTAGCATTATTTTTATTGAAATATGCTTAAATTACATACATTAAGACACAAAAAAAGATTCGTGCATGAAAAATAATATTTTATATAAGAAATAATATTTTATATAATAATATAAAATATTATTTCTTATAATGAATAATATGAATATGAATAATATTTTTATGACTTTTGTTTTATTCTTATTTCATATACAGAATTTGCAACTTTAATCTATTTTAAAAAAATATAATTCATTTCAATTGGAATAATAATATATTTTTAAAAAGTCGAATTTGTCAAAGGCGTTTCAAATTAAAACTCTAGCGTATTTTGAAATTTTTTTAAGAGAAAGTGTTTACTCCAATTGAATTACTAATATTTTATGGATGTCTTCAAAAGCCTTAAAAATAGAAGAAAAATAAAATTCTTGAAAAAAATGTGTCAGAGTGTTAAAAAAAAATATTTATCGAAATGTTTCGTATACGAACCTTTGGCCGAAAATGGGTTAATATAAATATTTGATTTTAATTATTAATCCTTAGGTGATATTAAATATTAAACTTAGTTCCATTAAGATTAATTGATTAAAAAAATTATTATATATTTTATTAACTGATAGTAAAATTTATAAAAATAATTGTAAAATTAAATATTAAAAATTAGTTTCACTAACAAAAATTCATTAAGGGTGTATTTCGATTCAAACTGCTTGTTTTTCGATTTATTTTTGAATTCACTTTTGCTCTCAAACACATGAAACTCGCAGATTCTCTTATTTAGAAAGTGCACAAGGTGCCGTAAAGGTCAATTCTTTGATAAGTGTACAAAATATTGCAAAAAAAGCAATCAAAAACGGCAATTTGAACCGATTTTTCCGAAGTGGGAGATAAGGGAACGAAAAAAAGGATCTTCCAGGGAAGTTAATTGCTTATAAATCAAATTCTAATGAATGGAGCGTAAAAAGACATCACACGGCACCTCATACGTCCCTTCAAGAGTCCCCTCAGCAAGTTTCATGATTCCACTTTTAAAAATGTGTGTCTGAAATTGTATCGGAAAATTTCGAGCTGCTGAAGGTGGAAAAGCGTTTTTTCGAATACACCCTTAAAAAAATTTCATATTTTATTAACTGTTAGTAAATTAATAAACATAATTGCATAAATAAATAAAATAAAATATTAAAAATTAATTTCACTGGCAAAAATTAATTTTAAAAATGATAATAGTTTAACTCATAGTAAATCAATAAAAAATTAAATGTATAACTAATTAATATTAAATATTAAAAAATATGCTCATTAACAAATATATATTTAAAAAATTATAATATTTTATCAACTCATAGTAAATCAAAAAGACGAATACATAATTAAATAATAAACAAATAAGTAAATAAATAATGTATTACATTAATGTAATGTATAATAATTATATACAATAGTTTAAACATTACTTGAATATATTGTATTTATTATAATTATATTTATATATTTTACATTTAATATATTTTATTATGTATTAAATTATATATTAGTCATTTTTTAAACTATTGTTATTGTTTAAATTGCAATTATTAAATTAAATATGAATAATTTATTAAATTTAAATCGTTTTATATTAGTACATTATTCATAATTTTAATTTATTTTTTAATATATATACATATATATAACAGAGGTAATATAATATTTTGTATTATTTTGCATAATATAATACAATTATATTTACATTATTTATATTTTTATTTTTTAAATTTATATTTTAATATTATTTATAATTTTAATTATGTATAACAATTTATATATTATTATTATTTTAATTATAAAGTTATGTATTAATATTTTATTATACTTTATATTATATTTACAAAATATATTTATATATTATAATATATATTAGAAAATATATATGTATAATAATTAATGTATTAACACAATAAAATAATTATATATAATAAAAATATTTAATACTATAATAATAAATAAATAAATTACAATTATAATAACTGTGTATTTTTTATTAGTAATTATGTTTTCTCAACCATATAATAAATCAATAAAAATTACATTCTCATTTCTAACATTTTTGTGATTTAAACCATTACTTATTTAAGACATTATTGTCATGCACAAGCAGCAAACCCACAACGTATCCCCAAGGGTATGTGTACCCTTAGTTACGAACCGCTATCCTACGAGAATTATATAAATACAGATATAAAAAATTTTATTTTTACAATTTTTGACTGACTTTTGAATTTGGCGCTTTCATAAACCGCACCATTTATTTCCATGACAGTTTGTTATTCACTTAGTTTGTCTTGTGTTTTCTTCAAGAAATTGGAACGCCCTGTGCCCTTTTCTAAAATACTTTTAACATTTCATCACCGAGCAACATCCTATCATAAATTTCGTAACTTATTATAACGTGTATTTAATAGAAAATAATTGTCAAAATGCAGCATCATTGCCCTGCGTTTACATAGAAGTTAGTGGACGCTGGGTACATATGGCAAACCCAAAGGCACATCAATGCTGGACGCTTCAGCTCCTAAATCTAGTATCCCTAATAAGGGCCTGGATGTGTTATATAGTGACATCATTCTCTGTTCAAAAGTTTTAAAAAGTCATTATCAATTGCAATACGAAAATGACACTTGTAATGATAATGTAATTCCTGTGTTTTGTTTTCGCTTCAACTATGAAAGTAACCCAGCAGCCACTAATGGAAAGAAATTTTCATAATTTTTTTAAACTTAAATATAAAAATAGAACAACAACAACAAAAAAAAAGTGAATATGGACCTATCTACAGATGAACAGCTTTTATTTAAAGAAATAATTATCAAAATCGGTTCAGCAGATATGACTAAGAAGACAGCCTGGTCTTTTAAATAGATAGATGTTCTAATACACTTGAATTTATTGACAACACTCATTTCATGGACTTCCAAACAAAATGAGTATTAAATGAATTTCATTCAATCACAATTACATTACAGTAGACTCCCTCAAAATCCACACATAATTTACAGGTGTAAATAATGAAACTTTCAGGGACACGATTTGACATCAATTCTATATATATTTTAATCTGTAATTTTCATTCATATCATTGAATTCTTGCTTTCTTCATGAAGGAATTTACCCCAGAAAAAATTCAAGATAGTGCTGGAATAGTTACTGGTCATCAAAAGTTTTTGCTAAATGTTTTATGCCAATCAAGTTTTTTTGACGATTAAGTCAGGCTAAACCTGAAATATAACAACTTGTTTATTTTACGATTTTGATGTGAATTAGTAAGTAAAGAACCTCTATGAGGTATGTTTCATTCAATAATTTAAGAAAAGTGCATCTCATCTTTAAAATGAACAGCTAATCATACATCATTGATTATTTATTTGACAAAAATTATCTTATTTTTTATTACTTTAGTTGGTACTACTTGGTTATCCCGTCGAATAATATCACACCAAACTAATAGCCAAATTATACCATTTTTATTTTAAACAACGGAAAAACAAGTACAATAATACTATGAAATACAAATAACTTAATGGCGTTTTAAAAACGTGTATCGTATTTAATGTCATGGAATGTGACATTCTATATCATCCATTATCGGCATTTAATCTTATTCTTTGGCGATAGTTTTTTGGTCGACGGGATAACCCTTTAGTTATTATTTTAATATTTTACAACATTGTAAGCATTCATTACAGTTTCGATTGCATCACTAATGACATTCAAATGACTGTTTTAAAAACAAAGCAATGACCAGAAATCTGCAAAATTCTAAAAACTGCACAACCTCTGCTCTCAAGCTTTGCAGGTTCATAAAACTGAAATCAAAAGGAAAATTAATTAAACAAAAAACACTGGGAGGGCTCTGAAGCCTATCACATGACTGCAGCTGCTTCAAGCTGGAATCAGTCTATACTATCAATAAGAAATGAGTCAGGATTCAAATAATCTGGATCTGATGAGAACGATACAAGAGAAAGATTCCTTCAATCTGTGACAAGGTTCTTGCATTTTCATTTCCCGTCACCCACTTTCGATGCTATTTTAAGGATTTTATCCCTGGTTCTTGGTGGAAAAAATTTCCAGCTGGCACCATCACTTTCCAATATCCAGACAAATGATCATCAGGACTGCCTCTGAAGTTTTGTGCATTATCAGAAGAAAAAAAAAACATGAGCCGTTTTTCCTTTGTCAGCCAAAAACATCATTAAAGTCTCTCTAAAAGACTTCTGAAGAAACCATCTCAATATGTAACAAACCCAATCAATAGAGCTACCCATACTTTAAGAGAAATTTATTTAAATTTTATGGGAACAGACTCTTTCTTTTTAGCCAATTTTCCATGAGACAGGTTTTATTTTAAAACAAACCACTTTTCTACCTACAGTCTGTTCTTAGTTGAACTCAAATGCTAATGCTGTTTGTTCTCGCCAACACTGTTCATCATACATTTCTACTCTATCAATGATGGTGATGCAAGATGAACTTGTTGGTTCATTTTTCCATAGGCATAAATGAATTGTGATAATACTCGAAAACATGCTCCCTCCCTCCCCATACATTCTAATATAAGCATTCTAATATCAAGCAAGATTTATGCTGATTTCAGACACTTTTTTTTATGTGGTCATTGCTCTTTTTCATCATTAAAAACACAAGACCTCAAAATTCAGAAAAACTTATTTTGATAGACTAAAAAAAATCATAACACTAACAGTTCAAAACTTATGAACTTAATATATAAAAACAAAATTCGTAATATACATAAATGCAAAATTCATAATACATATAAATGCAAAAAGGGGTACTATACTAGGTTATCCTGTCGACCAAAAAACAATCGCCAAACTATAAGATTAAAGACCAATATTGGATGATCGTAAATGACACATTCAAGGACATTAAATACGATTCACGTGTTTAAAATGTCATTACATGATTTTTATTTCAAATTTTTATTAATATTTTTATTAATATTCTACTAATTATTTGGGGTTTTTTTTGTCATTTAAAATAAAAATTATGTTAATATGTATAATTTGGCGAAATTGGTCGACGGGATAACAGAGTAGTACCCAAAAAGTATACATGCAAAAGAATAATATATAAAGAAACTTGTACTTCATTTTTTTTTTAAGTTTGCATTTTGCCGAATGACTATTGGCTATATCCCACAATTTTCAATCAATATTTTAATGTACGAGTTAGGTCATCTGTTGATTGCCTTATTGCCATGATTGTGAATTTCCATGTTAGCCTATGGGAAAACTTTGAAGCATGACGACTCGTTATTTAATATAGTTATTAAAATACTGCTTTCACCATCAGAAAGTAGACATCAGATGCCGATGATATGCATGTTTCAAAAATGTCTTTGTCAATTTTAAGTACACAAAAAAATCCCTATAAACTTCGAAATTTCCATTTGATAAAGGTACTTAAAATTTATATAGACAATTTTTAAAAATATACATCATCGACATCTGAAGTCTACTTTATGGTGAAAACAATATTTTAATAGTTGTATTAAGATAATGAGCCATCACGCTTCAAAGTTTTCCCATAGCTTTACATGTGATGGGGAGTTTTACTGCAGTGGACCCTTAATCCCAGATTTTTACAATGTGTGTAATTTACTCTGGCTTGAAGTTCTCGTCCTCTTCGTGTAGTTCGGGCAGCTTGTTGAGTCCGATCTCCTGTCTCAGGGAATCCACAATCTCCTTCATGGGCTTGTACTCGTGGTAGAGCTGCTTCGCATTCTCCAAGTGCTTGTTGCGATCATCCTCAGACTGCTTGATCACATTCTCCATCTAGACACACACAAATACAATTTATACACACACACAGCAAAAAATAGACATTTAAGTTAATGCAATAAGATAGAGCATGCAGCACTAAAAAAAAACAGTATATAGGACTTTTTAAAAGCGAAGAGCTCAGAGCTGTAGCTAGAAGGGTGTGTTGGGAAAGACTCAAAACACCCTCAACTATGGCTAAAAAGAGTTTTAATGAAATGGAAAATATTCTGTTGCTATGTTCAAGGTTAAAGTTTCGTCTGTAAAGAATTGTTTGGATTTTACTAAACGGTAAATATATAACAAACCATCAGCTTCTAATCTCTATATAATAAAACACAGTGCAACCAATCTGGAACAAATCCATCCATCAAGCTTATCTGCCTAAACACAAATCTTTCTCTATCTGAAATCCCTTTTGTTCAACACATATATATATAAATATTTTTATAAATATAACCAAAGTAATTCAGTTATTACCATCACAATAAATCAATGAAACCAGAATTTTTACAATCATCCTATTGAAATCATTTGAAGTTTGAAGTGCTATAGGAGGCAGATTATGAAAGGTAAATGGATAAATGGGCAGTAGAAGGCTTTTTTATTAAACTACTCATCAGGGGTGCATGGTTTAGTAAAAAAGCATCCAACCAGTTTATGTTATAAGTCGTGCTAAAAGCTAAGAAATTCGACCGATAATGCACCCGACTGGTCGGACTTAATTTACTGTTACAAATTAGGAGAAAAGGAATTCATTGAAAAAAAAAAAATATTAAATAACAATGATAAAATATTTATAAAAAAAAACATATATATACTAAAATATTTACCAAACCTATATCTATATACATATAAGTGATTGTAATCTAACGAAATTAAATTGTTAAAAAAACTATTTCAGAAATTGAATTGAAAAACAAATGTAGCGTAAAGCTTAAACAAGATGTGTGATAATAAACCTTTCACCATTCAAAAAAAAAAAAAAAAAATTAGCTAGATGTCAGGTGAAGCTACCCTACACTCCTACACTTATTTATCAATATGAGGTCAGCTGCGACTACAGAAAAATAAATAAAATAATAGCGAAATTTTTTTAACAATGGCTTATTTTCCTTCATTCAATAAACAGTCTTTTTCAGAGAGGGTTCTTCCTGAGACGTAAATTCCTTTTCTGCTGATGCAAAGCTAATAGAGAGGAAAAACATCTGAAAATTTCCTTTCCATAACCCCATAACTTTAATGGACAAGGTCAGTCTAGGTTGCAAATGATTCTTTGTCAGTCAGTTTTAAATTTTAAATGGCATTCATTGTTTGTTAACAAACTTACTTAGCATTGTTTGTGAAAGAAAGGATAAACGATTATTTTCATTTGATGCATTAAAACATTAAGTACATAAGTTTTGTACAAAAAATGGGCTTTAACTATGCTTGATTCTTCTTCGTATTGTAATAATGAAAAAAACTACATACATATATAAAAAAAAGTTTACACAATACTAAAAAGCATTTATAAAACTTACTTTTGAAAAAAAAAAAAAAAAAACTTTTTTTTTTTTTTTTGCTTAGAAGTTTTATTGACAGATTTAAAACACACTGAGACCGTTTTATTTCTTTAAAACTTACCTGATTTATTAATAAAATAAATTGATATAATATCATTAATCAAATAATTAATGATTGTATGATATATATATATATATATGATTATACATATTATATCATTATCCATTAATCCATTATTTATATAATCCATTATAAGGCTTAACTACCAATCAAATTAATGTTTAAAAAATGTAAACAAATCAATAACCAGAAATCTGCACAACCCCTGGTCCCAAGCTTTGCGGATTTGAGGGAGTCTACTCTATTTATAAATAGAGACTCAATGAATGTTCTAATATTTATTCTTTCTTGAATTACTTATTATTCTTTCTAATTCATTATATTTACTTACATTTTTGATTTTACTAAATTAATGTCATCTGCCACTTTTTTTTAACGATGTTATGTATAGAACATACATATGTCATATTATTGTTTCAAGCATGCATGGCTATGAGAAGTGAAACTGGATAGATAAGTATCAAATATTATATAGGACTTAAATAGACTGTATCAAAGAACAGGTACTCTTTGACAAATTTCATATAATCTTACAAATTGCCAAACTTGACACCAAATTCTACAAATTAACATACTTTTTTTATTTTAAATAACGAAAGAACAAATAAATTAGTAAAACAGTCATAAAAAATCAAAGCCAAATTAAAAATCATTCAATGATGTAATATGAATAGGACATTTATAGTTATTGGCATTCTATCGTACAGTTTGTTTGGCATTGGTGCACTGAAGGGGGGGAGCTAAGGGGGCTGACACCCCTCTCAGATCCTCCACAGATTAATTATTTAAAGTTTTATACAATTGTAAAAGTTTATTATTATTATTTTTTATAGGTCCTGCAAAAAAAAAAATAAATAAAAAAAATAAAATAAAATAAAATAAAATAAAATACTTAATCATTTTACTTTTTTTTTTTTTTTATCAAAGAGGTTTAAGTCTCTCCGACATATTTTAGAGGTCAATATTTTTGAAAACACAGACCTATAAAATATGCTTACTTCTTCCAAAGGTTAATCCTGGGTGCACCACTATAGTTTGACAATAAGATAATAAAGTAGTACCAAATAATACTATGCTATATCCTAATATATAGTTATACATCTCCAAATACTGTCTTTAATAGTTGGAGTTACAATGCAACTTATATAAATGGATGTATTGTTACTCACCACATTGATATCGGCATGAATCTGGCGCAGTTCTTCTACATGCGCCATTTTCTCTTGCATGAGCAACTCCATCTCGTGTCTGTATTCCAGCAAACATTTCTCTTCACTTTCTGTGGAATCAACAGATTGGCGCAGACGCTGTTTCAGTTTTTCCAAATGCACTGTTCGACTCCTTGATGGAAAAAAAATTAAATATCGTAATGCATTAAAATGAACAACAATTAAAGCTTATAACATATATTTTGGCTAAAGAAAAAAACTATAAGATATTTTAAACACTTTTTGAAAACTAAATAATTAAAAATAAGTTTTAGCAATCCAAGTGACACGCCAAAATCATTTTCTAACATTCTTTTTTTATTATGTTTGCACATTTTTGATTGTTCCATTAAAATTTGCACCTTTTTATGCAACTTCCTATTGGTAGGATTTATAAAAAAATCTTTTCCCTTTTTTGGCTATTAAAATTCTTCTGATTGCCTTTTAGAAAGCTCATAGTCACAGTTCATTGAGAAATTGTCAAATTACTTATATCAATCATTCATTATCCCACTAACCATAACCTAAAACATTCCATTAAAAAAAATTACAAATAATTTAGAAAAGTCCCGCCACAATTCTCAAGTAACAAGCCTGAAAATTGTTTTCAGCTCAGTTGCTGAAGAGAGCAGGACTGTATTGGTTTTAACCATAGGGGTTTAAACTGGTTTTAACTGTCCTGGTCAAAATCAATTTTGACCACTAAAATTCGGCACTCAATTTATTTATTACTAATAAAATATATTTTACTAGCATAATTAAACTTAAGTTAACATTTGTTAAAAAATGTAACATAACACAAACAAATACCAAATAGAAAAAAGTCATAACATAAAAAGCCTAACATCTAACACCAAGATACAGCACAAATGTTTTAATTATTTTTTTATGTGACTTGTGCTGAATTTAATTGATTAAAAGTAACAAGTTCTGTCACTGTCTCTAAAATTAGACAGTTTGGTAATTTATTTTGGATTATTCCAAATTAAGAACACAATCTTTCTATTGATGATACAACAATTTATGGTACTACTTAGTTATCCCCTCCAGTGTTGAATTCAGTTACGTTCAGTGTTTTCTCCGGGAGGGATTTCTGTGGCTCCAGAGGGGACATTATGGAGTTCCGGGCAGGGGGGAAATGCACCTTTGACCATTGAAAACACAAAATCTCAAATTTTTCTACCCCCCCCCCCCCCCTGAATTTAACACTGATCCCGTGGACCAAAAATCTATTGCCAAATTACAAGATTAAATGCCAATAATGGATGATCATGAATGTCACATACACTTGAATGTGCATGGTTATTACATCATCAAATGATTTTTCATTCAACTTTTTATTTTTACTTTTATTAATGTTCCAATAATTTATTTGTTTTGTCGTTATTTAAATGAAAAAATTATGTTAATTTGCTGACAATTTGTTGATTTGTATAATTCGGCGAAATTAGTTCACGGGATATCCAAGTAGTACCCAATTTATTAGATGTAATGTGAATTCAACAAATCTTATATCAATGCTTTTAATCTTCATTCATAATGACATTTTTCAGATTTTGGCACTCTATAATTAAAAGTGCAACCAACTTGACCAAATATAGATACATTTTTTAAAAGCACTAATACATGGCTTTCAAATGTCACCTCTTTTTCCATGGCATCTGGAACGTGAAAGCTGTTATTGGGCCTTAAAAATGTACATACAAACGGCAAAAATAGATTTTTTTGTGACTTTGCAGAAAAAACTTGCCCCAGGGTTTTCATCTCTCATCTCTAAAGTTTAACCCACTTACATTCCATGCATGAAAAAGAATTTCGTGGCAAGTTGTATGCTCAAAGAACTGTGAGTTGTAGCAACTTCCATGTCTTTAAAAAAAAAAAAAAAAAAGCTTATTTTTTGCACAGCATGGCGACTTTTGGAGGTCCATAAAAAATGAACAACTCAACTTTGAAACAAAAAATTTTGGATTTGATCTTTTAGGAAGATAAGTAACAACTGGTAGTTTTTTGGAGAAACTCTGAAATGTCATGAATCACGAGTGTGTCACTCTCCTAAATTCTTGCTCTTAATTAAAAACAAACAAACAAAAAAACAATTGGCTTGAACAAAAATAAATTCAGGGGTCTGTCCAGACTTTTCTAACAGGGTCCTGTTTTTGTGAAATTGTGAATTTTTCTCTTATATTTGCGAAAATTCTTGTCAGAATTTTGTGAATTTTAAATTATCGATGTCTATTTTTCCTATATAAAAAGCTAAGTAATAGGCTCTTTGGTGAGTTTGATTGCTTATTTATAAGCCAGATTTTATTATTAAATGATTAAATTTATGAAAAGTTCAATTTGAAGGTGAAAAGGTCTATTTAAAAGACAAATAGTTTTGTGAAGGGTCCTGTTTTGAGATAAAATGTTTTGTGAAGGGTCTTGTTTTAAGATAAATTATTTTGTGAAAAGTCCTTTAAAGGACCTAAAATTTTCCTAAACTCCCTGAAATTTCACATGAATCAGAGTTCAAGTGGTATACTCAACATTGAAATTAACTGCAAACTTTCTCATTTATATTTTGACATAAAAAAAAAAAAAAATCTTAAAATTTTGCTGTGAAATGTTCTTTATATAACATCAGGGCCACTGCTAAGCTTTTTTATTGGTGGGGGAGAAAACCTTAAATTACCAAGTCAAATTTTCATATTTGCCAACTCGTTTTAAAATTTTGCCAAGTTATCACACTTGGCATAGTCCATGTTAATTCAGGCAGCCAAAGAAAAAATCTTACCTTCATAGTCTCAGAAGTTCTTTGATTGAACATAAGTTAAAATTCAGGAAAAAATAAAATTTCCGTAATTTTTGATTTTCCCCAAAAAAATTTCTGGACCGAGATACAGGGTGCCAAAGATGGCATCCCGAGCACCTTTTCCCATTTGCGATTTTCGAAAAAAAGTTTAAAGTGCTCTATCTCTGAAACGATGCAAGATATCTCGTTGCAGTTTATTTTATTTTAAAGGTAATATTTTTCTGCTTAAAAAGATATACTCTATTTTGAAATATATATTTAATTATTTTTACAGCAGCCTTCTAAAAATAAATTTTTTTTAATCAAAAATAATTTTTTTCTCAAAAATGCCAATCTCAAAAATTTTGATTTTTTTACTGTTAGTCAATACCATTGAGTACTACCTTCACTTTAAAGGAGAACTTCCACTTTTGAGTTTAACAAGTTTTAGAATCATTTCAAGAATTTAGGGAATTTTACAGGAACTTCACGTCAAAAGTTTCAATAAAAGTTTCTCAATTTTTATTTATTTGTATCATATGTAGCCTATTACATATCTTAAACAAATTAGAAATCACACGTCGAACATGGTAAATGAGGGGCATTTATACTATGAGTAGTTTTATAAATATTTAGATCTTGGTGCAATAAGTATTACACTCTTGTGAAAACTGGCATGAATACAAACTTTATTATGTTTCTATATATTAAATTCAGTAATACGGAAGTAATATGAATCCATCTTAAAAAGAACATAATCACCAGGGCAACCCAGAATCATTACCTATCATGTGATATTTAATTATGTATGATAGAATTTAATAGAATGAACAATCATCTATTAATATCATAGTGATGGGTATATTCATCTATTAATATCATAGTATCTGTATTGCACTAACTTTGAACAGCAAGCAAGAAGAAATTTCATTTGTCCAACCAAGATCTCTGAAATAATTGCAAAATATTCAGGTTCACAATTTATAAAAAGGAATTTTTGTTGCCTGTGTATATTACTGTGAGTGGTGGATTGCAAAGATAAATGAAATCAGTTGTTTATGAAAGTGTCGCTAACTTTATGCTCCCACATGGATCGGCTGTTGGATATATAGATTTTCACCTGCAAAACAGTAACACCACCATCAGTGTTCACTTCCTATTCACAATGTTTTAAGGATTATGGAAACCCCAGACCCTATTAGTTAAACAGGAAGGCATCACTAAATATCAAAGGAAGATACAGATACTGTTCAACAAATTATAAAGTCTATGAATTTCTAATTTCAGTTCTAAGCAGAGTACACTGAAAGTAATATGTTTTGAAACTTATATATATATTTTGTAAACTATAGTGTATGTTTTTTTTTTCTTTTGTAAATTTTTTTTAAAGCTGTCAGTTTCTTATACTTATTAAGAAATAAAATCCTATGCCAAACAAGACTAAGATTTTGATTTCCTGAGACCAGTATGTGATTGTCATACAGGAACTGGTAAAATATATGGCAAAATTTTACATGTGTTTCGATAACTTGTCAAAATCAAAAGTGGAAGTTTTCTGAAATAAGGAAGGCAGTAAGTACTCAATGGTATTAATCAACAACAACAAAAAATAAATAAATAAATAAAATAAAGTAAATTTAGGATTAGCATTTTTGATTTCTTTTAATTAAAAAAAAATCAAAAGGCTGCATCAGAAAATATGAATACATTTTTTCAAAATTGAATGTATCATTTCGAACAGAAAAATGTTACCTTCAAATATTAAAGCAACAAATGTTGTGAAAAAGGTTGTCAAATGTTATGAAAGTCAAATTAAAACTTTGAAAAAAAGATACTCATAAATATTTTTTTCATCCTATTAAATCCTGTCACACATAATTAATTCAAACATATCCATGATAGGTAATGATTCTAGGTTGCCCTGGTAATTACGTTCTTTTTAAGATGGATTCATATTACTTCCGTATTACTGAATTTAATATATTGAAACATAATAAATTTTGTATTCATGCCAGTTTTCACAAGAGTGTAATACTTATTGCACCAAGATCTAAATATTTATAAAACTAGTCATAGTATGAATGCACCTCATTTACCATGTTTGACATGTGATTTCTAACTTGTTTAGGATATGTAATAGGCTACATATGATACAAATAAACAAAAATTGAGAGACTTTTACAAGAACTTTTGACATGCAGTTCCTGTAAAACTCTCTAAATTCTTGAAATGATTCTAAAACTTGTTAAACTCAAAAGTGGAAGTTCTCCTTTACAGTGAAGGTAGTACTCAATGGTATTGACTAACAGTAAAAAAAAATCAAAATTTTTGAGATTGGCATTTTTGAGAAAAAAATTATTTTTGATTAAAAAAAATTTTTTTTAGAAGGCTGCTGTAAAAATAATTAAATACATATTTCAAAATGGAGTATATCTTTTTAAGCAGAAAAATATTATCTTTAAAATAAAATAAACTTTAACGAAATATCTTGCATCGTTTCAGAGATAGAGCACTTTAAACTTTTTTTCGAAAATCGCAAACGGGAAAAGGTGCTGGAGATGCCATCTTTGGCACCCTGTATCTCGGTCCAGAAATTTTTTTGGGGAAAATCAAAAATTACGGGAATTTTATTTTTTCCTGAATTTTAACATATGTTCAATCAAAGAACTTCTGAGACTATGAAGGTAACCCCCCTGCCTGAATCGACATGGATTTGGCCACTTAGAAAATTTAATACAGTTTCTATTTGTAAAAAGTTTAATAATATTCCCAATTAGAGTTGAAACTTTTGCAAGTTCTATCAAAAATAGGAAACATATTGCAGTTTTTATTAAAATTTTAATTAAATTTGCCAAGTGTAATAACATTTGTGAATGTTTGGAGGGGAAGGCCCCCTCCCTTCCTTGGCAAGGTCCCTGCATAACATACGAATACTGTGGAGTGACCCATAAATTCAGGTTCAGTAAGATTTAACTTTAATTATATTGCTACTGAATAATAACAATTTTAAAATAATGCAATAATGCATTCCATATAGCATCACATCACTTTCAAAATTTCTGCAGCAAGAAGAATTCCATATCCATTTGGCATAGGAATTCAAAATGGCACCAAAAGGCCAAATTAGTATCCTGCCAAGATAGTTTTTAAATTTTTATATTACAAAAGTTATGTTGCATTATTTATGTATAATGTAATTATATATAGAGATAAATTGACATTATATAAATACTTATTATATACACATATAAATAAATATTATGTACTTATATATACTTTTATAATTTATATATTTCTACAATAGGTACATTATATATACTGTATGCATGTGAAATTAAAATATGATATTATTATAAGATTAATGTTATATGCTTCATAAAACACAAATATTGCACAAAAATATATTTACATAATATTACATCTACCTAAAAATATCGTTAAAAAATCCCAGTAAATTAAAAGATAATACATAGATAAAGAAACATACATGCAAATTTTTTACTTATCCACCATTAACATTTAAGTTATAAAAAAGCAACCACAAATGCTGAAGATCACAATACTAGATCAAAACATTTGTCGTCAAAAAAAAAAAAAAAAAAAAAAAAAAAAAAAAAAAAAGAAAAAGAAAGGGGGGGGGGGACAGGATATTATATTGCTACAGTATTTTAACAATTTAAAAACAATAATGAAAACTAGTTTAATGCATCTCATTGCTTTTAAAATCTCTGCAGATTAAAAGTCTGCAGACCCCTCATAATGGACATTTAATAAGTTACTGTTCTTAATAAAATTTTGTGAAGTTATTCACAATGGCCAGACATTTAGAAGCACAAATTACTTTTTAACAATAAAAACCGCTACATAAGTCTTTTTTTTTTTTTTACTTAAATAGAGTAAAACACACAATAATTTTGAGAGAAATTCATTATCAGTTCTCATCATTAGTCGTTCTTCAATTACGTACCCCAATAGAATACTAGAAACATTATTTTCATATTTGTAATTTGATTGTTTATTATGGAACAAAATCGCTTTCTCAGAAACATTATACATTCTTCCCAACGATAGATAGTCGTGTATTCTTTGTGTTAGATTTATTGTTCTAGTTTAGTTTATAATTTATTTACCGTCTTACAAACAATATACATGATTTTGTAGATTCCAGAAACCAACAAAATATAATTACAGATAAAAATAAATAATTAACAACCTGATTTCTTTCAGGCATTCAAGTTTACCCATGACAGCTGCATCTTCCTCCATTTTCATTTTAGAGTACAAGAAACTTTTGTAAGAAAAAAAACTCAAACTTTTAAAAGTTAAGCTTCATTAATACCAATAGAGTATAAACAATAAACAATTCACAGCCGCAAGCATATGTTTATTTCTCCGTTTATCTTGCAATGCCATTGGTTAGCTGCATCCACAGTAAAAATTTATCATTACGAATTGGCAACAGAATCTTTTGCCATCATGATCGGAAAAGATGTGAAGTGAAAACATTTCAGGAGAATGAGTAAGCGTAAATAAAAGCTTTTAACTGTGAAGTAAGCTGAAAATAAAAAAAAGGAATAAACGAAAATTAAAAGTCAGCTTCAACTTGTATTAGGAGGTTATATATATATACATTTTGTATATTTTATTCACTGTATTTATAAATATGAATGATCCTTTAAAATACGTTCTTCAATATTATCAAGTTTTACAACAGGAATGGTCGAAAAAACCACCTAATCTTGAAGAGTGCGGTAATGTACTACAAAAGTTAAAGGTGAGCCATTTCATGTTTAAATAACAAATATCAGAATCCGCAGAACTTTGTGTACAAATTTTAAAACTTTTTTTGATGTCGGCATTGTAGCAAAATACCTTTCAGTTAATTGTGTAACTTATCGGTGCGGAGGGCATAGTTTTATACATTATAACTATACTTTTAAAATGTAATGTTTGTCAGTGAAACCTGCAGAAATTGACTAGAATTCAAAGTATTTATTTGCTTAATTTTATGATTTTCTTTTCATAAACTTCTTTATAAACTAATTTTCTACAAATATATATGTATACACACACATTATTATTGTTCTTATGACATGTTTTTCAGTTTATGAAAAGAAAATAACAATCATACGTACAGGTCTATTTATGGTATAAATATCTATCTGTTAAAAAATGTTTAAAATTCTAAAAATGTGTCATCAACCTACAGAGGATTTTTTTTCCTGTTCCTATTTTCTGTCAAAACAAATTTTCTCCAATTCTTAAAGTTGATAGAATGATTTCTCATGCTCATTTTAGTCTTAGAAGCAAATTTGTTGATATTCTTTAAGGCCATTTTGGAAATCGCCCAGACTACCAAAATGATTTGATTATTTAATAGATGTGATACTTGTATTGTTATTTATTTAAGAAGTCAGTTTTTCAATGCTATGAAGTGTGTTTCTCTTTGAATAGGTTGCCTTAACACAAGTTACTTTCCTTCCAACTAGTGATAAGTCTGCTACCAAAAAGGAACTGCTTTTGGCTCGTAAGTAACTTCTTCATCTTTGCAGTGCTTTAAAAAGACTAGATTGCAATTTAGTCATTATAGGGAATGTAATAATATGTCATAACTAACAACAGCATTTAAAGGGTAACTTTAAATGCTGTCCACTTTATACAACAGTCAGGAATCAGTTCAGGTTTTTACATCCTTTTATTGAACTTGATTTGGGGTTTTGGCTGTATAGATGGAATTTTGTTATCTATTTTTGACCCATTCCCCAGTAGGCTAGAATGATAAAAATGGTGTTCTTGCAATATTTTTGATATATATCAAGGCTTGAAATTCAATTTTTCGAAGGAAAAGAGTCTCCCTACCAACATTTATAAATGGAGGGGAGTTAGACTGTTTGGGAGGGAGAAAAAATGTTTAAAATCCGCCATTATTTTATGTGCTATTTAAAGTATTACCAGAATACAGACATATAAAAATATCACTGAAGCAATTTTGATCAACAATTCAGAATAATTATGTGAAATGTGTAAAAAACTTTTATACTGTCTAGTTTTTACTGGTGGTAAATTCCCTCCCGGAGCTAATTATTTTTGTCACAGGTCTAATTATTATTTTAATAATAATTAATAAAACTTCTAATTAATTTAATAAATTCATATTTATAATTAATGATTAATAATTATAATTAATAATGTTATTTTTCTGTATTTTAAATGTGCAAGATACAAATTTAATCATAAAATAATACTTATTTGAGTGTAGAAAATAAGGAGTTTCACTATTGTTTGCATTTCTTTAAAAAAGGGGCAAGTCAAATTCATCGAAAAAGACTTTCTTAAAAAATAAACACTTTGTTGAGTAAAGGGATACTTTTTGTTTAATGAATAGCTGCTTTCAGGAATTGCACTCACTCAGAAAGATTTGAAGCTGTCAGAAACTGATTTTAGAGCAGCAAAGAAAAAAAAAATATTGAAGCAGGAAAATTAGTTTGTTGAACAGAAAAATGAACTCCCCATTATATTATTTTGGGGTGGGGGAAGGAAGGAGAGAGGGGTTCCCTTTGACGAAAGTTGCATTTTTTCGCTATCTTTTGATGAAATCCGTCTTTTTTTATGATCTTTTCACGAAATCTGCCGTCTTTTCGAGATTTTTTGATGAAATCTGATGTTTTATCGCGTTTTTTTTACAAAAATTGCCGTTTTTCGTGATATTTTGGGGGAATTTGTCGTTTATAGTGAATCTTTTGTCGAAATTTGCTGTTTTTTCGCGATCTTTTGGTGAAATCTGATGTTTTATCGCAATTTTTTTTACGAAAATATCCGTCTGTCGCAATTTTTGGACGAAAATTGAGGTTTTTTTCGCGATCTTTTTGACGAAAACTGCCGTTTTACAGAATTCTGTGACGAAATTAGGCATTCTTTTGTGAATCATTTGACGAAATTTGCTGGAAATTACTTGTTTTTTTGCGATCTTTTAACAATATTTGCCTTTTTTTAACAAACTTTTACGAAATCACGCGTCAACATGTAAGAGCTGTTTCTTTTGTGTGACATCTCCGATCTTTTGGGTAATTTCTGCACAATAGCGCGTCCGCGGCATCACTGTTTCATAATTTTTGGAATTGAATGCGTTATTTTTTTGTGCGGGGGGGGGGATTCCGAACAGAATCACCTCTATTTCGCCGCAGAAAATACAATGAAACTCGTCAATCGATTGCAGGAAAAAAATTGCAAAATTTGTCAATCAGTCGCGGAAAAAATCTTGATTTTCAATGATTTTTCGCAGTAAAAAAACTCGCAAAATGTGTCGATTATTCGTACGAAAATATCATAAAATTCGCAAAACGGTCGTGAGAGTTGATTATAGTTTCAAAATGCAAAATTTTTTGGGCGGAAGCCTCCCGTCCACGTTATTCTTTTGGACGGGATTTCAAAATTTTGGGCGCGAATCCCGCCATCCCGTCGTGAAATTCAAGCGCTGTATATAGAACTTAACTATAAATGAATACTTTTGTTTTACCGGAAAGCAAATCTGTCACCTTTTGTGGTTATTGTATGTCAGTGAATTTTACTTTGCACCCCCTTGATGCATACCAAAATAGGTCCCATACACTGTCTTCCTGAAACATTTTGGTACTACTTGGTTATCCTATTGACCAAAAACTACCGCCAAACTACAAGATTAGATTGGATGACTTTAAAGCAGAAGCAGATTGAAGCAAAATATTTCTGAAAAAGTTCACAACTTTGCGTTTTCCTTAAGAATTTTTCCATCCAGTCTCCAAAAAGACTGAATCTGTCCTCATGGGGTGGGTTATCGAATTGTAATGGTAAATTTTGGTATTTTGGCAGATTTATGCACTCAACAATGAGCAAGATTTTTTAGATGGGTGCATTTAACAATCTAATAATAATAACTTGTTTTATAGAGTTATTCATTTAAACAAGAATTTGTTTTATGTGTGTTCTAACAAAAGTCAAATTTCACAGGAGATATATTAGAATTAGGAGCGCAATGGAGTATAAAGAATAAGAATATCCCTGCTTTTGACAGATATATGGCTCAACTGAAATGTTACTACTTTGATTATCAGTAAGTTTTTTCCTTCTTTTATTTTCTACTTTTTAAACTCTCATCATTTCAATTTCGCCATTTCCTTTAGTGGTTATTGTATTGAAATAATGAATCTCTTATTTTTTAACAAAGAGAAGTTGCATTTAATTATCTTACCCAGGATCTGTTTGCATTTTTTACTCTCTTCTATCTTCGATAGAAGAAAGTATTGTAATTGGACTTCTAGTTTTCGAAGGATTTGCATGTTTTAAGGGCTTTCTAAAAATCTCAATTTTAAATTTTATAATAGCTTTTTGTTACATAACATTTGCACTTCCCACACACCGAAGAGGAAGGGGGGTGGACAGAAATTTTCATCAAGTGAACAGCATTTGTCATAAATTTCATGATCATCACTGTTTTTTTTCCGTTAAAATGAAACATCAACCAACACAAACAGAATCAGGGTATAATTGTGTTCTGGGTGTACCTCACATTTTCAGACTTTTTGATCGATCTTTATGGTATGTTTAGTGGAAAATTTAGACATTAAAAAATATTAAGAATTTTGAAAAAATCACAGGAAAAACAAATTTTGCCAAATATTAATGGAAAAAACATAAATTTCTTTTTTTTTAAATTGAGGGAAAACTAATTTTTTTATAAAATTGTGGATAAAAACACTAATTTTGTTTTAAAGAAAAGTAAAAAAATCATTTTAAAAATGATCAGTTTTGTCAATAAATCATGAAAAAAAAGATTGATTTTGCCAAACAAAAATTTCAAAAAATGACAAATTTTGTCATATAAGTGTGAAGAAATGGCAAATTTCACCAAAAAAATCACATAAAAGCAATCAAGTTTATCAAATAAGTGTGAAAAAACAGCAAATTTCATGTAAAGATTGTAAAAAAAAAAAAAAAAAAAAGTGGAATAGAACTTTTTGTTCCAAAAACAGTTTTTGCTGCTTTAAAAATTAATTTTGTTGCTACATTTTAAAAAAATATATTTTTCTTTTTCCCAAAACTTTTTTGCTCCAAAGTTGTTTTTTTGAGTGAATGTGACATTTGAAATTGGTATATTTTGCATTCGATAATTTTCAGGTTTTTTCACTCTGAATCACAATCATTCCTCCAGGATAATACAAAGACAAACAGGTCCACATAATGAAACTTAAAAATCAACCCTAGCAGCAACTTGCTGCTAAAATTTTAAAACACTGAAATTTGTCACAACAGAAGAAAAAAAAAACAGTAATCCTTTAACATTTACAAGTTTTGATTATTAAAGAAAAAGAAAATGTGGAAAATTTATGTATACTTTGTGACAATTTTGTTTTAAAAAGCCTATCACAAGAAAAAAATTGGGGGGGGGGGGGGTTGAGGAGTTACCAAATTGAGACTTTGCCCTGGGCACAGTTTTCTCTTTGCACGCCCCTGCTTGCATTGAGGAAAAATATAGTTCAGTAATTTTTTGTTTTGCAGGATTTTTTTTTTTTTTTTTTTTCAATTTTATAAGTTTTCTAAAATTTTGAAGTTTTACTGCAGGTGAAGTATATTTAATAAAAATTGTCGAGGAAATTTTAAAACATTTACAACGATTTGTTGAAAAAAAACCTATAGAATGAAATTTTCCATGGATGGGGATTCTTAAATTTAAATTAGAAATTGGAGCAGAAAAATTTTCCTTCTATGAAAATTCATCAGTGAAAGATTGCTTCAGTCAAATAATTGATTATCGCAAAAAAAAATTTCTGTGATCCACTTGCAAATAAATTTTAGACATTGTTTATAATGAATCCAATTTTTTCATAGCATGTAATTTAATAGATAATGCTTAATAAATATGCATTTTAATTTCAATTGCTGTTTTTTCATTTAAAAATCTAACATAACCCACTTTTATGCATTGTCTTAACATTTGCGGATATCTCCATGAACCTAATTCTCACGAATGTTAAAGAATTACTGCATGTATGTGATGATGCTTAATTAGAAAAATTATTTCATAGGAAGGATGCAACTTTAACAAAAGAGTAAAAGAAAATGATGAAGATTAGAGCACAATCGGGTTGCAAAAAACCCGGGTTTTTTATTAAAAAAAACCCAGCCCAGGTGGGTTTTTTCAGGCTTTATTGGGTTTTTAAAAGATGAGGGCAGGGAAAGTCTCTTTTATCTAGAAAGTAGGTTTTTATAAAAAAAAAAAAAAAAAAAAAAATAGTCCTATATTTTTTTATTAATTAACTTAATATACAAGTAATTTTCATTGAAACAACATAAATCAGTATAAAAGTATATGCAAAAAAAAAAAAAAAAAAGTTTCTACTTATGATATTATATAATAAGAATATCACATATTTGAAAGTAATTACTTTTTATCTGTATTCTCCACTAAGAACACATTTTTTAAACAAATCTTTTATAATTTATCAATCACAGGATGCTTGATAATATTTTCAAGATATCTATTGTTCACTGTACAGAGTAGTTCAAACATAATACAGAACTGTTACTAACAAATATTTTACAAAATGATTTGAATTACTATCTGCTTAAATGATTGTAATTATTTAATTTGAATTAAAAAAGCTAATATAAAAGCTGCTGAATATTAAACATTATCATAGATTGTAAAAACCTGCATTAAAGTGGGTTTTATTGGTTTTTTTAGAGTGGGTTTTAACCAATAAAACCCACCCGGGTTTTTTGCAACCCTGGAGCACAAACAAATCCTCACCTCAAATATTAAGTAACATGCTGGGGAATTTTTTTTCTTTTAAGGATCAGGAGAATTGGTTAATACCAAAAGCTTCTTGTCATCTCTATAATCATTGAAATGTTAATGAGATTGTTAAGTGTTAATATAATGGAAAAGAAACCAAACCATTTTTAAGTTTCACTCAGTTTGTATTCTGATTAAGGAAATTTTTCAATGCACCCCATTAATATGCATGTATTTTTACGTGCAGCAAGACTAAGTTGATCTTTTTTTACTTTTCAGAAACGATCTTCCGGAATCTGCCTTCAAGTACCAACTTTTAGGATTAAATTTACTGTGTCTGCTTGCTCAAAACAGAGTGGCTGAATTTCACACGGTAAGTGCAACTTGCACCTTCATTTTTTTTCCCTCTCATCCTCTTTTTGACATTTATCAAATTCTCAAGAAATGTGTTATGTTTTTTAGTGTTATTTCCCACTATATCTCATATCATCATTTTTAGATATTTATTCTTGAAAAGCAATGTTAACGTTATTTTGGAAGACATTTTTAAATGCTGGGTTTAAATTTAATTACAGTAAAGCATCGTTTATACGATGACGACGGTTACATTTATACGACGGGTATTCAGACTAACATTTGGCCGAACCACTATTCATCACATCCTTATTATAAATTATCGATTTAATTTTATTTATTTTTTTAAATCACTAAGTTTTGCCTGTATATTTAGTTTACAATATTGCTTTTCCAAAACAAGGTTGACTGTGAATGCGTAGTTCATAATTGTCTGCTTAAAAAGTCAAATAGGAAAAATTCCTGTTTTTTAGCGATTTCTGTAATAAATGAATTGTTGTTGTGATATCCAGCTTCAAAAAATTGCTTCTTTTTTGCTAGAATGGATTTTATCCATTTGTTTTTTGTTCATTTTTAGCATTTAGCATATTTTTTTTCAGAAAAATTTATAGCTCTTAATTTGACACATATAATAAACACATGAAATATGTAAAATTATCAAAATATATATAAGTATGTAATATTTATTTATAGGCCTATGTACATAATTACTTCTATATATAGTGATATATCTAAAATATATATACATAAAAATATGTTATTAAATTATTTGAAATCATGTAAAATCTGATTAAGTTGCTAAAAAGGCTTTTTGTCGCCATTTTCGATTTTTCTGCCAATAGCATCGCCCCAAACAGGATATGGAACTCGTCCCAATAAATTTGCCTCTCATTGGTAACCCCCTCTCTACTGAATAAATGCCAAAATTTTTTAAACTGTAGAGAGAGCCCTTTCATGTTTGATCTATTGACATTTTTGGGCAATCTTATGGATGACTTTGAAGAGAAAAACTTTTTTTTTATGTCTATACATCCTTATTGAGAAATGTCTTTCGTTTTTTTCTACAGGAATTGGAGTTGTTGCCGGCCAAAGAGATTCAGACAAACGTGTACATCAGGCATCCAGTCTCCATGGAACAGTATCTCATGGAGGGCAGCTATAACAAAGTATTAATTTTTATTTTTTTTCTCTCCCTCCCCCTCTCCTTTTTTTAGGTGCCTTCATAATTATGTGAACACCTATTATATTTGTCGTTCACTCCATCTATCTATCTGCATATAACAGAGCAAAAACTACCTAACCAAATCATTTGAAATTGAATATATATATATTTGTTGTGTCGTTACAAAATCTATGAAAGTCCAATGCATAGTTCAATGACAAGGATAATCAAAAATATTCTGTTACATGACACACAATGGGAAAAACAACAAGGTAGAGATAGTATATAAAGTCCTCTCTCTTTCTTCTATCTTTACAAGAAGAAATTATTGTATTCAGGACAAATTTTTGAAATCCAGATTTGAGAGATTGACATGTATGAGAACCCGAAAAACCAACTCCAAGGATCTGTTCACAGCTGGCAGCATTTAAGGGGCTGTGCAAATAGAACATTTTTTTTGGGGGGGGGAAGGTCTGGCATATGATATCGTAAGATATCTCTAATGGGGAGGGCAGTTTGTCTTTTGACCCAATCAAAATGTTCTCTTTTTATTTGTAACAATTTTTTTTAATACAAAATACTATGTTATCTTTTTTTAATCGGTTATCAATTCAATATTTATTAATTTGAAAATACAAAATTATTACTAAAGTCAGTAAATTAATATAAAATTATTTAATTCTGAATTATGGAACACCCCAACATTTGACATTCCTATTCTTCTTCATGTGTGTATTGTATGCCTATAGAATCAAGGTTCGAGAAACCGTAGGTGAAGTACAATTGAAATGAAACTTGTTCACCAATCAGTAAAAGAAAAAATGTTGCCCTCATGTTTTGCTCATAAAGATTTCTACCACCCATCCTTTATTTGAGGCGAGTGTAACAAGACTTTATGATTGTTGAATGCAGAAAAACTAGTATAAAATACTTTTAAAAAGTAACTATTTCTTTTAAATGATTTTTTTTTTTTTTTATCCTGTAAAATGATATTTCATTGACTTCTCTTCATTTCAGTCGTAAAAATAAGCAAAAAATAAATGTAACCAGTTTTGTATATGGGTCATTTTCAAAAAACTTGTACATTCTATGTCCTCCAAATTTAAGAATTTTTAATAACTAAAATAAAGTTTTAAAAATAAAATTTAAGCATTTACATTACTTGTCTGACTGTTTAGAGTAAATGTGGGCTAAATATTATTAGAAATTAAAAATAATATTAGGGTAGTTATGGTTTCAATGTGTCAGCTATAGTTAAAATGCTATGTCCCCTCTTCCCTTTATACTTTTTCAACTGCTATAAAATAATAAATCAACTGTCAAAAGTGTTATTTTTTTCAGTTGTGACAATTGTTGTATGTCTTATCTGTAGCATAGATCATATAGTATATTTTTTTAAACTTGTTTTTTTATAAAAATGGAACAATTTATTATTGTCCCCAGATTTTTTCCCCTCTGTTACCATATTTATTGTAATAAATTATTACTACTAAGTGTTCAACACAAGGTTCTGTAGTTCTTCGAACAGTCTATTTTTAGATGAGGCCACCATTTTTTAAATTAGTTATTTTCACCGTGGTGCTGAACTAAAGCATTTACACGATAAGGATGTTTTATTCAGTTTCCCCTCTGTTACCAGCTTATTTATGTGAAATTTATTTTATTTATACTTTTATAAAATTTTAACCATAAGATCAAATGGTGCTTCTTAAATAAATAGGCTTAGTTTTTCTTGTTTTTAATTCACTTTGTGCTGATAAAATCATTTGCAGTTTTTTTCCCCCTCTGTTACCATGCTTATGGCAACAGAATGGAACAAAGTGTAACAGAGTAAGAAACTACTAAAAAAACAAGTTTATTTAAACATTGTTCTTGAAGGCTGCACATTCTCGTTTCATGTTCTTAGAACAAAATTAAAAATATGCATTTTTCTTTTTAAATATAAAATAGTAGTTTTTGTGGTGAGCTAGTTGCCATAAACATTAGGCTTTAATTTTCTCAAACAAAATGCTTCTTTAATTGTAGTCATTTATATTTATGAATCAATATTACTTATTTATGAAAAAATAATGCAGCGTGAAATACTACTATTTTCGAATATTAATTTTTGTAAAAGCCTTTAATTCTTGCTTGGTCTGTTTCAAATTTTAGGATATTTTATAACACATGATAAAAATGTATTAAAGAAGAAAAGATCATTATTTAAGTAGGAAAGAATTTATAAAAAAATATACATCGCGCCAAATCCTACTATTTTCAAATAGTAATTTCTGTAAAAATCGTTATTTCTTGGATTAAAGGGTCATCCAATTGGCACGCGAATTTGTTAAAATTGGAAAATCTAAGGCGAGATGTTAGAAATTGAAACGCAGATTATAACATATGATAAAAATTTATAAAAACAATGGCACGTGAAATACCAGTATTTTTGAATAGTAGTTTTTTGAAAATATCTTAAATTAGCCTTGATCTGTTTGAAACATTGAAACTTCATGATAGCTTATAACACACAATAAAAAGTTATATAAAAAAATTGCATGGTCTAATCCCACTATTTTTTAATAGTATTTTTTGCAAAAATCTTAAATTCTTGCTTTAAAGCACCACTACCTCAACTAATATATGATGAGATTTTTTTTTAAACCTAAGCAGTGCGTTTGTCATAGCACATGAAATAAATTAACAAAAGAGAATGCACCGCCAAATATCACTATTTTCCAATAGTAATTTTTGTAAAAATCTTAAATTCTTGCTGGATATGTTTGAAACATTAAGATCGTATACAATACATGATATAAACTTATGAAAAAAATATGTCACATCAAATATCACTCCATTATCAATCAGCGTTCCCTTCGGTTACTTTTTTCCACTCTGTTACCGTCATTTTAAGCTGGTTTATTTCACTAAAAATTTTATCAATCATCATTTTGAATAATTAATTGTGTAACTTTAACTAATATTTTATTTATGTAATATTTTTTTATAATTTAACTGAAAAAATGTGAATGCACATTTAATTAAAACTTATGATTTTTCCAAAAAAGTAACAGAGAGGAAATCCTTTGTATTTTACAAAGATAAAAATAATCACAACAAAACAACAATTAGAATTTCCTGAAAGTAGCAATCATGTAATTAAAGGAAATGTGATATTTGTTGTTTTAGGTGTTTTATTTTTTAAATAAAAATTTTTTGACTGGTGGTAACAGAGGGGGAACATTTTACTGTTGCAAGTTCATACTTTATTTTTTATTTGACATTCCAAATCAAAAAGTGAACTGCAGTTTTCAGTTTTATGTACAAGAAATGTTTTAGTGTCGTCTAATATTTTTATAAGTTGCATTAAAAAAAAAAAAAAAAAAATATTATTTGTGAAAAATTTCCCAAATGTACAAGTTTTTTGGAAAATGACCCATATCACTTTGAACGAAAGAAACAAATTCTAGAAATAAAATAAAATTAGAAATTAATAATATCATTACGGGGGAGGGGGAGGGTGTTCAAAATTATCCAAAAAATTGATAACATATTTGCACAGCTCCTGAAAAGCAAATCATTTTATTCTGCCGTTGGACAAGACAACCCTATTTTTGAAAAATAATAGGAATTTGTTTTTTCTGACCACATGATGGACTCTTTCCATTTGTTAAATAAATTAGGCTGTCATTTCTTTGCCACATTTTGAATTTTAGAAAAACAATAGTGCCATTTTTGTTGGATAGACCAAAAATATTCACTCTAATCTAAGCCACAAACATACCTTCCGATTCAAAGGATGATTTTTCATAAATTCTCTGTAGCCTCATTTTATAAAAGTAGTTAGAAATTAAAATCACTTTCAGATGCATACATATGATATAAAATTATTTAAAATACATTAAAAATCGTTTAAAAAAGTTTTCAGCTATTACAGGGTTGTCTTCTTATTTAAATGTTATTTTTCTTTATACTAATTTCAAATATGTTAAAGATTTTTTTTTTTTTATTGTAATTTAAAGGTCAGATGGGATGTCAGATAAAGGTATCTAAATTTCCAACAAAACAAACTTTCATCGGTTGCACAGCAGATTTTTCCCTACACCTCTCATATTGTATGATCGTTGCAAGCAATCAGTTTATTGGCAATTATTTCAATGGATTCTCTTAATAAGGGTTTCTTGGTAATTATTTATACGAAAGGTAATTTTTGACCTTCTTTTATAAGTTGAGATAATTTTAATAATGCAGTATGGGAGTCTATTTAATCTGAGATCTGCTTTATGTTTTTTAATTTTATTGTACTTTAACTTTCATTTATAGCTAGAAATTTCCTGATAATTGAAATAATACTTACAACATCCCATTTAGTTTGTGTTACTTTCAGTATTTTGGTGGAGGAATTCAGACAATTTGTTAGATGTGCTACTAAACTTTTTTGGCGAGTAGTTTGACAAAGCAATTTTTAACCCCTTTGCTATGCGGGGGGGATTTTTTACAAAATTTTCAATGATTTGTCACCGGTTTTTAAAAACAGAAGATGGTTTTATTTGTCTTATTATATTGAATAAGGCAAATTTGTACTGGTGGAGATGAACAAGGACTCTTAAGCCTGTATATGTGTCGCTCATTCCCAAGGGGTTAAAGTGGCATTTTTCAATGTGTGATATTGGAGACATACTGACAATGAAAATAGTTTTTCCTTTCTTTTTTTTTTATTAATGCACTTTCATGAGCATGTAAAAAATGACATCTTGATTTAAAACGGGTCATGTGTTCAACAATGCAATCTAAACGTAACTCAATGAGGCATCCTCATTTGTCCATATTTTCTATTACGTTATTCTCTATACATTCACAATTTCACAACCAGATGTTCATTCTGTGGCAATTCTCCTAATAAATGTTTCTGCAGTTGTGAGATGGAATGAACATCCAGTTGTGAAATTTTGACCACATGACTGAACGAGTTCATTTGTAAAAAGAGCATTATTTTTAAAAGAGGTGCATTCAGTGCATGAACATATTTTTAACCATTTAAGTCCCAGAGGGTTTTGAAACAAAACACTGTCGAAAAATTTCCAAGCAGTACAACAGTACCTTCTTTTTTTAACGAAACGACCCTGAGTAAAATGATTCCATTTTACAGATCAAAGTATTGTGTAAATATTAAATAGTTACCTACCTTGTGTCTCACCTTTTTTACAGAGAAAAACTTTACTACTTATCAAACTTTTTTACTTATCAAGAAACAGCTTGGTATATTCACGACGATACTGCTGAAAAATAATATGAATACAAAAGTGCAAATGATTGGAGAACCTTGAAGTAAAAATTATCCTAATCAGGGATTTTTTTTTTTTTTTAACACAAATTACAAAGCCGAAAAACTTGTTTCTGTTGGTAAATGAAAATATTTTAAGTACTGTGCAGTCAGTAAAAAGTTTTTCTGAAAATAAAAGTTTTGATGCCATGTAGAATGTTCCAAAAAATTAACTTGCTTTCTTTAAAACACTTCTATCTATCAATACACTTTGGAAACAAATGTCTCTTTCTCTTTCATAGATCTGGTTAGAGTTTCTGATACTAGCTCTATTACTCCAATGTTTACATAGAAAAAAAATGAAGCAGCTAAATAATGCTTCTCTTATTTATGCCAAAAATACCCAAGCAATGCAATAATGCTTGTTTTATTTTATGTCGATAAATCCCAAGCGGCGCAATAGCATTTCTTCGATTTTATTAGTATAGATAGAGCTATTGGGTAAATGATGAAAAATGCAGCCTTGCAGCACCACCTATTGGGCAATTTACGTGAAAAAAAACCAACAACAATAACAGTGACGAAATAAATCTAAAATTTTATCAAATTCCGTTGATTAGTTTTTGAGATAGAACACCCACAAAATATGTCACATTCAGACATTTTGTAAAAACATGTTTTTGGGATATTAGGCACCCCCTGAAATGTTGAAAACCAAATTTGAAAATTTTTATCTTTCTTCTGGTAAAGTAACAACCACTCCATACTAAATGGTCAGAATTTTGACCAACAGAATAAAAACAAATTTATTTGAAACTGACAAATGCTTTAGTATGCGAGAATAAGACCTATTTATTACAAAAATCCTTTCATTTCATTTTTTTTTTTTTTTTTTTTTTTGATAGAAATATTTCCGAATCTTCTGTTCATTTGTATTTAGATGGAGTGACATCTCATTTTTAAGATAGGATCATCTTACCTGTAAAGATTTTTTTGTTATATCAATTGTTCTTTGTAACCAAGCAGCACTTAACAATTATTACTTAAAACTTTTATTTTGTTGTTTTGTATTAGATTAATAAAGGTATATAAAGTATTTGATAAGCTAATTGACAGTGTTTCGTTCATTAAAAGTCAGCAAAAGGGTACTTTTCAGTTAGGCATACATGTACAGTGAAACTTGTTTAAGATATGAATGATCTGAAAAAGAAAACTGTGTAAAATTATCTGGATAAGATATTTCCTCAGTCTTTTGATTTGTATCTTGAATGTCTATATAGCACTTGCATCTGGCTAACTGAAAAGGACCCACAAAAGTGTAGTAAAGCTATTTTAAGATTTTTACACTGCTGTAAAGGTCTTGTTATATTTTTCTCTCCCAAAACAAACTACAATGCAATGAATGTAGCTTTCTTTTGTGTGTGTGTGCAGGTGTTTTTGTTGGGTGGGAATGTGCCTGTTAATTACACTAAGAAACTTAATCATAATCTGCAATTTGAGTGCTTTTGCTACATTAGTTTTGAAAGGGTTATTCAAAAGATTTTTGTTGTTTTTCAATTTGTTGACGGTCCCCTATGGAGTTTCAGGAGAAAATATTCACAGAAATGTATGACCTGTACTATTATGTTTACACATTTTGAGTTTTTGGATGACTCCTCGAGTATTTGTCTAGCTATTTAACAAAATGTCAAAAATTGCAAGTAGATGGTCATCTTTGGCCATGTAGTGTATATCAGTGACTAACTAAATTTAAAATTTTATTAAATTCTGTTTATTTTTCTCTACTCCAAACTGCAATGAATGTATTTGAAACAGAAATGCAAATAATTATAGTTTTGTTGTTTGTGCTTTTACAGGTGTTCCTGTCTGGTGGCAATGTGCCTGCTGAGAGCTACCACTTCTTCATCAACATCCTGCTGGACACGGTGCGCAACGAAATAGCGGCCTGCATCGAGAAGGCCTACGAGAAGCTGGCACTCTCCGAGGCATCGCGCATGCTCTTCTTCAACACACGAGAGGAGATGAACGAATACGCAAAGAAGGTGATTTCTTTTTTTTTTTTTTTTTATTCCTTCTTACAAGTCAGACATCATGGGTGCCAACAAATATCCTTCAGTCTTGACGAGATTTTTACTTAAATAACAGCAGTTTCACTATAAAGAACATTTGATCACTTTCTTTTATCGTAAGAGATCCATTTTTAGCCATAATGCAAGACTTCTGGCCCTTTTGCATTTAGTTATTTCTAATGCTCAGAAAAGATTTCAGTCTGGACTTGGATGGATTTCTTGCACTCATGGGTCACATTGTATTTGTATGGTAGCGACACTATCAACTTTTTAATTTCTTTACAGTTTAGATTGGATAGTGTTCATTCTAGGCCACACCCTGCCCTTTTTAAAATTTACAAAATGCACCCTGTCCTTTTTAATAGTAGCAAAATGTACCCCACCCTTTTTAAAAGTAATAAAATGTACCACTCATTTTATCCAGAGATTTTTAATAAAAATTTTCTTTATTCCATGGTATTTCTAAATTTGTTTGCCCAAATAGGACAGATTTTTTCACTTCTTTAGGAAAAAAAGAACATTCAATCATGTCTTAATTTAATTTTTATATCATGAAATCATTCGAAATTAATGTCACTTGATTGATCACACTTAAAAATGACTTATTTTCCCACTTTTTTTTTAATACCTTCAAAGGGCAATGACACATTTTTTCTTACAAAAGTGCCCTTTTTAGTGAATAGCACCATGTCCCCCCCCCCCCTTTTTTTAGAGTGAACATTACTACTGGGTTATTCCATCAACCAAATTATACATACTGATATAATTTTTATTTTAAATAGAAAAAAAACAAATAATTAGTAGAATACAAATAAAAATCACTTAATGGTGTTTTAAACACATGTTTAATGCATGGCATGGCATTGAATGCAACATTCACAATCTACCCTTTATTGGCATTTAATCTGAGAGTTTTTTGAGTCAACAGGATAACTGAGCATCCATATTGTATTAATGTAATGTGTTTGGATAGCAGCCAACAAACACTGAAAAACTGCTGACGTAGTGTACAGGAAAAATACCCAAAGTGTAGGATGCATCTTTTTAAAGATGAATGTACAAGATGCAAAATGGGTGAGAAAGAAAATTTTCTTTCACTGAAAAGCTTTTTTAGAGGGTGTGCTAGAGGATTGCGACCTTTTTAAAGAGGAGACAACTGTTGATCAAGCTCAGGACGCTTTGAAGAAAAAAAAAAAAAAAAAACTTGAAATCTTTGCATAGCATCTCAAACAGTACAGACGGCTACCTGTAAATGGCATTTCTTTTGCATTTTTCTTAAAAAAAAAAAAAAAAAAAAAAAAAAAAAAAGTCTTGGTTCCATTTTTATGTATACTGAAGGCATTTTCTTTGTCCTTATTCACAAGGTTTTTTTTTTTATTTTTTTAAAAGCAAAAGCCACTTTTTAGATTAAGATCCTGTTTAATATTCTCTAAGATGCAGTCTGTGTTTATAAAAAAAGCCTCCCTCCTGAGAATTTTGAAAGTAAAGTGTGTTTATTTTGTTGCCACCCATTATTCCAATAGATTCACTGGGACCTCTTAAAATATGTATGTAAAATTGAACCTTTTGCATTGCCTTATAAGTAATAGCTAGCTTGAACTATTGAGAACGTCCGTGGTGGTAGAGGCCTTAAAAACTATTTCAGTTCCTTGCCTAATTTTTAGGGGGTTAGTATCTTTTACAAAGAATCTTATTCTATCCTTTTCGATGGTACTTTTGAGAGCCTATATCTAAACATGTTTTTTTTCATGCAATTATTTCCAAACTAATCGTGTGTCTGTTTCAGAGAGGCTGGACCATCTCCGGAGAGTACTACTCTTACGATGTGGAGGACAAGGAGCACACAGACGACCGGATCCCTGCATTCTCATTGGCCCACCAAGTCATAGACTACGCCCGCGAGCTAGAGATGATTGTGTAATTCATAATAAAAAAACTCTTCTTTTCTTTCATTCTCAGTCTCTTTTTTATGAATACCCGTTCAAACAGCAGTTCCACAGATATTATTTGGATAAGGAAATATAGAAGTATTAAAATGTTAAAATTAGGGGTTGGCAAGATTTATGACACAATCCATGATTTAAACTGTAGTGTCCAAAAACCCTTCCATCTTAAACTGTCCAAAACTCTATTTATTAGAACAATGCTAAAAGCTTAACAAAAATTGGCAAAAATTACCAATTTAATTGTGTTAACAACCCTAACAATTGAGTAGTAAAAACCTAATGGACCCACATCATAACAAAGTACATTAATTTTAACATTGTTCTTTTAAATAGTAATCATTAACAATTTTATGAAGAATACATTCTGATTCTGTTACCGAAAAATAAAGTTCAGGTTCAGCATACTGATTAAACCAGCTTACTGCTGGCATATATTAAAAAATAGTAGAAATAAAAATAACTGATTATGAGATATTTAGATATGGACTATTACACCATTTATCTCTTAAGAAATAGAATTAGATTAAATCAAAATGAATGTGCTTGCTTATTTTAAGGTTTCGGACAGTGAAACCCAAATCCTAGAAGTATTGGATAAGTAGGAAGACTGTTATTAACACCTTCACCACACTACAAGATTTTTGGGCAGAGAGATCCTAATTTTTTACATGTTAGCAAAATCACAATCGAGAGAAGATTGAATTAAAAATACATTTTCTCAAAGTGTTGATGAATCCCATGTACATAATATAGCCAATAACGAACTCTCAGATGAAAATTGCAATGGGAAAAGACGTGTTTGATTTCTGCTCATTAATAACTCAGTGAGAGGAACCAAAGGGCACGCTGTGAAATAATCAACGAAAGAACATGGGTCTGTAAACCACAATGACTACAGGGGGTTACCAAAAGTCAGAGAAAGAACATTAATAAAAGTTAATAGGGTCACTCCATGTCAAATCAACCAAAAAAATTCAATATTTAACCTGACCATTTCAAATTTCAATAAAACTGCCAGGGATCATTCTCCACGTTGATATAAATTAGAGCATATTTTTATTTATTCTTTTAAATTTTCATACAATTATTTTGAATTTCTCAAGTTCTATCAAACATAGAAAATTTTATGACCACTCATTTTAAAGAGGAGTTTATAAGGTTTAATTTGATATACAAGTTGACTATGCAGAGTTCAAAAAAATTAAAATTTTGAATAAAATGTTTGATTGTTGTAATATTATAAGCTTAAAATTCTGAAATTTTTAGAGTGGGATCTCAATGGGATCAGCAGTTATGAAATAAGAACTGAAAATTACCATACAAATTATAAATAAAGTAGATATAATTAAATTGTTATTTTAATGGTAATTTTTAGCTTTTATTTCATAACTGCTGATCCCACTCTAAAAATTTCAGAATTTTAAGCTTGTAATGTCACAACAAAATCTTTTTTTTTTTCAAAAATTCTTAAAAATGACTATCTAAAAATTATTAAAATATATATATATGTTAACTATGTATAGTCAACTTGCATATCACATTAAACCTTATAAACTCCACTTTAAAATGAGTGGTCATGAAATTTTTTATGTTTGATAGAACTTCAGAAATTTAAAATTTAAATGATCAACTATATGAAATTTTGATGTGAGAAAAAAAAAAATTATGAACATATATTCTTATTTATATCATCAGGCAGAACGATTCCTGAGAGTTTCATTGAAATCTTAAAAGGTCAAGTTGAGTCACTGGTTGATTTGGCATGGAATAACCCTATAGGAAAAGTATTAAGAAAGAAAAAAAAAAAAAAATGTTGGGACATTTTTTAAATCTAACATTTGTTAAATCTAAAAATTCTAATAAGAAAAATCAATTTTTTTTTATTTATTTATTTTTATTTAAAAGATGTTTTATATTAGTATAGGCTTTAAGCAGTTTCTTTAAAACCTTTTTATCTCTAATTGATTTGAAGCTGGAACATTAAGATTTTCCCTTTATCAAAGTATCTGAATAAATTAACAAAATTAAAACATTTATTCAGTTATTAACCCCCTGACTGCAGAGCAAAAATGCAAAATTGTAATTTTTTTTTCCTCCGTAATTTAATTTAAATGTTAATAAAAGAGGGATTTTCTATCATGGTATAATTTTTTTGTTATGTATATGCTTATAAGCTTTAAAAGTATCAATCATAACTTAATTTCTAAAAACTGGCTTTTATTTGTAGAATAATATAAATTTAAATAAAGCTTCAACTGCAGTGAAACCTGCAGCCTAGTGAAGGGATATATCCGGTTTTGGCAATGGGAAGGTTAAGATGACATTGTTTAGGCATAATGCCATAATAAAGAAATCAAATTTATTGAAAGGATAATGGATATGACCTTGATAAAAATGTAATTCCTGTCAATTGAAAGTTTTTGCTTAATATTTATGGGTAAAATAATGATTCCAAGTTACTTAGCACTGATTTATTTGATTTTATAATTAAATGTTTGATTTCTTGATAGGTTGACAAGTTAATTGATTTTGAAATCATTGAGATATTTATTGGTTTTAAAGTTATTTTATGTCAAGTCTATTGTTATTTCTAATAAATAATAGATAATTTACATGACTTATGATTAAAATAATTACAATTTTTGATTATGATGATGATAATTTATTTTGATGGTTTTTTTTTATTATTATATTTTTCCTTGAAAAGTATTCAATCTTGATTCTTAGGCCAGTCAAATTTGTCAGAAAAAAGGGCCGATAGATGCAAAAATTCTGCTAGAAGATTTTATGTTTCTAAAATGTTTATGGGGATGCTAGTAACAAGAATTAATGGTTTTCCAACAAAATATCTCGAGGCTAAACTTTGTGAAGCCAAAAAACCACAAAATTTTCGAACTTTTTTCAGTTTTTTGCCTATAACTCAAAAATTATGAATTTTTTGCGTACCATACTCAGTTACAAAAAGAAAGAACATTAAATTCTCTACAAATTTCATACTAAAACTTTTTTTCTAAAGTCAATATTAAGCGCACTACAGCTTTCTAAAATTGACTCTTTTTTTCAAATTTTGTTAAAAAATTTTCAAAAACGAAAATTTGACACAATTTTTTATTATTTTATCCTTTTTAATGTAACTTATTTAAATTACAGGTATTTGCATGATAACAATCATGATGAATTACAACGGTAACATTGTAAAAAAAATTAAGAACATTATAACTTTTTTGTATTTAGAGCTTTAGTAAAGAACATTAATATTAGCTATTTAACTGTAGGTAAGTAAAAAATGTTTTCGGTATTTTGCCTGTAACTCGAAAATATAAACTTTTTGCGTAATATACTTAATTACAAAAAGAAAGAACATTAAATTCTCTATAATTTTGTTATAAAAACGTTTTTCTAAGCCCATTACTAAGCGCACTATGGTTTTTTTTTTTTTTTTTAAATGTCACTCTTTTTTTAACTTTACAGAAAGTGACCTATTTTTTGCCTCCCATCCCAAAAAAACTTTTTATCACTAACAATGAAAATTAAATAGACCTGTTGATTGATGAAAAATGAATTTTTTTAAAAAAGGCAGGCAAAAGATGCACAAATTCTAGAAACCCTATAAGAAAACAATTACAAAGGGAGTGCTGGGGATAAAAAAAAAAAAAAAGAGAATGCAGATGAAAGATTGTGGTCAGTGACGTTCCCGAGCCGTTTTCGTTCAGATGCAAGTGTTCTTTTTTAAATACATACTCTTCTATTATGTTGCTATTAAGTTTACTGCATCTCTTCACGTACAGTAATGAAAAATGAGTGAGCTCTACCCAAAATTGTGTTTCATTTGCCAAACGGCTTCAAATAGTGATACTCGCGTTGTGAGCCAGAAAGGACTTGCCAAGCTCTTTGAACATAGCGCTTAGCGTCAAAGTAATATTCATCATTTTTTTGAAAAATAGCAAGGAAGTTAGAATACAGGATGATTGCCGAAAAACGTATGCGAATGAGAGAATAACAGCAGCATACATTCGTCGGGATGAAGATTCTACACAGACTATAGTTTGTCCCTCAGATCAAGCACTTCTTTCAAGCTTCCAGATAATTGCTTCTTATGTCATGAAGGCAATCCCGGTGACTTCAACGAAAAACAATAGAAAAAGCCCTACGCAAAAAGAAATTTGATTCACAAAGTAATGAAATTAGAAACAAAAATTATATTTTTGAAAGCTGCTGAAAAACATGGGGATGTAGGGTCCCAAAAAGTAATTGAGCGTATTCAGCACGAACCTTATTAGCAGATGGGAACCTGACTTTCAGATGCATGGTATTATAATTTTTGTCGCGTAAAATTAGATCAATCTGTAACAAGTAGAGAAAAAAAGAGGACGTCGACCCGTGTCATCTGTTGACGAAGCCAATGACAGAAACAAGGGCCGTTTTATTTCATTGCTTAAAACAAATTAAAAATTTCAAAACAAGAATTTCGCAATAACAAAATTCAAGTTGAACAGGCAAAGGAAGAAGCTGATGTCATGATTGTTACCTCAGCCATTTCAAGAGCCGAATCTTTTGAAAGCATTTAATTGTCGGAGAAGACATTGAGCTTTTCGTGATAATGACGAGCTTAGGCTATCAGCACAAAAATCTGTTTTCCTAAAAGCCAGGAAGAAGTAACATTGAAACCAAGTGATTTTCAACCATGTCGTTCAAATATAATTACAACAATGTTCTTTTCACTCATTCAATCTGCGGATGCGATACAACATCCGCTCTTTTTGGGCAAAGAAAGTCAAAGTTTTGTAATACTTTGAAAAAACATGATCAGCTTAGAGAAATATCCTGCGTATTCAATAAAATAGGTTCTACCTGTCAAGAAATCATCAAGGTTGAAAAAAAATCCATATTGCACTATATTGGATGCATAGCTACCACACAGAAGACTCAAATGCTCGGCAATTTGTAAAAAAAATAATATAATGGGATCAACTACGAAAATGTCGACGACATTATTTATCAAGAAGGAGGGGATGTAAAAGTGTTTTTTACTTACATTCAGTTAAATACCTAATATTAATGTTCTCCAGTAAAACTCTAAATACAAAAAAATAATGTTCTTAATTCTTATACAATGTTACCATTGTAATTCATCATGATTGTTATCATGCAAATACCTGTAATTTAAATAAGTTACATTAAAGAAGATAAAACAATGAAAAATTGTGTCAAATTTTCGTTTTTGCAATTTTTACACAAAGTTAGAAAAAAAGAGTCGCATTCAGAAAGCTGTAGTGCACTGAATATTGGCTTTATAAAAAGAGTTTTAGTATGAAATTTGTAGAGAATATAATGTTCTTTCTTTTTGTAATTGAGTATGGTACGCAATAATTTTTGAGTTATAATCAATAAACTGAAAAAAGTGAAAATTTTGAGGTTTTTTGGCTCCACAAAATTTAGCCTTGAGATATTTTGTTGGAAAACCAGTAATTCTTGTTACTAGTATCCCCATAAACAGTTTAAAAACTTAAAATCTTCTAGCAGAATTTTTGCATCTATTTATGACAATTTGACTGGCCTATCTGTCACCAGACAGAAAACATGTAGTTTCATGGCTCTGTTAAAAAGTATATATGAGATCTTGGCTAATTTTGCATTTTCTAGTGGATTATTCAAGTCTTGGCTCTGCATTATCAGAAAATATTGTGTATTCCTGGCTACCTATTTTAATAAACCAATGTGGTGATTATAAAAAACTACATTCATTTAATGCCCTCCCAACTGTGATTATTTGAACATTTTTCATAAGTGACACTATCAGACATATTTCTATTTATTTCTCTTTGAAAAATAGTAAATTATTCATTGAAATAACTGTAGACAAATTAAAAATTTATGGCATACACCTATAGCCGTATAAATTGGTCTACTATTTTTCATAGTTAAAAATGCACTTACGTGCTTCTAAGTGCATATTTAATTTACATATTTCAATTACAGTTTGAAAATAATGGATGAAAATTTCCGTTCTGAAAAATAAACCTGAGCACAAAGAAAAATCTCAAATCTGGCAATAAAGAGAGCTGCTTGTTGAAGAGAATTTACCTTAGAATAAACTATAGATTAATT
Organism: Maratus speculifer; assembly: GCA_964019185.1. Classification (NCBI taxonomy): domain Eukaryota; kingdom Metazoa; phylum Arthropoda; class Arachnida; order Araneae; family Salticidae; genus Maratus; species Maratus speculifer. The sequence goes on from OZ025295.1 coordinate 390,744,259, forward strand.
TATTTTCTCCAGACTTCCCAGATGTTGTGTTTTATGGTTGCCATGCATTTGTATTCTAAGCATGTGTGCTATTGATACACAAACATTCATCGGGATCTCAGTTCATAAAAGCAGGCTTTTGGGAGCGGGGACCATTTGGATGTCCTGTAAGTATGAAGTAGACTTTTTATAGGATACCAAGATAGAATAAATGCATAAAATTGTGTGGCAGGAGTCAATAATTATTGAAGTTGTTAAATATTATGCAAAGGTTTTTTTTTTCTTATTGTGCTTGAGCCCTGGAAAAGTGAATGGGTTAAAAATTTCATATTTTAAATTTAAAATATTCATTAAAAAAAATTGTATTTATGTTGGGCAATTATCTACACTGTGGGATATAGGCCCTAAGGGATAGGGTGCCCTTCGTGGGGGTCCTTCTAAGGGAACCTAACCCGTATTTACACAAGGTACGAAGAAAACCATGGAAAACTTTGAACAGTTAGGCCGACGGTCGCGACTGGGTTCGAACCTTGTGGCCACTGGTGGTGGGGGGGGGGGGGGGGGGGGGGAAAGAGGCTTTCTGAAACGATGGTGTTCTAATAAAAATTGTCTTTTCTTTTATGTAAATTCAATTTATTGGCAAACTCCAAAAGCCTTTTTATATATACAGACACAGTTAAATAGTAATAATAATAATAGTCTATTCTCAGACAGGCTTATAGTCCAATTTAGATTCTAGTTTCTTGTTGTCGGCCACTTTGCGAACTGCCTTCATGAAGTCCTCTTCCACCACATACTCTCTGTCGGCACGAATAGCAAACATACCTGGAAGAGAGAGAAAAAATCAACAAGCACACTTCCAAAATATGTTTTATTTCAACAGCCTGCCTATCTAGAAGATTGGGTTCAATCACTATCTAGTTTTACATTAGGTTCAGTGATTCATAAAGAAAATCTATTTAAATTGGGTTGATCCTTTTCTCACTAACAGCATGAAAGAGCTGAATGGAATCTATCACACATTCACTTGTAATAAGATGACAAAACTAAAGTTTTTATTGGATTGATTGCCCAGAGGCATTATTGGCATTTAAGAAAACATAAATTGCACCAGTCTGAAACTTATTATGGGATTTTATTCTTAAAAAAAAAAAAAAAGACATGTTACCTGGCCAGGAATAAAGTCAAACGAGAATTAGGCTAAATAATGAAACAAACATTTAATTTTGACATAAGTGCCACTGCTCTTGTTACAAAGCAACTCATTCATTCATGAATTGTCTGATCCACCATCTATTATTCTTATTAATTACACATTTATGCAGTATTAGAGAATAGAGAGTTATAAATTAATTTTAAATAAAAAAAAATATCAAGTTTTTTTATTTCTTACAAAAGTGGACAAAAAGCTAAATTTTGTCTTTTTAAACATATTTGAAAATACAAATGAGATTTTAAAAAAATTACAAAAGTCATCTTAGATATTCAAAATACAAATAAACCTTATGACAATAATGCACTCATTTTAGAAAAAAAATGTTCCCGAAATGAGAGCCATGGTGTTAAGACTTTTCTCAAAGGTTTTAACTCTATGCTCTATCCATACAGATGTTAATGTTGTTAATGAGGCATCGTAAGTTGAATAAAAGAAATGACTCTGTCGATAAAGCAAATAGGATTTATCATAGCATAAATTTATCTTACTGTAACAAAATCTGACAGATGCAGAATTTTTTGGGTTTCACTCACACTGCACAAAGAGGGGAGGTCAGGTGAGCCTACCCAGACACCTCCAACCACTTCGACAAGGTTCACAGGAAAAGATCGACTGAGAATCCCCTGATGTTTCATGTCAACCATTTTTTAAATATCTCTTCAAAACAAAATGAAAACAAGGTCATCTCACCCATATAAACAATTTGAGCAGATTAAATTAATCTAGAAGAGAGATGAAATCTGGGTAGATTGCCGCAAGAACACTTACACCACTTACAAGGAAGGTCTCCATTGGGGACATACTCAGAATTTTTTGAAAAAAAAATACAAATTAAACTACTCATGTAGGTAATAAAGGATCAGTGAAAATTAGCGACGGAATTACATTATTAGATATGTAAAAAATAAAATAGTTTGGAATAATTGGAGTGAAAAGCTGAAAGCGAGGCGGGATTTGGCGAGCAGTGCATTTCCTCGCCAAAAGCAGACGATTTTAACAAATCTGAAAATTGATTTTAATTGACATCACTGTTAAAAATCTACAGCATTTACTGCAACGTCACTCCACTACTTTTATAGAATATCTCTCTTCTGACCAATGAGAATGCTCCATAGCACGGTGAATTGACCGTGTCATACACTGTTAAAAATCTGCTGCATTTTGTTGCAACGCATTCCACCGCTTGTATATAATATCTCTATTCCAACCAATGAGAAAGCTCTATTTCACGGCCAAGTAACCATTTTCTATACAAGCAAGGGAATGCGTTGCAACAAAATGCAGCAGATTTTTAGCAGCATATTTAACAATTTTAATCAATTTAAATTGTGTTTTAAATGATAAAATATATTAATTTAATTTTGTTATAAGTACATATAAACGTATATGACAAAATTACACTTAAAGTAAAAATGCAAAACTAAAATTACTTAAACTAAACTTATTTAAATAAATTGAACATAGAAAGTTTTTTCTTTAAAAAGTATTCGAAGCGTAAAAGCGTATTTTTCAAAATTTCGTTTTTTCGCCAACCGGAGATAAATCGCCAAATAAACGAAATTTTTATTATTTTTTTACGGACGTTATAAGGAGGTTCCGCCGAAAATTTTTTTATAAACATATGTAACTATATGAGAAGAACATTCTGTAATTTTTTCAGATTTTTCTGAGTATGCCCGTATGGGGACCTTCCTTGTTAGAAAAGTATCTTGAATAGAGAGCTAAAAGTGCCAATATAAATTTTAAAATGACCTTTATATTTTTTCTTCAACTTTTATCAAACCTCATGATGTTAGGTGCATCTAGTGACAGATGCAATATCAGGAAGTACACCAACAGCACCCTCCATTTCTTACATTGTTCCCTTTGCTCAAAATCCTAGTCTGAATGGCACAAAATTGAGTTGCACTCATAACTATCAATATTTACAAAGGATGCATACCATTTAAATAAGAGTATAACATAACAAAATTTAAACATTCATTTTTTGAAGGGGCCCGTTGAAATCTCTTTTCTACAATAGAACCTATTTTTTACAGGCAACCTTTTGCAGATTTTGTATGTCCAGTGAGGCCTGTTCAATGACATATGCATTAATGGAATAATATTACAAAAGAATGTCTCATCATGGAACTGTTTCAATTTCTTCTTTTAAATACACATTTCAGTTCTATATATTCATGGAACTGAAATAAACATCTTGCCAGTCAACATGGCTTTTTTTTTTTTTTTTTTTTTTTTTTTTTTGGGGGGGGGGGGGGATAGTTTATGTTTAAAAACAGTCCCACAAAAATCACACTTTCATGCAAGTGTTGCCCAATTCTGCTTAAAGGATGAGTTTGTTGTTGCAACAAAATGGTCACTTCCTTCATAAAAACACATTTACAAGAACTTTTCAGAAAGCTTTCGTAATGAGACTCACTTTGAGTGCATAAAAGTGGAAAATGAGGAAAAAAAAAATGAAAATTTTATTCCATCTGCACAGTGGCCCAAAACTCTTATAATTTAAGTGTTGTTTTCGCAGCTACTTATATAGCTCATATTCAAAATATTAGAATAATTACCTTTTTTTTAGAAATTGAAAATATCGTTTGGTAATTTAATGTCTTTTAATGAAAATATGCAAACGATATTTTTATTAAGAACTTATTGTTGATTAAACTTACTTGTTATCTTAAATTTAATATCATTTTTGAAAAGATTAATTGCAAAAAAAATTATTTTGAAAAGTCAAAATATTAGAATATTTATTCAAGTGGTTCAAAATATTAGAATATTTCACATTAATTCTCCTTTAATTATTACCAATTCTTAACTGGTGGCATCATTGATTAAATTCAGACTATTTTATTTAAAATCAGTATTCTTTTTTGCAGTTTGTTTCTTTTTCGTCTTAAAATGGGCCGTGTGAGTGATATTCCTGAATCTACTAAACTTCGTATGGTTGATTTGTATCGGCACGGTAAAAATCAATGTTTTATAGCGAATTATTTACATTGTTCGCAATCGAGCATTAGTAAAATACTAACACAATATTCAAAAATTGGAAAATTTCAAAATAATCGCCGAAATGGTGGCCGAAAACCAAAAACATCTGCTAGAGATGACAGGAAACTGAAGCGTATAGTTAAGAAAAACCGTTTTAAAAGTGTGCGATTCTTGCACCGAAAATGGAAAGAAGAAGGAGTTGAAGTTTCTACAGCGACAACATTAAGACGTCTCCATAAATTTAAATTTGAATCTCGTGTACCGAAAACAAAACCTCTCATGACTGCAAGACAAAAGCGTATAAGATTGAATTGGTGTAAATCAAGACGTTTATGGAGCAATGAAGATTGGAAAAATATATTATTTAGTGATGAAAGTATGTTTTGTGTTTCATATGGTAATCAAGGTATTCGAGTTTGGAGAATGAAGCAAGAAGCATTTGATAAAGAATGCCTTAAACGTTCCGTAAAATTTGCTGCTAGTGTCATGGTTTGGGATTGTATGAGTGCAGAAGGACCTGGAAAGTTATGCATCGTCTACGAAAAGGTTAACTCTCTGATATGTCAAGAAATTTTAGAATATTACATGATTCCATCATCAGAAGATTTATTTGAAGATGATTTCATCTTTCAACAAGATTTAGCGTCCCCGCATACCTCGGTGTCAACTAAGAATTGGTTCCGCCAACGCAACATTAAGGTACTTCCTTGGCCACCAAATTCACCAGATCTTAATCCCATCGAAAACTTATGGTGTATAATGAAGAAAAAACTTCAAGAAAATCCTCCTTCAAGTAAAACTGAGTTAGTGGCACGTATAAAGTCTATTTGGGCTAATATTGATAGAAATGTTTGTAAACACCTTGTATATAGTATGCAAGATCGATTGTACGCTGTTATGAAAGCTAAAGGGGATGCTACAAAATATTAACTACCATTTACTTCATATTCATAAGGTAATATTGTTGCGTAAAATAAAATATTCTAATATTTTGAACCAATCTAAATTTTATTCTAATATTCTGGTGTGTTTAAGGAAGCTGTATACCTAATTTATTGTGCTGTATTTTATATTTTATAAATGTTAAAATCTTATCTAAACATTCCAGATTTAATTTATAAGAAATTTAATTGCATTTACTTAGTATAAAAAATAAATAAATGACAAATAATTTTTTCTTATTACTTTTTCTCAATTATTCTAATATTTTGAATATGAGCTGTAGAACAAAATAAAATGTAACTGCACAGATGGTTGCTTTTAACTTAGAAAGCATTAACAATGTTAAAGGTGCAAATCCAAATATATCTGATCAACTTACTTATGTGAAGTACAGTCTTTAATGGTTTAGCTGTTGAATTCTCCCCCCCCCCCCCACCTTTTACTAAAAAACAAACTATCTCTTTCTTAAATTAATCTTTGCTTCAGAAATACATCTCTAAAATGGTATAACAGAAATTATCCAAAAGTGTTGTATAAAAGGCACAAAATATTTTATTCCAAAAAATAACTTTCTTTCACTTTGAATTTTTAAAGTCTAAAAGAATTCATTCAGATGTTTATAGTATGTTACAAGCTCACCTTTCATTTTATGTTTATTTTGCACAATTCAAGAACAAACTCGAATAGACAAATGGCAGATTACTAAATTTTCCAGGTATCCCTCCTCCCCTTTTCCCTTTATTATCTTTCCAAAAATTTCCTTTGCATTTTTGCATCCATCCAGAGATATCTCCAAAATTGCTTTAAAAAAAGGTGCAATTCCTCCTTTCATGTCTGCATAATAGACTCACTTTGAATGAAAGATGCAAAATCCCATTCAACTAACTTGGATTCTTTATTCAGAGCTTCATTCTATAAAAAGCAGGATTTTTTTTTTTTTTTTTTTTTTTTTTTTGCATAAAACCCTTTTAAATGATAAAGTCATACTCTTTTCCTTCCATTCAAATCCATTGTGTATTGAGGGGGAAAAGACTCATGAAAACATCTCAATAATTTTTTATGAAGTCTTCCCAGGGTCAGATGTAAAACCACACATGCATATTCAGATAAAAGAAAAGAAAAGAAAAAAATCTACCTGCTTCTGTGCAGACATTTCTCAAATCGGCTCCATTGAAACCATCCGACAGTTTCACAACAGCCTCCCAATCTGGAAAAAAAAAAAAAAAAAAAAAGTCATTCCCCAATTAAGCATTGCATAAAATGGTTCATAACATTTCATCATCTCATACAGAATGTAACACAAACCTAAAAATGCAAGGTTATGTGTTATATGGATTATCTTTCAATTTACCATGAGCTAATATGCCTGAAACATCAAAGTATCTTTATATCACATTATTTGTTACTAGGAGATATACAGATTATAAAGTTTTGTATAATTCTACACATTGTTGAAATTTACTTCATAAACAGGCTCCAAAACATTCATTTATTACTCATTTTCAAAAATGTTTTCATTAAAAAGGTCTTAAATTAGGAGATAAATGTATCCAACTGAGTCCTCTAGGGAGTAGTGAATTTTTATAAATGCGGGTATTTCTTCAAACACAAAACTGATTTTTTACATCTGATAAGTTGTGTGTTATACGGAATCTTTTACTGTAGTACATTTCATTTGACTGAAAAATGAATGGATTGGATTTAAAATAAACTGAGACTTGGCCATTTTCTTCAAACCAGTTTAAAGAAATTTTAGGTAGATTTCGTATGAAATACTACCTATTGCATTGTCTCCCATGTTGGAATTTCTGAAAAATTTTTGCGGATCTACACGAATCATGACTCCTAGACCCCAAAACTACCATCAGTAAAAAAGTTTATATATCTATCTATCTATCTATCTATCTATCTATCTATCTATCTATCTATCTATCTATCTGTGTATATCACTTTCTTCTAGACACGATAACTTCCATAATTATGCTCAGATCTTCATCAAACTTTTACATAAAATCAAAGGGCATAAAATCTCGGTTAAGTTCGTTAATGGGCAAAATCGGACCAAGGAGGTGAAAGTTAGGAGGGTTTTTGTGAAAACAGAAAAAACGCGATAACTTTTTAATTAAAATAGATATCGAATCAGTTTAAAGTTTATATTACTTCTAAAAAATGAGGAAAAAGTTTATGCATGACAGATTTTTGATAAAGTTAAAAGTGGGCTCAAGGGGCGAAAAAAACATGGTTTTTGGGAGAAAAAAAATCATAACTTCGTCAATTCTCAAGATATCAAATCCAACTAAATTTTATATAAATGTACTCAATATTATCTAAAACTTTTGTATTTACAAGTTTTTGATAGGACCAATTTTTACCGATGAAAAAAATTAAAAACGAAAAGAAAAAGGGGGGAGGAAAAAGAAAAAAAACCATAACTTACTCAATTCTTAAGCAATTAAATCTAATTAAATTTATTTTACATCTTCACAATAATATCTACAATTTTTATATTGACAAGTTTTTCATAGAACCAATTCTTATAGCAAAAATAAATTAAACAAAAATAGGAGTTGGAGAAAAAACCTCAAATCCAAACTGCTTATATTCTGACTCATTTTAAAATTCATTTTTGATTTTAAACGCATCCAAATGACAGATCCTATTATTTAGCAACTATATAATGCGACGTATTGGCCAATTTTTTGATAAAGGCAGAATATATTTTTAAAAAGGCTGCCAAAAAAGGTATTTTGAACAGATTTCCCGAAGTTTTCATCATTAAAAAATTCATTAAGTATAACAAATTGCGTTTTTTATGCGTCATTTTTAAATTCATTTTTGTTCTCAAACCCATCCAATTTACAGGTCCTATTATTTAGGAACTATATAACTTGACGTATTGGGCGGTTTTTTGATAAAGGCAGAATATATATTTTAAAAGGCTGCCAAAAAGGGTATTTTGAACAGAATTTCACGAAGTTATCGTGATTAAAATTTGCGGAAATTTAAGAAATTGCGTTTTTACCGAGTCATTTTTAAATCTTTTTTTGTTCTCAAACGCATCCAATTTACAGGTTCTCTTATTTAGGAACTATATAATGTGACGGAGTGGCCAGTTTTTTGATAAAGGCAGAATATATTTAAAAAAAGGCTGCCAAAATGGGCACTTCGCACAAAATTTCCCAAAGCGACATGATTAATGAACTGTGGGTATTCAAATAACAAATTGGTTATTTTATGACTCATTTTTAAATCCAATTTTGCTCTGACACACATTCAATTGACAGTTTTTTGTTACTTAGGAACTATATAATGTGCGTATTCGTCGATTTTTTGATAAAGGGTGAATATATATATTTTAAAAGCTGTCAAAGTAAGCACTTCACAAAAAAATTTCCCAAAGCGATCATGATAAAAGAATTGAGGTTGTATTCAAATAACAAATTGTTTATTTTATGACTCATTTTTAAATTCAATTTTGCTCTCAAACGCATTCAATTGACAGTTATTTGTTATTTAGGAACTGTGTAATGTGCCGTATTGGTCAGAGTTTTGATAAAGGCTAAATATATATTTAAAAAAAATCTGTCAAAGTAGGCACTTCGCACAAAATTTCTCAAAGCGATCTTGATTAAAGAATTGTGGATGTATTAAAATAATAAATTGGTTATTTTATGACTCATTTTTAAATTCAATTTTGCTGTCAAACGAATTTAATTAACAGTTTTTTGTTATTTAGGAACTATATAATGAGCATATTGTTCAATTTTTTAAATAAAGTAAGAATATAATTCAAAATATATTGCCAAAATGGGCATTTGAGTAAAAATAGGCTTTTTTTTTTTTTTTTTTTTTTTTTTTGAGATGAAAACTTTTCGAAATCTACCTCCGCCTATAGGCCATGCTGAAAGGGATTTTTTTCATTTAGAAGTTTAAACAAACTTTTGTTAAAATTTTATCAGTCTAAAATTACATTTATGGCTCCAAGCTGATAAGAACTAATAATACTTACCGTAATAAAAATACAAATGGCATGCAACAGTGAGGTGTCAGGGATATGACAGGACCCTTTTACCCCAAAACAGGACTTTTCACAAAATTACTTGTCTCTTAAAATAGATCCTTTCACCTTCAAGTTGAACAAATTGAGTCATTTAAAATTAAAATCTGGCCTGTAAATAAGTAGCTGCACTCATCAATGGGCATATTTTCTTAGCTTTTTATATATGACTGGATAATTTAAAATTTACAAAATTCTGACTGGAATTTTCACAAAAACAGGACCTAGTGAAAAAAAGCCTGGGCTCCATTGTAAACAATTAAATTAAAAGTAGACCATGATGTATGTATTTTGCAACTTAGTTCATCCCATTCAAGCTTTCATTAAACTAAACAGGATATTATTTGTTTTTCATTTTTTGTTACACCTCTCAACTAATATAAATTGTTTATATGTAAAAGATGAAGTTGTTAAAACCCTATGCAGGGTTGGAAAAAAACCAAAAAAAAAAAAAAATGTTTTTTTGGGTTTTTTTTTTTTAAACATCCGTTCTTATTATATATACATGCATATTTACTGATAAAAACAGACATTATTGGTTAATAACAAATGTAGCTTCATTTAAAATAATTTAAATTTAATAATTAAACTGAATTTATGCTGAAAATTGAAAAAATTCATTTTTCAATTTAAATAGTTTTAGCAAACAGCCTTAGGTTGAAAGTTTTAATTGTTCATCACACTGAACCATTGATGACCTGTAAATCTTTATAAACAATCTTTTGATTACTAATAATAAACATTTGGATGTAGTTTGATAAATATTTTTTTCCACAATTATTCAAATAATAAATTACAAATACTTCTTAGGATTTTTTCTTTCTGAGTGACAATTTGAAGTTAACATTTTTAGTCGTTAGATTCAGCAGATTTCAGATATCAGAGGGAAAAAAATTATTATTAAAATGCTATAACTAGCAACCAGTCTTTGCTTTTAATTCTTCAAGATAATCTACCAAAAGAAAAAATTCTTTTACAGCTTGTGCAAAATCTTAAAAGATCATTCTGTTACATTATTAATTGCATTAAATAATCTGCATTATTAAAAAAAATTAAAATATTTTATACTAAATATTGAATCTATTTTATCTTTAATTAATTCACGTGTTTGAAGTTTTTTCTTTAGAGCAATAGATATGTTCACCAATGTATACTGATTTTAATCCTATGCATAAAAAATGACGTAAACCTAATATATCTAATGTTTATTGGTGAAATAAAGTGTTAAAAGTAGAAATTATTTGTATTCAATAATCTGAAACTTGTAAATTATAAAGAAAGAAAATGTCATTAGATTTCTTCTAAAAAACAATAGAAATTATTTATATTTAATAATCTGAAACTCATAAATTATAAAGAAAAAAAAAAGAAAATGTCATTAGATTTCTTCTAAAAAACAACTTGCTCTTTTTTTTTATTATTTATAGAAAAAAACAATTGGTTTAATCCTGTACATAAAAAAAAAAAGATCTAAACCCACTATATATAATACTTATTGCTGAAATGAAGTGTTAAAAGTAGAAATTATTTATGTACAATAATCTGAAACATGTAAATTATAAAGAAAAAAAGAAAATGTCATTAGATTTCTTCTAAAAAAACCAATTGGTTTTTTTGAGAAAAAAACCATTTGGTTTAAACCATGGTTAAAACCAATTGGTTTAAACCATGCCAACCCTGACCCTATGATTTAAAAAACTTTATGAATTTATAGAATCTTAAAAAAATAATATCAATAATAAAGTAAATAAACAATATCTTGGTTTCCATATCAAGCAAAATAAAGGCACTTTCACATTAGTTAAATACCTCGGCATAGCTGCTAACATCTTCCACTTTTTTGGCCTGTAAAAATTTTACCATTTCAAATCACAGTATTTTGCCGATTAAATAAGTCAAAAATTTCTATTCATTTTTTCCGGGTCAAAAATTTGGCAGCTATACCGAGGTATGTATGACATTGGCATCAGAAAAAACAATGCATCCATGACGCCTGAGCCAAAATGGCTTATGAGCGTGGAAATTTGAAAATGAGTTTTGAAATTTCTTTTCTTGCCAAGTGCCGACATTTGAAAAATACTTTTGCTTATTTATCGTAATTTAAATCAGATGAATGGAAGACTTGTATTTTAAATCTATCTGGTAAATGTATTTCAAATTTATGATTTTTTTTTTTTTTTTTTTTTTTTTGTGAGAATCTTTTGACAAAATTTACCATTTTATCACAATCTTTTGACGAAATCTGCCGTTTCTCGGAATTGTTTTAACGAAATCTACTGTTTCTCTGGAATTTTTTAATGAAATCTGCCTTTTTATGCAAATCTTATGACAAAATTTGCTGTTTTATCACGATTTTTTGCCGAAATTTACCATTTTATCGCAATCTTTTGGTGAAATCTTCTGTTTTTGAGATTTTTTGACAAAACCTGCTTTTTTTCTGGGAGATTTTACACGAAATTTGTTAGGGTTTTTTTTTTTCACGATTTTTTTGACGAAAATTGCTATTTTACTGAGATTTTTTTTAATTGAAAGTTGCCTTTTTTGTGATCTTTTGAAGAAATCTGCCATTTTTTCAGGATTGTTTGTCGGAACTTTTCAATTTTTTTGCAAATTTTCTGCCATTTTTTTCACAAAAGTTGCCGTTTTATAGGAACGTTTTGACAATATTTGTCATTTTATCGCAATTTTGACAAAATTTCCCATTTTTTTTAATTTTCTGACGAAATTTGCCGTTTTTACGTGATATTTTGAAGAAATGAGTCATTTTTTCGCCACTTTTCAACAAACTTTTCCGTTTCTTCGCCATCTTTGAACAAACTTTTCCATTTTTCACCATTTTTTAACAAACTTTTTCATTTTCTTGCTATCTTTTGATGAAACTTGCGTCTTTTTCCACAATCCATTGATGAAATAATGCATCCCATGGGACGCATGAGCTTTTTCTTTATGTAACATCTCCTATTTTTTGTGTAATTTACACATTATAGCGCATCCGCGGCATAGCTGACATGCTGAATATGCCGCCAGCAAAATTTTTCGAACCAAAAACAGGTAGGGTGCACCTTCCCGAAAATGCCTGGGGGGAAACACCACATTCTAAACAGTCATCTATCAAGAGCGTGTCATTGGAATGGATACAATTCAAATGAATGGTGAAAATTTCAGAGAGATTTTTGAAATATAGATAGCTCCAAGTTTCTGACAACATTTTCTGCTGAAAACGAAACAGAATTTTTGGTTGATCTCTCATTTTTATTAATGGAATAAAAATGAGAGATGAACCAAAAATCGTAGTATCATGACTTAAGATTATTTATAGAACCTGAATCATTTAACTAACTCTTTTAACTGAAATTGAGATTTATTCTTATTTGGATTCAAGTATGTATTGATTTAAAATATTTGTACTTCAATACTTTAACTTATATTTTAAGTTGAGATGGATTTTACTGTTGGGCAATGATGAAGAAACTGCCATGAAATTGTTTCAAGGCTATAAAATCCTTTTTTGCTAAGATGCCAGTTAACAAACACTTCACATCTCAACAGAGTATTTTTGCCTGGAAACATTCATTTTAAGATAGATATCGATGAAAAAGTGTTCAATAGAAGTGAACAGGATGGATACACTCACCTATTTCGCCGTGTTTCGTGATGGGCAATGCGTGGATCTTGCAAATTTCAAGCCTGGCCTGCTCATTGGGGAGGGGGATTTCTGAAACAGAGAACAAAAAACTCTTAGAAATTCTTTTTTTCCCCATTCATTAGATTCAAATACATTTTGTGTCGTACATGGATTGAAAAGAGAAGGTTAAACCAGGGTTAGAGATTGGGAATTTTAAGAAAGGCGTCAAATGATGCCTATAAATTTTATTTCTAGGAGGAACCAAACAGCATTTCATGGTTGTAATTTTACATTCCAACCTTTTTTTCTCATTTATTTTTGCAACCATGTTAACAATAATATTGTTTTTATTTTCATAGGTTAAAGCAGGGGAAGAGTGTTTATATTAAGCACTCTATCTCTGGCCTTATATTAAATAAAAGAAAAAATTAAAGTTAAAAAAAGGCTAAGCATCCAATGTGACAACTAGGTATAATTTTGTGGTCAACAAATGCAATAATTGAGTTGCATTTGGCAAATAACGGTTCCTAATTTCTAACACCGGGTAAAACTGGATGAGGAAGTGCGATCATTTAAGGTCCAGGTCTACTTGGCATAAATCTCATGGTGGGGGCTACGATAACCTTAAAATACCTTCTATTTTATTTATTTATTTATTTTTTTCTTGGTGAAAATATGTTAATAAAGAATTAAGATTTAATATTTTTGAATCATTGTATTCATTACATAAATCCCCTAGTGAAACAAAAAATACCAGAAAAGATTCTTATAACCCTAAAAATAAAGTAGAAATTTCTCAAAAACCATAGGTTTTTCTTATAGCTAGCCTGTTTGAAGTTATTTTACTATGTTAACCAGCCTTTTCAGCAGCAAAATACACTTACTGACTGCAAGTGCATTCAACAGGGTCCATACTCCTTTTGGAAGGAAAAATCCTGATATATTTATTTTTCAGAATGTTTTAAATGAGTATTATGACACCACTTCTCAAAATGGAAAGAGGGTTATCTCAAAAATAAAGTTTACACATCACCTAGATGAACAAAATTTGAAAAGAAAAACAGATATGAAGTGTGTATATTTTGTGAGTTAGTCCATAAAAACATGAATTTTATTTCCACTTTATGATTTTTGTGTCCCTTTGAAAAGCATTATGAACAATATGCCAATTTAAATTTTAAAAAATGTGCTTCATTTTTCTTAAGTTCCTCTTGAACTATTGTCACATTATTAGAAGGTGTGTGTGAAGTGACTGAATGGATGCCGACAAATCTTGTATCATCATAAAGCACACAGATAGGAACCAGATTCGGGAAATTTTTTGTATTATCCCCCAAGATTTTTACAACCAAAAATCTATCCTCTCATTTTCCCATAATCCCCTGATTTAAATAATGAGCAACACATTCTAAATGCCTGTCCATTTCTTCTTGAGGACAATAGACTCTACACAAATGTGTGGAAACCAGAAAAATTTCCAAGAAGTTTCTGAATGTTGGACGCAATTACCTATTTTCCTGTCCAATCTCCCGGGACGCAGTAAGGCAGGGTCCAGGGTATCGGGTCTGTTGGTAGCCATGATGATCTTGACCTGGCCCAACGAATCGAAGCCGTCCATCTGGTTCAGCAGCTGAAGAAGGAAATTTAAACATTATTCACTCTCACAAAAATCCTATTCAGAATGACACACTCTAAATTTAGCTAGACAGAAGATATCCCTGCACAGCTAGGGAACAGAGGTGGGGCAGATTTTTTAAAAACAGTCATTACATAATGCAATCGAAACTATAATGAATGCTCAAAATAAACTAAAACAATAAAATTTTAGAAAGGTCAAGTTAACAATCAATAATGTAGGATCAAATAGCCATTTGAAAGATGAGATGTATTTTCCCTAAACTATTCAATAAAAGCCTTGCCTCATTCACATCAAAATCATAAAATAAAATTTTCTTTTATTTTTTTAGGTTTAGCTTGACTTAATAACCAAAAAACCTTGATTTTAATTCTCAATAATATCACCAATATCTTGAATATTTTCCAGAAATAAACTTTTTTTCCTTCATGAAAAACCATGAATCTAGTCATATGGATGAAAATTACAAATTGAAGTGTGTATGGAAATGATTTAAATCTAAAAAACTCATATACTGTCCCTCTATCATGGGTGCAAGTTTGAAATTTTGCCAGGACTGAAAATATTTTGAATCACTCCCCCCCCCCCCCCCACAAACACACACACACACACCACCACTTTTTTTTTTTTTAATTCATGTTTTTTTCTATTAACCTTTGAAAAAATTCGCTTTTTCCCACAATCTTTTGACAGAAATCGAGTCTATTTAGCTATTCTTTGACAAAAATCGCGTCTCTATCGCGATCCTATGACAAAAAAAACTCGTTTTTTGCAATCCTTTGACGAAAATTCGTGACTTTCCGCGATACTTTTACAAGAAATCGCGACTTTTTCGCGATCTTTTGACAAAAATTCACAAATTTTTTGCAATCCTTAGACAAAAATTCGCGTCTTTTCCACGATCTTTTGACAAAACTCGCGTCTTTTCTTTGCTCTTTTGACAAAAAAACGCGTTTTCTCCGCAATTCTGACAAAAATAACGTTTTTTCCGCTATAATTTCACGAAAATCGCGTATTTTTCGCGATTCTTTGAAAGAGACTGCGTCATTTTCGCGATCCTTCGACAGGAATCGCGTTTATTTTGTTATTCTTTGACGAAAAACGCGTCTTTTTTGCAATCTTTTGACAGAAATAGTGATTTTTCTGTGATCTTTTGACAAAAATCCCGTATTATCAGCAATCTTAAATCGTGTCTTTTTTCGCGATCTGTTGATGAAAGACGTTTTTTCCTCGATCTTTTGACAAAAATCGCGTCTTTTCCATGATTCCTCGAGCGAGACAGCATCATTTTCGCGATTGTACGACGGAAATGACGTTTTTCTTGAGATACGTCAACAAGAATCGCTTTATTTCGCAATTTTATTTTTTTTTACGAAAAACGCGTCCTTTTGCGATCTTTTAAACGAAATAGCGCTGTTTTCTGTCATTTTTTTGGCAGAAATAACGTTTTTTTTCCGCGATCATTTGACAAAAATCACTTTTATTCATAATCTTTTGACGAAAAATCGTGTCTTTTTCCGCGATCTTTTGGCAAAAAACGCGTCATTTTCGCAAACACTTTTCGTCGTCGGAGATTTTTCCGTCTCGCTTCCGTCCTCGGGAACTTTTAAAAGACGGAATTCCGTCTGTGGACGGAAAACTTGCACCCATGCTATCTCTATAAATTATGCATGGATTTGAGGGAGTCTACTGTACTCAACCTGCAGCATGTGGCCCTTTATTTGCAGCCTCAGGCACATAATCACTATTGCACCCATATTGATGCAATTAATTGAAATATGAATTTAAAAAATATGTTACTACTTGGCTATCCTGTCGACCATTTTCCCCACATTATAAAAATCACCAAACTATACCTATTGATGTAATTTTTATTTTAAATAACAGAAGAACAAATAAATTAATAAAATATGAATAAAAATACAAATAAAAACCACTTGATAGTGTTTTAAATATGTGTGTCGTGTTTAATGTCATTGAATAGGACATTCACAATCATCCATTATTGACATTTAATCTTGTAATTTGGCAATAGGATAACCAAGTAGTACCAAAAATAAGATAATAGTAAGATTTTCGGTATTGTTTCACATATTTTCATGGGAAGATAAAGTAGGATCCTATTACTAATAATTAATAGAAGTTATGTTGAAAATAGTTACCTTAATTCATTTTTTTTTTTTTTTTTTTTTTTTTTTTTTTTTTGAGGAAATCCTATTTGTGAACTATAGAGATGAACTATAAATAATGGTATAAACAGTAACATATAGACATTGGATACAGACAGTAAATGAATAAATTTTAAGACTTGTGAGAGCACCAATAAATTAATGGAATGTAACTGATTTTGAATTATCAATATATATGATTCTACATCATAGACCCAATTCTGAAGCTTACCTCCATGAGAGTTCTTTGGATTTCTCTATCAGCCGATGTACCTTCGGAGAATCGGCGACCACCTGAAAAACAAATAAAAATGGTATTGTTCTTTATTTCATAAATAATAAGCTCTACAATTTTGACCTACTATTACCAGGGTTGGCACAGTTTAAACTATTTGGTTTTAACCATAATTTAAACCAACTGGTTTTTTCCTTAAAAAAACCAATTGGCTTTTTCAAGAAAAAATCAAGTGACATTTTCTCATTTTTCTTTATAATTTAAGACCTACAAATTACTGGATATAAATATTTTCTACTTTTAATGTTTTATTTCAGCAATATATATAGTGGGTCTAATTTTTTTTTTTTTTTTTTTTTTTTTTATATATATATATATATATAGGATAAAAATCGGTATGCATTGATTATCATATTCTATTGCTCTAAAAAAAATCTTAGAACATGTGAATTGATCAAAGATAAAAGAGATTAAAAACATGTAATATTTAGCATAAAATATTTTCATAAAAAACAGATTATTTAAAGCAATCTACCATAACATGCACAATGATTTTGAATATGGAGCTACATAACTCTATTATCTTTAAGATGTTGGTCAAACTGTAATAGAAATTCTTTTAATTATTATTATTGGGGAAATTATCTTTAAAAATTAAAATCGAAATATGAAGTTGAATAAGAGAGTATTCAAAAATCTGGTGTTAGTTAAAGCATTTTAATAATACAAATCTAATTTTTTCCCCTATTATCTTCAGAATCTAATGACTAAAAATGTTGATTTCAAATTGCTACTCAAAAAACCCCCAAGAAGTACTTGAAATTTATTTTTTAAAAAATTGTAGAAAAGAATATTATAGTCATCAAATTGCATCAAATGTTTATTATTAGTAATCAAAAGATTGTTTATAATTTTTTTCAAAGTATCAATGTTCAATTGTGTAGAATAATTTATTCTTTGAACACAAGAAAGACTTTACTATAACTGTTTATCATATGATTTTTTTTTTCAATTTTCTACATAATTCACTATAATTATTTAATTTAAATTATTTTCAAATAAAGTTATACTACTTATAAGCCAACAATGTCTATTTTTATCAATAAATATGCATGTATATCTAATAAAAAAGTATGATCTAAAAAAAACCCAGTTTAAACCAAAAAAACCTGGTTAAAAAAAAAAAAAAAAAAAAAAAAAAAAGTTTTTTTGGTTTAAAAAAAAAAAAAAAAAAAAAAAAAAAAAAAACTGGTTTTTTCCAACCCTGATTATTACCTATTACCTAATTATGCATCTTATTTTAATTTTGTTTGCATTTTTTCCTTAAAACTTAGATGTAAGTTTTACATACAGATGGCAGCAAATATAGCAATCTTTGAAAGGCTTGTAGAGTATATAATTAGATTTGCTGCAGATACAACAATTACCCAGTTCTTGAACAGTAAATACTTTCTAACGGGTACTGAGTTTGAAAGTAACACTATCATATGGGTATTTATTTTGTCATTACTTTTACAGCACTATTACTGTCATCCAATGAAGCTTAGAAGTGACTTTCTTTAAAAATATTATAGGAAATATAGGAATTTTTTTAAAGAAAATATAGGAATTTTATTTATACGTAAATACAACAACACATGTTTTAATACATAAATGTATGTATGTATCCTTCCATATAAATTCTTGCCTACATTAATTATACATTTTTACAATGGCACTCCAAGGTCTTTTTTTTTTTTTTGGTAGTGCTTTGATGAATTTGTTTTTACTTTAATACTTAAGGAGAAATCCCACCTTTCTCGTAATCTTTTAAAGTAAAAGGCTTTTTTTTGTTTTGTTTTTTTTTATAAATTTTTTGATGAATTTTGAATTTTTCTCGCAATCTTTTGCAGAAAATCGCGATATTCTCACGATCTTTTGACGATAATCACATTTTTCTCGCGACCATCTGACAAAAATCGCATCTTTCTCACAATCTTTTGCCGAAAATCATGTTATTCTCTCGATCTATTGACGATAAACACTTTTTCTTGCGACCTATTGACAGAAATTGTGGTTTTTCACGACCTTTTGATGAAAATTTGTGTTTTTCTCGCAATCTTAAAATGGAAATCACATTCTTCTAGCGATCTTTCGATAAAAATCTCATTTTTCTTGTGCTCTTTTGACAATAAACGCGTTTTTTCGTGATTTTTTGAACAAAATTGCAGTTTTTTTTCCACGACTTTTCGATGAAAATTGCATTTTTCTCGTGATTTTTTCATGAAAATAGTATTTACTCGCAATCTTTAGACAAAAATCGCACTTTTCTTTCGTTATCTTTTGATGAAAACAGCGTTTTTCTTGCGATCTTTTGACAAGAATCTCGTTTTTCTCACGGTCTTCTGATGAAAATCACGTTTTTTTCTCGATCTTCATATGAAAAACTCATTTTCTCGCGATCTCTTGATGAAAATCACAGTTTTTCGTGATCTTTTGACAAAAATCACATTTTTTCATACGATATTTTGGACGAAATTCCTGTTTTTTTGCAGTCTTTTGACAAAAAAAAAAAAAAAAAAGGAAGTGGAAAATGATAAAAATGCAGAAAATCGCAGAAGAATCTCATGTCTGGGTGGAGGGATGAAAAATATAGGAAAAAATAGGAAATATAGGAAAAATAGTAATTTTTTCAAATATATAGGAATTATAGGAAATATAGGAACACTGCGAGGCCTGTCCAATACCGCTAAAGAGCGTAATTTTTTTAAAAAGTATTTTCTCTCCCTCACACACAACAACTATAACTGTAACAAAATGACTACCTTCCTTAAATTTGTACAATTCATAGATGGTGCTATTGCCACTTTCGGCAAAATATTATGAGATATTTTGTTGTTTATTTCAAACATGAAGTGAAGAGATGTAATTTGGCAGTGAGAGCAAGATTTTGATGCATGTTCGGATTACGTCTCACCTAGAGATGTTTTTGTCGCTAAAATAATTTATGAATCTTCAATTGATGTTTTGTGCTTCGTCTTGAGATTTGTATATAGTGTGATATGTGTTGTGTCGCCTACAATAAAGTTGAGACTGTATTATATGTGTTTTTATATTTAAAGTACCAAACACCTCCGACATAACTGCTAAGAAATTTTAGCCAATTTTTTTCCACAGTTGTTTTATATAATTAAAAAACATTACATTGCAAATGGTAACAAAATGAACAGTTAAAAATTTACTTATTAAATATAACACTAAAAAAATGAATACTGGAAATTTTGTGAATAAAATTAAATAAGTTCCATTTTATTGAGAAAGAACATGAAAAATAAACTCACCGATGGCATCGATCTCGTCCATGAATATGACGCAGGGCTGGTGGTCGCGGGCATAGTTGAACATCTCTCGGATCAAGCGGGCACTCTCACCGATGTACTTGTCCACAATGGCACTCGATACGACCTGAAACAATCAATTCATAGAGTATTCGATTTTTAAAAGAAAAATCTAATCTAATTCAGAATCAGAAGCTGTTTTTTTTACACTCAAAATCAAAATAAAATGAGAACTTAACCTATGTGAAGTTAATAATGATAAATGATGATGATAGTAATAATAAATAAAAAGAGCATTCTTAGTAATCTTTTAGGTAAACAAAACAGAAAACTAGTCGCTGGGGGGGGGGGGGGCCATCATGGACATAGATGCTATAATTTATTAAAATAAAAGATATGTAAACTACTTATAAAATGCATCACAATCCCAAAATAAAATTTAAACATATATTTTAAATATTTTCAATACATATTAATCCTCTATTCATGAATGGCTGATGAACACATTTTGTCAAATTACATAAAACGCCAAACTACTCAAGTAGTCCCGAACTGCATAAAAGAATCCTCCTTATAGCTTCAAAAATAATAATTCTATTAACTAACAGTTTACTGCATTGGATGAAGTGTCTCATTTCCAATTGAAGTACATCTTTGAATTGCAATTTGAATGAAATACAGGGTCATGGAAAATCGAAGAATGTGGAAAACAGGATGACAAATATCTTGGCAACTTGTTATCCAAAAGATTTATTTTTTTATGCAAAATTTGTGTTATTGTATTGCCTTTTTCCTCCACTCCTCTAAATTAAAAAAAAAAAAAAAAAAATTAAATTGCTTTACATACTTTTCATGAGAACGAATCTTTCAATAATCCGAAAAAGTAATTCTAGATAATGGAGGTGACTGATATTCAATAGGTTTCTTCCCATTATTACATACTACGTACACAACCAATTTCAAGTCTATCCCCATTTTTTTGAGAAACAGAGCATTTAAAGACTGATGGCAATTTCTTTTTTCCTTTTAATTATGTTTTTTGTATGTTAAACATACAAATCCGTCAAAAAAATGTTTTTTCCAATTTTCAAAATGAGTGTAAAGCTTACCCAATACCACATATGATGGGCAAGTAAAAAAAAAAAGGGGAGGGGAGCTTACATTATAGGACATCACAGTTGTACAATGGCTAGACAAAGAAATTAAGTAAATCATTTGGGTCATTCCATGTCCAATAATCCAAAGCCACTCATCACCACCCATTATAATCAAATTCAGTGAATTTATAGAACTTTTAATGCTGATTCTAAAAATATAAATCACATTTAAATTGTAACAGTTTGTGACATATAGGCTTTGAAATATCTTTCAAGATGGTCAATTTGCCACCACATGTGACAACATAAAAGTCTGCAACTTCTTTCAGGTTTAAGCTAAAACTTTCAACTTTCTTTTAAACAAATTTTTGTGCAGCTTATTCTATTAAAAATTATTTAAAAATTACTTTTTTGGTCATTTTTTTTTTTTTAATTAAAAAAAGGTCCAACTTCAATGGTTGATTTCCCCCAATGCCCCCCCCCCCTTCAATTTTCATCCAATGGCATAAATAGGCAGCCCAAAGTGTGTTTTGATGCCTGATCTTAAAAAAAAAAAAGGGGTGCTCCACAGGTGTCTTATTTAAAGAAGAATTTTAATTTTACAGGCCTCTCAAAAGTAATGGAAAACTTAAGATAATGTTGAAACATCTTTTATTATCAGAAATATCATACATATTTAGATCTGAAAATTTGATAAGGTTTTATCTTACACAAACATATATCTATACATCTTAATGTAGCTAAAAAGAAGGGGAATACCACAGGAATAAATACGAACATTAATAATGAATTACTGCAACACAGAGTAGTATTTTACTGACAAATGGAAATATATTGCAAAGTTTCAGTAAACTATAAATAAAAAAGAAATGAGAAATAAAATTCTATGCTATGAATAGACATATTTTAGAGCAAAACCATACTTTTGTTTTATAGAAAATATGATAAAATTACAACTTTTAAATAAAACACTCCCTAATGATATTGTTGTCAGTGCATGAAAATTCTTTTGATTTTTGTCATTTTTTCCCCCTTTTCTTTGCAGTGATATAAAGTCATGGTATAATAGAATTACATCTGTCTATTTCATTCAAATATTCAATAAAATATTCTTATTACATATAAAATAACTTTACATCGAAAAACACTCAAAAGGAATAGATACTATTTAAGAGCAAAAGATAAATAGAGTACAGAGATGAATGCCACTCACTCAGAAAATAACAAAAAAGAGGAAATTGCACTTAAAGTAAAATTTACCACAACATTTATGTGTGAATTTTGTAAACTATATTGCTTATAATAAAGAAAGGATAAATAATAAATAAAGAATTAAATTTATAAGAAACTATTTAAAAAAAGAAAGAAAGAAAACCAAGTACATTTAGGAAGTACATTTAGTGTTAAACAAGTCTTCCTAAATGTGCATTTGTCGAAAGTTTGAAACCGGTTGTCAGTTCATTTATGCATGAAAACTTATAAGAGTAAAGAAAAATATTCTTTTTACATCGATCAAGCTAACCTAGCAACAGATGCAATGAGCTCCAGTAAGAAATTTTAAATATTGCCAGATTAAATCAATTTAAGTAACCCTGTAATAGACTCAATTATGATTCCACACAGGGACCTCACTAAAGAAATGAGAACATCTCCTCTCGCCCAAAAAGTCTGCAAATGTTGTTGCATTTGGCAAATTTGTTTAAAATTTTCGTACTACTAGGTTATCCCGTCGACCCAAAAATTATCGCCAAACTAGAAGATTAAAGGCCAATAATGGAGGATCGTGAATGTCACATTCAAGGACATTAAATACGATACACGTGTTTAAAATGTCATTAAGTGACTTTTATTTCAACTTTTTATTAATATATTCTACTAACTATTTGTTTTTTTGTTATTTGAAATAAAAATTGTGTCAATGTGTATCAATTGGCTATTAGTTTGGCGATTTGTATAATTTGGCGAAATGGGTCAACGGGATAACAGAATAGTACCAAACATTTTTTTAAATGATATTTCTCAGTATAAGTAATATTATGTAAATATGTTTTGTGCATTTTTATATGTTTAAAAATGTACATAAAATTCATTTTATAAAAACATATCTAAGTTACAGTATTTATATGCATATCTGTATATATAATTATATACATTACATATATATATAATACAAATCTAACATTTAAAATATATAAACATATGTTTATAATAATTTAAAAACCATGTTTTTCCACTATCTTGAAAATTTTGGCAAGATGCTAAAATGGTGCTACAGTAAAACCCTGATAATTCAGATTAATTGGGACCAGACCCAATTCGGATTATCCAGAGAATTAGAAAAAAATGAAATAAAATAAAACAGACTTACAGAAAATCACCTTTATGTTTAACTTATTCAATATTTACAGACAGAAAAAAGTGTTTACTTTGTAATAAAGAAGTTTGTAATTTTTTGCTGTGCCAGTTTTTATACCTTTTGCGAGCTGTACAATCACGCATCCGCTTGAGCATAAGTAGTTCATTGGGTGTAGTTTAAATAAGAGTTTAAATTTTAAAAAAATTAAGGTATTCTTCCATAAAAATTTCAGAAAAAAGGTTTTTTTTATTTAGAATATGATGATGAATCAAATTAATGTTATGAAAATTAGCCAAATCCTTTCTCAAACTTGAAAAAAAAAAAAAAAAATTGATGAAACCAATCCGGATTAATGGGGTCCGAATTAGCAGGGTTCTACTGTATTTGGATTCCTTCACCAATCACACCAACCAGAACAAGATATGGAACTCTTTTTGGTACTACTTGTTTATCCCATCGACCCATTTTGCAAAATTATACATAATGACATAATTTTCATTTTAAATAATGAAAAATTAAATACAGTAAAACCTCCATAACGGACACTCCCGAATAGCAGACAACTTCTGCGTTCCCAAAGTGTCCCTTATTTAGAGGTTTTACTGCACTTAGTGGAATATTAATAAAAATACAAATAAAAAGTTGAAATAAAAATCACTTAATGACATTTTAAACACGTGAATCGCATTTAATGTCATTGAATGTGACATTCACGATCATCCATTATTGGCATTTAATCTTATAGTTTGGAGATGGTCTTTTGGTTGACAGGATAACCCAGTAGTACCATCTTTTTAAAGTACCTTAATTTTTAAATTGTACAAGTATTATTTGATACAGAAAACACTTGCAACTATTCCGTCTGGCCAAGCACCCTATTTTTCCACTCTAAGTAGCCAAATGGTGGAGCAATACCTTCAAAAAGTTGGCTTCAATGTTGCTGGCGACCGCTCTGGCCAAAAGTGTTTTTCCAGTACCAGGAGGACCATACAGGAGGCAACCTTTGGGTGGGGTGATTCCGACACGCTGGAAGAGCTCAGGATTCAACAGGGGCAGTTCAATCACCTGCAAATTTCAAACACAAAAGTATTCAAAGCATAAAATGTATCTATTCACATAAAGCTATGAAAAATGAAATGTTGGAATTTGAGCCATTCAAATAACTGAAACATTCATAGAATTTTTTTTAAAAATCATTACTGGCTCAGCCTACAGGCATATTTTAAAGTTAAGTATTTCATTTCACTCATAAAAACTAAATTAAGATGAGAGACAAATTCAGTTTAATAATTTTATCTGGCTGCTTTTGATACATTTTAAAAGCTCATTGTTTTATCCCAATCATATTAATACAATAACTTTTTCTTCAACCTCTTTTTATTTATTTTATTTATTTATTTTGGGCTGTAAGAATTGGTTTTACTAGTCAATGTTGTTAGGAAAATTTATAATAAATTTAATTGAATTTGATAGAATGTTAATGTATGAAATCATGAATTTTTTTCTTCTTAAAATCCCATTTTTTCCACACCTTGAGGTCATTTTCAATGATAACAAAATGCGAAATTTTTTACCCTTTTTCTAAAAATAACTGTAAAGATTAATCACCTGAAACAAGAAGTTACTTTTTTTTCCCCCACAAAAACTCTTCTTATTACCACCCTCTGGGTCCAATTTTGTTCATTAACCAACTTAAATGAGATTTTCTGTATTAGTTTAGAAGAGTTATGTGCAGCATGGACTCTATTTTGCTGACGTCAAAGTCACATGCTTTGGGGAAACATTCCTCCCATCATAGCCATTAATTATGCAACGACTTGTTTCCCAACTCGTGGTTGTATGCCATAGAATAATAGTAACAGAACATATTTTTGTGACGTAAGGCCACATGTTTTGGGGTAACATTGCCGAAATCCCAGCCTCGAACTGAAACGGAGAATAGGGTCCATTATAGAAGTTATTGTGTCTATAAAAAAGTGACAGATAAATAAATAAAATTTTGAAATGGGGGTGGCTTGGGGTTCTAGAGCTTGTGATTAGCGTAGATCTGTAAAAAAATTTCTGTAATAAATGTAACAGGTAGTATTACTTACAAAATGAACAGAAAAAATACTTGGAATAGAAAAGACTTTTCTGTTAAACAGGCTAACAGAATTTTTAATTTATGGATTGATTGATTGATTCCTTTTATTTATAACTTCATTATGGAATATTAGACATCAACAAATGCTGAACTATTTAATATTGTTTTAAGTGCCAATAGGTCTAATCTTTTATAATCAGGTTGCATACAACATTTTTTTCCAAGTATGATTAAAAAACAGTTTAAAATCTATGAAAACTTAGGCAAATGAGACACAGTTTTCAAACAAATTGCATTTGAAACAAGGTGTTTACAAAAATTGTATAAGTTCCCTGATTTTTCTCACAATCTTTATCAGACTTGCATGATTTCCATTATTAATAACGTGTATTTTTTTTCTCATATACATTGCTTTCTTGTATAACACACTTATCCAGCTTGCTAGCATCTCATCTGGGAGAAGAAAAAAAACTACCTAGCATTCAATGAGTCAAATCACTGTATTAATAAATATAAATAATATCTATTTTTGCAAAAACTTTTAAGTATTTTATTTGTATATTTTAAGATTACTTAGCATTCATTAAGTATGAGTTGACAGTTTTATAAATCCAAACTCGATATTTAGTCGAACAACTTTCTAGAGTGGCTAATAAATAGAGGGTGACCAGAAAAGTCTTTTTTAAACAAAAAAAACCTTCAATTCCAAGACATATCTACTTCTGATGGAAAAACTAATTAGATTAAGCTTGTCATGTAAGACCTATTGACACTTAAAACAATATTAAATAGTTCAGCATTTGTTGATGTCTAATATTCCATCCATAAATGTATTATTTAAACTTTTCAAGAATGGATAAACTGCCTTCCTATATGTGCTATCTACAGAAAATGAGGATTATTGGAGAACTTTAATTTGTCTTAAATTTAAGAAACTCAAACCATGTGCATCTTTTAAAAATGTTGGGAAAGATTCATCAGCCTGTGAAAAGACACAGTTAAAAAATATAGACAAATCAGTCTCGTTGCCAAGATGAAAATGCAAATATTTTCATATATAGACAAAATTCCCTGGTTTTCGAGTATTTTTACAAAGTTCCCTGACCAGATTGATAAACCTATCCTATTTAATTCATGATTCCCTGATTTCCAGAATTTGTAGACACCTTGTGGAAGTACATTTTCTTTTCCAGTAAAAACAGGAACTTGCTATAAGGCTTACAACTGGAATGGCTCTTTTTATTATTTACAAACTATTTGTGTACTGAGTCACAGAGCCATGGCTAGAAGTAAATAATAAGAAGGGGGGGGGGGGACTCTTATTTTCTATCTCTCTGATGCAGAAGGATAAATGAGTGCCTATTCAGATTGTGCTTCTTATTTTATGTTGTAATAACTTCTTTTGATGCAAAGAAAAGAATAAGATGGTGGAGTGTACAACCAGTGCAATATTAAACATCATGTTAGCTTCCTATGTACAAATAGGATGAGGGAGTGTTGAAACACTTATTTTAGATACAATTTAGTAACTCTGCAAAAATGTGAATGGGTCTTCAAAACTAAATTAGATTTTTGAGCAGAAATTCCTTTAGTAAACTTAGAATTTTTTCCAGAGAAGGCTCAATTTTTTTTTTTTTTTTTTCTTTTTTCGGAGGGGGAAGAGGAGGCTGAGCCGTTCCTAGCACCTTCTTATTTATGGCTCAACCAAATCTTCATTCATTTTATCAATTGTAATGTAAAATCATTCATGTTCCAATCGATGTTATTTTCGACAGGAAGCAAATGAGAGAGACATTTTAATAGCGAGATGGAGGCTTGCAATCATTATTTATTGTTACTTAAAAAAAAAAAAAAAAAAAAAAAAATTGTAATAATTAAGTATTAGAAAATTTAAACCATCTGCTAGGGTGGAGGATAAAAATAGACATTTTTGAAAAAAAAAAAAAAAAAAAAAAAAAAAAAAAAAAAAGAGGATCATTTAGATTCTTTTAAATGTGGAGTTTGCCAAAACCATGGAACATTCTCATTTCTGGCAGTGCAACAATTCAACTTTCTTGGAAATCACAATTTAGCGAATTCCCCGATTTACTTGAGCCGTCTCTCAATTCCCTTCATAAAGTGGATAATTCAAAATGCTTACCTCTCTCAGCTCTCGTATCTGTTCACTGAGACCTCCGATCATGGAGTAGGTGATGTTGCCAGGATCTTCGTGAGACATGTTGTACACCAAAGGATCCACCTCTCTCGGCAGGTACCTTTAACACACAGAAATGCATTTGAATCCATTAGAAACTCCATCCATTCCAACTTCATCCATTAGAAAAACTATGCTTTGACGTTCAGACACAAGTTTAGAATATCATTTTGGTGCTTTTTTTGTACTACCAACACTCTCCCAAAATGGCACCAGGGTTCTCGCTGTCGCTCGCCATTGCGCCAAATTGCGACTAAATTCTTCATTTGGCAAATAAACAAGCGATTAGATTCGCCAAATTGCTAGTGCACAATTTTTTATTTTTCTTCCTTTTCTTTTTCGTTTTTCATACATATGCATACATATTTTTAATGTATGCATATTTCTAATATATTTGTAGCGGATAGTTGAAATACAAGTACCGTATTTTCGGGTGTATAGTCCGCGGCTTGTACAAGAAAAAAATCTTTCAAAAAGCCGCTGCGGCTTATACACAGTGCGGGTTATACAAAGATTTTTTTTTTTTAAATTGGAAATCGTGATATTTTTTCTACAATTTTTAAACCTTGAAAAATTGGAAAAAAATATCGAAATTTGTAAATTTTTTTCGCTATGCCGTGAAATTTAGAGAGTTCTCCCATGTTTGTAAAGGCTTTTTTTTACTGCTTAAATACAGTTATTTCTGGATTTGGAAGAACTGTCGCAGTCACAACTATCGCCAAGTATTGCACTGATAGATGTATAATAGCCATTGTGTTTGTAGAGTACAAAATCCAAAACTCGGAACCCTTCCAATCTCGACAAATCTGAATTTAATATCACTTTTAGTTTATTTTTCAAAAAAATAATTTACCAACCCTGTTGCAAAGAACAAAAAAAGTGCGTGATTTATATCATTTCAGAACGATTCAGAGTAGTCGTTCTTTTACGAAACGATTCCGAGGAATCGTTCCTTTAGAGAGTCGTTTCATTTCGGAAGGAGTTCAAGGAATCGAACTTTCCCGGAGTCGTTTCATTTCAGATAGAGTCCGAGGAATCGTTCCTTTTCGGAATTGGTACCTTACCCTGTAATATAGAATTAAAAAAAAAGTGTGTGATTTATGTCATTTCGGAACGATTCAGAGCAGTCAGTCTTTTTGGAAACGATTCAAAGGAATCGTTCCTTTACAGAGTCGTTTCATTTCGGAACGAGTTCTAGGAATCGAACTTTTCCGGAGTCGTTTCATTTCAAATAGAGTCCGAGGAATCATTCCTTTTCGGAATTGGTGCATTTCGGATCGATCCTTTTGGGAACCCATGACCTAAGATACGTATACATTTTATGTCCGAAATTTTGAATTTATCACCGATTTTTTTTTTTTTTTTCGGAAAATTTTTTTAAAAATATCACGCTTGTTTGAAAAAAAAAAAAAAAAAAAAAAAAAAAAAATGCGCGTAAAAGCCGCATTGTTTGAAATTTTATCTTAAAACGGAAGATTATTTTTGATGAAATTTCATCTTAAAACGGAAGATAATTTTCGGAAGAAACGCCGCGGCGTTTATTTCGAAAGTTACGGATGTGATAATCTTAATTTTTTAGCCCAATTACTGTAGATATTAAGCATCACGAAAAAATTTGGTAAATTTGTGTTAAAAATTATGACTAATGGCTTCTAATTTCGAACCCTGGTCGAAATATACGTTCGTAAATGGTGTATAGCCCGCGGACTATACACCGATGCATCTCCGCGGGTTATACATGAACTTTTTTTTACTGCACTGCTCGATTTAGGGGTGCCGGTTATACACAGGGTGTGGGCTATACACCCGAAAATACGGTAATAACAATCATTGGCACAGATAAAAACTTACATTATTTTAAAACATATTGGAAAAAAGGGAGGTACATTAAAGGATTAAAGATTTTTTGTGTGTGTGAGGTACTCAACGAATCTATTTTGCTAATACTTTTTTTTTTTTCATTTGGCAAATGTTTTTTAAATTTTTAATTAGCCAAATTACTAACGCTGATCAAATGTCAGCAAGAACACTGAATGGCACCCTTTATTTTAATAGAGACCCAGCAAAAACATTTTAGCACCAGGTAGTGAGACTTTCAATTTACTAAACATCCATCTTTAGCACACAAAACATCTCGATTTTTTTCACACCAAAAATAGACTTTAAAACATTTGATATTGATGGTCAGATAACAATATCTAAAGTATCTCAATTTATTTTAAAACTTTATTCAGAGTTCATTCTAGGCATTTTTCGAGAGGCAGACTGCCTTGTCTTCACTTTTTTTTTTTACAAAATTTGCTGCCTGATGGCCTCATTGTCCAAAAGCCTTGCCTTGCATAATAGAATTACCATCATAAAGTGTGTCTCAAAAATTTAAGCACAAGCATAAAATATCAATTTTTAAAAAATTATAAAAAGTTAGAATGAATAAAATTTTTTTATTTGCAGATTTCGCAAGATTATTTAAATAAATAATATCAAAAATAGAAAAAAATAAATTATATAAATTTAACAATTTATAATTTAAAAAAATGTTATAAAAAACTGTCTCAAAAGTTTATGCACAATGTCAAAAACAACCAGATTTATAATTTTTAGAGAACTTTTACTAAAAAATTATTTTTTCGTGATTTTGAATTAGTTAAAATAAACGTGATTCCATCAAAATGATTAGTTTTTGTAGGGTTTCTGTTGGCAAAGAATACCATGCTTTCCCAATGGTCTTTTGAACTCTTCAATAGAGTCCTACTGCTTTCCATTACCGTAAACCTGGCAGGTTAAAATACTCCAGACACTCTCAATTGGTTTAGGTCTGGACTTAAAGCTGGCTAATCAAGAACTTTATCATTTTTTTGAGAAACGTGGATTGAGGTATTGTCTTGTTGAAAAGTCCATTCAAGACCCCCCAAAATGTCACCGAATAGAAGCAAATGATAGTTTAGCGTCCCTTGAGACTTTTTTAAATCTTCTCTTTCTTTAAGAAAAGCCAGAGGCCTGGCCATTGAATTCAAATGCCCCCTCAAACTACAACAGATTTACCGCCTTGCTGCCTGCAGAAAAATGCCTTTGGTTTCTTGTGCAAGTCATGTTAAAACCATCAGGGCCATCTAAGTTCCATTTTTTCTCATCACTGAATAAAACAGTAAGCCACTTGTCCCCGTAGGACATGTGTTTTTAACCCAGTTCATTCTTGCCTGTTCATGATGTAATTTGAGAGACGGTTTGCGAGCCATTTTCTGTAGTATGATGTAATCACACTCTGTAATGCTTCTATTTACAGCGTCTTTGGACACTTGTACACTCAGATTATTTTTGATTTGCCATACGGGCATATTTTGTCTAGACACCAATCTCTGTATTCTCCGATCAATCTGAACAGTCGTCATACGTGGTCGTCTACATCTTGGTTTCTGCTTAAAATTATCATTTATTCAGAGTATTTCATATATACTTTGCTTTGATCGATTTAAAGCTTTTGCAATTTCAGAAACTGTTTTGTTTTGCGATTTCAATTTAAAAACTTTCAAAATCTCATCTTGTAAATTCTTTACTCTTCGGTATTTTTAAAATGAGAGGAAAAAATGTCTTCATCTTTTATACTTGTATAAAAGTGTAATATGATGTCATACAACGTCATTACAGATACCAATCCCGTGTTCCTTAAAAGATATTGCATAAAGTGCTTAAACTTTTGAGACAGCGTTTTTTCAAGAAAAAAGAAATAAAAATAAATGTATTTATTATTTTAACTATCCGAAATGGCTTATTTTATTTTATTTTGATTAAATGGCGAGTATTTATTGTAAAATATTTTCTTCAATTATTTTAAACAGATTTGCAGAGTGCTTAAACTTTTGAGACAAGCAATTATGTAGTTCAGAAAATCTGACTTTACACCACAAAGTTCCAGTGGTTAATTTTGATTTATTTAAATATGGAATGTCTGTCATTAATTCAAGCAAATATTGCTATTTTAATTTTTTGTGTGTGTGTGAATTAAGAATATATGAATTAAAATATTTCGAATGATCTCGACCGATTTTGAATCTAGAAGGTTGATGATTTCATTTGATTTTAAAATTAAATCTTTCTGCTAAGAATATTTCATATATCTTGTAAATTTAATTATTTGCATAGCAATGGCCCTTATTAATAAAACCATCTTAGTGGTCTTTTTTTTTTTTTTTTTTTTTTTTCTTTGGTTATTAGAATTTAACAATAATCTCCACAACATTTGCATTGGAAACTAGGATAATCACAAATATTGTTTAGAAATAATAGAGATACTAGCTAAAATGGCAAATAAAAATGGTCATCCATTTGTTGAGTTGTACGAAAAAGAAAAAGTGTTAAACTATGACCATAGTCATTTCAACCTATCAATAAGATCAAAGATTGTAAATACACTTTACATATACATGCACACATAAAAACATCGGACTCCTTTGTAATAATTCATATTACCACATTCCTCTGCATTATCTGGCATGCGACAAATTTTGAGGGAAACCAGATTTTTGAACATTAATCTCTGGTATTTCCTGACATGCTGGAAAAAATTATCTTAAAAAGCGGAAAGGAATGAACTGCATTAATTGTATTCAACAGCAGCGATTTCTGTTGGAGAGGCAATATGGAGTTTTTTACATATTCAAGAGCATACAAACATGTTTTATGTGTCTCATACCATTTCACAATAGGCTTTCTTCCTAGCACCATCCAATATTTACATTGTTGAATAGATTACCTCAAGGGATGTAGTGGAGGGTAAACAGGGGTTATTTGCTGTATACCTACTCAATTTTTAAAAAGAGCACCATAAACCCTCTGTTTCCCCAGAAAACTATAGTATACACAATCTAGGGTATACCCAGTGCCTTGAGCGTGTACCCTCTGTTATTTTTAAGACCACACCCCCTCATTATCTCATACCTTATTACATGAACAGAAATATTCTCACTACAGTGTGTGTCAAAAATTTAAGCACAATAGAAAATTTCAAAATAAAATTTTATTAATGAGTGAAAGTTATTACTCTTTTCACATAACCTACAATCTGTAGTTTTAAAAAGATAGTTAAAAGATTTATGCTATAAAATTTATTTTAAATAATAAAATTTATCAAAACAATAAAAATGAATATGTCAAAAGTTTAAGCACAGTAGTTTTTTCGTCTTTAAAAGAATAAGAATTTAAAAAAATTAATACTTGATTATTGCTCCTTTCTGCTGAATTACTTTAAATATACGGTCTTCTATTGATAAAAAGAGGTTCTGTATTGTTTCTGGTTCAATTTTAATCCCATCAACCTCAACGGCATCTTTAAAATCTATAACTGCAGAATACTACTTCCCATTTGGATAAACTGCACGAGTGAGAATGCCCCACATATTTTCTATAGGGTTTAAATCGGAACTAATTGCTGGCCATTTCAAAACAGAAATGTTTTTCAACTTAAGCCACGATAGAGTTGAGTTTGAGGTATGGATTGCAGCATTATCATTTTGATATAATCATTTTTCTTCCCCCCAAAACACCGGCAACAGGAAGCAAATGATTGGCAAGTGTCTCTTGGTAGTTTTCACGACCACTGATGAGTGCTAGAGATGTCTGACCATTGAAAGAAATAGCCCCTCATACCATTACAGAACAACCATTATGTGGTTGGCTAAATACACTCCTAGGTTCTTTACAGAGATCATGCTAATAATACTTAAACCCATCAGGGCCATTGAGGTTTCATTTTTTTTTTTTTTTTTTTTTTTTTTTTTCCATCACTGAATATGACATTCTGCCACTTTTCACCAAATGACATACGCCCTTTAGCCTATTGTAATCTAGCTTCTTTATGATGTCGTTTGAGACACAGTAATGAAGCCATTTTACGATATTAGATGCATTTGAATTTCAAAATTCTTCTGTGAATAAGTTTTTTTCGATATTTGTCCTCCAAGTGCATGTTTTATTTGCAAAAGGGATTATTTACCAGTTGAAGCCAAATTTCTGATGCAGCTATCTTCGCACAAACTAATCACTTGCAACCTTCCTGAACAAAATTTTCATTTGAAATCATTACCACAAGCCAAAATTTGTTGAATACCTCGTTTTGATCTTTTTGATGCACTTGCAATTTCAGAAACAGACTTACATTTTACTCATACTCCAGATTTTTATAACCTCCTTTTCTGAAAATTCTTTCAATTAGGCATTTTTGTACTAACTCAAAAACAACAACTGACTGCTTATTATACACCCAGAAATTGTTTGCGTGCGCAACCGCTAACGTCAGATTGTAAAATTTGCATAAAAATGATTTTGTGTTTAAACTTTTGACATGGTTATTTTTGTTCTATTCTTGAACTTCATAATTTGAAAGAAAAATTTAAAGTTAGTTTCAATGAATATGATGTTAAAACATATATTATTAACATATACAAGACAGGTATTAATATAAAGTGACTATTTAAAGTTTTATTTTAAAATTGCTATTGTGCTTAAACTTTTGACACACACTGTATATATATATTAAGAAAAAATATAATAATTATTGAAATATATAAAGAGAGATATATGTGCTTGTTATATATCAAAAAAGTAATGATAATTTTACTTAATAACTTAGTAGAAACACCATATGAAAATTTTGCTTGATAATAAGCTAAATAAAATCTAATAATCACTTAAATATAAATGAATATATATATAGAGAGAGAATAAGAAAACAATATTCATTTATGTTTTTTACTTCTTAAAATGAAAAATTTTGCTCTAAAATACAAAATAAATCAGCAGCCCATCCTCCAGTAGCGAAACCTCATATTTTACGACATGCTGGCTAATTCAAATTGCAAATGCTGTTACTTATAGTTATTTTTAAATAAATAACAAATACAGTATAAAATCAAAATTAAACTTGACATACAGGAAGATGAATATAAAATTCTCGAAAGGGAAATTAAGATTATTTTTTTATAGTGTCAGGAAAGGGTGAAAGGAGAAAATGAAAGATTTTTTTAGGGGAGATGGAGACTTTGATTAGTTGATTTACCATTACAAATAATATTCAGACTTGCTAAGTTCTGAAAGGCAAAAATCAGGAGATATTTTTGTGGAAAACTTTTAAATGTAAGCATGTTTAGTACAAATTTAATTTTAAGCAGGGATTGGTAATTGTTGAGAAGTATATGCCGTATATTTTCTGGAATTTTTTAAAGGAACACCGCATACCCTCTGTTTCTCAAGAAAGCTTCAGCATGCACATTCCAGGGTATACCCTCTGCCTTGAGCATATATACCATTTGTTTAGAACGCATATCTTTTGTTATTTTTATGACTACACCCCTGCAGGGGAATATTAGTGAAGATTAAATAGAAATATGTCACTGTAATTCAAAAAAAGAAAATATGTATTTCTTACAAGCAGAATGAATTTCAACTTATATTTAGGATTTTTTAACAACCTTTTAAGCTGACTATATATTAAAAAAAAGTGGGATGTTTTGTTCCATAATAAGCTTTTTCAAAAGCTGTTAAATAAGTCCTCAACAAGACAAATTGCTAATCATTCAAAAGATGTACACAGTTAACAATGAAAAAATCTTAAAGATTTATTATTTTTAATGAATCAAAATAGAATTTATCACATGAAATAAATACTAACAACTATACTCAACAACCGTATTGGAGTTTTCATCTCTGAATCAGTACATTTGATTGTAAAAATGTAGAATATTTAAAAATGTGAAAAATCAGGAGAAATAAGTCAAAAATCAGGAGTATGAAAAAACATGTGAAAATCAGAAGACTTGGTTGGTTGATTTTTGTCGTCCGATTATCTACGCTAATGGGATATAGGACCAGGGGGAGTGCCCTCCGTGGGGGTCTTTCTAAGGGAACCTAACCCGTATTGACGCAAGGTTCGAAGAAAACCACGGAAAACTCCGAACGGTTAGGCCGACAGCCGCGATTGGGTTCGAACCCAGCACCTGCCGTCTACCAGTTGAGAGGTCCGAACCTCTCAGCCACTGGTGGGGCTCAGAAGACTTGGTAAGTCTGAATATGCCTTTTTTACTGCAAAGTGAACCCTGTATGCTCTTTATCCTAAATTAAACGCTGTTTTACTCTATCTTTTTTTTTTTTTTTTTTAGCTGTTAATTGAAAGATCAAAAACTGTTGACATAAAAATACAAAGAAAGAAGCAACACAGCATATAAAAAAAAGATATAATACTATATGACTAAAAAAGTGAATTTGAGTACCTCATGATGGTCAAAGTGGTCATGTCGAGGGCGACACGTGTTGCAGACTTCAGTTTGGATTTGTCCAGCTGTCTACGGCAACCCACCACGTAGCGAGGTCCATTGGTGGCCTTCACAATAACTACCAACACAACAAAACAATTATTTTAATTTTTAAAAAGTGCCTACTTAAAACAAATGGCAACATAGTAATAATAGTCTATGTATTCATTCATAAAGTAAAACTCTTGTCTTTTTGAGCTAAAACGGTAAACAATCAGGGAAGCACCTTACCTGAATAAACTGGTCAGGGGTCTGTGCAGAATTTTCTCACGGGGGTCAATGTTTTTGGAAAATTGTAGTTTTTCTTATGTTCTGAAAATTCTACTCATAATTTTATGAATTTTAAATTTTTGATTTATTTAAGTTCTGTATATAAAAAAAGCTAAGTAATACCTTCTTTGTTGAGTTCAACATATTTCTTTAAAGGCAAGGTTTAATTTTTAAATGGTTAAATATTTGAAAAGTTCAATTTGAGGTTGAAAAAATTCTGTGAAAGGACTATAAAAGAGTGAAATAATTTTGTGAAGGGTCGTATTTTAGGATAAAATGTTTTGTGAAGAGTCCTGTTTAAGGATGAAAATTTTGTGAAGGGTCCTGTTTTAAAATAAATTATTTTGTGAAGAATCCTTCAAAGGACCTAAAATTTTCCTAAACATATCTCTGCTGGTATACCAAATTTAAATCAAACCAGATAAATCTATATGAAAAACCCATTTATCTAAATTACAGGAGGGGATTAGCATTCTTCTGGAAGCAGGACGTTTCAGTCCGCCATTTTGGTCCTGCTATTTCTGTGCTGCCGTTTCAGTCTCGAGACATTTCGGTCCCTTCTCCTGAAAACTGAAATTTTGTGAAATAAGACATAATTTTATAGGGAACATTGCCGAGTTTTTAAACTGAAGGCCATAAAATTTTAGTATAATGTGATTATAAGTGCCAGGAAACCGCACACATGTATAACTCTTATCCAAAATATTATAATTAACACAAATTTTGTATGATAATCCTAATCATAATTAGTATTCCTAGTGATAATTTGTAATCCTAAATATCAAAACAGTTAGTAATTTTACCATAAAAATCAAATTAATATTTTATTAAATATAATTATTAGTTAATAACATTATTAATTTACATAATGAATTTTACTTTAAAATAAACTGAATACATAATCCATTTTATATTCAATATTCATTTTATTCCCTTGTAGTTCTAAACTGAAACTTAAAACAATTAGTATAGTTAAAAATAAAACTAAAATATATATTTTTTTTTTTTTTTTTTTTTTTTTTTTTCTGGGAAAGTATAAGCAAAAAGGTAATACAAATAAATAAATAAAAACTTAGTTTTGTCACTTAAAATTGAAAATAAAATTATTTAAAATATTATTATATAATATTTTAATACATTTTATTAAATTATGTATTATATTTTATATATAATATTTATATTATTATATTTATATATAATATTTATATTATTATATTTTAAAATATTATTATATTAATTTTATGTAAATAAAAAATAATCATCTTATTAGAATGAAATAAGCCCAGTTTCAATAAAATTAACTCACAAATGTGTCTTCATGACATGAGAAGACTCTTAAAAACTACAATCAATGAATACTATTATTATTTAAAAAGTGGCAGAGGCAAATTTCTAAAATCAATTTTTTTTCATAGCATGCCTAGTTACGAAATCACTATTGATTTCGTAATGTTAATAATGGAAAGTAACTTATGAAAACAACAGATGCAACTTTGTATTATAAAAATAATAATAAAAAATTTGTTCTTCAATAAATATATCTCATTTATGAATTCTCAAAGGGTGTATTATTGGTGATTTGAGAATATATGTATGTATTATAACTTATAACTGTCTAATTGAATTATTAAAGACATTATTAAACTAATTGGAAGAAAAAAAAATTAAGCACAGTTAATTTATTATTTAATAAATGCTAATTTAAAAGTTCTAAAAAAATGTGCGTAAACACCCAAAAAAATATTTATGGCAGTTTATATAAAATACTTTTTATTTTATAGTAGTTTATAAAAGTTTATATAAAATAATATAAAATACTGATACTAATAATTAATAATAAAATTTAAAATATTTATTCTGATTAATAATAATAATACTAAAAGCAAAAGTCAATATCCCCTAAACATATATCACATTGTTTAATCAAACAAAATTTTCAGCTCGCTGTGATTACATTATCACGAGTTATAAAAGTTTAAATTTATCGGACTCTTATATTCATCTTTTTTATAAAACTTGGAGGGAGGGAGGGGTAGAATCAAAAAATTTTTTAAAAAGGTCCGAATAATGTTGAACTTATAATATTTGGCAGGCTCGCAATTAGAATCCAACTTATAAGGTAACGAGCAAAGAAATAACAAGGGACCGAAATGACTAATGACCGAAATGGCAAGGTATCAAAGTTGTTGGGGACCGAAATGTCGTGTACCCCATTCTTCTTTCCCCTTTATAACTTAACCAATGAGTCTCTGAATCTAATATGGCTCATCTGAATAAATCAGTGTACCAAATTTAAGAAAATCAGATAATTCTGCATAAAAAACTTATTCATCTAAATTATGGGAGAGAATTAGACTCTTTTATACCCAATATAAACCAATGAACTGCCAAAAATCAAGGGAGTGTCTTATCAAAATGAGCTTGGGGTTTGTGCTTATATACTGTTATCAACTTTTTGGTAATTTTGGACCCCACCCCCCTTGCTTCTTCCAGTATTGTACATTATCATCCTTCAACCCCATCCCAGGGCTGCCAGCAACTTTGGTACAAAATAGTAGGGACTTAGGGACCTTTTAGGGACCTGAAAAATAAACATAATATTTATGCAAATCAAATGCAATTTTTAACAAATAAAAGCCAATTTCTTTAAAACTTTTATTTAATCAAATATAATATTTACAAATTTCTTAAATTCTTTAGATTTGTTACTCATAAAATTTGTAATTAAATTATTTTTTCTAATTTATAACACTAAACAAGCTATCAGCTTTATCTTTTTTTACTTTCAGTTCCTTGTTAGCTGTTATACCAGCTGCAATAAAATTTTAACCACTTTAGCTTCAGTTAAATTTCTTTTTTCTAAAGCAATTTTTAACCTTTCATTGCTTTCATCGATCAATCTGTCCAATACAGTTACTTCTTCATTCACATTTTTGTTTAAATCTTCCAAAATTTTGTCAAGAACTACAATTGTACTTTTATCTTTTTCAGCTTCTTTTTTTCTGATTTCTTCCTCTTCTGTAGCTTTTTCCACTTCAAGTTGTACTTTCCTTTTTTTTCTTTTTCTCTCTTTTCATTTTCTAGGTAACTTTGATAATTTTGATATGCAATATTAGCCTTTTTTATCATTTTACTAGTTACTGGTACTAGAGCTGCATGGTTTTCATAATGATGTCTTAAAGCATCTGCTAAGTTTAGCCTAGCATTTAGCATATGTTCTTTTATAGAGGCCCGGTCTTCGGAAAGAATTTGATGTGAAAGTGAAAATCCTCGTTCTACATCTGCACTGCCATGGTATAAACTGAGGCAATCTTCAAAATAAAGAGAAAGATTTGGATATTTTAATCCTCCCTTTTCCTCTTTTGTGTTAATAGAAGTAGCCCAAAATGAATCAATCCTATTTACTTCAGATTCTTCTTGACTGAGCTTGCAAATTTTCCATTCATCCAAGAGGGCATCAATTTCAATGTTTATAGGCAATTTTTGTGCAAGTTTAGCAATATTTTTAAAACTTTTCAGAGTAATTTTGAATTCTGGGTTTAAGCAACTGAGATATTTCAAGTTTTAATTTTGCAAATATCCTTATTGTAAAGATATTTACCAGAAGCTATATAATGACGTTGCACATCACTTAAAACATAACCTTTATCTTTTTCAGATAATTGCAAAAACTCTTTTTGCAATTCTTCATTAAAAACAATATCTCTTGGAGAGATTAAATTTTTACTCTCAAAGGGATCTTGACTGGCATCATTCTTGAAAGATTTAATGGATGTCTGTTTGCACATACGCACTGCGACTTTAATGATAAGGCATTTTATTTCATCATACACTAAGTGGATCAGAGGATCTTCCCTTTGGAAAAATGCAGTAAACTGGGTAAATAGTTTGGCACTAGATACAATTAACAGTAACTGACATTTCATTGTTTTCTCCTTCAAATATTCAAAAATTTTTTTGTAGCTGACTGTATTTATTGTCCTTTGTTCTTTACTAGATGGAATATATTTTAAGAAATACTCATGGAGACAATTCCATTGTTCTAATAACCAATTTGCTGCAGGTTCCAGAGTTAACCATCTGCTTGGCACATGTTTCATAAATCTATGTGCAGGAACACTTAGTTTTTCCTGTATAAAACTAAAATCTTCCCACCTGGATGGCCAGTCATTAAAATAGTTATATACTAAAATAATAAAATCAGACGCATCACATCCATCAGACCTAGAAGTGACTTTTTTCAAAAATATTATAGGAAATATAAAAATTTTTTTTTGAAGAAAATATAGGAATTTTATAAGAAGTTTCATTTATATGTAAATATATTGACACATGTTTTAATATATTAAGATATGTATCAACACAGACATCAACATTGTAAAAACTATAACATAAATAAACTATTTAAAGTTCATTCCTGACTATTTCAGAAATTTTTAGCACACTTTAGGATTAAAATACTGGTTTCAGGTTCTTTTTTGTTTTTTCCAGCAATATTTAACACCTATTACAATTATTTTCTGAATCATCATCACTTATATAATTTGCATTTACGAACACAAACATAATTAAATAAAGGTTATAAATGATCTTTTTGTAATAAATTTAAACGAAATGAGTTTCTGTAATAAAAAAAATTCATTCTAAAAAACCCTGAAATTCCCAGCAAATTTTATGAAAAGTTACAGCAAAGAGGGAGAGAGGAAATCCTTCCCTACATTAATTATACATTTTTTCAACGGCATTCCCAGGGGTTTTTTTTCTTTTCTTTTTTTGTAATGCTTTGATGGAATTTGCATTTTCCATTTGATATTTAGGGGGAAATACCACCTTTCTCATGATCTTTTAATGTAAAAGTTTTTAAAAACTTTTAAATTCTTTGGTAAAATTTGAATTTTTTCCACAATCTTTAGACAAAAATCATGTTTTTTTTTTTGCTATCTTTAAGTGAAAATTGGGTTCTTTTCGCAATCTTTAGACAAAAACTGCTTTTTTTTTCGCGATCTTCAGACGAAAATTCCATTTTTCTCATGATTTTTTGACGAAATCGCTTTTTCCTGGCAATCTTGAGACGAAAATTGCATTTACCTCACGATCTTTTGGCAAAAGTCGCGTTTTCTTTGCAATTTTTTGGCAAAAATCTCGTTTCCTTGCGACCTTAAGACAAAAATTGCATTTTTCTAACGATCTTTTGATAAAAATCGCATTTTTCTCATAATCTTTTGACAATAAACATATTTTCTTGAAATTTTTTAACAAAATTGGGGATTTTTCACAACTTTTTGATGAAAAATGCATTTTTCTCACAATCTTTAGACGAAAATAGTGCTTTTTTTGCAATCTTTGGATGAAAACCGCGTTTTTCTCGCGATCTTTCAACAAGAATCATGTTTTTCTCGCAATCTTTTGATAAAAATCCGGTTTCTTTTCAATCTTAAGAAGAAAATTGCAGTTTTTCACAGTCATTTGGCAAAAATCTCCTTATGAAAATAGCATTTATTCACGATCCCTAGATGAAAATCACGATTTTCTCGCGATCTTAAGCAAAAATCACGTTTTTCTAGCGATCTTTTGATAAAAATCGCATTTTTCTCGCAAAATTTTGCCGATAAAGGCGTTTTCTCGAG
This sequence comes from Maratus speculifer, assembly GCA_964019185.1. Classification (NCBI taxonomy): domain Eukaryota; kingdom Metazoa; phylum Arthropoda; class Arachnida; order Araneae; family Salticidae; genus Maratus; species Maratus speculifer. The sequence goes on from OZ025295.1 coordinate 390,786,352, forward strand.
ATTTTTTTTTAACAAAATTGCAGGTTTTTTTCAGGACTCTTTGACGAAAATTGCAGGGTTTTTTCATTTCTTCCACTATGATCAGTTATGTGCTATCATCTACAATATTAAATTTTAAGAAAAAGTAAATTTTCTTGATAAATTTTGGTAAAATGTAAGGAAAAAATTAACTTAGACACAATATAGTAAAAAAAAGGGACTTTTAGGGACCTCTTTGTGAAAATAGGGACTTTTAGGGATCAAGTTAAAAAATAGGGACCTTTTAGGGAAATAGGGACCAACTGGCAGCCCTGCCATCCCCTAATGTTATCGCTATCAATGTCTAAAAAATTTATAATTTATTTCTTTTGTTTAGAGTGACATACTAAACTGGTTACATTTATTTTTCTGCATACTTTATTGATTCAAATGAAGAGAAGCTAATAAAATATCACTTTATGTATGAGATAACTTTATATCAAATAACACTTAAAAGAATTTTATAATAGCTTTCTGTTTTATACTACATAATGTTTTCTTCTACTTGCTCCACACGGAATAATTTAATGTTTGATTTCTTGATGAGTTGGCAAGTTATGTTGATTTTGAAATCATTAAGAGACATTTATTGGCTTTATAATTGTTAGATGTCATTTTAATGAGACTTTATTGTTATTTATAATAAATAATAGATAATTTAACAGTATTTATGATTAAAATAATTGCAATGTTGTATCATGATGATGTAAACATATTTTGATTTTTTTTTTTTTTTTTTTTTCTTGTTGTCATAATTTTTCTTGAAAAGTTTTCAGTCTTGACTCTGCAACCAGGCAGATAACATGTATGATTTTGGGTCTGTAACTACAAATGTGTAAGCTCAGAATCTTGAAATAGTTTCATGGTTCTATATGAGAAAAATAATAATTGACTTTGTACCAATGAGAGTACAATGTAGTATCCTGACTCATATTCTAATGTGGACTATTATCTCTATTCTCATATTCTAATGTGGACTTTATTCTATTAATAAATTATTTAATAATCTTAATTGCTCCCCTAACTGTGATTACGCGAGATTTTCAGATTGACATTATAACATTGGGATATTCCATATTTTAGAATTAAATAATTTTATATTAATTTAGTGTTTTTAGTAGTAACTTGGTATTTTCATAAAAATAAACAATAGACTAAACAGGGTTGCCACTCTAATCTTTAAAAAAAATTCCCTGTAATGCAACGCGTTTATTCTATGTAGAGTGTGCAAAAATATATGCGTGTATGTATGCCATCTTGTAATTTACCATTACCTAACTAATTGAGCAAATATAATACATTATGTAATATGAGCAAATAAAAATAACTCTTTAAAGTTATTACACTTATTATTAAATTCCACATTTTACATTAATAATAATAAAAACAGTAGAGCAATACTCAAGCATTCAGCTAAAAAATACATTGAAATATTTATCACTCAATTTCAAAAAATGGTTGTTAAAGACAATATTGCAAAAAAATTTCTGCAATTTTTTTTTTTATGCGATCTTATAACAAAAATTGCTGTTAAAAAAAATTGGCAATTTTTGTCATAACTTTGTCAATGGCAATTTTTGACAAAAATTGGCGTTTTTCATGCTTTTTTTTTTTTTGACAAAAATTGTTGGGTTTTTTTTTCGCTTTTTTAAAAATGAAAAACGACTTTTTTTTGCCATTCGATAAAGAAAATTGACGTTTTTCAACGATCCTCTGACGAGAACAGTATTTTTTTGTGATACTGTGATGAAAACAGCATTTTTTCGAGATCTCTTGACAAAAACAGCATTTGTTTTTTTTTTTTTTTTTTTTTTTTTTTTTTTTTTTGCAATATTTTGTCAAAAATTGCTTTTTTTTTTTTTTTTTTTTTTGCGATCTTGGGATCGTTTGACGAAAATTGCATTTTTCTGACGATCTTTTGCAGAAAATCGCGTTTTCTTTTCGCGACCTTTCATGAAAATTTTATTTTTTTCACGCAGTCTTTTGATGATATAAAAAAAAAATCTGAAAATGATGAAAAAGCGGAAAATCACAGATCTGTGGAAGAATCTCATACCTGTTTTGAACTGACGAGACAGGAGAAACAGAAGAGAAAGGAGAAAGGGAAATATGTACAGTCGCAGACGGATGGCATGAGAGGTGGTGCTGTGTGGATTCAATTATTCGCATGGCAAGAAGGGGTGTAGGCAGAAACATGGAAGTGCTGCTTAAAGTGAATTTTCGCACCGCTTTTCCAGCAATTTCTTTCTTCCGCAAAGAGAATTTTATTTTGAAAGCAGAAAAAAATTATGTTTGGATATTAATTTGGATATAACAGGAAAAAAATTCCCTGCATTTTCCAGATATTTTTTTTAATTTCCTGGATTTTCCCTGTTTTCAGATAGTTTTTTGAAATTCCCCGTGTTTTCACGGTGGCATGGCAACCCTGCTAAAAAAGATAGCATACTATTTTGAATCAATGACCATGTTAAATATAAAAAGAGAAAACTTTGGAACAAAAATGATATTGATATCAAATGACAACTCCCCTTTCCATAGAGATATCTTACAATATCGTATAGTGATACAATATCAGCCGTAGAGATGTAAATTTTCCGGAAAAATATAAGTGGCGGAAAAAAACTGGTTTTTTACCGTTTTTTTCGGAAAAAAACGGAAAAATTGGAAAAATTGATTTTTCATGACTGTTTCTCTCAAATAAATTATATTTTCTTAGAGAATATTAAATAATAAACATTTTTTCCCATTTATATATATTAAATGAAAATTATTTTCACTTTATATTACAAAATAAAAAGAAAGTAGCAAAGCCTGCTTTTAAAAGTTTAGTTTTTTTTTTCAACAGCCTTAGAATTTTTATTAAACACTATTGTTATTTATATCATATCTCTGTTGAAATGATTTTTCAGTTACATGTTTAACTACTAATTGACCTAATGTAAAAACCTGAGCCAATATGTCTGCAGTTTGGAATGAAATAAATTAAGCATTCCATTTACATAAGTATAGCTTTTAAGTAAATGATACTAGTTTAAAGAGATTATTGCAGTTTTGTCATTATTATGAATATCAGTATTCAAAAAGTCCATTGTTTGTTTAAAAAATGTATATTTTTACATTATTACTTTTTTTCTTAGAATTATAATTTTATTTCCTTTATAAAATATGTTTAGTTTTGGTATAGCTTTCCAATCTCAACTCAAAAAAGTTTTGATTTAGTTTTATAATCTAAATTCGAACAAAACTAAGTTTTACTTTGGCTTACTCAGGTCTGCAACTAAAAAATAGTGTAGGATTTATTGACTGTTAGATTTTTACTCACTAAAACCAGATTTTTTTTTTTTTTTAAAGTTTAATTAAATGTAATTGTTTTTCTTTTTACCCTAAAATCTGGTATTCTATTCTTGAGTAAGAAAAACCATATTCAATAATGTTTCTACATGGTAGTTTTATATTTCTAAGAGTGGAACTCAAAAGTTATGAAAACAGAACACTAGAAATAGAAAATGCTCACTATTTGAGGAATTAACAAAAGCAGTCACATACAGGGGTAAACATCTACTGTGCTTTAGTAAACTACAAAAATTCAAAGTTTAATCAAGAGGGAAAGTATAATTTGGAACATAGTTTCAAATATGGGTTTGTTTTTCATTGCAGTTGTACTTTTCTAATGCAAACTGCCCATGTTTTTGCAACATTACTGTACATTATGGAGGTAAAATGGAGGTCAATTTTAGATCCAACACCTTGAAAAAACATTCAATTAATCAGCTATAATGAAATCTTGAAAAATGCAGCATAGTAGTGCCACCTATAGGGCTATTTACACCAAAAACTAAACAGCATAAAAATATATTAAAAACTGTCTGAAGCTGTAGTTTCATTTTTTAAAAAATCGCCCTTGAGGTAAAGCTATTGCGATAATCATGAATAATGCAGCATAGCAGCGTCATCTGTTGAGCAATTTACACCAAAAAGTAATGAGCACGAAGTTATGTCAAAGATTAACTTATTCTGAAGTTTTATGGAAATACATACATTAGTTCTTGAGATAGAACTGTTGTGGAAATTATGAATAATGCAGCACAGCAGCGTCATCGGTTTGGCGATATACACTAATAAACTAAACATCTCGAGTTTATATCAAGGTGTAACTGAATCTAAAGTTTTGTGAAATTATATGCATCAGTTCTTGAGATAGAGTACCCATAAAATTTGTCACATACAGACTCACAGAGTGGCAGATATTTTCCAAAAACCATTAAAACGTGTTCAGGACCTTCTAAAACGTTAAAATACACCAAGAACTGGAAGTCAAAATTTTCACGAATTCAATACTTACTTCTTGAAAAGATAGATTAAAGTAATAAAAGTAGTAAAAAACTTCAAAATTTTATGTTGAATTTTTTATTTTATCATTTCCATTAATCTGCATATTATTGCAATAATTTTACACATGAATTAACTTTTAAAAAGAGAAGTTGCATTTAATTACATATCTAGATTTTTTTTCATGTAATCAAGTTTTTGTGAAATTGTGATTTTTTTGTATATACTTGTACAAAATATATTCAGAATTTTTGAATAAGAAATTATTACTACATTTAGGTTCCTATTTAGAAATTTTTAATAAGGTTATTTACATACATATATGCAACTTAATAAGATTCAGCTGCTGTATGGCATGCGATTTTTTTTTCTTCAATCACTGCACTTGCAAAAGATTCAATTTGTTGATTAAACATTTTCTGAAATGTCTATTTTCAAGAGAAATTTTGCAAAGGGTCTTGTGTTTCAAACAAGAAAAAAATGTGAAGGATCCTTTCAAGTCATCTCAAACAGATTTCTGCTCAGAGATCAGATTACCCACATTAAAATTTTCATGTGAGACACTCAACACAAAAATAAATAAAATAAAAAATATGAGAATGTAGCTATTACAAAATTTTCACTATATTATTTCATAAACGAAATTTCAATTTTTCCAGTTCGGAAAAATTGAAAAATAAGCCTTCGGAAAAAAACTGAAAAAAACCAGTTTTTTTCCCAATTTTTCCGGTTTTTTTCCGACCATTCCCATCTCTAATCAGCCGGACCCTCTTCTCCCCCTAAAATGACATTTGCACAGCTCCTTATACAATTTGAAGCAAATCTGATAATTCTGAATGAAAAATCAATTGATCTGAATTAAAGAAGGGATTAACTCCCAACTTCTCCCTTTTAAACTCAACCAATGAATTCCCAAATTAATCACGAAATAATAGCTTTACAGAATGAAGCTAGAAGAAATAAAAATGTGGAACAAATCTGATATTTCTATAGAGTTACATACATACATACATACATACATAACCTGCTAGAACATTAGTTCTCAAATTTTGATAGCCCATGAGCTAAAAAAAGGGAAAAGAAATGATTCAATGGTACTTACACTTGTCTTCTGTCAACTGCTTTAAAACTTCACCCACAATCTGCAATATAAAGTAAAAAATGTAGGAACATAAAAAAAAAAAAAATAAACTAAATAAAAGCAAGCCAAAGTTAAAATCTTACGACTTTCAGATATCAATTAAATCCTATAAACAAAAAGAGCGTTAGGTGACATTTAGGCCCTTTATCCAGGGCTGAGTTTTTGCTGGCAGAAATTCGTTATAATCAGCAGAAACTGGCATAAACTCCTTTCATGACATAATCTTTTTATTCATATTTTTATTAATGCTTTACTAATTTACTTGTGCTTTTGTTACTTAAAATGAAAATTATGTCAATATGTATAATTTGGCTATTAGTTTGGTGATTTGTTTAATTTGGCGAAATCGGTCGACAAGATATACTGTACATAATCTCTAAATGAGAAGAAAACAAAAAACAAACATACCTGTCCCACACTCTGCAATGCTTTTAAATCATTTTCAGATTTCTCATAAAGTTTGTTGAATTCTTTAAGCTGCTCTCGCACTAAAAAAAAAAAACAAACCATCCATTATAAATTGTAAGAAACACATATATCCACTAAAAATTTTATTCATTTTTTAAATATATATAAACATTTCTTTGTGTCAAAATCAAAGCAGAATATTTTGCAATGTTCTGCAACAAAGCTTCAGCTGATCAGAAATAAGATGTGGGAGTAAAAAAGAAAAAAAAAAAGAGAGTTTTCATGTAAAGTAGGAGAGTTATTGCAAAAGATATTTGTAAAGCAGTGATCAGATGTACACAGAAAAGGAATATTATTTTAGGTACTTTTCAGTTAGCTGGGCACCAGCCCATTAGTAGAGACTTTGTCTTGAAAAAAAGTATAAAATAAGAAAACCTTGATATCAGTTGTTTACTACTAGCTAATCTGTGTTCAACTTGTTGGAACTTTTAGATATTACTTAATTTTGTTAAAGAGAATTGTGAAACATTGAGATTTGATGGAATATCAGGCCTAGAAGTGACTTTCTTCAAAAATATTATAGGAAATATAGGAATTTTTTTGAAAAAAATATAGGAATTTATAGGAAAATTTATTTATACGTAATAACACCAATACATGTTTTAATACATTAACGCAGAACATTTAAAGTTCATTCCAGACTATTTCAGAAGTTTTTAACACACTTCAGGATTAAAATACTGGTTTAAGGAGTTAAACACCTCCCCCCCAACATTCAACATTTTCTGAATCATCATCACTTGCAGAATTTGCATTAAAAAAATTAATAATAATAATTCAAATAAAGGTAATGATTTTTTTGTAATAAGTTTATATGAAAGGAGTTTCAATGGCAAGAAAAATTCAAAGATCTTAAAAAACCCTGAAATTTACAGCAAATTTTATGAAAAGTTACAGCAGAGAAGAGGGAGTGGGGGGGGGGGGGAGGGAAATCCTTCCCTACATTAATTATACATTTTCCAATGGCATATCCAATTTTTTTCTTTTCTTTTTTTTTTTTTTTTTTTTTGTTTACTGTAATGCTTTGATGAAATTTGCATTTTCCCTTCCATACTTAGGGGAAAATTCTACCCTTCTTGTGATCTCTTAACATAAAAAGTTTTTTTTTTTTTTAATTCTTTTAAAATTTTTTATTTTTTTTTGCAATCTTTGGACAAAAATCGTTTGTTTTCTGCGATCTATTGATGAAAATTATGTTTTTTCCGCGATCTTTTCGCGAAAATCGCGTTTTTCTCGCGATCTTTTGAAAAAATTGTAGTTTTTTCATGATTTTTCGATGAAACTTGCGTTTTTTTTCCGCGATCTTTAGACGAAAATCATGCTTTTTTTGCGATCTTTGGAGGCAAACTGCATTTTTCTCGCGATCTTTTCACGAGAATTGTGTTTTCCTCGCGATCTTTTGACGAGAATCACCTTAATAATTCACGAGTTCGATCTTTTAACAAGAATCGCGTTTTTCAACGAGAATAGTGTTTTCCTCGCGATCTTTTGACGAAAATCACGTTAATAATTCGTGATCTCTTGTCGAAAATCGCATTTTTCTCACGATCTTTCTATAAAAAATTTATTTTTTTGCGATCTTTTGAGTAAAACTGCATTTTTTTTCACTTTTTGATGAAACTTGCGTTTTTCTCGCGATCTTTTGATGAAAATAGTATTTATTCGCAATCTTCAGACGAAAATCGCGCATTTTTCTCGCGATCTTTTGACAAAAATTGCATTTTACTTGCAATCTTTTTATAAAAATCACATTTTTCTCGCGATCTTCTGATGAAAATCGCATTTTTTTTCTTATGAAAATAGCATTTATTTGCGATCTTTAGACGAAAAGAGCATTTTTTTCGAGACTTTTTGACTAAAATAGTATTTTTTCACGCAATCTTTTGACGAAATTCCCGTTTTACCACGATGTTTTGACGATATTAAAAAAAAATTGGAGAAGCAGAAAATGATAAGAGGAAAATCGCAGATCTGCGGAAAAATCTCATGCCTGGGTGGAGGGATGAAAAATATAGGAAAAAATAGGAAATATAGGAAAAGTAGGAATTTTTTTCAAATTTATAGGAAATATAGGAACGCTGTGAGGCCTGGAATATAGATCTCTATATCTTATCTAGATTCAGAGATACAATATTAAGCCATTTTCATACTTGGTGCAATGCGAATTTATTCAGTCTTGTCAAGTCATATAGAACACAAGCAAGTAAACTTGACCTAAGTTTTTTTAAAAATTTTTTGCCCTTATCTAAGATCTGCGCCCTTTTCTGGTCCAATTTGACCCTGCAGGTCACCAATGTAGATTTCGAAGCACTAGTTAGTTCATGTTTATGACAGCCAATTAGTAACACATCCACGAGATATAGCACCTAAGGAGAAGAGGTGCCCTCTGTGGGTATCTTTCTAAAGGAATTTAACCCATATTTATGAATGGAAATTTAAGGTTCAAAGAAAACCGCAGAAAACTCCGAAACATTAGGCCAACGACAGCAATTGAGTTCGAATTCAGCACTTGCCATCTACCAATTTTGAGAGCAGAACCTCTCGGCCACTGATAGGGCCATCGCAGTATTGGCGTTGACAGTGTTTAAACGTGTGACATTATGAAAAACATATCATGAGCACGTATGGAAAGTGCTCACATGCCACAGCACAGAGCAAGAGGCTAGCGTGATTATTTTATGCTAATGATTCATCAAACATTGTTAGTTGAAGTTACATTGTTCAAGATGATGACATCCAGGGGTGATTCTGGTTGAAAATTTTTTTTCGGAAATTCACATCGCATTTTCGGAAATCGGCAGCGGCGGGGGGGGGGGGGGGGGGGGGGGGGAGTGAAATTCCCCCCCCAAAAAAAAGGTTAGTTCATATTTTTTAAGATAAAAAACAATATAGGTACTCGGGGGGGGGGGGGGGGAATTCCCCCCCCCCTAAAAAAATAAGGTTAATTCAGCATATTTTTTAAGATTAAAAACAATACAGGCACTCAGGCACATACATTTTAAAATGCATTTTACACTCTTATTACGAGATTATTAGATGAGTGCTAAAAAAATCTGCCATGAAAGAATGGAGGGTGAAGCAGACGGCTTAAAGCGACGCCCGGTGCAAGGATTTTGCAAGGCCCTTTACTTCCATATTCTTACATAATCTTATCTATCAAGAAAAAAAGATTGGTTTTCATACGATAGCCCGGGGAGCCCGTGTTCGATCCCCTAGCTATTATAAAGAAGTAGCGTTATTATTGTTTCTATGTGGATTTGTAGGGGTATTTTCTGGAACTACTGAACTAATTTCAAAAGCAATGGTGGCAAATTGATAGTGAAATGTCTGTCTTCCAACATAGGCTATATATTATGTTCAGATTACTATCTTTTCTTAATTAAAATAATAAATTTATGTTAAAGACTTTGGACCACTGAAAAATATAAGGAAAAATATTCGGCATTTTTGTCATTTTTAGGAAATTGAGTAGCCTTAATAAAAGAAAAATATTTTGTATCCTGTTGCGATGCCTCTCTAGGCTCAAGGCCCTATGCGGCCACACCTGTCGCATGCCGACTTCATCCCTCTACCGATTTGGGATGAAGGAGTACATCGATGTAACAGTGAAATGCGAAAAAAAAAAAAAAAAAAAAGACCTATTTTCATGTCTTCAGGAAGTCTGTCAAATAACCTTGTATTATTATTATTAAAAATATCAGCATTGGGTAAAGCAATTTTTTCTCAATTAAAAATGAAAGTTAACAATATTTTGTGTTAGTGTTAGGAGTTTTATATTTATTTATTAATCTTTTATAACGTTAACTTACTTATAATTAGACATCTTGATTTTAATTTAGGACATATGAATAACAGATACTGTTGTTACTTCTCGTGATTAATAAAGTAAACTCCATCATGGGAAATCAGTGTTGAATTCAGACACTTTTCTCCGGGAGGGATATCTATAGCTCCGGGGGTGGGGGGGGGGGGAATTGCTCTTTTTTACCATTGAAAACACATAATCTCAAAATTTTCGTTAGGGACATTTAATTGCTTCGGAGGGGAATGTCCCCCCCATGCCACCCCCTGAATTCAACACTGTGATAAATAACAAAACTAATAAAATCATATAGACAACTTGTATTCATGCAAGACACTTTTTCAAAGGCTCTTAATAAAAGCGAAATATGCACCCTGTAATTAAAAAAAAAAAATCCGTTTTTTCTTTTTTCAAGAAACAGCGCTTGGACTATTGAAAAATTAAATTCCATAATGATTCACTTGTGCTCCCTCAATAATATATACCCAAGAACATCTGCAGTAAACTCATAAATAACTCCATCTTAATAATGATTCCTTTCAGCATAGCTAAGAACATTAACATTATCAGATGCAAGCAGATCCGATAACGATAAAAACAAACTGCATAGTCGGCATTCCCCCCCCCCCCCCCCCTTTCGGGTGTAGGAGTGAGGAATTTTTGGAAAACTTGTTGTAATTTAATAGAAATTTGGTAAGTGACCTGATTTATTATTATTTGAATTAGCTGAAAATTTGAACGAAATTAGATAATTAGCAAAAGAAATAGCAATATATTATTTTTTAATAATAAGAAGAAAAAAGAAAAGATTATCATTTCGTTTTCTTTTATGTATAAATATTTCTGTTCGCCATTCAGCCTGTTGGAAAATACTTATCTCTGTTAATTTAACAACGCGAAATTTTGATAAATCTGGCAGCTGGCTGGGGAGAAAAAGTTTGAAATAATAAAAATCTAGCAATAAATCAAAAATAAAAGAAACATACCTTGGATGTCTTTCTTCATAAATGTCCAGCTAAGCGCAGATATACAAACACATTCAATTATAAAATAGTCTTGAGTATGATCTTGTTAAATATTTATTTAAAAACAATTTCTTATTCTTGAGTAAGTGAAACAATATAAAAAAAATATATCTTTGGATACATAATTTTCCAACTTAACATCTGTTTATTTGCAGAGACATGCGGTTTTCTGGTTATATGAATGCTGGAAATGGAGCTTTTCCTGATTACTTAATTTGGATTCTTATCTTGATTACTTAAAAATAAAAAAAAAATTAAAATATAAACTCTTTACATTAAAATATTCTGGATTAACAATATTATATTAGTACTTTAAAATGTAAACGATCATTTTCTTTTAAAAAAACTAGTAAGCGATGTTTGCTTTTTTGGAGCTGGTGTTTCCAATCTAATTTTTTTGGTTGGCACAGGTAAGTCGTCAGTTTTTCTCTTGGGGGACTGTGAAGAAGATGAAATTTGACTAATTTCTTTCCGAGGAGACATTTGCATTTCTTCAATATTTTTAGTTAGACAAGATGGGGAGGGTGAGAAGGAAATTTGACTGATTTGTTTCTGAGGAGACATTTCTTCAATATTTTTGGTATTAATTAATTTTGGGATCTTAAACGTATCGCAAAGTGAACTACTCTTTGCAAAATTTTCATCATTTTTTGTTTTTTCTATTTTTGTTTTTAAATAATCACTATATTCTTTTTTACTGTTGATCATATTTTTTAAGAGATGTTTTTCAACAGGATCTATTTCAGGACATTCCGTCGAATAAAATGCTTCGAGAGATGACATATCATTTGCCTTTAAATAATATTTTATAGTCTGGTAACTGTCCAAACCTTCGACATCTAAGCTAGTTCGGTGGCATGTAATAGTATTTTCCATCAAACTGAAGGCCCCCTCGACGACTGGTCCGTGAAAACATGATATAGCAGCTTTAACTAATTTTTCTAAAATAGGATATTTTTTTGCTCCCGAAAGTGAGGACATTTCGAATATTTCTGACCAATATTCATCAATACTTTTGGGAGTTTTCCCTGTATCCATATTATGATTATAATTTAAATCATAAACCATGTTTTCAGTAATTTTTTGATCTACCTGATAGGTTCTAAGTTCTTCATCGAATTCATTTTTCTCATCAGCAGTTAGCACAGATGACATTAAATCTGACATCTTCAGAAAACCTGTCAGAGTTGTTGTTTGACCTCTTAGCTGAGGATTTAAACATGTCAGTGCTATTAGAGTAGAGTTGTCATATGGCAATTTATCAATCATGTATTTGGTGCATTTAATGTATGCCTTTTTCAATGTAGATTTAAAGGAGCATACTTTATGATCATTCGTTTTATATTCTGATATTAGTTTTTTTGCACCAGCTCCAACATAAATTAAATTAGCAGGCAAATGACTACTTTCATCATCGATATCAAAATTTTTCAAATCTTTGCATGATTCAATGCTAGTTATCGAATTATGATTAATAAAAAATGACATGAATTTTTTTATCAAATTGAAAATCTCTACATGCAGTTCGTGTATCAAGGGTTTTTGGGATTGGAAGAGCTTAATATAATTTGAAAATATTGGAAATATATCCTTATAGGCGTTTGACTCCAATAAAGTTTGTTTATGATGAACAAACAATTTATCAATTATGTTTTCTTTTCTTTCTTTTCCTGCATTGGTTATATTTTTCGATCTCAAAATTTCCTGTTTTTTTTCTATCTTTCGCACTTCACTTTTTTTCAGATTACGTTTTTTGTAAATCTCCTGCAATTGATTTTTATACAAATCTCGATCAGAAAATTTGACCCAAGAAAAGTAATGCACCAATAATGCATCCCACAATAAAAGAATCCTTTCAATTGCAGGAAGCACGTATATCCAACGATGATCAGGCCGAGAAATAGGAACTAATTTCTTTATGCCTAAAATTTCACAAATGGAGAAAAAAATTGATCTTTGATGCACACTTTGTAAATCAAAATGTAGCACGTCACACAAGCTTTCAATGTTTCTTTTAAATGGTTCTGCAAATCTTTTCGCACTATTGTTGACGGTGTGACAAGTGTCTCCACCAATATGCAAAAGATGAGGAGCTTTATTTTTTCTTATTAGAGTTTCAACGCCTGCTTTAACTCCTCTCATTGTATTGCAGGAATCGAAGAGCACACTGATAAGGTTTTCCCACGGAATTTCATTTCCTTCTATTAAAGAATTAATTTCCTCAAAAATGGTATCTGCGTCACAAATCGATAGTTCTAGAGATGCAAAATGCTCCACAACAACTTTTTTTCTTTCTGTTGAAAAATATTGCGCTAATATAGTCAGTATGCTCTTGTGCGCTCTACTCGTACTTTCATCGATATTTAAAGAAAAAGCATTCTTCCTCAATGATTCAATAAGTTTTTCTTTAATAGTTTTTCCCAAGCCAAATTTCATTTTATACGCAACAGTAGTGCGACACATACTTGTACTCTGTAATGCTCTGGGGTCTTTAGCTAAAGTTTTGGCTAATTCTAATACTTTTGGGCCAGCAGTGAAAGGAAGCGAATTCTCGGCCAAAAATGCGCATACTGTTGACTCAACTCTTACTTTTCTGGTATTTAAGTCAATTGTTCTATTTTCATCATTTTCTGCTCCAAAAGACGATAATACAACAGTTTCTTCTATGGAGTTTGCAGCTTTAGTATGTTCACTTGATTTAGTATGGCTCATTAAACATTTTAATCCACCACTGTGATATTTTAAAATTCTGTTACACCAGACACAATAACATTCACCGGGTACATAAAGCTTTTTACACCATCGTTCAATTTTATCTCCGATCGCATCCACTTTATTGAACCAATCAAAACGAAATTTATTTTTGACATCCTTTTCCAACGCTATTAAAATTTTTTCGTCTTCTTTCTCCACAAATTTCATCTTTCATCGAAATTACATATGCAAGATCAAATTGCTCCACGAACCGAAAAAAAAAAAAAACAGCAAAGTAACCGAATCCGAATGACTCAAAAACACTCAGTTCACGTGCTTGCAAATCATTAACTTTCTCTGATATGCTGAAAAAAAAGGGGAGCATGGATCTTACTGGATAATTGCTTTTTTTGGAAGTTCTGGAGTAATCGTTTTTAGAAGGTACCGGAAAAATCTAGATACCTTTCTCAAAATAAAGAAATAGAGGAAATATAAATCGTTTTTAGAAAGCACTGGAAGAATAGCTTCAAGGCATTTTCCCCTGGACTCACATATGTACGCTAATTAGTACCAGATGTAAGTCTAGTTCAACTGGTGTAAATGTGAAATTCATTCATCAATCACTTTACGATCACCAATGTCAAGGGTGAATCATTAACTTCTTAAGTGCTCATAAAATAAATCCTAACATGTTCCGGAAAATAAACAAAATCAAAACCAATTATTATTCTTAGTGCCTCAACAATAATGTGAAGATGCATCAATAAACACTTTTCTCAGCAGACGAAGCATTACGATTACGTTATCAGAAACTGCAGCGTCAAAGAAAAATAGTTATTTACTTAGGCCGAACATTTACAATCGGAACGACAAGTTTAAATAATAAAAAATAATAATAATCCGCGTAAACATTCAACATCTGCTAGATCTTTAAAATCCTAGTTATTTTTTCTCATTTTTTACCGAGAATTCTACGAAACTATTATTCTCATAGGATAATTATAACGGCTCATTTCTTAGAGGGTAGGGAGGGGGGGGGGGGAGAGCAGGGATCGGTGTTGAATTCAGACACTTTTCTCCATGAGAGCCTTTCGTGGCTCCGGGGGAGGGGACATTATAGATTTCCGGGGGAGGGGGGGAATTCAATTTTTGAGCCTTGAAAACACAAAATCTCACATTTTCCGGGGAGGACATTTCATTGCGCCGGGGGGAAGTCCCCCCCCCAGACTCAGATGAGACAGCTCGGAAAATTCATCTCCAAATAGCAGTTAAAGCAGCCAAATAGCAGTCGCTTATAATCTAGAATATAATACATTTATCGAAAACGGAAAAACGCATTAAATTTCGAATAACTTTTTTAAATATACCAGTAAATTCCATGCTTTTTCGTTATAAAAAAAGTTTAAATTAACGGTTCTCGATGAATTAATGTGCGAATTTTCTGCTTAATCCCTCCCCCCTTCGATATCTTTGCTAGTACAAATGAGTTAAAACTATGTCTCAAAAGAAAACAATATTTTTCAACTGTTAAATATTTTTCTTTCCTTTAGAAGATAATGCCAGATCAGCTCTTTCATATCTATACATACATTTCCCCTTAATAATAATAATAAAATATTGAAACACGTTAAATAATGATATACTATATATACTTTTATTACTAAGATTAAAAATAAATAAAATTGTTCTTGAATCGCTTCCTTACAACCAGTGGTGTAGTCGTATGGACAACAGAAGGTATACGGTCTAAGCAGAGATTATACGCTCAAGCCATAGGGTATACACTAGAGTATACATACTATAACTTTCTTAGGAAACATAGGGTATATGGTATTACTTTAAAAAATCCAGAGGATATACGGCGTATACCCTCCACTACACCCCGAAGGGTGCGTACACCGGAGCGTAAGAAGAGAAAACTGCGCCCGGGGCAAAGTCTCAATTTGGCGACCCTCCACCCAACTTTTTCGTGTAACAGGACATAAACGACGTTGGTAATATAAATTTAGCGCCCCTAAACTTCCGCGCCCAGGGCGACCCCCCCCCCCCCGTTTCGCACGGCGCTGCTTACAAGCCTCAAAACAAAAGCATGAATGTGAAAATACTATAAGATCAAAATGCGCGGGTCTTTTTTTCCCCCCATCATGTTTTGGAGCTAAGAGCGCGCGCTCCTCGTTGCGCTTCATACTTGTAAAGTTTGTTTTTTAGCAGTGCTCAGAGTAACAGAATGACGTAGTTGGGAGAATAGATCGCAATTTACATTGGGTCCATGACAGCTTTCTATCTTCTTGTACCCTTCGATATCTTTGCTCGTGGTTAATATACAATAATAACAGGGGTTTTGAATTGAGAACAAGTTTGTTTTCCATCCCAGATTTTATTTCCGCATTTTTTATTTTTTAATGTCGAAATTTTCGGAACTGATAACCCAATTTTAAATTTTCGGAAGAGGATGCCTTAAATTTTCGGAAATTTCGGAATTTTCGGACGAGAATCACCCCTGATGACATCGCTACACACTCCACTAATGTGTCTTTTTGGGACATTGAATTAGTTTGTTCCTGTGTCACCAATATAGGTTTCAAGGAATTGGCAGCGTTTGGATCTAAAATCCACGATGGAGCAAAAAATGAGCTTGATTGTTCTGTGTTAGGTGTGGTTGAAATGATATCACACATAACTGCTATGCTTAAACTTTTGGACAAAGTATGAAAACTCAAAGTTTACTTCCAAAAAAAAGGGGGGGGGAGATCATACGCAGTCTGTCATATGTATGAATATTAAAAGCTATGGTAAATGCGAATTTCGAATGGAAAAGATAAAGCATAAATGTAAAAAGATATTTACACAAAGAAATTCAAATCATTAAATATCAATTATGGTGTGAATCCAAAAGAAAGTTCTTCAGATTTTACTAGATTTCTTCCACTTTCGCGATACAAAGAATTAGTTTCCTAATTATTAAATTAACCACAAAAAAAAATTAAAAGGCCCTTTCAAATACCGACGAAACTTAGCAACGATGACTTATATGGACTTATTTTTTTTACTTACTTTCTTTGAGCCTTCCTTCGATTTCTTTATGCTCTAGGATTTTCTTTCGATAATCCTGGAGAGCCTTATCACGGGGATTTTCCAGCTGATTAGCGGCTTGAGAAACAGCTACGGCGGCCATTTTTTCAAATTGCTTGTCATCAATGTCAATATTTTCCACTCAGCTTCAAAATTTCGATAGAAGTGAATTCAGTATCTTCTTCTCTAGTTTTCTAGGGGAAAAAGATTTTTCATCAAAAAGAGATAATAAATATAATAATAAAGATTATTATTTATTATATTTGTTTTTATTCAACATTTTTTAAAAGCAAATTTTGCCAAAATATAGGCTGAAATAAAGGTAGTTTTCGCTGTTTAGCGAAACGAGAGTGACCAATCAGAAGTTTTCATTTTTCTAAACAAGGCTAACTTATCATAATATATAATATCATGATATTATGATAAGGGGGCCTTGTTTCTAAACAGCGAAAAGGTCCCAAAAATACGAGCTTTTGATTGGTCGATCTCATTTTCGCATGTTTAAACAAACACTTCTGTCTTTTTTGTCTTTTGTCTGTCGATAATTTCCGGAATCATCTTGGCGACGCAGACCAATCATGTCATAGATCTGACAAACATAGACTAATTAAATTCTCGGAGGTCATGCGTAACGGACATGCGCTCATAAAGAACAGACAGGTTTTGTTTGCTGATCCACAGTGACGTCAACGACACGATGGTCTTTTCGTACACATGCTTTGGTGCATTCAAGCCAGCGCGCCAGGCCCGGACTGGCTCCTTTGGGGGCCCTCGGCTAGAGAATGAAAAGGGGCCCCTAACGGGTAATTTAGCAAAAACAGAATATTATATTTTATTTTTAAATTTAGGCTTTAATGGCAAAACACCACATTTAGGCTATTTTGTCACTTGGAAAATAGTTGAGTAAAATGTGAGCTTTTTGTAATGTTGTTAACTTTTACTTTCACAATATATATTTATATTATTTTGATACACCATACCTAAACTAATTCCATGCTAGAAAAAATAAGAATTATTCATTTTAAGTGGTTATTACTTAAAAATGAGGTGAGGAATATTTTTAGCTTTCGGCAATCAAATGACTGTGTCGAAGTCATCATAATCAAAATCCTACTGTGATATATAAATATTAAAAGTGACATAACAGTAATGACCAACTTGTAATAAAAACAAGTTGGAAATTGCACGTGAACGTAGCAAATGAGGTGCGTCCTTACGTTAACGAAGTTTTAAAAATAATCAGATCTTGCTGATATAGTAGAGCGTACTCCGGATACAGTATAGTAGTCGAAATCTTTACGTTTCTGTAAATATGCAAGAAGAAATTTTTATTACATCTCAGCAACGTATATCTTATTCATAAAATGTGAAATAGTTGAATATAATTAAAACACGTCCCAAACAATGTTTTATGTTTCCCAGTATAGCATTATGTAGTGGAATACTTTTGTGTGGCCCTGTAATTTAATAACAAAAATTCTTTGCATCACAGATTGTACAGAATGCATATTTTAGTTTATATTTCATAGATTCATGCCAATTCTATTATGTTCGAATGAATGTAACATCATTAAAATGCACGTGAAACTTTTTCCCAAATGACCGTAATGTAATGGAATACTTTTGTTTGTCCCTGTAAATGATTTATGCATCCGACTTTCATAACATTTGAAATGAGTCGCCAAAACAAAATTACGCAATAGTTATATGTTTTAAATTTCAAACGATTAAAATGCATTTGAAACTTTTTTCCCTATTGACCGTAATGTAACGAAATCCTTTTGATTATCCCCGTAATTGATCTATCCATCCGATTTTCATAAAATTTGAAATGACTTGACAAAATTATGTTATAATTATGTATTTTAAATTTCAAACGATTCGGTTGGGTAGTTTTTGCGTTGTTATATGCGGACAGACGGACAGACAGACAGACGGACAGACAGACGGACAGACAGACAGACGGACGGACGGACTGAGCGACAACAATAGGTGCTACGTATTTACATAATTACGAACGCACCTAAAAAGTGGGTACGTGTGATCGCAGATCGCTCAGAGTATTTCCTTTAATATATCTTTCAAAACAACTTATCCTGTGATTAATAAATCCAAATTGTTGATTTATAATTATTAAATTCTTACGTAGATGGTAGCATCAATAAATTTAAAGTAAAAGGAAGTTATTTATTTTAATTAAATTAAAAATGTTCAAATTAAATTATTTAAATAAAATTCAAAATGCAAAATTCTTTAAAAACGCGAAATAAAAAGAAAAATAGCGGAAGTATAAATAAAATTTAAAATTTTCAAAAACGAAAAAAATGTTTAAACGAAATTTAAAATGCGGAATCATTAATAAATAGCTCGTTTTTAAAATAGAAAGAAAATTGTAATTAAAATATACATATACAGGGTGATTCATAAAAGATGGGCAGAACTTTAAGGGGTTATAGTACACTTAAAGACAAATAATATTAAATAGGAGACTAAGGGTCCCAGACGTATTCCCAAGGAGATAGGGGGCATTAAAGTTTAGGGTCCGAAATTTCAAATGATTATAAAAAATGGAAAAATTGGTCGATTCGTTTGCGGTTTTTGCAGAAAATTTTCTTTATGTCAGTATTTTCTTGAAATAAAATTTTAAAGTTCAATTTCAAAAAATGCCGATAGGGGGCGCTTTAGACTTTGGAGTAACAAACAACTATTTTTTAACGTTATTTTTTGTATTTCTTTAAATGATTTCGAAAGCTTAGACTTAAACTTAAATTTTGATCTAAAAATCTGAGTCCTAACGAGTAGTTAAGTAGCGTAAACTGAAATTTGAAATTTGAAACCCTTCTCCCCCCAGAACAAAAATCAGTTATTCCCGATCTTTGTGTCGTAGATTAGGCTCTAACTACTGCCGCGTTTTGCTAAAATTATTCTTTATGTCAGTATTTTCTTGAAAATAAATTTTAAAGAAAAGTTTCAAAAAATTCCGATAGAGGGCGCTTTAGACTTTGGAGTAACGAACAACTATTTTATACCGTTATTTTTGTGTCTCATTAAATGCTTTCTAAAGCTTAGACTTAAACTTAAATTTTCAGCTCAAAATCTGAATCGCTGAGCGTGGTTCAGTAGCGAAGGGAGGGGGTTCAAATTTCAACTTCTGAACATCGTTCAGTTTGCACTACTTAACCATGCCCAACGATTCTGTGCTGTGATACGAGGCAAAAATACAACTTTCGTCAAGGACTGCATAGTCGGAATTCACTCATAAAGGCACTGGCACAGTTGGAAACGTCGCTCATGCAAACGTTAAAGCTCCATTCCTGACGCTAGTCACCGGGTGAAGAAGGAGACAGAAAGTATGCAAATGTCAAATGGGGAAGAAGAACACGTATGCAAAATTTCGACACGATTCAGGCATAAAAACCACTGAACGGTGAGTCAAGTGTAAGTCGCTGTAGTAATGAATCGGAAGATGGTGCCCTTTACGAATAAGGAAAAGGCTGAGATGCATTTAATTTACGGAGCGGCAGATGGAAATGGTGCAGAGGCACAACGAATGTACGGAGAGCGATTTCCCAACAGGCGGTTGCCTAACCGCAAAACTTTCTAGCGCTTGCACAGACAGTTGTGTGAGACGGGATCATTTCTCGCTTCCCGGTCGAATGCAGGTCGTGCAAAAAAGGACGAATCAGTAGTTGTTGCAGAAGCCATTCTGGATGTAGTAGCGGCGCAGCCAAGTACAAGTACACGAACAGTGGCTAGGCAGGTGGATACCTCACAGTCCATGACTTGGAGGGTACTGAAGGATGAACATTTGCTCCCGTTTCATGTGCAACAAGTCCAGAAACTGTCTCCAGGGGATTATCCAAATCGTATTGAATTCGCCCGCTGGTTTCTGCAGCAGAACGCGCTAAATCCACATTTTGGACGAACTGTGCTTTTCACCGATGAATGTACCTTCACACGTGAAGGTACATTTAACACACACAATGCACATGTATGGGCGGATGTCAATCCACATGCTACGTATCCACATGCTCATCAGAGACGCTTTTCCATCAATGTTTGGGCAGGAATCCTCGGAGACCACCTAATCGGACCGTACCTTCTTCCTGAACGCCTCAACGGTAAAACATACCTCACATTTCTGCAACATGTGCTGCCAGACCTGTTAAACGTTGTTCCTCCACGCATCCGGCGGGTCATGTGGTTCCAGCACGATGGAGAGCCAGCCCATTACGTACGAGACGTCCGCAACTATCTGGACATCACATTTCCGAACAGATGGATTGGTCGAGGTGGTCCTGTTGCTTGGCCTGCTCGCTCGCCAGATCTTTCACCCCTCGATTTTTTTTTGGGGGACAATTGAAGGCTCTTATGTATGAGACACCCACTGAATCCCCCGAGGAACTGGTCGCCAGACTTTCCGCCGCTGTAGGGGAAGTGCTCGAAAAGCCTGATGTTTTCGCGAATGTTCGCCGTTCCATTCTTCGCCGTCGTTCTGCGTGCATAACCTCTGGTGGTCACAATTTTTTAACATTTATTGTAATTACATGTTAATAAATATGCTTTGGTAACATAATCCTAATTTGTGTCTTTTTACCTCGTATCACAGCACACAATGTGTGGACATGGTAAACTGAACTGTGCTCAGGAGTAGAAATTTCAAACCCCTCTCCCCAGAAACTTAACCACGTCTAACGATTCAGATTTTGGGCTGAAAATTTAAGTCTAAGCTTTAGAAAGCATTTAATGAGACACAAAAAATAACGGTATAAAATAGTTGTTCGTTACTCCAAAGTCTAAAGCGCCCTCTATCGGAATTTTTTGAAACTTTTCTTTAAAATTTATTTTTAAGAAAATACTGACATAAAGAATAATTTTAGCAAAACGCGGCAGTAGTTAGAGCCTAATCTACGACACAAAGATCGGGAATAACTGATTTTTGTTCTGGGGGGAGAAGGGTTTCAAATTTCAAATTTCAGTTTACGCTACTTAACTACTCGTTAGGACTCAGATTTTTAGATCAAAATTTAAGTTTAAGTCTAAGCTTTCGAAATCATTTAAAGAAATACAAAAAATAACGTTAAAAAATAGTTGTTTGTTACTCCAAAGTCTAAAGCGCCCCCTATCGGCATTTTTTGAAATTGAACTTTAAAATTTTATTTCAAGAAAATACTGGCATAAAGAAAATTTTTTGCAAAAACCGCAAACGAATCGACCAATTTTTCCATTTTTTATAATCATTTGAAATTTCGGACCCTAAACTTTAATGCCCTCTATCTCCTTGGGAATACGTCTGGGACCCTTAGTCTCCTATTTAATATTATTTGTCTTTAAGTGTACTATAACCCCTTAAAGTTCTGCCCATCTTTTATGAATCACCCTGTATATATGAGTATGAATATTAGCAACAAAAAAGTATTATAAACCCTTAAATAGGCAAAAAGTACGATTTTTTTAAAAAATTCTATCTTATTAGGGAACGCTGCAAGAAGTGTAAGTCACCGATTTTGACGAAAGTGGAATCGTCGGAAAGATCTCATTGTGAGGAGTAAAAAACTCAATAGAACTACCCGTCGGAAATGAGCCGTTTTCGAGATATCCGACAATTTATGTCACGTAGCTAGTGAACACTTACTGAGAAAAGGGAAGAAAAATTTGATCTCGATTTTAATGAAAGGGGTATCGCTGAAAAGATAATATCGAGAGGATTAAACTCAATGGAATCACCCATCGGAAATGAAATGTTTTCAAGCTATCCGACAATTTGTATCACGTAGCTAATGCACACTTACTAGAAAACTGCATTAAGTTGCATAAATTGTCGAATATCTCGAAAACGACTCATTTCCGAAGGGTAGCTCCATTGGGTTTTTTACTTCGCAAAATTATATCTTTCCAACGACATTATTTTCGTCAAAACTGAGACAACAATTTTTTGCGGTCCTCTATTAGGTGTGCACTAGCCCAGTATGGTATTATCTATGTGGCTGAAATTATCGGATATCTCGAAAACGGCTCATTTCTGATGGGTAGTTCTTTTAAATTTTTTACACCTCACGATAAGATCTTTCCAACAATACCACTTTCGTTAAAATGTTAACTTTTTTTTTTTTTGCAATTTCCCAGTAAGTATGTACAGGGTGTGCAGTAAATGACTGACCCATTTTGAATGTAAATAACTAAAAAACAGTTTGAGATAAAAATGTGCGGTTTGCTGCATTGTTATCAGAAAATCAGTAAATTTTTAGATAGGCACTTTCTTAAAATAGTTCAAATTTCAGCCAAAAGATGGCGCTGGTGGCGGCATCAGGCTTCAAAATTCAGACATTACTCTAGTTTTCATACGCATGAGCTTTTCGGCTCATTTCGCAGAGTCGAATTTCTGTCGACATGTTGAATCGATTCTTCACTCACCTATATAAATAGAATTTGTTGGATGGAAAGAAATTTAAAATAATATTTATAATTGAATAATGTCTATTATACTTAATACAAAACAACAAAACATACTTTTTATTAAGCATTGACTTTTCACACATTTACCATAAGTAAATTGTATTCAAAAAATGCTTTTGTAACCGGTTAACTGATTCTCTTTTTACGAACAATAAATTGAAAATATGGCATAAACACGGTTCTTTTATGTTAAAAATTTTTAATATTTAATCTGAACTTTTCTTCCATCAAATGGTATGAAATGTTATTTAAAAAATTTTGTGATGTCAAAAATCTTTAAAGGATGGATCAAGCAAACTCTTCTTGCTTGTACGTCGTGTAGTGAAATCAGAAATTAACACAGTGGTAAGCAAATAATGCTGGCAAGGTTCCTGTCTAAAATAAAAGCGGGGCAGTGACTTATAAATCGGCACATAAAAATACATTAAACCTTAGAATAAAGATTCGTCTATATTTCATCTATAACAAATTCTATCTTAAACATAAAAGATTATTGATTATGACGGTGAAAGTAACATACGAAACTACCTGCTAAGACGTAAGCCTGTCTAAAACGAAATATTTTTCATTTTTCCGCAAACCGTATTTTGACGATTTAACATACATGAAAATTTTATTACGAAAGCTACGGCAGATTCTAAGATGCTTTTTACGCTTAACCTTTCCCTCTTCTTCCCCTGAAAGCAAACGCATTTACCTGAAACGGAAGGATGCTTAAAAAGAACAAGTTGGAAATTGCACGTGAACGTAGCAAATGAGGTGCGTTCGTACGATAACGAAGTTTAAAAAATATTCAGATCTTGCTGATATAATAGAGCGTACTCCGGATACAGTATAGTAGTCGAAATCTTTACGTTTCTGTAAATATGCAGGAAGTAATTTTTATTACACCTCAGCAACATATATCTTACTCATAAAATGTGAAATAGTTGAATATAATTAAAACACGTACCAAACCATGTTTCCCCGTATAGCATTATATAGTGGAATACTTTTGTGTGACCCTGAAATTTAATAATAAAAATTCTTTGCATCACAGATTGTACAGAATGCATATTTTAGTATATATTTCATAGATTCATGCCAATTCTATTATGTCCGAATGAGTGTAACATCATTAAAATGCATTTGAAACTTTTTCCCTATTGACCGTAATGTAACGGAATCCTTTTGATTGTCCCTGTAATTGATCTATGCATCCGATTTTCATATCATTTGAAATGACTCGACAAAATTCCGCAATAATTATATGTTTTAAATTTCAAACGATTAAAATGCATTTAAAACTTTTTTCCCTATTCACCGTAATGTAACGGAATCCTTTTGAATGTCCCTGTAATTGATCTATCTATCCGATTTTCATAAAATTTGAAATGACTCGACAAAATTATGTTATAATTATGTATTTTGAATTTCAAACGATTCGGTTGGGTAGTTTTTGCGTTGTTATATGCGGACAGACGGACAGACGGACAGACAGACGGACAGACGGACAGACAGACGGACGGACAGACAGACGGACGGACGGAGTGAGTGACAACAATAGGTGCTACGTATTTACATAATTACGAACGCACCTAAAAAAGAAGTTTTTATATCCTGCGAGTCGCCCCTTTTCAAAATTTCATTACAGAAAGCATAATAGATCCTGAATCATCATAGAATCATTATAATTCTACTTATTTTAGTTCAATTTTATAAATATAAATATTACCAAATTACTGGAACATTAGTGTTTTTCATATATAACTTTAATTAAGTTTTAGAATCATTTTTTAAAATAATATTCCTTATTTCAAATCACATGTAAGAGGAATTTTCAGAATTCTCCTTCCCTTCTTTTCCTCAGGAAAATAGTTAAGGAAAGGGCAGGGAGGACGAAAAATATATTTCAGGATCTATGATACTCTTTGTAATGAAATTTTGAAAAGGGGTAAATCGCAGGATATTAAACAGGTATAATACTTTTTTTTCTTTTGAAGCATCCTTCCATTTCAGCGTAGATGTGTTTTCACTTGGAGGGGAGGGGGAAAGGAGAGGTGTGTATAAAAGTCACCTTAAAATCTCTCGTGGTTTTCGTAATACAATTTTCAGATTCGTTAAATGTCAAAATATGAATATAATGTAGGGATGATTTTCGGTTTTCGGAAAAATGAACAATGTGTCGTGTTAGGCAGGTTTCCGTCTTAGCAGCTGGTTATTACTTCCTCCGACGAAATCATTTTTTTTACATTTAATACAGGATTTGTTAT
The DNA here is from genome assembly GCA_964019185.1 of Maratus speculifer. Classification (NCBI taxonomy): domain Eukaryota; kingdom Metazoa; phylum Arthropoda; class Arachnida; order Araneae; family Salticidae; genus Maratus; species Maratus speculifer. Next base: position 390,811,609 of record OZ025295.1, read on the forward strand.
AAACCGATTCCTTCATTCTAAAGGTTTATTATATTTTTTGTGCCAATTTATGTGCCCGGTCTTTTTTTTTTTTTTTTTTTTTTTTTTTTTTTTTTTTTTTTTGCCAGGGAAAGTGCCAACACTATTTCATAACCATTGTTTTAACCACTTGATGGATTTCATTGCACAACTTAGGCAAGAAGAGTTTTCTTGATCCATCACTTACAGCTTTTCAACACCGCTATTTTTTTAACAAAATTTCATACTATTTAATGGAAGAAATGCTTAGATTAAATATTATTATTTTTTTTTACTTAAAATACCGGTGATTATCCCTTATTTTCAATTTATTGTACGTAAACAGAGATTCAGTTAACCGGTTACAAAAAAAAAAAAAAAAAAAAATAATAATAATAATAATAATAATAATGCAATTTATTTATGGTAAATGTGTGAAAAGTCAATGCTTATACACTGTCAGAAAAATTCGTCAATATACACTAAGTTATCGTTATTTTTTCACAAATAATTACCGTATTCCCAGAAAACGTATTTGATCTCTGAATTCATTCAGAGCGTCGAAAAATGAGGAAGAGATTCTGTTTATTTCTTGCACGCATGCGTATTGGGTCTGTTAGTAATAAATTCGAATTTATTTTTAAAATGAAAAGCAAAATATTCTATAGATTAAAATGTCTAATTTAGTTTAAAAAGACACAAATGTTTTCGTATTTAAAAATAAATAACAATTACTTTCTTCATTCATTCAAAAATTCTCACAACTTATTATTCATATTCAAAGTTGGATAAGTTGAATAAAGTTGAATTTACTAAGTTATTTATATAATAAATATTCCCATTTAAAATGTACTTTAAGTGAACACATTTAAAAGATATTTTAATTAAAAAATAAAATGCAAAAAGAAAAAAAAATTGATATTATTAAAAAAAAATCTTGTCATAGAACATCCATATTTTTCTTCTAGCAATCTACGCAAATATTATTAAAATTCACATTTTTATACTATATTAATATAAACGTATAAAAACCCCAGCCACAGTTTCATTAAAGATGAAATCTTCCCGAAATTAACTTCAAAATTGAAAGCTCTTTAACGAAATAAACCAAATCACACTCATAAGAAATAAAGGGTTCTACTTCTAAGCACTTTTCTCCTGAGCAATCGTGGCGCCGAGGATGAGCGTTGGCCTTGTAATGCTGGGGTCGTGAGTTCGACCCTCACCGCCAGCGTATTTATCTTTTCCAGACTTTTTTCAAAAGACGGATATTTTTCCTCTTTTGACGGAGAAAAAAATAAACAGATAGTTGTCAATATACAGACAATTTCTGGCAGCAGTGCTGCCAGTACTTTTTCTGTGAAAAGACGGAAGTTTTTTTGAGAGTGTAAAAAGGAAGTTTTGTTTGTTTTTATTAAGTATAATAGACATTATTCAATCATAAATATTAATATAAATCTCTTTTAATCCAACAAATTATATTTCTGCAGGTGAGTGGAGAGTCGATTCAATATGTCGACTGAAATTCTACTCTGCGAAATGAGCCAAAAAGCTTATGCGTATGAAAAGAGAGTAATGTCTGGATTGCGACAGCCTGATACCGCCGCCAGCGCCATCTGTTGGCTGAAATTCGAACTATTTTAAGAAAGTGTATATCTAAAAATCTACTTATTTTCTTATAACAATGCAGCAAATCGCATATTTTTATCTCAAACCGTTTTTTTTTTTTTTTTTTTTTTTTTTTTTCTTATTTAAATTCAAAATGGGTCCGTCATTTACTGAACACCCTATACTAGCTACGTTACATAAATTGTCAGATATCTCGAAAACGACTAGTTTCCGACGGGTAGTTCCAGTGAGTTTTTTACTCCTCATAATGAGATCTTTCCAACGATACAACTTTTGTCAAAATCGGTGACTTACACTTCTTGCAGTTCCCTAGTTAGTATGAAAACTTCAAATTCCAGCATCGAGATTCGAACTGTGAATCTTCTGCTTACTAGCGAGTCTGTTTTTCTAAAAGTATTTTACATACATTTCCATGAAGGACATAGCTGACGCTTTGTTTATTTGTTTGTGTTTTATGCTGGTCAATTATCTACACGTGGGATATAGGTCTTAAGAGGAGGGATGGCCTCCGTGTGGGTCTTTCTAAGGGAACCTAACCTGTATTTATGCAAGGAAATGCAAGGTTCGAAGAAAACCACGGAAAACTCCGAACGTTAGGTCAACAATCGCGATTAGGTTCGAACCCAGCACCTACCATCTACCAGTTTGGTGGTCAGAACTTCTTGGCCACTGGTGGGGCCGTAGCTAACGCAAATTGCCAACTCGTAACAGCTATATCTGGAGTACTACCTACCACCATGCCTACCGCCCTTATTATGCTATAATATGGGTCTTTTAAAATAATACTGAACATTGAACCTATAATATACTGAACATTGAACCTATAATATACTGAACATTGAACCTATAATTTGTTGTAGAGGTTTGCATGGGCCGGGGTTTGTCCGGAGACACGTATCCAGCCCGGTCTGGGGGCCTGTCAGTCAGAGAAATTTAGCGGAAGTGCTGGGCCGATTAAAAAAAAAAAATTAAAGAACCTGCCAATCCGATATAAAAACTTAAACGAAGACGATAAAATATGATCCACTTTCAGTGAATGACTTTCGCGAGAATGAGTATAAATGCGCATCACGAGCCGATGTTAGTTTGACACCATCCAAACGTAAAAGCGGGCATCGGACAGTTATCTGGTATCAGAGGCAGGGTTTAATTTTTTTCATCAGACTCATACCTAAGGCCGTGATCAGGTGTGCACTTTTTTGCCAGAACTGGACTTAAATGTTCTCAGAATGTGTAGGGCAATTACTATGTTTTTTTAAAAATATTAATAGTGATAATAAACTTCTGTTATTTGAATCTTTGGAAGTATAACTTAGGGTGGTTTTCAATCCACTTCTCAATAACGCGAAACTTTCTGATTAATTTTTAACTGTAAATGCATAAAATTGACATGCGTGACTATTAAAGGATTTGGGAATAGAATAATTTTTCTATTTTTACTAAATAAATTATCAAATGGTAAGAGATTTTTGTCACATGACTGCAGGCTTTTCCCATTTTCAATGATATCGCTTCCAAAAATTCAAATCAAAATGCTACCTTGCACGGTATTTCTAAATAAAATAATGTCTTTATCAAAAAATGGAAGACACCGTTCGATTACATAGGCTCTGAATAAGAAAAAACAGTAAAACTTATGCATTTCCGAAGAAAATGAATTTAGAAATGTGTCAGAAACTAACTCTTTTGGATTTGAAAGAAGCTCTACTAAATGGCAAAGAAATATTTTCACAAATATATTTTTTATAATACATCTTCAATTGTTTTCAATTCAATCTTAATCATGTTTTTACCGTCTTTTTTTTTTCTTTAAATCTAAACTACATTAATATTATAATGAATCTTTATTTGAATGCTCAAAAATCTAGGCTTCTAAATAATCATTAATGTTATTATCGGGTATTTACTATGTTGAGAAAATATCGTGATTTTAAAGTATAATTTTAAAATATAAAATATTTCATAAGTGTGTACGTAGTATTCTTTAAAAGGATCTTAATTGTATATTAAAAAAAACTAATTTTTTTTTTTTTTTTTTTTTTTTTTTTTTGTGCAAATTGAGTGGAATTGGGACGTTTTTACTACTTAACCAAGCATTAATAGTTTTAAACAGTTTTCAATGTTTAAAAATTTTCTCATTTTTTTCTTTCCTTTTTGTACTGTTGCTTTCGTACAACTGCTTCATGTTGACCACACTGTGAAATTGCACTAGTTACAACCATATTGTACTAGATTAGCTAGTGAGCGTCGCGATGCACTCTGAATCTGATTCTATGAGTACTGCAGAAAGAGCGATGTATCAGTCAGCAGCCCTATTTGGGCTTTCCAACAACATGACACGGCGAAACTACATAAGTTACCATGAAAAAACTATCAATTGCTTAAAATTTATTGTAAACGCATATTATTATTGGAAAATACTCAATTTTTTTCTTATGTAAGTAGTAATTATAAAATCGTATATTCCTTTTTGAGTTTCACGTTCGGGGCCCCTTTGGGCCGGGGGCCCTCGGCGATCGCCGACCAGCCGACCTGGCCAGTCCGGGCCTGCAGCGCGCCTAGATTATAATCTAGGGGATGTTTTTCCGGCTTGTATAATCTAGGGGGCGCTGTTCAAGCATCACATGGCTCCAGCGATCTGTAAAAAAAGATACATGTAATAAACCACGGTAGCCTGTCTTTTTCATTAACTTTCGTTATTGGCGATTCAAGAGCTGGAATACGCCATCAGGTAGAGGAAAATGTAACGTCTCGCTCCATGATAGTGCTGTATATACCGCCGTCATATTGTACGTTCAGTAAAACGAGTTTCTCGCAGGAAGCGATCGAGCTAGCATTTTGCTCGCACATAAGATCTCGCTTTCTGACCGTGGGTTCTCCGGTTCGAACCCTGCCTGGGCAGGTCACCTGCATTGGTGACCTTGGACAAACGAACATGCACTTCACCATCTTCGCTCTAGACCAACAGATGGCAGCACTAAAAACATCCCCAACATCCAAAAGCCTGCGAAATGCTTGCAGCACGCGAAGCATGTGTAACACTCACAGCACATGACCAAAGCCTGTGTAACGCTCACAGCACACGACCAAAGCCTGTGAAACGCTCACAGCACGCAAAGAATGCCACGCAGCGCATCATCGACAGGCCACACATGCTCTCGGCGGCAGCATGACAATGCATCACTCTGGCAACTGCCAGCACAACACGCGTGGATATCGCTCGTCCAACGTCAACGCGACGTTCTTCTCAGTGGGGGTGGAATCAAGGCAACACTAGATACCGGGCTTGCTCATTCCTTTCATGACGTCACAAAAGGTGGCTGAATGACATCCAGCGATTGGTACAAAACGATGGGTGCGTCACTTGAGCCCTGTTTGTACCAATCGCTGGATGTCATTCAGCCACCTTTTGTGACGTCATGAAAGGAATGATCAAGCCCGGTATTTAGTGTAGCCCTGGTGGAATACTGTACCGGCGCCATCTTGTACGGTCAGTAAAATGAGTTTCTCGCAGGAAGCGATCAAGCTAGCCTTTTGTTCGACACATAAGATTTCACTTTCCGACTGTGGATTCTCCGGTTCGAACCCTGCCTGGACACATCACCTGCACTGTGTAAGCACATTGCAATATGCATTTTTAATTTGTTCAGAATAATTATTATTTTGCATAATTTCAGATTTCCTGTCACATTTGTGTTCTGTCTTATATGACGAAGTAAAAGTTACTCGAATTTGAATATCAAAAACTTTTAAATGCATTTACAATATAAAGAATTGTTTCAATGGGACTTTAACATTAGTTAAAGAGAAATTAAAGGGACAATTATACTGTAGCGAAGGCTGCGAGCAGTGCCTCTACAGGCCGTTTTAGTTCAATAAGACTATTCAAGCACTCGAATACGCCATCTCGTGGGAAAAAATGTAACTTCTCGCTTCAGAATAGTGCCGTGAAAGTCCATTGCTTTACAGGTATCTTAAAATCGTTCAGAATGATTGTTTTAAAGTTCTATCTTATATAGCAAAGTAAAAGTTATCCGAAATTGAATATTTAAAACTTTCAAATTCATTTGCAATAAAGAATTATTTCAATGGCACTTTAAGATTGGTTAAAGAGAAATTAAAGGGACAAGCGAAAAAACTCTATCTGGGTCGCGGCCTACTGACAAACTAAGGTACTAAGTTTATTGAAGTTAAGCAAAGCGATCGATCTGATCGGTTACTTGCAGTATTGCACTGTTAAAATTTTTAAACTTTTAGTGCATCTTCACTCCATTGCTTTTATAGAATATCTCTATTTTGACCAATGCGAATGCTCCATAATACAGAGAAGAAATCGTTTTCGATAAAAGCAGTGGAATGCAGTAAAAGTTTCAAATTTTTATCAGTGTGTAGGAAGAAAGGGAGGGAAATAAAGGAAAGGTCGTGTTTATGGTGTTATAAATTTGCAACTGTAGTTGTACAGTCACTCCACCACTTGTATAGAATATTTCTAGATTGATCAATGAAAATGCTCCATGCATAGTAAAATACACTGGCCTCCAAAAGTTAAGGTATAACCGATTTTTGTGTCTTGTAGCAAGTTATAATTTGCAAATAAATGAATGTAGAAACAAAAAATTTAGAGAAAATATGCGCTAAACTGATATTTATTAAATGCGACATAGAAATTAATATATGTAACGTATAAATGAAATTGCCACAAAGAAGCTCTCATGGTGGAAAAAATTCCATTCTTAAGGAAAACAGTACATCGCAGGATTATGCAGTAAAATGTGACAGACACTAAACTGGATCTAATACGGAATATGTCCTCCCCGGATTCGAATGCATTGGTGGCATTCATTTTCCATACTTTTAATTAAATTGGCAGACGCCGAATTAGGTAGCACTGCCCAGAAATGGAGTAAGCCATGTTCAAGCTCATTTAATGACCTTGTAGAAGAACTTAATGCCGCAAAATGTCTTCCAAGATAGTCACAAAAATGTTCTATCAAATTCAAGTCTCAATAGCGAGCTGTCCATTCCATTCTCTCCAAACCGTGATCTTTAAGATAATCCTCAACAACCACAGCTCCGTGTGGTCTCGACGTATCATCCGTTAGAATGAAATCATTGTCGATAACGCCAGCATATTGGCGCACGTGTAAATCAAGGATCACATTCCGATATCCCCCACCAGTCAGAGTCCCCCCATAAAAAACATGTAGGTCAGTGTGGAATCCGAGTAAGATCCCCCACTAAAAAAAAAAAAAAAATCTGTAGAAAATCTATAGCTTTTTGGCCCAAAATCTGTGGGAAATCCGAAGGTATTTGGCCCATTTTGCAGATATTTTAAAGATAAAGCTAAGTCTGCAAATTTTCTTCAAATTTCTGTAGAAATCCTGTAGAAAGTGGCAATTTCTTCAGATAATCTTAAGTTTATTTTTAGTGGGGTCCGTGCCTAAACCATGATTCCACCATTTCTGTACCAGTGTGTTGTTGATGATATCGAGTGCATCGTTCACTCCAGATGAAAAGACGTTCTGAATCGCTCTCCGGCGTGAATCTGGATTCATCTGTGAAGAGTACAGAAGACGACTGTTGTCTAGCACTGGAAACGTGTTCTCTAGCCCTCTTAAAAAATTTCTTTAATTTTTGATTTTCTAAAGACTTTTTTGATTTTTTAAAACTTTCTTCAATTTGTTTAGATTTTTTTAACTTTTTAAATACTTTTCTGTAAATTTCAAAAATTTTTATACGTTTTAATTTTTTTTTTTTTAGATAAAATTTTTTTAAAAAATTTTTAGATAATATTTCATAATTCTAATTTGTAATTTTTAAACTTTTTTTTAATTTTTAAATCTTCTAAAATATACATTGTAATTTTTTGCAAGTTTTTATACAAAACATTGATATTATTTTGCTAATTTGCATATTTTTGCATTCATCTTTTAATTTTTGTAGGTTCATATGAATGTTTTTCACTAATCTAGTACATTTTTTAAAATCTTTTTAGAACATAATAACAATTTGTTTACAAATTTCAATTTTTTTTTCAACACTTTTTGTAATTTTTAATTTTTATCAATTTTTTTTGTAACTTTATGTATTTCTTTTAAACTTTTTGTAAATTATTAGATTTTTTTTTAAAACTTTTTTGCAAATTTGTAAAACTTATCGTGATTTTTTATTTTTTTCTTTGTAAATTTTTAATTTTTTAATGCATTTTTTAAGTTTGTTAATTTTCGAATTTTTTCAAACTTTAGTACATTTTTGTAAACGTTTTTGAATTTTATAAAGCTTTTTGTAAATAGTTATAGAAAACTTTGTAATTATTTTATAATCTTATGTATTTTTTCATTCGTCTGTTAATTTTTTGGTAGTATTTATAAAATTTCTTCCACTAACTTCTATAATTTAAACAAAACCGATGTTTTTCTTATTAATTTGTATATTTAAAAAACATTTTCGTAAATGTTTTGATCTTTTTTAATTATTTTTAGAACATTTTAAAAAAATTTTAATAAATTTTAAGAATTTTTTGTAATTAAAAAAATTGTCAGTTTGTGAGTTTTTTAATTTTTTTGTAAACATTTGCAAATAGTTATAGAAAACATTGAAATTATTTTGCTAAGTTGTATATTTTAATTATCGGTTCATATAAAATCAATTTGCTGGTTCATATAAAAGGTTTTCAAAAAACTTGTACATTTTCAAGAACATTTTTAAAAAATATTGATAATTTTTTTTACTAATTTGCAATTTTTCAACTTTTTTTTTATTTTTGATTTTTTTTTAATTTTACACTTTTTTGCAATTTTTTCACCTTTTTTTTCAATTTTGTTTAGAATTTTTAAATTTAAAAAAAAAAAATTGTAAATTAAAATTTTTTTTCCAAGTTAAAAAATTTTTTGCTTTTTTAGTTTTTAATTAAAATGTTATTTAAAACACTTTTAGGAAATATTAATACTCATATTTTTTTTAATTTGTAATTTTTTTTTAAATTTTTTAATTTAATAAATATATTTTTTTAATTTTAAATTTTTTTTAAAAAAATTTCAGTTTAAAAAATTTACAAAACATTTTTGTGAATTTTTTTAACTTGTTATAAACTTTTGTAAATTTTTATACAAAACATTGAATTTTTTTTCCTAACTTGCGTATTTTTCATTTATCTTTTAATTTTTGCAGGTTTATATGAAAGTTTTTCACTAACTTGCACAATTTTTAAAAACATTTTTAGAAATTTAATGATAATTTTTTAGAAATTTCTCATTTTTTTTAAACTTTTTTGTTATACTTTTAACACGCTTGTAATTTTTTTTGTAAACTTTGTTGTAAAAATGTAAAACTTGTTACTTTTATTTTTTGCATTTTTGCAATTTTTTTTTATATTAACAATATACTAATAGCCTGTGAATTTTTTTAAAACTTTTGTAATTTTTCAAAAAACTAAATAAATAAATAAAATGCACTTAAAAAAATTTTTTTGTAGAAAACTTTTATAGAAAACTTTGAAATTATTTCAATATCTTATGTATTTTTTCATTCGTCTGTTACTTTTTGTCAGTCCTTATGAAAATTTCTCGCACTAACTTCTACATTTAAAAAAACATTGATAATGTTTTTACTAATTTGTATTTTTAAAATACAATTTTGTAAATGTTTTAACTTTTATAATTGTTTTTATAATATTTTAAAAACCTTTTTTATAAGAATTTTTTAATTTTTTTAATGTCATTTTGTGAATATTTTAAATTTTGTTTTTATATTTGCAAATTTTTATAGAAAACATTAAAATAATTTTGCTAACTAGCATATTTTAATTATCTGTTAATTTTTGTTGATTCAAACAGAAACATTTTTAGAAAATATTGATAATTTGTTTACTAATTTGTAATTTTTTAGACCTTTTTGTAATTTTTTCAATTTCATATTAAAAAAATTATTTTGATTTTTTTTTAAATTTTGTATATTTTTTATTTATTTTATTTTATTTTATTTTTTTGTAATTTTTGTCAATTTCATTTAGAAGTTTTGAATTTTTTACAAACTTTTTTTGTAAATTTCAAAATTGTATGTAAGTTTATTATTTATTTATTTATTTATTTATTTATTTTAGCTTCTTTTATTTAATTACATTTTTAGAAAATATTCATAATTGTAATTTGTATTTTTTGTAAATTTTTTAACTTATTTTTTTTTTCAATTTTTGAGTTTTTTAAAAAATATATTTTGTGATTTTTTTTAACTTGTTGTAAATTTTTGCAAATTTTTATAGAAAACAATGATATTAATTTGCTAATTTGCATATTTTTGCATTTATCTGTTAATTTTTGTGGGTTCATATTTATTTTTCTCTAATTTGTACATTTTTAAAGCATTTTTAGAAAATAATAATTTGTTTATAAATTTCTGGGTTTTTTTTTTCAACTCTTTTGTAATTTTTTAAGATTTTCAAATTTTGAATTTAAAAA